>OX465582.1:108424270-109624270 GCA_950022655.1 Alentia gelatinosa
TAATAAGATAACAAAAAATTAATATGAAATAGGCGAAGCAGAGTAAATATCACGTAGCATTCAAAAGAGTTGGAGAACAACAACTTTGACCAAACGGGTCGCTTTCTCTATTTATCTCACCCTTGTACACACTAAAAGAATGTACGATACACAGGATATAGACCATGGAGAACGGACTGCAATACTCATAGGGGCATGGAGAACGAGTTTCCAATGTTAAGCCAATGGGACAAAAATACCAGGGGTGGGATAAAATTATGTTAGTGTTTCCTATGTTTAACCGTGTTAAACTATTCCCCTGGCACATGAATCTTCTGAAGCCTACCAGTTACATTGTTGTCCTAACGTAGTCACTCCTACTTTCAGATAACCTGGCGCAATCCCATCGGACTGGCATGCACTCACTACTCGGACGAATCTACCCAGTTCCATTGGCATGCCAAAGAGGCCACTCCCCACCTTTCCGATGGTGCAGGAAATAGACGGGATCGCTTGGCGCCTCTCCGGGTGGAGGTTTGGGTGGAGAATCTGCTTGGCGAGTGGCCAGAGGACACACAGACACGACCCTGACAAGGCCGGGCCTGGTTCCGCTCACAGCGTGACTTTAGCGGACGATATTCTCCCAAGGGCGGCCCGTATTCACACTCTAACCCTGAGCTTACTGCCCCTTTATCCTACCCCTAATAAAAAAAGCCATAGGTTTAACATTGACTCAGTGTATTTGACGGAGCGTTGAATAAAGCGTTATTTATGCACCGAGGTGGATAAAACAAACGGACCAATCAGGGACGAGATAATGAAAGTAGATCCGGCAGGATTGATAAATGTGGCCATCCTCTGATGAGTGTCATCACACTACTAACGATGGATAATTACAAAATTATCTCTGTATATCGGTGAGAGAGGGTAGGATAAGTACAAAACCGAACTCTAGTTAGCCTTCTCAATGTTTATACCACTCTGGTCAGGTCTGCTCCTCACTACACTCGGCTAACGCCTGTGTAGTAATAAACAACCTGCCCATCGTGGTATAAACATTGTCAAGGCTAACTCTCGTTTGGTTTCTACTAATTTTCAACTTTACATAAGGGTACCTTTTTCTTATCTCACACCTGGTATTTTTCCCCATAGACTTAATATTGGGAACTCGTATTCAATGCCCATGGAGTATTTCGAACAAATACCGTATGGGGGGTTAAGTCAGATTAGCTCATTAGTCAATGTGAAGTGTTAGATGAATTCAGAAACCTTCAGAAAGTTTACGGTCAGACCTCGATCCCATCTCGTTTGAATCGCTACGTAATTCATGCGGCTTTGCCTTGTGAATTGCTACGTGATTAAAACTCGATGGGATATGTGCTGTAGAGCAAAGAAATAGTCCCTGTTGTTATACCCGTTTATATGGTAATTAATGGGTTTAATTCTGACGAAAAGATGGATAATAAATACAACAAACGATGGTTATGTGGACAGGCGGCTCTGTAAACCACTCGAGGTTGACGTCGTAATACACTCGCTAGCGCTCGTGTATTACTACGCGTCAACCTCTCGTGGTTTACGGCCGCCTGTCCACAAAACCATCGATTATTGTTTATGTTCTCAATATCACAGTGAATAGCACACAGATAGTGAAGAGGTAATTTGCCATAAATACGTCCCTCAGCCTACGGCGTCGGGACGTATTTATGGCATCAAAAGACCTCGAACGGCCATCCCTTCGGGCTCAGTAACCACATTTCCTCTTAAAATCGGGGTGAGATAATGCTACATTCTCCTGTTGTGTACACAGCCCGCACCAACTCCCTCACCCCACACCTTCTGAGTCAGGTTTGCTGTACCCCTGACACGCTAGATGCCGCTCCCCACTCCGCGCCCGGCCCTCTGTAGGCCGTGATGAGTGTGTGCCACGAATTATCTCACCCCTGGTACAAGTTTAGCCATAGAAATAACATTAGAAAAACTGCTCAACGACCACCCCCGTGAAGTGACAATAATACGCCACAGCCGTGGTGGAATGAATGTCAGATGATGTCATATGGATTTGCGAAGTAATTCTAATTATTCTGATATGTTGATGCTATTTAATGTCATTGAAAGGGAGGAGATAAATCCAGAACCGCACTTGAAATGTGAAATACACAATACTCCACTCGTTTGGATGCACCATAATCGTCACCTGGCTTTGCCTTGATGACGATTGCGGTGCATCTAAATGAGTGGAGTATTGAGTATTTACATGATGCTCGACCCAGTTCTACATAAATCTGCCGCCACTAAGACTCAGAGAGTGATCCTTCTACTATCTACCCCACTGTGTACCTCTCCACCCCTCCCTCCTCCCCCCTGCCTATCTCTGTGTGCCTCTCCGCCCCTCCCTCCCCTCCCCTCTATCTCTGTCTGCCTCTCCACCCATCCCTCCTCCCCTCTGCCTATCTCTATATGCCTCCCCGCCCCTCCCTCCCCTCTGTCTATCTTTGTATGCCCCTCCGCCCCTCCCTCCCCTCTGCCTATCTCTGTCTGCCTCCTCCCCCTCCCTCCCCTCTATCTCTGTATGCCTCTCAACCCATCCCTCCCCTCTGCCTATCTCTGTATGCCTCTCCGCCCCTCCCTCCCCTCTGCCTATATCTGTGTACCTCTCCGCCCATCCCTCCCCTCTGTCTATCTCTGTCTGCCTCTCCGCCCCTCCCTCCCCTCTGCCTATCTCTGTCTGCCTCCTCGCCCTCCCTCCCCTCTATCTCTGTATGCCTCTCCACCCATCCCTCCCCTCTGCTTATATCTGTGTACCTCTCCGCCCATCCCTCCCCTCTGTCTATCTCTGTCTGCCTCTCCGCCCCTCCCTCCCCTCTGCCTATCTCTGTATGCCTCCGCCCCTCCCTCCCCTCTGTCTCTATATGCCTCCGCCCATCCCTCCTCCCCTCTGCCTATCTCTGTATGCCTCCTCGCCCGTCTCCTGATGGTAATGTCCAGTACGTGTGTACTTATAGGACCACTCACTATGAGTACTTGGTCCTCTGGACCCTATTAGCGTTATCCTGTCTCCCAGTATTGACGTCGCCCACACTCAACGTCCCATGGCTCGCCGTACCTCCAGCCTACAAGGTTGTCAGGTCTCTGGGCTGTCTGGCGCTACTGCAATCTCCATCCGTTGGGCCTCATTCTCCTGCACAGACTCTGTATGTGCTATGGATCTCCCTCGTACAATCTACCCTAGAGGTAGACATCCCTATGTATTTTCATGGTCTTAGAAAATATCTTCAAATTTTACCGTGTGATCTATAATGAAATCGAGATATTAATTGATATAAAGGAATTAGGGAATACTAGGATAGTATACCAAGATGTAAGAGCAGAACAAGTTAGTTTACTGAACCCGTACTGAACGAGCCGATAGGCGAAGCTAGTACGGATTTAGTAAACTTTGTAAAATAAACAAGTTGTATGTTTTGGTGTCCCATCACCAGACTACTGTGCACAGTGCTGCCCCCTAGTGAACACCTCACCCACTGTCCGTGATCACAGAGGGCGCCACTAGCTACATGTCACAGACATGGCGTTAATCATACATGGTAGAGTTAGAATACCTACACCGGGGCTTAACCCTAAGGATGCATGATGCCTGGAGGCATCACCGCACTAAAGACGCATGATTCCTGGAGGCATCACCGCACTAAAGACGCATGATGCCTGGAGGCATCACCGCACTAAAGACGCATGATGCCTGGAGGCATCACCGCACTATGGATGCATGAGGCCTGGAGGCATCACCGCACTAAAGACGCATGAGGCCTGGAGGCATCATTGTTCCAATATTTACAAAAATATTTGAACAAAGAAATGATAAAAAATATTCATGACATCTTCACAGAATGTAGATATAACATCATATTCAATATTTCTATTCAAAGGACAGAAAATATTTATGATTATGTATGGTAAGTCTAATTGAATAAACAATTATGTATCGTATTACATGATTACAAACTTAAATCATGAGTTTTAACCATTATGTACCCGTCTTCTAGCAGGACAAACTGCCACCAGTACCCGTCCTTACGGGAGTAGCTGGGCCGCAGGCACCTGTCCTTAAAGGGTTATATGTGAACGATAGGCAAGGCCTATCGTTCAGTGATAACGAAGATAATCTCAGTCTCAACTAGAAGGCGTCACACCAATAGATACCACAGATATTCATTATCATTGAAGTTAATCTTAAAGTATTGAGAAGGAACTGCATGAAGATCCATAGCCACTGAAAATATGCCATGAGATTTGGTTGTGGAGTAATCTCACGAGGAAATAATTTCACAAGGCAAAGCCGAGTGAGATTACGTAGCAAACCAAAATGAATGGCATATCTTCAGTGGCTATGGTTTGAATGCGGTTCAGACTTTATCTCACCCCTATCACTCATTAATAGACTAACCTTTGTGGGATCATCCCCTATGGAGTATTTTCTTACAATACTCCATGGACGTTGAGTACAAGTTCCAAATGCTAAGTCTATGGGGAAAAATACCAGGGGTGAGATGAAAACCTATATATCTTCTGCATTACTTCACGCGTGGCAGACAGAAACGAATGGTGAATATCGATAGAAATCATAGAACAATTAGTTCACTATTTCCCAGTCAGAGAACCATGTAACAAATATCGCCATAATTTTGCACATATTGCGCGGTACTCAAAGGCACAGCTGTTAGTTTCGTCTCCATTATTGCCTGTCGCATGTGGCGTAGATTTGACTGTAAAACATATTTCTTCTTTTTTTTTTAAATTGAATTTTTATTGTCCATAACAGATGATCTTCTGGGCAATAAGTAACATAATTTATCTCACCCCTGGAATAAATGTCCATAGGCTTAACATTGGGAACTCGTTCTCCATGCCCCTATGAGGATTGCAGTCCGTTCCCCATGTTCTATATCCTGTGTGTCATCCATTCTTTTAGTGTGCACAGGAGTTCGTTTGTTTGTTTGGGTAGTTTAACGTCAAATTTGTTCAATTAGACTTACTTTGGATTTGACGGGATCTATGTGAAGAATGTAGTTAGAATTCTCACCCCTACACATTTACCGAGGGGAGAGTTCTTTTACTTCCCACACCATATAGACAAGGCGTGAGAAGGATTGGCCTTTGATATAGCAGTAAATCTACCACTGCTGGGGATAAAGGAGAGAAGTGGCTGCAGTGGGACTTGAATCAACAAAGTCTGACAACCTTGGGATTACAAGTCCAGTGCTCTTTACCACTGAGCTAACTCCCTACCCATCCCGGTCGCTTTTGTTATGCTTGATTGCTAGCATATCCGGTCTGCACCACGAGGAGGCGAGGCGTCCAAGAGGGTGAACAGATTGGTAATTACAGGGGTGAGATAAATTCATTGTCCATAACAGAAGCTCTTCTAGACAATAAGTAACATAATGTAGACCTATTGTGAATGAGCTAACGAAATTCCAACTGATGCGCTTCTCTAATATCCCCGACTATTCTAACATGGCAAATATACATGCTCCCTATGTCAACCTTAAAAAGCCAATAACCAGTCCTCTCATGCTGCGGTCACTTTTCACATATAAACACTACACAGACCAACGAGTCTAATTTCTAACCCCGAACCTTTGTATGGCAGCACAGGGGTTGTGTCATTAGCATTTGTTCAAAATAAATACGTATGTATTTTGGTTTTGTGTGGGCATGGATTTGAGCTTTATCCTACCCCTTATATAAAATCCTAAGGGCTTAACATTGAGTTTCTGTATACCACGCTGACTGGCATACTGAGTTCTATATGCCACTAGTGGCATACAGAATTGTTATCACGTAATATTCCAAAATTGAGGAGACAGGGTAGGAAAAAATCAAAACCTGATTCGTTTTAATCTTGGCCACCGTATGCCACTCCTGGAGTTTTGGCTCTGGACTTCACTCGGCCTCGCCTCGTGAAGTCACTATGCCAAACTCCAGTTGTGGCCAAGATTAAGACTCATCCAGTTTTCCGATATTATCCTACCCCTAATATAAAATCCCATAAGCTTAACATTGGGTTTCCGTATGCCACGCTGACTGGCATACGGATTTTTATATGCCACTAGTGGCATACAGCATTGTTATCACATAATAAATGTGGCATGAAGTCACTATGCCAAACACCAGTCGTGGCATACGGTGGCCAAGATTAAAACTCATCCAGTTTTACGATAGTATACAAGTCTGTGGTGTGGGAGTAGGAAGATTCGAGTCACCCCCATAATGTCTGGTGACCTTTCCATTTGCAGACACTTGACGACGGGAGCTAGATTCTGCTCTGAGCACTATAAACCCAGCCATGTTCACCGTCCACGTACATATTGACAGGATGCAGTACACACCTGCTCTGTCAATCAATACCACATGTTGGCACGTCTAGATTATTCATCCGCTATACCGACACACACCACAAACTGAGTGTATTATTATCAAATATCTCATCCCTGGTGTTTTTGTCTCATAGGCTTAACATTGGAACCCGTTCCCCATGCCCTTACGAGTATTGCAGTCCGTTCTCCATGGGCTATGACATCATATATCCAGTGTCCAGGGGTGAGATAAATAGTGAGAGCAACTCGCTTTGGTCAGAGTCATTTTCTCTAACTCATTTGAATTCTACATGATATTCACTTGGCTGTTGCCTCGTTCATATCACTTCGTATCAAACTCGTGGAGAACGATGACTTTGACCACAACTTGTTGGTTTCTTCTTTAATACCTAAGATTGTATCAACTATGCATGCTGCCTGCTCCTGTCCATGGTATATTTATACCCGTACGTCACATTGCGACGTCCGTACGTCACACTGTGACGTACGAGATGTGTGATCACGTGACTATATGAAACTTCACTATTTTCAGGTATACAATAATAATACGGAATCTAGCCTACTGTCTTCATAAGTCAAAAACATGGTGTGAAAATATTGATCAGATACATCCCAATAGCGTAGAATGTAAAAATATGCGATCTAAATGCTACAATACCTTCTCGTTCTACTCCAGTGAGCCCGCAGTATATGTTTCCCGTGCAGGTACAGCGCACCACGTGGCGATGGTGGTAACCGTCCCAGGTAAAACTGAGACTGGAGGAGCGAGACAGACTAAACTAACCATGTCAATGCCTCCCTCCCCCTCCCCCTATCTCCCTCACACTCACGCTCCCCTCACACACATACCTCGGTACTATATGTGTAATATTACAATGAGGACGTTGAGTATGGATTCCCCGGCCCGTGGTCCATGTACCATCTGTATACGTGTGTGTGTGTGTGTGTGTGTGTGTGTGTGTGTGTGTGTGTGTGTGTGTGTGTGTGTGTGTGTGTGTGTGTGTGTGTGTGTGTGTGTGTGTGTGTGTGTGTGTGTGTGTGTGTGGCTGGGTGGTGGGGGTGGGTGGTGGGTGGTGGGGGTGGGGTGTGTGCTGAGTAGTGGTCCCTGGGGTGTTGAGGTGGGAGGGGGTTGGGAGGTGATCGATAATTGACAGGGACACGTGGTCTGTATTGATCTCTGTTGATCAGATGCATGGCCGTGGGATTTCTACGTCAAGCCATTTATCCTACCTCTAATATGTGACATCCCATAGGCTTAACATTGAGTTTCCGTATGCCACGCTGACTGGCATGCAGAGTTTTATATGCCACTAGTGGCATACAGAATTGTTATCACGTAATATTCCAAAATCGAGGAGATTGGGTAGGATCAAATCAAAACCTGATTCGTTTTAGTCTTGGCCACTGCATGGAGTTTTGGCTCCGGACTTCGCCTCGTGAAGTCACTATGCCAAACTCCAGTCGTGGCATACGGTGGCCAAGATTAAAACTCATCCAGTTTTACGATAGTCTGCATTCAGCTCCTGTGACTGATGAACAGACGCAACTTTTATTATCCATCGTATACAAATATCCCATTGAAAGTATGGAGACTCAGTAAACCATGACCCATTATATAAAACTTGTCAGATACCATAACTGTGGTATACGGATTCAAATCGGTGGTATACGGCCTCAAAAGTCGTAGTATACGGGAAAATAGTCCCTTTGTGCTATAGAGCAAAGAAATAGTCCCTATTGTTATACTCTATTATATAGCAATTACTGGGTTAGATTTAATTGCTAGTGCTCGTGTATTACAACGCGTCAACCTCTCGTGGTTCACGGCCGCCTGTCTACAAAACCATCGATTACTGTCTATTTATAGATTCAGCTTCTGTGACTGCTGTGCAGCGTCTGAACCCAATTCTTATCTCACCCCTGGTACAAGTTTAGCAATATGAAAACACTAATAAAATATGAAAACACTAATGAAATATTTAAGCAGAACTGTCTTTAGAATCGTACTTTTAACCACTACGCCACGAGTCTGGATGCGTAGCATTCATCACGAGGCGTAGCCGAGTAACGATACGGAGGGGCGCCATAGTGTCAGCCACCTGGTGCCTGCTTTGTGAACTAACAACGGATCTGTCTCCTCTGGGGTACATAGCTATTGTGTCCGCCTTGCCCCCCGATGCAAAACAAAACACTAAGTGGCGGACCTAGTCATCAATGGATTTCCTAAAAAGTAATTTGGGGGGTTTACCATAAAAAGGTTTTAGCCTCATCTCACGATGATCTATAGAAGAGAAAATAGTGGTTGTCCCCCCGACTACAGTGGCGCTATCTTACAATTTTCTGGCGGATGGTGGCCGAACTAGCAATCACTCTGTGCTCTATATGCAGCGTATCTGAGCGTGTGACCCGCGCTCAACACGGTGTAGGGCTGTGACTCTGAGGAGGTGTTAATATGGAGAAACCAAACAAGAGTTAGTCGTGTTGTTGTTTATTGCACGACGGCAAGATTGCTTATTACTGCGTGAGGTGAAGCTGAGAGTAGTAATACACGATCTTGCCGGAGTGCGATGAACAATAACACGACTAACTCGAGTTTGGTTTAGAATTTATCCTACCCCGCCCGTCTAAATTACTTCTACATTAACAGATGACGTCATTTGTCAAGTGTATCCCACAAAAGCGGTATTTTTCATTTTTCTGAACTCCAGACTGAATAAAGTGACCCAATGTTAAGCCTATGGAATTTTTTTATTAGGGGTAGGATAAAGGAGGCTACAAGGTCCCGGTACGATCCTAGATTATTAAACGGGCCCCAGGTCCCGGTGGCGCGTACTACGTGCACCATCCCTCCTCACGTTTCTTTTTAAGTTCCCGTGTTGATTTTGGACGTATACACCGCAGCTGATACTCACAAAACTCACGTTGATTATCGACCACAGCTGCGGCTTAAGTACATTTTTCACTGTGGACGGCCGTCTGTGACTTGTATTTTAGCTGATGTTTGGTGAAATGGTACACGAGGTGTGTAAAATCTACCAGCGCCTAGTTTAATGATACACGTACTTTACTGCAAACGATAGCGGGAAGGGGAAAACAAAACAACTGGAAAGTTTAGACAACTCAGGGGTCGGTTTATTAATCTAGGATCATAAATGAAGACCCTTTTCTGTACATCGTACAAGGGTTATCTTTCAAAGATATCTAAATCTGTTCGCTAAGATAGTGTTAGGCCCGGCGTCCACCTACTACGATATGGCACCGATATGCCCTACGATGCACCTCCCGATAAAAAATCAAAATCGCGTCGGAAGGTTACCTAATATCGGTGCAGTTGACCACGTTTCTGCGATTAGACACCGAAAAAAAACCCATACAATGCATGGTGGATTGGCATGTCTAGACTTATGTCTACGATTTTGCACCTTCCCGATATGACACCGATTTTGACATTTTGTATCGGTGCCATATCGGAAGTTCTACGATTCTTAGTAGGTGGACGCCGGGCCTTAGCCGTCCATAAGGTTGTCTTAGATTGGCTGCCACCACTGTCTCCACTCTGTTCCGACCAAGTTATTTTGTTCCATGTACATACTCTAAAAGCCGACATCCTTGATGGGAAATATTCATAGCTAACAAATCGATATAAAAAAAACCCCAAACTTCATGTCCATTACATTTGAAAAAGAAAATACACAGGAAAGGAAATAAAAATAAAAGGTAACTTGGCTTCGAGATTATGAAATAACACACTCTCCAAGCAGTACAAAAGGTCTGGCAGGAGAGTAACAGACATGTCCCTGTAGTGGGTCAAGGTGACCAACCTGACCAGGGTTAAGGTAGTTTAGCTCTGGCGGCCAGTGTAGCCTTGTCTACCATCTTTACTCTGCGCTACACCCCGCTAGGCGGCGCTGAACGGTAAAGCATCAATTTGTGCTCTGTGAGCGGATGATTGGGTCTCGTTGGGGATCTGTCATTAGGATGCGACTTAGCGGTGGCCTCGGCGGATCTGAGGACGGCAGGATTTCCCATATGGTGATTCAGATAGGCAGGGTCGGCCTCTTGGGTACTTTGAGAGTACTTCAGATAATCTAATACTCACTATTACCATGGTAACGGCTCTGAAGCGGCCCGCATTCTATAGGGGACAGAGCCATTGTTAGTTCATGAAGCAGTCACTAGGTGGCCAGCAGTATGCTGGGTCCATTCGGGGGACAGAACCTGTATTCTGGCTATTTGCTCTTATGAAATTCGACTGCCTTTCAATATTTTACCATGGTTCCCTTGACTCTTTACACCCATCCCAGAGCAGGATGACATAATGATTAAATCTAGGACATGATTTTTTTTTGCATGGAACACTTTATATACGTATGTGAGCAAGGCTAGAGTTGTGTCACTTCTCAATTATCACTCACTTCTTTTGCGCCTCCATTAGTGAAGAACACCTACTCGGGGGCGTCATGGCGGCGCCCATGGATCATGGGCCATATGCCGTATACAGAAACACAAGTGAGCAGTATATTCACCGCTGGACCTTCCATTATTCTCCAAGCCTGATGGGTTTCAGATTCTACTATGTTTATACCAGACCAGAATTAATAATGAACAGGAGTCCATTTTAGCGATCCTGTATTTTCATATATGAAATCGGTCTCTGACCGATTTTTTGTTCACCGCCACCGATTAATTCAACCTGGTTCGATTTCGTTGGTGGCCTCAAAAGTCGATGGGTGGTGCTAAGTTATGCAATGTAGGGGACAAAAATCGTGATGGTTTTGTTTCCACGTGACGATTATCGCACCAAAGTGTCACGTTATCGGTCGGCGGTGAAAAATCGGTGGTCACAATCGGCAGATAGAAACGATACATATTCTCTTCGTTGTTAGTTGCCTGGTGCGGATACGTGGATACAAATCCTGGTCGTTGTTCGTGGATCTTCTGAACTGTCTAACCAAGTTTAGGTGTATGATTTAAACCAGACCCTATTCTATTCCCATTGTGCAGCTTCACAACAGAATTCTACACAAAGCAAAATGCCTTTGTTAGCTGTCCACACCCCAGGCAACTTCCCATTGACAAGGAGTCATATTTATGACATCATGATATCAATAGATCGTCATATGTTACATCTTTATTAGAGCGTGCTTGCACACCCCCAAAAAATATTGCCTAAATGATAGACTCCCAGCGTGCCTCAAAAAGACTACCCCTCCACTCTCTGCATGATAACACTATGGTATCAGAAAAGGAGCAGGGTGCCAGTGTCTCAGTGTCTTAGAAGTGTGCCTAACTGACCATGACTAATCGCTCAAAACCGAAATACCCCAAGACCTACTGGCGTTTTCTATGTTTGAATCCTAGACTCAGGCAGCTGCTGAAATAGCAAGTTGACTAGGTGCAAGCAAGTGGGTTACAGAAAACGATTCATAGACTGAATATAACCCAAGCTTTTATCTGTTATTCATTTATAATTTCACGCTCATTCATCAATGATGAACATACTATTTGTTCCTAGTATTGTTAAGGAAGCATTATAGTTGAGGCAGGAGACCAGCATCAATAAAAGGCCATAAGCCAAATTTTCAGTACTGACCCCCCCCCCCCACGCCGTCCCACGCTCATATACGTTGCCTAAAGGTTAGAGCGGTCGCATAGCCTTTGAGATTGCTGCAAAAAAACTAACCCTTCACCATCTGCGTGCAAACACTGTGACATTGGGAAATAAGCAGAGGACCAGTGCCTCAGTGTCTTTCAGAAAATGAACCAAACCTTTTAATTGTAATTTATTAATTCCACGTTGGATTACGACCTTGATATGAGGGGTAGGATAATACCCGTGGCATACAGTCACACTATGTTAAGTATATGGAGATTCATATGAGGAGTAGGATGATATCCAGGGAAACAAATCAGGTAATGTCAAAGGAAGTGTTACAGCCTTCGAACATCATGTAAAGTGGGCAATGGATGGCCAATAACGGCATCGTGATAGTCCTACTTAGAGGCACTCTACTCCTAAAGAGCGAGTGTGCTTTAAAAGATGGCCACGATTTGAGGCACTAAGTCACTGTGAAAGGAGTCAATAAATCAGCCACTCAAAGAATACCTAGATTCACTCCCTTAATACCACCTGAGACCTATTTCGGCAGCCGGTGGTTGGAAACGGTGTAATGCGTCCTTTCAGAAGCCATCACTTCATTCAGTTTTTCACACAACCTAGGCGCCAGATCTTGGACAAAAGCCAATCTGGCCGGGGTCATCAAGTGCACTTCTCACTGATCAATATCACTCTCCGCCCACATGCTTCCTCTCGTGGAAATTATACCAGGAGCGAGCAAACTACGGCTTGGAGATTGAATCGATATGCGGCGAACTATTCGCGTGTTTCATTCTCTCAGCAGATCTTTCGCGGCCGCCGGAAGTAGAGCACCGGATCTCTGCTAGGAGAGTGCGTGTGTTCGACTCCTGGCAGGTGTTTGGAGAGTGACCATGTGTGTTGAGAATTCTGTTTATAAACAGAACTCGGTCTACACCTAGTTATAATGAAGTGAAAGCCAAGTAATGATTGAAATTCACTGTCTATGTATATATGAAGAGATAGTGAATGGAAGAAGAAATACAAAACAAGACCGTAACTAGGAACAAATGGAATGTTCATCAGTGATGAATGAGTGAGGAATTATATAAATCATCAATTAAAGGTTTTAGGTTATATAATGCAAATTAAAAGAAAGACTACAAACCCCTGAGTTTGTTTGTTTTGTTTGTTTGTGGTTTAACGTCCCAGGGGGCCCTGGGGGGGTAGATAGGTACCATACAAACTCCTGAAAAACATACCAAAATACCTCTTTGACCCACTGATGCTTGATATGTTTGGATCCTAGACTCAGGCAGTTGCAGAAATGGCAAGTTGACTGGTTGCAAGTGGGTTACATAAAACTTTCCATAGACTGAATGTAACCCAAGCCTTTTATTGTTATTCATTCATAATTGCACGCTCATTCATCAATGATAAACATACATTTTGCACCTAGTTTATCCATCGTATACAAAGATCCCATTGAAAACGACAACTGTGGTATTCAGATTCAAATCTGTGGTATTTTTGTTTGTTTGTTAGGGTAGTTTAACATCCAATTTGTCCAATTAGACTTACTTCGGGTTTCCACCTCAAAATCCCTAACCTACAATTGTGAAGCGGAGCATGTAGGACAGGATCATAGATACTTTAACGTTTTCCTCTCAAATCATGCGATATTAAAGATATACACAATATTACCATGATTTCGATCTGTGTGGTCGTATTCTCCGCGTAGTTGACGCGTAGTAAAACTCCGAGCAATAGCCAGGAGTTTTACTACGCGTCAACTACAAGGAAGATACGGCCACACAGATCAAAATCATGGTAATGTTGTACTTATTACTCACCTTTCGAGTAATTATCAGGAAAAAATCTAGTATATTATTAGAAATTCGACCCTAGCGCCGTGCTTTGTTTATATGAATTAATTCCGATAACGCCCGTCAGGTGGTCGAAAAAGCCGTATTCTCCTAGGAGATTCCGGAGGTCCGTATTCTACTCAGTAGCGATCTGTAAGCTCCTTAAGCTTAGCATGGAGACTCTGTACTAGGTGGGTAATAATATCAAGAGATGTCACGAGTTTGAGTCTGAGTTTATTTATGCCACGCATTTTGTAGGCTCCATAATTTCACGAGTCGAAGACGAGTGACATTACGGAGCCAACAAAATGAGTGGCATAAATAAGCTCAAACTCAAACGAGTGGCGTCTAGATTTTATCCTACCCCGTTTCCATATTTTTTCAGTATCAGAAAGCAGTGGCATAAACAACACTTTATGTCACTACCCATGACATAAACAGATCCCATGTTAAGCCTATGGCGTTTTTTATTAGGGGTAGGATAAAGCATGGGATACACCTGATATGTTTTTCAACCTCACTCTATCAGCCAGCCTGAACCTGATAAATGTATTATCAGTGCTGTGCTATTCGTGTGTGCACTCTGTGACCCCGGCGACCGAGATACCACAGTTACAGGTGTGATGTCTTGTTACTTGGCCTGCATCTGTTTAGTAAGCAGGCCCCAGTGATAAACAGAAGCGCTGCTTGCTGCACCAAATGATGCCTGGAGAACAAGGGAGACCGGTGCAGGAGTCTACAGAGAGCATCACAATAAATAGACAATAATCGATGGTTTTGTGGACAGGCGGCCGTAAACCACGAGAGGTTGACGCGTAGTAACACACGAGCGCTAGCGTTTGTTAGAAAAAAAGATGAAACGCTATGTAAAATCCTCCAGGATCCTCCTGAAGGATGTCCCAAGTAAAATAAAGAAATTAAAAAAAAAATTAAAAAAATTACGGGGTCAACCCCGAGTGGTTTACAGAGCTGCCTGTCCACAAAACCATCGTTTGTTGCATTTATTATCCATCTTTTCGAATAAATTAAACCCAGTAATTGCCATATTAACGGGTATAACATTAGGAACTATCTCTTTGCTCTATAGCAAAAGGGACTATTTTTCCCGTATACCATGGTTTTGAGGCCATATACCACAGATGTGAATCCGTATACCACAGTTATGGTATCTGACAGGTTTTATACAATGGGTCGCGGTTTACTGAGTCCCCATGCATTTTCAATGGGAACTTTGTATACGATGGATAATAAAGAGGGATATTCTATAGAGGAAACCTTTGAAAGTTAACGGACAGAGCTCGTATCCCATAGAGTTTGAATAGCGTAGTAATTCACAAGGCAAAGCCGCGTGAATTATGTAGCGATTCAAACGAGATCGAGCTCTGACCATAAACTTGAATAGGTTTCTGACCTCTCACATTGACTAATGGGTTAACAATTTTCTCTAAACTCTCAACGGGCTTTGGAGACGAGTTGCCAATATTAAGTCTATGAGGAAAAAATACCGGGAATGAGATAATAGATAATAACACTACACAACCCAGCCACAGCACCCCACCTCTACATCCAGCATTACTCAACCCTAACTCTGCCTTCAGAGTTTGAGGTTGATTCTGTTTACCACTGTCCCATATACACACGTTATCAGCTAACAGACTCCTTACACCAACACTGACCAGGACCTGTTTAATAATCGAGGCTCCTACATGTAGACCATTTTCTGTATGCCAAGGAGACGATGTGGGCCAACTTTATTCAACACTTATAGAAGACCTTATGGACGGCCAATACTGTCTTAGTGAACAAACTTAAATATTGTTAAATCATAAACCTTGTGCAAGGAACAGAAAAGGGTTTTCATGTACGATCCTAGATTATTCAACGGGTCCCAGGTCTTTTCTGTGTACTGCTCTGCCACCATCGCAATGACAATTTACAGGAGAATGTTTGGACATGACGTTCTCTCGTTATTACTAAAATACATATGAGAAAGTCACATCATCCTGTGTGTGAATTATGGACCATGTCGGGAAAATCTATCCATTACTACTATTTCCAGTTTCTTTCCGATGCGATATATTTTTTCACCAGGAACCTCTACAATATGCACCGATGCCAAAATCATACTAGGTAAACACCCCCTTTACTACGATTTCACGTTTCTTTTCGGCGTGATGTAACTTTTCATCAGGAACCTCTACGATACACTCCCGATGCCAAAACCATAGTAGGCGGTACGTGTACACCCCCATTTACAATGATTTCATATTACCTTTTGGCGCAATATAATTTTTCGTCGGGAACCTCTACAATATGCTCCTGATGTCCTAATCATAGTAGGTGGACACCCCTCTTTACCACGATTTCACATCTTTCTGGCACGACACTCCTGATGCCAAAATCATATTAGGTGGTATGTGGATCCCTCCATTTACAATGATTTCATGTTGCTTTTCGGCGCAATATAATCTTTCATCGAGGACCTGTATGATACACTCCTGATGATAAAATCATAATAGGTGGACCCCCGTTTATTACGATTTCACATATTTCCGATGATATAACTTTTCATCAGGAACCTCTACGATATGCTCCTGATGCCAAAATCGCTGTAGTTGGACACCCCCTTTACTACGATTTCACATTTCTTTCCAGCGCAATAAAATTTTTCATCAGGAACCTCTACAATAGGCTCCCGATGCCAAAATCGCTGTAGTTGGACACCCCCCTTTACTACGATTTCACATTTCTTTCCAGCGCAATAAAATTTTTCATCAGGAGCCTTTACAATATGTTCCCGATGCCAAAATCACTGTATTCTGACACCCCCCTTTACTACGTTTTCACATTTTTTTCCAGCGCAATAAAATTTTTCATCAGGAGCCTCTACAATAGGCTCCCGATGCTAAAATCGCTGTAGTTGGACACCCCCCTTTACTACGATTTCACATTTCTTTCTGAGCGATATAACCTTTTATCAGGAACCTCCACGATATGCTGCCGATACCATAATCGTAGTGGATGAACACCCCCCTTTAAAGACCCCTTTATCTCCCTTTACCCTCACCAAGGCCTGTATCTCCCTGCATCATACGGCACCACCAGATCAAGGACAACCCCGAGCTATACACGGCCGAGCACAGTGTACTCAGGTAACGACCTCCATATCTGGGGTTTGAAGCTGGATTCTGACAACAAAGAACTCACGACAAAGCCAAGCGAGCGCCGGAAGTGGGATGTGGGAGAAGCGAGGATTATCCCCGCTTAAAGTGAGTTATTTAAAGGAGTTTATAGGACGAGAGGTATCCGCTGCAGCACCTCACCCACCGTGATCCTGCAGTCATCCTAACACCACCAACCCGTTTTGTTATAATACTAAACGGTCCACACCTGAAGGAAACCTCTCGGTAGGATAATCAGAAAACCAACTGAACTCTATTTATTCAAGCATAGTTTGCAGCCCTAGAGAGAGCGTTCAAACTAAAGGGCTGGTTCCACAAACACGATGCATCTGCCATGTTATATCTTGTTATATCCTACAGTGCTGTGATATATCTTAAATCCTTTGCCGTGACATGCTGCGTGCGATGATATGTCTATTTTTTGTGATGTCGTGTGTATATCTTGGTACTCCACCACCGCGACACCTCGCGATCTATTACGGCATATTGCAATCTATCATGTCAAGAACATGGCAAAGGTGCTAAAGTGGGATTCACACGATGGGACAAATGGACCTGAGACTGGTATACTTCACACCTTTGCACCAGTCGGCTACCATTTCCAGCTGGGTACAAAGTTTCACAGATTGGGGTGTTTTACAGTCTCAGGGTAACATGGCGGATTCAATTCACATGGAAATACTTAACAAGTACACAGTCTCACCCCTACACCCCTACACAAGGTACACAGGGTACACAGGGTACACAGTCACTGACTCAGGGTACTTCCCGGTATGAATAGGTATTATTTGAGACCACTGAGATTCACAGATTGGGGGAGAACGTGTGAAATACATTTGTTTCACCAAAATGCCCCTCTAAATTTTAAACCTGTTTAGAGTCAAAATCTCATGAGATTCTCTTCCTTCTTAGAGGGGATTGTCGCTGAAGATTGGAAGGGAAAAAAGTTGTACACCTGCAATTTCATGGCACAGGAAAATGTGTTTATGTCTGGAAACTTGAATGAATAACATGATTGTTTATGTTAGCCTTAAGACGGCGTTATAACCAACACTCGGTGGTTATTTTTAATTCGTAATTTCAAATTTGAGTATAGCCGCACGCTGTATTTTAGAGTGTCACAAGCAAGTGGAAGTATTGTAAAATGGTGATTCTAGCACACCTGACTCTAAGTGAAAATGATCAAATTATAATGGCTTTATCACGTAACCCGAATTCATGATGTTTTACAGTAAAATGACGTTGAAAAACGCCAGAATGCATATCTACCCTGATCGGGGCAACTTGTTCCATATAGCTCGGTGAAAAAATGCCCAAGTCTTTGCATATGAACATTGTGTATATAATTGTATTATATTTTACCTCCTATCTCTGACGTACGGAGACAGACAACCTGTGTTGGCATACATTCTATACTGCACCCTGTTCCGTATGATATTATACGGAACACTTTGAAACATCGGCAGGGTGAAGATTTTCACTTCAACATGTTTTCTATGATAATTTATGCCATGATCTAATCAAATTCGGGTATATGTTAAAAATAGAACCATCTTCCATGCTTGTACAAGCTACAAAACTCGATGGGAATTGACATTTTGTACGGAACTCGGCTAAACTCCTTGTTCCCTACGAACCGTACATTTATCATCTCGTTGTGTAGAATGTGCAGCATAGTCAGATCGTTTAATATAAGTACGCCTACATATGATATTGTTGAGCCTTCTATCCCTATCACTATACAAATAGCCGATCAAGATTCTATTTTCTTCTATTATTTAAGATGATAAAGAGGTCAGAACCTTTTCGGTACGCAAAGCTTTTCCGTATCTTGATCTTTATCTGAACACTCTATATTTAATGCATCTCGTCAATGACTATAATCGGTACAGCTATCAGCAGAATGGTCATTACTTTTTTATTATATAAGCTAAAATACGTGTACATGCAAAGGGTAGTATTGGATAGATTATATACTATGGAGAAACCAAACAAGAGTTAGGCGTGTTGTTGTTTATCGCACGACGGCAAGATCGCGTATTACTGCGCGAGGCGAAGCCGAGAGCAGTAATACGCGATCTTGCTGGAGTGCGATGAACAATAACATGACTAACTCGAGTTTGGTTTAGAATTTATCCTACCCCACCAGTCTAAATTACTTCTACATTAACAAATGACGTCATTTGTCAATTGTATCCCACTAGAGCGATATTTTTCATTTTTCTGAACTCCAGACCGAATAAAGTGACCCAATGTTAAACCTATGGAGTTTTTATTAGGGGTAGGATAAATACCTTTATAAAAGTACATGTTTTGAATGATATATCTATTCATAGCATGATTACCATGAGGTACCTCACTTGGTGTGTAGGCTTTGTCAATCATTAGGAAGAAATAATGCAAGTTTTTAGCAAAGTCGCATTTCCCGGTGGAAAACTATTTTGGTCGAGTTGAAAAAGTAACAACATTCTTGTGCTACCGCATAGTTAAACGAGTATGTTGTGTATTAAGAGAAAACTTGGTTACTGAGCCGTAGGGATGGCCATTCGAGGTCTTTTCTAAACTAAAATATGCCCCCCTGCCATTGTCGTTTTTTGCGGAACGAGGCCCGATAAATAACATCAATTCCCATCGAGTTTTGTAGCATGTAAAAGCATGGTGGGTCGTTATATATTTATCATATACCCAAAATAAATCAAATCTTTCCATATATTGGCATAGAAGACATGTCAGCTTGAAAGCCCACACACCGCTGATGTTTCAACGTGTGCAGTATAACAGTTTATCTCACCCCTGGAATAAATGTCCATAGGCTTAACATTGGGAACTCGTTCTCCATGCCCCTTCAAGTACTGCAGTCCGTTCTCCATGGTCTATATCTTGTGTGTTGTCCATTCCTTTAGTGTGTACAGGGGTGAGATAAATACAGAAAGCAACTCGTTTTGATCAAAGACGTTGTTCTCCAACTCGTTTGAATGCTACGTGATATTCACTCGGCTGTCGCCTCGTTCATATCACACCGCATCAAACTCGTGGAGAATGACGACTTTGACCAAACCTTGTTGGTTTCTTCTTTAGTACTGCACAGGGTTTAGAACACAATTTATAATGCATAGGGAGCACCAGTACGTAATTATCAAATATACTGTATGGGTATATAATAAATTATAATTGAGAACAAGTGCCTACTGCCACCATCCTGGAAACTTATAAAGGTCAAATGAGGTTCACACCTGAGTTCCCCCAAAGTTCTGCACGCATGCGCGCTAATAATTTCCCACAGGGGGTTGGGTAAATGCCCCGCATGGCTAGGTAACGCATAGCTCACCCCCTCTGCCTACCTGTGTTATGTTTGTTTGTTTGGTTAGTTTAACGTCCAATTTGTTCTATTAGACTTACTTTGCGTTTGACCGAATCTATGAGATGAATGTAGGCAGAAATCTCACCCCTACACATTTACCAAGATGAGAGATGTTTTACTTCCCACACCACATAGACACAGTATGAGAAGGACAGGTCTTTGATATAGCAGTAAATCTACCACTGCTGGGGATGAAGGAGAAGAGCGGCTGCAGTGGGACTCAAACCCACAGAGTTCTCCAACCTTAGGATCACAAGTCCAGTGCTGTGTGACAGACCCACTAACAACAGAGGCCAACATAAAACTGTAAGGTAGTTTTTATGTCAGGTCTCGCTGGATCCTTCCAGCTGACTGGAGGACTTGATTGAGAGGTGATCCCCAACTATTATAGAACTCCAATCAATGAATATTGAGCGCGATTTACAATGAACTGTGCACTGAACTCCAGCGGGGCACACTCAGGTAATATAGAGGGAACCTATCAAAGTTTAGGTCAGAGCTCGTATCCCATCGAGTTTGAATCGCGTAGTAATTCACAAGGCAGGGCCGCGTGAATTACGTAGCGATTCAAACGAGATGGGTAATGGGTATCTGAATGGGTATCTGAATTTATCTCACACTTTACATTAACCAATGGGCTAATCTCTGTGACATAATTTCCCCATTTAGTATTTTTTATGAATACTCAACGGGCGTTGGATACGAGTTCCCAATGTTAAGTCTATGTAGAAAAAAATACCAGGGATGAGATAATATACTGAAACAGGGTTAATGTGGCTGTACGTGATAAATACGCGTTAAAAATGACGATCAGATGAACCGATGAGATCTAATGAAGGAGAAACGCATTCTGAAGCTGGTCATTAGGTATCTATTCCCAGCGGACAAAGAATCAGACAAAACGTAAAACATTCGTCTATATCGATTTCTGTATACTGATTTATCCTCACCAATGTTTGGCCAGTAAGTCAATTTCCTCAGGATGTATCCTCTCACCTGTACTTGTGTTAGCAAATCAGCGACAGATGTCACTTCATGCCATTTACCTGAACAATACCTGGCTGCTCCTGGTGCTCAGGGCGTCATTGTGGTTGAGCCACCACAGAACACCAACGGCATCGTTTATATACGTCATCACTACTAAACAGTCATGCTTGTTTGTTTGTGTAGTTTTGATAATTTGATATCCCTAATGATATACCCTTCGATATGACAATTCCTGGGTTTAATTTACTCGCGAAGATTGATGATGAATACAACGAACGATTGTTTCGTGGACAGGCGGCTCTGTAACCCAGTGAAGGTTGACTTCATAATTCATTCATTAACACTCTTGTATTGCCAAGCATCAACCTCTCGTGGTTTACGGCCGTCTGTCTCCAAAGCCATCGATTATTGTCTATGTCCTACATAGACTATCATGAAACATCACAAAATTTGATATGATTGTTTATATGGCATGAGTTGTCTTCATGGACTCTGTTGCGGAAGTTAACAAATGGCATGTAAACAATAACATGAAATTGAGTGATGTTTCGATTTTATCCTACCCTGTCACATGTTTTTAGCTTCATATGTCACCAGTGGCATGTACATATCTTATGGCATAACCGTGGCATACAGTTACACCATGTTAAGTCTGTGGAGATTAATATGAGAGGTGAGATCATTCTACATTAGAGTGGAGCTTCGTAGACTCTTTCTAAGTATGAGCGAGCTGCTCAGAGCAGCTGAGTAACTCACCACGATCATGAAGAGGGCTCCGTCGTGTATGGGCGACTCCAGGGCCGGGGTGGTGGGCCTGCTGGAGGGACTGCTCCCCAGGATTAGCTCCATGGTGGGCCGGCTCTCTGCTCCCCTCTGTGAACTGGTCTGTGAGCTGGTCTGTGGGCTGCTCTGTGAGCTGGTCTGTGAACTGCCCTGCGTACTGCTCTGTGAGCTGGTCTGTGGGCTGCTCTTTGGGCTGCTCTGTGAGCTGTTCTGTGAGCTGTTCTGTGAGCTGTTCTGTGATCTGTTCTGTGGGCTGCTCTGTGGGCTGCTCTGTGAGCCGGTCTGTGGGCTGCTCTGTGAGCTGTTCTGTGGCTTGCTCTGTGAGCTGTTCTGTGAGCTGCTCTGTGGGCTGCTCTGTGAGCTGCTCTGTGAGCTGTTCTGTGAGCTGCTCTGTGGGCTGCCCTGTGAGCTGCTCTGTGAGCTGCTCTGTGGGCTGTTCTATGAGCTGCTCTGTGAACTGCCTTGTGGGCTGCTCTGTGAGCTGCTCCGTGAGTTGCCCTGTGAGTTGCTCCGTGGGCTGTTCTATGAGCTGCTCTGTGAGCTGTCCTATGAGCTGTCCTGTGAGCTGCCCTGTGAGCTGCACCGTGAGCTGCACCGTGAGCTGCTCTGTGAGATGCTCTGTGAACTGTTCTGTGAGCTGCTCTGTGAACTGCTCTGTGAGCTGCTCTGTGGGCTGCTCTGTGGGCTGCTCTGTGAGCTGTCCTATGAGCTGCCCTGTGAGCTGCCCTGTGGGCTGCCCTGTGAGCTGCTCTGAACTGCTCTGAACTGCTCTGTGGTGCTAGAAGTGCGTGGATGTTTCGCTCTTCCAACACCTACTCTCCTGTGGATCGCCGGCGTGGGTGAATCCAGGCCAGTCCATCATTGTAAGTCACATCTCTAAGATCTCACCAGGAGTGAGTCTGTTGTCCTTCTCCAGTAGGCTAACACCTGTCCCTTACACACCTGCTGTATACAGGTGCCTCAGAAGCGCACTCTCCGGGCACCCACTGCCGGCCACACCCCTCCCGTGGTGATCGACCGCTGGTATCAAACTGACGCACGTGTGGCGTAACGTACAGGGGTGCACGGGCGTCACCAGCGGCCCGGCTGAACGGTGCGACGCGCCCACTGCTAACACGGCCTACCGACACGCCAACTGCTAACACGGCCTACCGACACGCCAACTGCTAACACCACTGAATACCACTCCTCCACACACCTGGCAGCAGGAGACAGGTGGGTGATACGGTGGAGACAGGTGGGGACACCGGGTAAGGCACGACAACCCAGGTATCTACCTGTGCGGTTCACGATAGATCCTGCTCAGTCAAACATCAAACAACATGGCCACTGGAGCAAACCGAAAACAGGGTATCCAACACCCTAGTGGATACTCCGGGTAAAATAAAAACTTAAAAAATCAAAAAAATTCCGCAGTTACAACAAAGATGGGGATCCAGTCTTGGGCAACAGAAAATTATTCGTATTGAGTAGGAACCAGTAGCCCCAGCCTCCATATGATCAGGTCCCTCCAGGGGATGTGCTGCAGTGATCTCTGCTGGTTCAGCGTACGTGTTACATACTCCCTGCACCACGCGGCTCCCGGGCGCAGGTATCCAGCATCGCGCGCAGATTCTCCGTGCCTTATCCCGGGGTAAACAGCTTGTCAGTGCGGAGTGAGAAGAAGCACTGACACGCTCCGTGCGGGGGCCGGGAGGCTGAGGTAATAATGTCTGTGTGGATTTAGTCGCTCACTCTCGGCGGGCAGATAGACGGGCCCTGGAGCCATCGACTCGTCCTACAGCTGGACTAACCTCGAGCGGGGTCTACTCGGAGTGAGGGGCCAGGTGGAGAGGGAGATGAGCCAACTACTTATACCAGTTATACTATAGTACATCTGTACCACGGGTTCGTGCTGTTATAGGCCTTTATTTCACCACTGGTATTTTTTTGTCCCATAGGCTTAACATTGGGAACTCGTTCTCCATGCCCCTACGAGTACTGCAGTCCATTCTCCATTCTTATACTGTGTACAGGGGTGAGATAAATACAGAAAGCAACTCGTTTAGATCAAAGTTGTTGTTCTCCAACTCGTTTGAATGCTACGTGATATTCACTCGGCTGTCGATTTCCTCTTTAATATTGCATCTTGTGTACTCCTTGTCCCGGGCATATATCCATACGTAAACCAAATCCTGCGACTCGAATCCTCAGTTTTGATGTAGATCCATACTCTCTATATAAATGAGGGTTAAACTTTCACGAGCCTCGCATTAGAACTCTATACACACATGCGCCTGGTAAACCACATTAAAATAATGTAAATGGTCCATTGTTAATGTCAAATATACTCCTGTTTATTTGTTTGTTTGGAGGGTGATGTTGACGTCTGATATGTTCTAATTGGCCCAAGAAATTCAGGTCAACTATAGAAGGTAGAACCGTCCCAAGTCGCTATTAACACTATGTAAGGAGGTCAGGGTGAAGGTCGTGGTTTGCTGTGAATGCAGTCATTGGCTGCTGGGTCAATCCATGCCTTCTAAATTCCTTATATGGCAGTGAATGCATTGGGACAACTCCATGCAGTTTATGCAGTTTCCCGTCTCGGTAATCTAGTTACATTCCTATGGTGCTCCTCTTTCCATGTTCCCACTGACTTGTATCAAACCATAGTGCTACCTTCCCTCTCACTGTACACTCCCAGCATTGGACCATGTGAAGCGGGCAGGTGGACTGGTGGGGTCCCTCTGTGGTCCATGCCTGGTCCCGGCAAAGTACCTGCACAATCAGTTGCCCACCGCTTCATGGGCTGTGTGTGTAGGTAGACGCAGGCATAGATCACATCACGGGGTCTCACAGATACACACGTGTCCGGGATGGCCCCGCCACCACTGTCATCAATAATATTCTTTTCTGAGGTGTATGCGGCCCCGGTGGCAATCTCCCAATGGGTGACAAAAGCGTTGGGAGCCCGCTAGAGGGAGTGGGGGTCGTGCTTCTCAATGGATGGCGCTTCAGTCCCACAGCAATGCACATGGTGGTTACCCATACTGGGGACAGGCCAAAAGATATACATTACTCTGTCCCTGCACCTCCTTATTCTCATTTGTTAAACATTTTTTGTAGAGCTTTAGTCCATATAGTAAGTGGACTGCATTTTAGCCCATGTCATATGATATTGTCACTTTAAAAAAATTTACTTCTATATATGTATAAATCATATATATATATCTATATATATATATATATATATATATATCTATATATATATATCCCCTTCTGAATTTCCTTCAGGGTAAAATATATATATATATATATATATAAACATGTATACCCTGGGAGAAATTCAGAACGGGATAGATTTATCTGCTCCCTGGGACACCCCTCCGAGTTCCCATTGTAACTGGCCTCATCCACACATGCCCCTTGCCTTCCATCCTTTCCGCACGGCTGCCTCTTTCCATGATTCTACCGGCAAGCCTCTCCCTAGCACGAACTGGAGAATGCAGCGGTTTCTTAGCAGAGGGCACCATTGTGGAGCACGACCTTCGGAAGAGGGCCCTCCCACAGGGCTTTGTGGGGCTCTTTTGAGGCTGGGGGGAGGGGGAGGGTGGTTGAGTGCTGGGGGCGTGACTTTGGAGGAGATTCTTTGTGCTGTATGCTGCTATTACTCCCTGCATCCCCTTAACAGGTTGGACTCCCTGTGTGGCAGAGGGGATCTATGTTTAGATCACTTTAGGTGTGAAGAAAAGCTACGTGTGAATTACTTTACTGTAGGGTGATCTATTCCTCGTATTTTCCCCTAGAGACCAAGCAGAGTACCATGGAGGTACACATGTATGGCGTGAAGTCACTTCATTTAGATACTAATTGAGGGATTAAGTAAACATGACCTGGAACAGGGATATCACCACCCCCCCCCAAAAAAAAAAAATAAAAAAAATAAATAAATAAAAATAAAATAAAAATAAATAAATGTCGGACCCATCCCGGAACAAGTTTTTTTTCTTTCTCAACGTTATAAAACACTGTCCTGTATTTGAGTTGTGATTTGGAACTTCAAACGGAAACATAAGAACTCAATTCCCGGTGCAGTGAATTGCCCTCTTTGGTTTTGGACGATTTTTACGTCTTATTTTTTCCCTTCATCTTAATTTTCATCAGGCTTTAACTAGTCCTCATGTTGTGGTGGTTCTGGAACAATTCCTCAATAGTCTCTGGGCTATTCTCAATTTGTAATTTCTATTGTAAAACAATCAACTGTCTGGAGATGTCTAATTAAGGGGCTAGCTCCACCAGCACGATCTTTTTTGCCTTGCAAGGTCGGGCTGTATCTTGTAGTACTTTGCTGCATCTTGGTGAATCGGAATAAATCTTGTAAATGCATTTCCCTGTGTGTGGAGCACCTATTATCGCTCAAAGGCGGCGGTTCCACCACAACGATTCAACCAGATGATTCATCCCGACCTAGAGAGTCAACAAATCGGCTATGATCGGCATATATTGCATATCCTGGTGGAATCAGCCCTTAACTTAGACGAAACATCGCAACATAACCAAATAAGCGACACCCTCTAGATGTCAAACAAATCCATAATAGAATATATAAAACATAATCAGCTTGTCTGGTGTTTTTTGTGGATCACAGAGAGAACTTGAGTTTTTTTGTTTTTTTTTCTAAAAACCCTGAAAGACTGCTACTGTTTCATAATTGCCTGTTGTGAGTACACTATCCATAATAACGTGGATGTCATCCAGGATAAACGAGAAGCAAATAGCATGTTCATCTTTGATGAATGAGCGTGCAATTAATGAATAACAATTGAAAGATTTGGGTTTCATTCAGTATATGGATCGTTTGCTGTAACCCATTTGCACCCAGTCAATTTTCCATTTCTTCAACTACCTGAGTCTAGGATCCAAACATATCAAGCACCAGTAGGTCAATTAGGTATTTCGGTCCTGAGTGGTTGGTCATGGTCATCTGGGCACACCTCTAAGACACTGAGACACTGGCACCCTGCTCCTTACCCAGTATCACCGTGAGTAGCACGCAGATGGGGAAGGGATAGTGTTTTGCAGTATGCTGGAAGCCTATATGTGACCACTCTAACGTTTTAAGCACGTAACCCACCAAATCGATGCTCAGAGGTGGC
This sequence comes from Alentia gelatinosa, assembly GCA_950022655.1. Taxonomy (NCBI): domain Eukaryota; kingdom Metazoa; phylum Annelida; class Polychaeta; order Phyllodocida; family Polynoidae; genus Alentia; species Alentia gelatinosa. Next base: position 108,451,515 of record OX465582.1, read on the forward strand.
GGGCCGGCTTGTTTTTAGAGGGCCGGCCGGTCAGAGGCGACGACCGCACGGTTGCGGGCGACAGGGTTTTCAATGGGCTGGTCCGCCCGATTCCGGCAGAATTCGGCCGATTTGCTGATCCACCAGGCAGATTGTCCCAGCCGATCTGAGCCGACGAGCGATTTGGGCGGCCGACGTCCGCAATTCCTTCACATGGTCATCGTCCGGCCCTAACTCACTCATAGTGGATCACATGCTTTAGGCAACGTATATTCCGCGTACAAGCACGCTCTAATAAACAAATCAATACAAAAAGTTGTTTTCATTATCTGATATAAGAGCGACCGGGTTGTCTGGGTTTACACATGATATCGATCCTTTCCGCCCGACTTCTCACTGATCAGTTAGTCGTCATGGCTACATGCAGGGAGAAGGTGGTATCAAAGAAGCATGGAACTCTCCAACCAAGGACTGGTCCGGACTCATTTAAAGTTGATGTCGTTTATTTCAGCTTTTATGTTGCCATCTATTTTAGGCTGTCTGGAATTGATTCTGACTTTGGAACTGGTATTTTGCAGATTATCTGAACTGAATCCATCAACTTCTTAGATCTGAGGGGCGAGGAATTAATAAACCTCTTGACCTGTCAAGAAAGGAGTATTATCTCACCCCCGGTATTTTTGTCCCATAGAATTATATAACATTGGAACTCGTTCTCCATGCCCCTACGAGTATTGCAATCCGTTCTCCATGGTCTATATCCTGTGAGTTATCAATTCTTTTAGTGTGTACAGGGTGAGATGAATACAGAAAGTAACCCGTTTTGGCTAAAGTCATCGTTCGCCAACTCGTTTGAATGATACTCGATATTCACTCGGCTGTCGATTTCTTCTTTAATATTGCACCTGGTGTACTCCTTGTCCTAGGCATATATCCATACATTATTCATTCACCATAGTTGTAATGTAGGGATAAGATGTATGACCACAGGATCTCTTGTCATCTATGGAGATATGTGGCAAAATATAAACTTCAGGACTCATTTTGGAGGTTCAGGGAATGCTTGGAGGCATCTTCAGGATCCGCCAATGGAATGCCTCCAGGTATTCTCAGGACTGAGAGGGTTAGGTTTGATAACGTGACTTGTTCGGTGTCTATCAGCCAGCCACACACTTGAAAGATATAAAAGGATCGTTCTGGTCTAACGGCCAATGAATCCTCGTCGCATTGACTCCAGATCGATTTAGGGTTTCTAACAAGACTAGAATAGGAAGGGTTACACATCTTTCATCAACTATTGGTTCTATCATCATTTTACCATCGTCTGCTATTAATCAAGAATCCGACAAAAATCAATCAAGAACACAAATGAAAAGCACACATATATATCTAGACGTCCTGGATTAGAACATATTTAACCACTGGGAGGGATACTGCAGCACGTTTTGGATAAGATGGGAGGTTCAGATTGCCCGTGCAAAATCATTAAGTTACAAGGATTCAAGTGTATGTAATCGAATTGAACTCATTACAAATACATTGCAGATTCGTTATCAGAACTCAATAAGAATGCATTGCTGACATATTACCTATAACATTATTCATAAACTTCGATAAGGATGTATTGCTAACTCATTATCTGTACTCATTACAAGTGTATTGTCATTACGAGTGTATTGCTAACTCAGTATCTGTACTCATTACAAGTGTATTGTCATTACGAGTGTATTGCTAACTCAGTATCTGAACTCATTACAAGTGTATCGCTAACTTGCTATCTGTACTCATTACGAGTGTATCGCTAACTCGTTATCTGTACTTATTACAAGTGTATTGCTAACTCGTTATCTGTACTTATTACAAGTGTATCGCTAACTCGTTATCTGAACTCATTACAAGTGTATCGCTAACTCGCTATCTGTACTCATTACGAGTGTATTGCTAACTCAGTATCTGTACCCATTACAAGTTTATTGCTAACTCGTTATCTGTACTCATTATGAGTGTATCGCTAACTCGTTATCTGTACCCATTACAAGTTTATTGCTAACTCGTTATCTGTACTCATTACTGGTGTAGTGCTAACTCGTTATCTGAACTCATGGCGAGGGTACTGCTAACTCGCTATCTGTACTCATTTCGAGTGTATCGCTAACTCGTTATCTATACTCATTAATAGTGCTAATTTGATATCTGTACTCATTACGAGTGTATTGCTAACTCGTTATCTATAATCATTACGAGTGTCTTGCTAACTCGCTTTCTCGACTCATCAGGACTGCATTGCTCCCCTACTTCAATACAAATGACTATCCATCGTTCTTCCATTCAGACTCTGCAGTCAGCTGTCTGTACGCGATCCGGGTACTTTCTGAATGGCGGCGCGTTTCCATGGCTACCCAGGACCTGTATCCGCCATCAACATGACCTTCGTTCATACCAGGACGGCTGGTTTTATATCTCTACATGAGAGAGGAGGCAGAATCCAGGTGAGGTGTCTAGTGGGGAGTCAAACGTATACTTCATTCTCATAAACAGTGTACATGCTATGTCCGTGTTTCTTAAATTTATCTCACCCCTGGTTTCTTTTCCTCGTAGACTTAACACTAGGAACTCGTAACCAACGCCTATTGAGTATTTAGAAAAAATACTCGATGGGGGATTATATCACAAAGGATACCCATTAGTAAATGTGAAGGGTGAGATAATTCAGAAACCTAAGGAAATTTATGGTTAGAGCTCAATCCCATCTCGTTTGAATCACGTAGTAATTCACAAGACGAAGCCGCGTGAATTACGTAGTGATTCAAACGAGATGGGATCGAACTCTGACACTACACTTGAATAGGTTTCAGAATTTATCTCACCCTTAATATTGACTAATGAGCTAACATTTGAGACATAATCCTCCATTGGATATTTTCCCTTAATATCTAATGGGCGTTGGATACGAGTTCCCAATGTTAAGTCTATGGAGAAAAAATACCAGGAGTGAGATAAGAGCTCTGACCCTAAAACTATCATAGGTTTCCTCTATAGTAGGAAAAGGATACCCAGGAAATGGCTTGAAAAACACGGGAAGAAAAACTGTGAATCACCCCGACTTACTTTGAGATAACGCTTCAATATAATTCTATCAGTAAACAGATAGATCGGAAAAATGAATATGGCCGACTGTAAAAACAACATTTGACTACCAAGGTACTTAAATCTCCATGGTATAGTTATCAGTCACATTCAAGTGTCCTGTCCTGTATGTCACCTCTGTACTTTCACCTGGATAACCGTCGCCACGAATTTGTACGAAATGAAAAACATTCATTGGTAATCCTTCTCCAATGAAACAAAATTATATCAACGTGTAAAACTGAAGCAAATATAACAACCGAGGAATTTGTTGGATTCTATGCCCACGGTGCATACATGTACGGCCGCGTTAGATTTGGTTTGGTTTGGTTGGGTAGTTTAACGTCCAATCTGTTCAATTAGACCTACTTTGGATTTGACCGAATCTATGAGTTGAATTGAGGTAGAAATCCCACCCCTACACATTTACCGAGGAGAGAGTTCTTTTACTTCCCACACCACACAGACATGGTATGAGAAGGATTGGCCTTTGATATAGCAGTAAATCTACCACTGATGGGAATGAAGGAGAAAAGTGGCTGCAGTGGGACTTCAACAAAGTCTGAGAACCTTGGGATTACAAGTCCAGTGCTCTTTACCACTAAGCTAACTCCCCACCATGGTCGCTTTTGTTATGCTTGCGTGCAAGCATATCCGGTCTGCACCACGCTAGAACACGATACAGAGGATCATTGGAGACTTGAACGCAATGCGCTATAGCAAGGTGACACCCACCTCTGATACAAGTGGCCGGCATTCCTCCAGGTGTTGAGATGCCCGCGCTAAGAGGGTGACTCCAGGGTCTGAGAAGGTGACTCCAGGGTGTGTGGTGGAGGACGGGGCCGGGAGCCGACAGGTAGGCTCAGCCGGTGTGAGCGGGATGTCTGTCAGCTGCACACCTCCCCGTATCTCTCCTACCAGACCCCCTTATCCCCTCCAGCATGATAAGCCGCCGTGCAGACTCTTATAGGGCACATAGCTATTGCGCTATCGAGGTGGCCATCTTGCCTCCCGACGCTAAACAAAACACCAGGTGACGGGTCCAGTTATCAATGGATTCTATAACAAGTTTTTGTTTGTTTTAGCCTCGTCTCACGATTATCCATATATTATGACAGCAGAAAATAATGGTCGTTCCCCTGACTACAGTTGCGGCATCGCTCGAGCAATATTGGAAAACTCATCGCTGCTATGACAGGCTTCTGGGTAGGAACTATTTTTTGGTGGAAACTTGATGTCAATTCAAACACCAAATGGTTTGACGAATATAAATGTGCTATGGAGGTGGCCATCTTGCCTCCCGATGCTAAACAAAACACCAGGTGACGGGTCCAGTTATCAATGGATTCTATAACAAGTTTATTTTGTTTTAGCCTCGTCTCACGATTATCCATAGACTATGACAGCATGATAGTGCTTGTCCCCCGACTACAACGGCGCTATCTAACCGTTACCTGGCGGATGATGGCGGAACTAGCAATCGCTCTGTGCCCTATGTTATCGCACAGACAGGTGTGAGCGTGTCCCAGCGGATACGTTCTGTGTACATCTAGTCAACACCGGAGGCACCGTATCTAATAGTTCTGATATGATCGGGAGCAATTCCCACACCAGTCGTAAGCCGGGAATAATAAACAGGGAAAGAGAACCAAAGAATCGGCCCCGAGTCGGACGTATTCACCTCGTGCACAGGAAGTGGGATTAGCACGTTGGGATTCATGGACCTCACAGGGTTCAAGATCTCACGAGATTCTGTTCCTTTTTAGGAGTAAATGTCGCCAGCAATTGCAGGGCAAAAACACATGTCTCAGGGAAATGGAACCTTACAAACACCCTGTGAGGTACATGAATCCCATCGTGTGAATCCCGCTTAAGCTACAATGGAGCAGCTGGTGTTATGATCGGGTGAGATTCCTGCACTAATCGTAAGCAGGCCCTATACAGGGAGGAGGACCAGAGAATCGGTCCCGATTCGGACTATGGAGCTACAATGGAGCAGCTTGTGAGGAGAATGGGCCAAGATTCACACGCGACGCGCTTGCGAATTAAGTCACGATGCAGGCGCGACTGCGCCGCGATCTAGGGGAGACACAGAGCGATCACAGGCCGATTATACGCCGACGACACGCCGACCGTCGGGAGGGGATCGCGGCCCTTGCTCCACTACAAATCCACTACCACAAGTGGAAGCGATTAAAGGCATATCCTACAATTCACGGTGGTGCCACTGGTTATTTTCAAACATTGTCAATTGTGCAGTAATTGTAAATTACATATAATTTACTGCCGGGCTGCTTCTCTTATTTCTAATCGAACTTACTTCTGTAACGGGTAACACTGAGGTGGTTAATCGAACATTTATGTTAATTATTTCCCTGGTCACGTGACCAGCTGACGCCTCTACTAGCGTCATTCCTGATACTGCACTCACTGTCGGTGCACGGGAATTTTTTCTTTACTGCTCCACTCAAACTTTTACTACCGTTTTCGGTTTTTTACCAACAAATCTACTACTACCTTTTAACGAGCACAAGATGCCCAGACGGAAGCAAGCGCCTTCTCCGAAAAAGCGGAGTCAAACCCGGAAAAAGAACCAGGAGAACCCGGCAAACATGTCAGACCAAGATGGCGACCACGATGGCGGCCCTGGGTCGCCGGCGTCCTCCTCGAGTTCCGGACCATTGGCAAGAAGAAATGCGGCAGAAATTCAAGATGTTGCCGGAAGAGTTGACGCGATCGACGGCAGGCTGGAAAGCATTACATCGATGTTATCGCAGCTTGTCCGGAATTCTGATACCCATGACGCTTCTAACAAGGCGCCAGGGCAGCCCGACTGGCACGCGGGAAACGACGCACGCCGCTCGTCCAGCCGTGACCACGAGCACCGCTCGGGCCTGTATAACCACCCTCACCACCCTGCCCGCCTACCGACGCCAGTACTCCCAGAGAGGATATCGGACCTGGATCTACAGGGGGACGCCGCGGACCGGGTGGCCCAGGCTGTCCGGGCCGCTCTTCAACCGGACATCAAAGGTAACTGCACGATGCCCCACCACTTTATATTTAGGGGCCCTAAGAGAACTAAGACGGGAGTGGACGATTTAACCATCCCGGAGTACGCCTATGGTTTCCTGCAATTAGTTAAGATTGCCCCGGACGAGGAGACCCGGGAGGCCATGGGGGCCCACCTGGAGGCCATCTTGGACGACGCCAGAGATTTCCCATGGGTCAATGTCCGTTGTTTCTCCGAGGAGGTGTGCGACAGGGTAGCGAACGGAAGAATCACGTGGTTAAACTCTTATGAAATTGACCGACTGCAAACACGGCTGGCTCACGTGCCGGGCGGCCAAGCGACGACAGCCCCTAAAGTGAAAGAAGCAGCCAGACCGGGACAAACCGCCATGGACTTACCGCATCACGTGGCTAGGGCCCGCCCCGGGCCGCCATGTCAGCCGTACCAGCGAGACGAATGCCCGGAAGCTACACATCACGTGCAAGGAGGCATATGGAAGCTGCACATATGCGTATCATGTCTCCATAACAAGGCGGCAACTTTCCCGCACCCGCAAATCAACTGCCGGTCCGGACAAAAGGCCCCCGCTGCTCCGGGGTTTGGGAAGTAAACGACCGGAAGACAAAAAGGTACAGAACCCGTGTATTTTATAACTCTACCAGGTCGGGCGCGCTTTCACGCGACGCGGACAGTGCACATGTATGTTTCAACCGCCGCCCTGACTTGTGTACACGGTTCTGTTCTCCGCGTGCCGGCCAACGCCACGTGCTCTCAACAAACATAAACAGTGCGAGTCACGTGCATACTGGTCACGTGGGGGGCGAATACCATAACAAAAACAAACCCACACGTGGTCGCACCCCGGCACGCGTTCTCCCTCAGCCTGAATATGACAGTGTATCTTTGGGACGTATTGTTGAACCTGAAAATGATTGTGATGTCTCTTCTTCTTTTTCACGTGTATGTTCTATTGTACCAAATGATTCTGACCATGTTGTTTCTCATGTTCCTGACAATTGTGATCGACCTGTTCCGCATGTTCTCATGACCGTGGCCGGTCCAGCTGGCCCCCCCATGCCGTGCCGCCCCACACGGGACGCGCCCTTAGACCGACGGCTGGAGGGAATTGTGCCTAAACTGGACATTGGTATCGGCTCCCTACGGGAGGAATACCCCGACCCTGGAGGAGCGGTCGGTGCACCGATACCCCCGGTCCATGTTTTTTCAAATGTTCTCATAACAACAGAATGTGTTGAAAGTGTCTATCACACCCCCGCTCTCGCCCCCAACGACCTGGAGGGCACCGTGGAGGCATTGAGTCGTGATACGGGACTTTCACCGATTGCTACAAGCACTCCGCGGAGAACTATCACTCACGCCTCAGTCGAAATGAACGACCAGACGGACTCTCGCGTAACTGGACCGGCTGCTGGAGGCGCTCGGGCCGTCCCAATCAGCCCTAAGAAGTACATGAAATTGGTGCTTAGGGCCTGGCCGCACCCCTCAGCAGCCGCAGCCCGGAACGCCCCGGATCATATGAATATCTATAAGGAGGTACGCCGTTCCGGAGTCCCAAATTACATGGGGGCCCGGATACCGATTCCCTCAAACATGAACTGTGACGCCTGGAGTGATGCTTTGACCGGCTATCACGACCGAGGCATAGTTGACCACCTTCGTTTTGGCTGGCCTAGCTCGTATTCAGCCGACAGACCTCCAGTACCCACCTACAAGAACCACGCGTCTGCTATCGCTTTTCCAGCGGCAGTGGACTCGTTCTTAGCGAAAGAAAAACGGCTAGGCGCTATGCTTGGACCGTTCGACTCCCCTCCGTTTTCACCTTGGACTCAGGTGAGTCCTTTGTTGACTCGCCCTAAGCCGGGGGACCCGATGGAGAGACGCGTAATAATGGATCTCAGTTTCCCTAAAGGCGCTAGCGTTAACGACGGGATCGCTAAGAACTATTTCCAAGGACATGAGAGCCAATACACCCTCCCTACCATCGCGGACCTCGCTACCCTCGTGCTACGCGCCGGACGTGGCGCTCTCATCTGGAAAGCTGATCTCCGGAGGGCATACCGCCAGCTCCGGATTGATCCGCTAGACTACCCCCTACTCGGACTCCAACAACACGGGAAATACTACGTGGACATCTGCCCTTCATTTGGCTGTCGTTTTTCCGGGGGAGCTCAGCAGAGAGTTTCTAACGCTTTATGCTGGGTAATGAACCGGAAGTGTGGCGCTCAACTGTTGGCATATGTAGATGATTTCGTTTCCGTTGACTCAGATTTTTCTACCGCTGTCCGGTCTTTTGCCGGCTTTGAAGAGATATGCCAGCGGCTGGGGGCGGAATTGGCTCCGGAAAAATCTGTCTTTCCCACAACTCATATCGAATGGTTGGGTTTTACAATCGACACTATCGATATGCAAATCACCATCCCCCAGACCAAGCTCCAAGCCGTCATAGACGAGTGTCGGGCTTGGGAGACGAAAGCTCACGCCACCAAGCAGCAACTACAGTCGATCTGCGGCAAACTAAACCATATATCCCAGTGCATTCCTCCGGCGCGACGATACATGTCCCGGCTGTTGGATACACTGCGAAGATCACAGGACGACGTCCCGGTCGAGCTGGACATCGAGTGCAAGAAGGACCTGGTCTGGTTTGCTGACTTTGCGAAGAACTCAAACGGAAAAAAGCTGATCATCAAAGACCGCCCCTCGGTCGAGATTGAATGCGATGCTTGCCCCAGGGGCCTCGGCGCTTTTTGCGAGACAGCAAAAACGTATTATAGTATTCCCCTCCCAGAGGCGTATCGAGAGGCGTATCATATCAGCCAGATCGAGGCAATCAACTGCCTCCTCTCGGTCAAGTCGCTGAGACCACCCGGAACGCGAGGCCATATCATCCAAGTCACTACGGATAATTCAGCGGCAATGTACGCTTTGAACTCCGGAAGGACTCGAGACCCCATCTTGGCCGCCTGCGCGCGAGAAATCGCGTTAATAGAAGCCTTACACGATGTGATAATTCGCGTAGTTCATAAGCCGGGGGACCAACTCGTTCTCGCAGATGCCCTCTCCCGCGCGAGTTTCGACCAGGATAAGGCTAAACTCGCCCTGAAATTAGTTAAGGATCAAAAGTTGTCCCGTCGAGATCCAGCACCGCTATCATATGTGTTGTCTCCAACGTAGTTCTTTCTTTTTATGTGTTCCAGATAACGCAAACCCCCGCCTCGTCTCGTCCCTCCGGAATTCGTGGACGGCAGCGGCATCCTTCGGCACCGCACAGAACCTACACCGCCAGATGCAGGCATACATCTCGTTTATGATGGCACACAGTTTCAACCACCTCGACCCGTCCCCGACTCAACTCGCCCTCTTCATCCAGTTTTTGGCGAATAGCTTTAAAAGCCCGGCGTCTGTCCGGAATTATTTCTCCGGGGCGCGGACTTTTTTGCGGGCAAGTGGTAGCGCGACCGGAGTCTGCGAGTCCATCCTCGTTACTCGCGCTATAAAAGGCGCCCAGCGCTTATCCTCACACCAGACGTCTCCGGCCGCCCCGGTCCCGCTGGACATCTTCAAAGTCGTGCTAATGGCGCTGGATGCCCCCGGCCCGGTCCAGCTGGCGGCCCGGTCCCTTCTCCTCCTCGGCTACACGACGCTATTACGTCAGTCAAATCTCCTCACGACAGGGCCTGTCGGGGCCTCTCTTCACACCCTGCGCCGCAGGGACATTGTGGTCTCGGACGAGGGCCTAAACATAACGGTCCGCTCGACAAAGACATCGGCTGGACCGGCGAGTTTTTTCTCATTACCTGTGGCGCGCACCAACGGGGCTTTTTGCCCGGTCGGGGCATGGGAGAGATACCGCGACTCCGTCCCGGCGCTCCCCTCCGCCGCGGCTTTTGTATCTAGGTCCGGCGCCCCTCTACGACCTGACGCCATACTTCCGGTTGTACGATCAGCCCTCCGGGCGACAGGATATCCACAATGGCACTCGTTTACCCTCCATGCTCTCAGGAGGATGGGAGCCCAACAAGCAGCGCTTTCGGGCGTCCCCGAGGACAAAATAATGGCCCACGGGGCCTGGACCTCGGTCGGGGGCTTCCGGGCATATGTACCCAAGCCGGTTCCCCCCCAGACCTCTACTGCACTAGCCTCCTCTTTGGCTCATAATGTGTAATCGTTTATCTCTCTTATCGTTTTATCGTTTTATCTGAAATGTGTTTATCTGCTTTTATCATGCAATACTCTATAATTCCATGTGCAATAAATACAATTTATCTGCAGCCCGGTGTTTGTTAATTGTGCAGTAATTGTAAATTACATATAATTTACTGCCGGGCTGCTTCTCTTATTTCTAATCGAACTTACTTCTGTAACGGGTAACACTGAGGTGGTTAATCGAACATTTATGTTAATTATTTCCCTGGTCACGTGACCAGCTGACGCCTCTACTAGCGTCATTCCTGATACTGCACTCACTGTCGGTGCACGGGAATTTTTTCTTTACCCACCCACCCACACCTTTTACTACTTTTACCTATCGCCATAGGGCTCATAATGTGTAATCGTTTATCTCTCTTATCGTTTTATCGTTTTATCTGAAATGTGTTTATCTGCTTTTATCATGCAATACTCTATAATTCCATGTGCAATAAATACATTTTATCTGCAGCCCGGTGTTTGTTAATTATCAGTCAACACTGGTTGCTTGAGATTCATTCTAATGCCAGTTGAGTGAATCTAACTTTTTTGTCAAGTTCATCCAATCCTAATAAGTAAAATAAAAGTTTGCTTGATTTTTATAGGAAATGTACTGGAGGAGGGGAGGGGGCCCACGTGGTGGAATGTGCTCTATAGAAATAAGTCATTTTACTATATTTTATAATTATATAGAACGTCCTGACCATGTTGTACAATTCACGGAATGAGATGATAATTTACGGTTTGTACGGACCGAGGCATTTATGCCGAGTTCCGTACAAACGGTAAATTATCATCAAGTTCTGTGACTTGTACAAGCATGGTTGGACGTTATATATTTACTATATACCCGAAATTTAAAAAAAAATCAATTTCATTTGGCTTAACAACCAATTTTTTAATAAACCTGTAGGGCAAGGTGGTCCGTATTTTAGTGTACAGACCGGCGGTCCGTACAGTATTTTTACGTCATCTGCCGAAACGGTGCGTATTTACAGTATATACGGCATGGGTATATAGTAAAAACCGTAAATAAGCATCTCGTTCTGTGACTTGGACAGCATGGTCAGGACGTTCTATATAATTACCGGCATCGAAACCGTAATTCCAACTATTATAGATCACGTATAAATAGGAAGAGTCCCAGCAGCTACAGATATGTAGGTGTTAGTCACGAGTATCCGTGTAAGCTGAATAATTGACGGTGATCCACTTCACGATAACGATTACTGAAAAAAACAGATAGATAACTGGTACAGATAGTAGCCCAGTTAACTAGACTATCTCGGTCATACACATATACAAGGTAGATTCGATACTACATGTTAGTATCTTACATTCTTAGCGATAGCTTAATCCGTATCATTATGTCAAGTGTACTTCACAGCAGGCAATGTTTTCAAGTTAGATCGACCATTGCCAAGCATACCTGTCTAAATTCCAGGCAGATGATTGATAATCATATTACTAGTTGTTTAATGATGAATCTCCCGACCGGAAAACACCTTGAAGGCAAGTGCATTGGGCGTGCATTGGGCAAATGCATTTGGTAAATGCATTAGGCGTGCATTAGGTCCGTACCCATTAAATAGGTGAATGTGGTAGCCGGCGTTTACACTAGACGACTGAAATCGTCACGACAGAAGCTGACATCCCTATAAGACACTTTACTATATACCCATGCCGTATATATACTGTAAATACGCACCGTTTCGGCATATGAAGTAAAAATACTGTACGGACCGCCGGTCCGTACACTAAAATACGGACCACCTTGCCATGCACGTTTATTAACATATCGGTCGTTAAAAATTAAATTAATGATTTTTTTTTTAAATTTTGGGTATATAGTAAAAATTTAAAAAAAAGTTTGTACGGAACTCGGCATAAATGCCTCGGTCCGTACAAACCGTAAATTACCATCTCGTTCTGTGAATTGTACAGCATGGTCAGGACGTTCTATATAATTATCGCTCTTTTACTAATGTCACAGTGTTGGCACGTTTTTGCAGCACGCTGAAAGTCTACATAACCTCTCCCTAACCTAGGCAGCGTATGTGAGCGTGTGGCCCGCGCTCAATAGACACCAGGGAGATGTGATGGGGCAAGGTTCCCACCCCTGAGGGTGTGCTAGGCTCGTCAGTCTCCTGACTGCGCTTTGTGACGACCCTAAGTGGTCTCACAGTGCCTACATGAACACGGAACTCCCATCTTTAATGTCTGGCCCTGCCATTAACTGAGCTTATTACTCACTCTCATAGCATGAAACAAGAGGCCATAAGACAGAGATACAGAATCTACATCAAGGCCACGCCTCTTTCATGGTCCTGGTGCACCCCTCTCATAAGATCTCACACTCCCTAAGTCGTATTCTGTACAAGGTTCTCACTGCGCTCTATAGGAGAAGAATTCTTAACAAACTAGGCTTAGAGCCTTGAGAATTCACTGGCACACAGTATTCCCGCTAGGTGGCATCGTTGAGATTATAGGGTTGCATTGATGTACGTCTTTAGCATGGGAGGCAGGCCAGTGGATTCTCAGGGCTCTAAGCCTAGTTTGTTAAGAATTATTCTCCCAAAGAACGTAGTGAGAGTACAGAATGCCAGTATGAGATCTTATGAGAGGGGTGCCTGATCCGCCTTCAAGTCTTTTCTTTTTTCAACAGATTTTTTTTTCCTTACATACTGTCTATGAGACATTATTATCCACGGTATATAAGTCCAAATTGGGAATGTATGGGGACTCCGTAAACCATGACCCATTATATAAAACCTGTTAGATACCATAACTGTGGTATACGGATTCAAATCTCTGGTACACAGCCTCAAAACCATGATATACGGAAAAAATAGTCCCTTTGTGCTATAGAGCAAAACAATAGGCGATATTGATAAACCCACGTAGCCATAGTTATAGTTCCCAGTCCTACATATAACGCCCTCTCCTTCTCAGGCAGTATTTATGTAGTATTTTGTTTGTTTGTGGGGGTGGCTTTACGTCCAATATGTTCAATTAGACTTACTTTGGGTGTGACCGAATTTATTTACACCACAAGGGTGTTGATTGAATCTATGTAATGAATTTAGGTAGAAACCTCACCCTTACACATTTACCGAAGTGAGAGTTCTTTTACTTTGATATAGCAGTAAATCTGACACTGCTGGGGATGAAGGAGAAAAGTGGCTGCAGTGGGACCCCAATCAAGTCCAGTGCTTTTTACCACAGAGCTAACTCTCGACCCCGGTTGCTTTTGTTATGCTTGCGTGCAAGCATATCCGGTCTGCACCAAAGGGAGGCGAGGCGAGGCGACACAAGAGGGTGAACAGATTGATAATTGCTGTCCACTCCAGCAGACCTACACGTACGGACACAGTATTACTATACACCTATGGCCAAACATGTATGAAATACTGCCCGCTGCTAGGGGTGCCGTATAAATAATGTTCGCGCCCGCTGTGACAGCGGGCTGTAGTGAATTGCAGTAGCCTTTGTGGTCTTTGTAAAGTTAATAAAAGGGCGTTTTAAATGGTTGGGAGGTGTATAGTAATAAGAAAACGTAGTGACTGAGCCTGTACGGTGTCCGTTCTTGGTCATTTGCTGAAAAAATACGTCCCTCCCACCTGCGGTGTCGGGCCGTATTTTCATCATCAAATGACCTCGAACGGCCATCCGTACGGGCTCAGTAACCACGTTTTCTCATAATCCTGTTTCTCTATAATATCGACCCTGATTATCAACACAGCTGCGATCTGCGTTAACAGCTTTCATCAGAGGGAAGTATTTGTTTACCCAACAGGCGATCGAAATCCTTCACCTGTACACATTTCGATCAGCTCTCTCAGGCTAAACATAGTGGTCTGTGGGGACTATGTGGTGGGGTAACTTCTCTAACTTTAACATGAAAGGCATTTCACAGATAGGGTAAATCAGGGTTCGTACATAGACAGCCCAATAAAATTCCAGGCTTTTTCCAGGCTTTTCCAGGCTCTAATATTTCTTTTCCAGGCACATAACAATGTGAATCAATACAATCTTGCTAGTGAAACATATATTATTAGCAAAAAGGATTTTGGAAGTATCTAATCCAAGTCACTGAAATTTCATATGCAGTCAGGTACCGTAGCTAAGGAAAGCTAATGATGTCTAGAATTTCATGGACTGAAAAAATATTTTTATGCAAAACTAAATTTTCCAGGTTTTCCAGGCTCTCTGTAAGAATTCTAGGCTTTTCCAGGCCTGGAAATCCCAAAAGCATAATTCCAGGCTTTTCCAGCCTCTGTATGAACCCTGGTAAATATAGATTTTCCACAATGCAACAGGCTTTAACCTATCTAATGTCTATTATTTATAACTGACAGCCCCCCCCCCCCCCCCCAGTCCTTTCTGCACCCAGGTCATACTTATTTAGAACTGGATCGAGAATCGTTTGGATGTACCGCAATCGTCATCGAAACGAAGCTGAGTGACGATTACGGCGCATCCAAACGAGTAGAAGTATTGTGTATTTTATGTTTCGAGTGTGGCTCTGGATTTATCTCACCCCTTTCACAGACATCAGAATAGCAACGCAGTGTCAGAATAATTCAAATTACTTCGTAAATCCAGTTAGAAACATTTAAATCTCCATGTTGATGCCTTGTCTGTTCTCTGAAATCTTAGCCACTGATTGGCCAGTCGATTATGACGTCATCTCACATCACTCGGCCACGACCATGGCGTAGTATTGTCACTTTATGCAGGGGATCATTGCGTATAATATTTTAGTGTTATTCCTATGGCTTAACTTGTACTAGGGGTGAGATAAAGAGCAAGACAACAATAACACAGAGGAGCCCATGATGTCTAGCTCCTCCATTTGTGTATCATTGTTCCCCCGCAATCACTTGGTGGCCTCTTGACTTCATACTTTCATATAAGAATAAATTCACATGGATTCCTAGGTTTTGCTCACATAATGCAAAGCCAAAAACTAGTCGAAACTAGTTGGTATTCAGAAATATGATAATAACATAATGCGGATCAAAAGAGTTGTGGAAGATCTTTTCTTATCTCGCTGTCGCTCGGATATTACTACGAGTCCACCGCTCGCAGACCATTGGCACAAAAAAACAATCATTATGTAATGATGGAATTTCTTGGACGATATCTAATGGTAATGTGCATATACTGCAATTCTGCACCAATACACCCCCCCCCCCCCCCCCCGTGGAGTTCTACGACACTTGACACATATTCATGTATGTAACCTTGTTTCCCAGACGCTGACCGGTGTAATAAACCTAACTCCTCGCTCCTCCAGGCGATACCCTTCCAAGTCTTACTCCAGCCCACACCTCAGCACCTCGCCGTATTATCACACACCGTTCTGCTCCCCGTGCCGGCCGCACTGCTCGTAACGTCTGTTAACCTGGCACTCTCGTCACTGCCGAGTACATGTGTCTTTATTATCCACTTAATACAAAGTGTCCATAGAAAACACATAGGGAGTGTGTATCACCATACCCGGAGCATACAGATATATCCACCTAATACAAAGTGTCCATAGAAAACACATAGGGAGTGTGTATTACCATACCCAGAGCATACAGATATATCCACCTAATACAAAGTGTCCATAGAAAACACATAGGGAGTGTGTATCACCATACCCGGAGCATACAGATATATCCACCTAATACAAAGTGTCCATAAAAAACACATAGGGAGTGTGTATCACCATACCTGGAACATACCGATATATCCACCTCTTACAAAGTGTCCATAGAAAACACATAGGGAGTGTGTATCTACATATCAGGAGCATACAGATATTTATTACCCACCTGATACGGAGTCTCCATACTAAGCCTATGGAGATTACAGATCGCTACTGAGGAGGATACAGAGCTCCGTACCCTCCTAGGAGGATACAGATTTTTTAGATGAAAGTAGTCCCAAACATAACTTCTTAATTACCTTGATAAGTTTTCTAACGATCATACTTATTGCTTAAATCTAAAAATAAGTGAGTAATAAATACAACATTACCATAATTTCGATCTGTGTGGCCGTATTCTCCTTGTAGTTGACGCTACGCAATACTCCTCGCTATCGCTCGGAGTATTACTACGCGTCAACTACGCGGAGAATACGGCCACTCAGATCGAAATCATGGTATATTGTGTATTTATCTCACCCCTTATTATCTATCATATACAAAGCCCCCATTGAGAATGTAAGGGGACTCAGTAAATCACGACCCATTACATAAAACCTGTGTGGAATGCGATGGACAAGATTAAAACGAATCAGGTTTTGATTTTATCCTACCCTATCTCCTCGATTTTGGAATATTACGTGATAACAATGCTGTATGCCACTAGTGGCATATAAAACTCTGTATGCCAGTCAGCGTGGCATACGGAAACCCAATGTTAAGCCTATGGGATTTTATATTAGGGGTAGGATAAAGATATTTATCTCACCCCTTATTATCTATCATATACAAAGCCCCCATTGAGAATGTAAGGGGACTCAGTAAATCACGACCCATTACATAAAACCTGTCAGATACCATAACTGTGGTATACAGATTCCAATCTGTGGTATATGACCTCAAAGCTATGGTATACGAGGAAATAGTACCTTTGTGACATAAGGCTAAAATAGTCCCTGTAATGTATTAAAGGCTCAGGAAAAATCACTGCCTGCAGCTAAGGCCTTGGGCAGTAATTTTTCCAAGCCTTACCTCGTAACTTTGACTTTCTCTCACCGGAACATAGTCTCCCTCTATTTGTATGACTTCTGCTCGTTGATATCGACAGCCCTCTGCCGCACCTCGCATGCCGCCTATCTCATAGATGTCCCACTTGGCAGTTAGGAGCCACCTCTTTCCCATCTTTTTTCTCACCACGTAGAAAAAAAGAGAGAACATAACATTGTGTTCCCTGGGAGAATTCTTTGGAGGCCATCCAGAAAGTAAGCGAGTATGGTTTGGGAATATTAGGTGAAATTGTGCGTATATCCCTTCTTTTCACTGGGAACAAGATGGAGGTGGGAGGAGGGGTTAAAAGATTTCTGAAATTTCGCCCACGTACCTTATATAATGGATGGTGCAAGTGCATTTATATGCTCAATGACATAGTGCGATCATTCTATTATTATATACCTGTGTGCGAATGTCTATGAAATACTGCCCGCTGATAGGGGTGCAGTAATAATAATGTTCGTGCCCGCTGGGAGTGTGACTTAATGAGTCATTAAATTGTTGTATTTTAATCGATTTAAGGCATATAATAATAAGCAAACGTCCTGACTGTGGACGAAACGGTTCCTCTTCTCGGTCAGTCTTCGATTTCATCCTTCCGCCTATGGCGTCAGGCAGTATGAAATCGAAGACTGACCTCGAACACAAACCGTTTCGTCCACAGTAAGGACGTTTCCTAATATTATCATAATTCAGTTCTCAACTACTCTGGGCTATGCTCAGACTTCTATATTGTATGCGAAATCTACTTTTCTGTGAGCCAATCCTATCTATGTCACCTCGCTTCCTACACCCTGTAGTTTTAGCTGCTTCCTGCCGGATTTCTCGGGAAACTCTCCATCTTTGACTTATACCCCTCCTCATGGTAGTTTTGGTTGAGGGCGGCTGCTAACTGGTCTGGTATGTGTTGGAGGTAGCGCTGGTTAAATAGTCACACACCAGCCACAAGGTAAAAATATTCTGTAGATGCCTGTGACACAGGCCAACACAAACTCGGCAAGGAACGTATGGGGCGCCGGGTGTTTAATAATCACCACTGTGATGAGGGATTTATAGTCCAATTAACAAAGTGTGTTTTCCACCGGGCTGGCTGGATAGCATGAAAAGTGTTCCAAACAGTCGCAAAAACGGCACACTCTGCCTGTATGTAATTATATAGAACGTCCTGGCTATGCTGTACAAGTCACAGAACGAGATGCTAATTTACCGTTCCGTACAAACGGTAAATTAGCATCGAGTTCTGTGACTTGTACAAGCATGGTTGGACGTTATATATTTACTATATACCCGAAATTAAAAATTAAAACAATTTCATTTTTCTTAACAACCAACATTTTAATAAATGTGTATGGCTAGGTGGTCCGTATTTTAGTGTACGGACCAGTGGTCCGTACAGTATTTTTTATGTCATATGCCAAAGCGGTGCGTATTTACAGTATATACGGCATGGGTATATAGTAAAGAAAGGCAGTGCTCCGTTGCGCCGATCCACTGGAGATTGATTTGCTCGCCGACCCATCGGCTCCCAGTCGCTGATAGTGGAGCTGTAGTGAAGCTGTAGTGGAGCTGTAGTGGAGCTATAGAGTCCCGATCTCCCCGACAGTCGGTGCTCAAACTCTTCGCGGTGCTCCATACTGGAGATTGATTTGGTCACTGGCTGATCGGCTCCGAGTCCCCGATAGTGGAGTCCCGATCTCCCCGACGGTCGGTGCTCAAACTCTTCGCGGTGCTCCATACTGGAGATTGAGAGCCGATCCACTGGGGACTGGGAAAAACCTGGTCTCCAGCCGGTCGCCGAAGTGGAGCAGCGGCGCCGACCGAGTTAAGATCAAGGGAAGAAACTATCGGAGAACGGGAGGAGATTGCTTGGCGACCATCAATCTCCTGTGGATCGGTGCAATGGAGCAGGCCTTTAACCAGCTTTTTGGAACACACCGGACCTGCACACCAAGCAGCAGCAACCATATGGCCATGAATCGGCCATGAACCATCTAAAGCTAGTAAATTAGGCTTTGCCGGCTAATGACTGGTTCGGACCGGGCGTACCCTATAGCTATGGCTATGATTCACTCATATTGCTGGCCCTATGGAACACCTGCTTTACGCAACCTCCACTTTAACCCTGGGTTCCACCAACTAGACGAAAACGAGGTACACCAACCACACACCAACCATATAACATTTGCCAGCAGAACTGGCCTTGTTGAGGTGTCGGCCTGTTTGGTGGAACAGCTTGCCCGTGGTTCCAGCAGGCAACGGCTCTTGGTTGCTGGATGAAGTCAGTGCTGCAGGGTGCTGTTTTGTAGTCGTGACAATCGTTAATAGTGATCGTTTCCAGCGCATCGTGTTTCATAGTTGTGATAATTACAAAACAGTAATCAAGACATGTGTGACCGATTGAGAGAGTCTATTCTGCGTTGCATAGTCGTGATCATCACGAGTGATTTTTCCGAAAACGATCACAAAAACAGTCACTATCAATGACAAGGCTATACATGTCACTATTCCATCCAAACATAGGCTTACTACTCATGATACGGCGAAAAATGGACAAGGCCACAGACATAACTTGCCATAATTGTCTTTGCCAAGTCAATTGAATTGACTTGGCAGATTCAAATAAATATGGAGCTCTTTAGTATTGGAGGTGAAGATGTCGCTGAATTAACATGTATTTTACATTTGATTTCTATTTCTGGTTAGTCCAAACGTTATCGATTCATTACAAACGCATAGAAGGATGTGTCAGTCCTGCCCCTTCACAAACAGAGTCAAGTTAATTAGAAATTAAGTCAATTGTAATTGACTTGGACTTTGTTTGTGAACTCGATGAACCTGTGAGGTCAAAGCATTGGAAGCAGTCCCTCTCCAAGCACATCGTTGGTAGTAAATGTATAGAGCCTATCGCCAGAATAACTGTTTGGAGAATAAATCCAAACTGTTCCTAAGTAACATCGCCATGGACATAGATGAATAGTGATCGTTTCAATGCCGCAATCACTATAGTGATTAAAAAAACAGTGATCGCACTGTAAAACAGTGATCGGGTCTATGCAACGCGAAACAGTGACGGTCACTAATACGGTCACTAAATCAGTCACTCTTTTTCCGTGATCACTGATAAAGACGTCGCTGTCTATAAACAGGACCCTGGTGTTTGTTGGAGCATCGCCTCAAGGTTGCTGAGCACTTGCTGGGGTTCCAGGCAACCAGCCGGCTGAAATAGTCATTCCACGCTGTTCCATCAGCTAGGTATTTTACCCAGCATCCCATCCGGTGTACAAAATCTCACCAGCCTGGCGGGATTTCTCCCACCCGGCAAAAACTGATTTATTAGTTTTTGCTTGCTGGAACTGAGCGGCCAGCTAATATTAGGAAACGTCCTTACTATGGAAACGGTTTGTGTTCGAGGTTTGTCTTTGATTTCATACTGCCTGACGCCATAGGCGGAAGGCAGTATGAAATCAAAGACTGACCGAGAACAAGAAACGTTTCGCCCATAGTGAGGACGTTTGCTTATTATTATATACCTTAAATCAATGAAAAAACAACATTTTGATGACTTATTTAGTCACACTCACAGCGGGCACGAACATTATTATTACTGCACCCCTAGCAGCGGGCAGTATTTTATGGACATTCGCTCACAGGTATATAATAATATGTTTGATGATAGTACAGCACCAGCCGCGAGCTTTGCGGGAACTCTCATTGACAGCATTTCACCAACACCATGGCCATAGACTACGGGCGGTACCCGGGAAGAGCAAACCCATGAGCGCAGACCGAAAAGTCTGACAGTTTCGGTAGTTTGGCAAGAATTTTAGCACCAATGCATGCCATACACATCCATAACATCAACATTATTTACCTTTTATATTCGATTAACGGCGATATTTAGCCTTGTAAGAATAATAGTCAATGAGTTGTGATGTCACAAACATTAGCTGATAAACCAGTGATAGGGGTGAGATAAAATCTGAACCGCACTCGATCCATAGCCAATGAAAATGCACCACTCATTTTGCTTTGCTTTGTAATCTCACTCGACAAAACAGAGTGCCATTACTCTGTGACCAAAACTCAAGTGGGTCAACAAGAAAATGAAAAATGTGGGCAGAATTGTGTTTTCACTCTCATACAAATAGACTATTTCTGTACACTTGACGCCCCATGGCCTGGTTTCTCCAGGTGGTATATACCAGCGAGCCCCGGACTGAAGACTCCGCCTCTACCGCGCCCAGCATCACGTTGCCATGGTGACCAGAGTTCTGGAGACCACGTGACACCTCACGTGATCCGGGGACGGTTCCTGCCGCCTCCAGCAGGTGTCTCTCACGTGCTTCCGGTTCTATGTCTCCAGGTGGAGCTTCTTCCCAGTTCGAGGAACCGTCTCCAGGCCAACGTTTCCAAGTTCTTTATCCCAGTCCTGGCTGTTTTGAGAGCGAGGGATGCCCAAAGCAAACATGACTCCCGGGTGTACTATGCGGACTGCTGATAGCGCTTACTGAGGTGAGAGCCCACAGTCTCGTGAGTGAGATACACGTCTTTAGGTTACCTTCAAGGATGGGCATCTCACAGTAGAGGGTGAGGATTACAGGCCTCCCTGCACCACTCTTCCTCAATATAGGTTTTTTAATAGGTTTTGGAAATTAAAATATAGGTTTTTGCAGGTTTTTCAAGACCAAAGAAAATAGGCTTTTATAGGTTTTAGGGTAAATATATTCACCAGGATGGAATTTTTAGTTATTTGTTTGGACGTCAAGATGTCTAGCTCATCAGGTTAGACATGCCTGCTGAGTTTCTAACAGGCTAGTCAGACTGGCATACAAACTGTTGATTCTTAAACATTTTTAAGATCTCTTAAATACAATGTGGATTTCTTGTCATTTGAAAATCTGACTTTGTGTCAATTTTACTTTTCAAATTTCCTTTATTATCCATCGTATACAAAGCCCCCATTGAAAATGAATGGGGACTCAGTAAACCACGACCCAGTGTATAAATCCTGTCAGATACCATAACTGTGGTATACGGATTCAAACCTGTGGTATACAGCTTTAAAACCATGGTATACAGGAAACATAGTCCCTTTTGCTATAGAGCGAAGAAATAGTCCCTCTTGTTAAACCCTTTAATATGTCAATTACTGGATTTGATTTGTTCGAAAAGATGGATAATAAATGCAACAAACGATGATTTTGTGGACAGGCAGCTCAAATTTCCTGTATACATCAATCTGCATGGGAATGACAAAATATAGATTTTTATAGGTTAGGTTACTTTAATAAAATAAAGGCTCAAGAGATAAAATATAGGTTTTATAGGTTTCACTGGGAGGCCTGTGATTAGACTTGCTCAAGTCTTTGATAAATTCCAATTCACATCTACCGATTCGGGTTAAACGATTAGTTCCCAAATCGTATAGTTGTCAGTGAACTTGTTGCAGGCAAATTATGTAACCTATCGGCTAACCGAAATGGGGTTATTTCCAATGTTCTGTTGTCGCTGACTGGATTTATCAATATGTTGATAAAATTTTGGCAAGCAATTTAAGACTGACAACTCGACTACGACTACGACAAAAGAACATATCAAGTTTCACTTAGCGTTGACAGACACTTGCCTAGCAGCTCCACATCAACCAACTAGGGCCAGCATGAGACAAATACCATTCCTTTGTCGCTGGCAAAGGTACATCAATGATCCGAAATTGGTAAATGTGCATTGTGTTTTTTTGGACATAATTATGAAATAAAAGTACTTTGGAACATTTGGACTTCACATATCGCCTGACAGGCCCAGGACTCAAAGAGATTCACTATGTGGAGGACCGTTTGTTTGTTTGTTCGTTTGTGTAGTTTTACGTCTTGGTAGGCTAAGTACGTCCTTTTCAGACTCATTGGTTGCCCTATCAGGTTCTTGTAAGTCTTGTAAGGTATATTAACTCGACTTTGGTCTGCTTGTAGCAGTGGGACCCTATGCCCTTTTTATAATGCTGCCTCACTGAAGGGCTGTGCCGCAGACCACAGACACAACACTCTGCCGGTCACATTATACTGACAACAGTAAACCAGTTGCTGCACCATACCAATCGCATCGGCAAGCTGATGAGTATGAAGCTGCTCCTTGTAATTGGCTAAAGGTCAAGCCGGCTGACATTTACCAAACTCCCTTACCGGACTGTTTTGGCCATGAGATTTCTCCTTTCTTCTTTCCTATAGCTTTTCGAAAATCTTTGTTTCCCGAAGAAACTTCAGAATTTCTTTCTTCCCAGTTTCTAGCCACACTCGGGAAATAAAGATTTTCGAAAAGTGTGGAGGATAGATGTAGGTGGAGGGGTAGCCATAGGATGCAGGAATTGAAGCCACTCTATTTGCTGATTGGCATCAAATAATGGCCAACAGTCGAAAAGTGGGAAATTAGTTTGTTGGAATACACTTATTCATGTTACTAAATACCTGTAGTTGAACATCTATGGAATACTACCCGCTGCTAATCCTATATAGAGCCGACGAAAGGACTAATATCCACCACCCCATCTCCGTAATGTCCGGCGGTCGAGTGAAGAGTTACGTAATTTGCCTGCGAAAAGTTGACCGACTCCTATACGATTTGCAAACTAATCGCTCAACCCTGAATTGGTAGATGGGCATCAGGCTTAAGCACAATTAATTGGTGGTCACTTCTGTGTATGTCTAGAACTACAGGTTTCCATTCACCGATCTGGCGTCGGTATATAAAAAAAATCGATCGGTGGTTCCCGACTGCAGATCGGTGGCAAATAAAGCCTTTTCCACTGGCCGATGAAAACAGCACTGATTTCATAAAAGTCTTCCTAAAAGTCGGTCACTGGTGGCCAAGAACCGCACGCTGGCATCTAAAGATCGGCACCGATTATTTGGGTTCCCCTAATCGTCTGTAGATGGTGTCCACCGACTGCTCGTCGGTATCAATTAATCGGTGAGGGTGCATTGTGCAAGCCATTTTCCTCTGGCCAACGAAAACAGCACCGATTAATTGAGTTTTCCTAAAAGTCGGACACTGGTGGCCAACAAAAACATGTCGGTGTCTAAAAATTATATAGAAACAGGGTTACTGTGTCTGTACATGATAAATATAGGGTAACAATTTTACCAAGTAGAAAGTTTCCACAAAATTGTTTCTCTGCATGGAAAAGTGCAGTAAGCTGAAACTGAAACTTTAATTAACTGAAACTAGACCCCAACATACATCTACAAATCAACAGGGTATATTTGTTTCCTCTATATAACAAGATCTGATATACATGTATACACATCAAGGATATGCTTATTATCATATACCTATGGGAGTATACACATACCTATACATACTGCACGCTACTACCCATAACGTATATATATTGTAGTACGTCACACTGTGGCGTACGAGGTATGACATCATGTGACCAGCTAAATTTCGTCTCTTTTAAGTATATATAATTATTTAAAAAAACTGCCTGACTGTCTTAGTATGTCAAAATACTTTGTAGAAGTATCAATCAGGTATATTCCTCTACCTTCAGCCTCGGGAGGTTTCTGATCAATAATCTTACCGCGCAATTTCAACATACGAAAACAATGAACCAGTTTCCGTATAATATATCAGTTGCATCCTCTCAGAGCCCCGTGTTCTGTTCAAGGCCAGACTTCCTCCCGGTGTTGAGCAGACGACTTTCGCGGGTAGTACAGCGAGCTGTGGGCCTCCAGATTCCCACATGAGTCGCAGTCTAACATTTAACCCAGCTCCTCCTCCTCACCACATGGCCTCCCGAACCCCGCACCACACATCACACCACACCGTGTCTGTACTCACCGCGTGTCCGGCCACGTCCGACCTGCCCCGTGCACACCTCCGGGCGTTTAAAGTGCACGGCCCTGTTTGTGAAGCCCCGTGTGTGGAGCCCCGTGTATAAAGCCCCGTGTATAAAGCCTCGTGTGTAAAGCCCGGTGTGTAAAGCCCCGTGTCCTCGCACTGACCACACGCCCGCGGGGAGTATGAGGCAGACCCTGGAGGACAGCTGGAGGTGCGCCGTCTTGTCGGGGATGGTACTTGTGGCACTGCGCCAGCGGGCCGGTGAGCCGCTCTGAGCCGCTGTGAGCCGCTCTGCTCCACTCCCCGTGGTGGCATATGAGTCCCGGGCTGGAGGAGAGGGAGAGGGAGGGCTACCTGCCTACCTGCCCGAACCGAGCCCGCCCCGCCCCGCCCCGCCCCGCCCCGCCCCGCCCCGCCCCGCCCCGCCGCGCTGAGAAGTGTGGGCCGCGAGCTGGTCACAGTGGGTGGGTGTTGGGTACGGGCTGTGGGGTGTGGGGAGTGGGGTGTGAGGTGTGGGCTGTGGGTGTAGGGTGTTGGGTGTAAGGTGTGGGGTGTGAGGTGTGGGGTGTGAGGTGTGGGGTGTGGGGTGTGGGGTGAGGAGTGTGGAGTGTGGGGTGTGAGGTGCTGGGTGTGGGGTGTGGGGTGAGGAGTGTGGGGTGAGGAGTGTGGGGTGAGGAGTGTGGGGTGTGGGTTGTGGGGTGTTGGGTGCATGGTGTTGGGTGTGTGGGGTGTTGCCTGTTGGGTGTGGGGTGAGGGGTGAGGGGTGTGGGGTAAGGGGTGTGGGGTGAGGAGTGTGGGGTGTGGGGTGTTGGGTGCGGGGTGTGTGGGGTGTGGGGTGTGAGGTGTGGGGTGAGGAGTGTGGGGCGAGGGGTCTGGGGTGTGTGGGGTGTGGGTGTGGGTGTGGGGTGTTTGGTATGAGGTGCGGGGTGTGAGGTGTGGGGTGTAAGGTGTGGGGTGTTGGTGTGGGGTGTGAGGTGTGGGGTGTGAGTTGTGGGGTATGAGGTGTGGGTGTGGGGTGTTGGGTGTGAGGTGTGGGTGTGGGGTGTGAGGTGTGGGGTGTGAGGTGTGGGGTGTGGGGTGTTGGGTGTGGGGTGTTGGGTATGAGGTGTTGGGTGTGAGGTGTGAGGTGTGGGTGTGGGGATTTGGGTGTGAGGTGTGAGGTGTGGGGTGTTGGTGTGGGTGTTGGGTGTTGGGTGTGGGGTGTTGGGTGCGGGGTGTTGGGTGTGTTGGGTGTTGGGTGCAGGGTGTTGGGTGTGTGGGGTGTTGGGTGTGAAGTGTGGGGTGTTGGTGTTGGTGTGAGATGTGGGGTGTGAGGTGTGGGTGTGAGGTGTGAAGTGTGGGGTGTGAGGTGTGGGGTGTGAGGTGTGGGGTGTGAGGTGTGGGGTGTGAGGTGTGGGGTGTGAGGTGTTGGGTGAGGGGTGTGAGTTGTGAGGTGTGGGGTGTGAGGTGTGGGGTGTGAGGTGTGGGTGTGGGGTGTGGAGTGTGAGGTGTGGGGTGTGAGGTGTGGGGTGTTGGTGTGGGGTGTAAGGTGTGGGGTGTAGGGTGTGGGGTGTGGGTGTGGGGTGTAAGGTGTGGGGTGTGAGGTGTGGGGTGAGGAGTGTGGGGCGAGGGGTGTGGGGTGTGTGGGGTGTGGGTGTGGGGTGTTGGGTATGAGGAGCGGGGTGTGAAGTGTGGGGTGTGGGTGTGGGTGTGGGGTGTAAGGTGTGGGGTGTGAGGTGTGGGGAGGGACCTGGTCAGGGGAGCATCAGGATATTTCTTCTTTTTTAACCCACGCATTTCTCTCCTAGTTTCAGGACGGCCGGCTCCCATGTAAAGGTTTCCTGTATTGAGCTTGGGCCAGTTTTACTACACGTTCATTTACGCTCCTTAGGGTAGGGAGATGTGATATAGACTCTAAACGTGCTGCATAAACTGTTCCTTCACTATCTGCCTGCCAACTCTGTGACATTGGGAACGGTGCAGAGACCCAGTGTCTTAGTGTCTAAAGCCCATCAGACAGCGACACGACAACCCACAGCCAAATAGTGTAAACCGACGTAGGCAGAGATCCAACAAAACCTAGTTTATTTGGCAGATTCATTTTGATTGTAGATGATTACAAAACTTAAGTTTTCATAATCATTTATGAAAAACACACAAGGACTATTTCCTGCACAAGAAATACTTCAAAATGGCGATTACATTAGAGTGTGTAGTTAGGTCGCGCATTAATGTGACAGGACAACCCCGGCCAATACCGACGTCGGATGGTCGCCGCCGAGTTCATAAGATGCTGCTCCACTGTAAGGCAAATTAGCATAACCTACTACAGCCATTGTGAAAAAGAAACATCTAGCTATGTTCACACTGGCATATACTATATCACTTGAAGAATAAGATTCTGCAGGATTCTTGAGGACGCCTTTAAAAAAATATGCTCTGGGAATTGTTCTGAAGATGGTTAAAGTAAATATCCAGAATTCATTCATGCTTACTTGACATGAGAACCAAATAATAGGCGAAGGAATTTGAAAAACGCACTATATTCAA
Source organism: Alentia gelatinosa (assembly GCA_950022655.1). NCBI lineage: Eukaryota > Metazoa > Annelida > Polychaeta > Phyllodocida > Polynoidae > Alentia > Alentia gelatinosa. The sequence continues at coordinate 108,478,952 of OX465582.1, forward strand.
TAAACATTAAATACACAATATTAATCGGTTATGGATAGTATGGCTGTATTCTTCGAGGAGTTGGCTAGCAGTAATATCCGTGCGAATGCGAGGATATTGCGTAGTCAACCTATATGTGCCGGACCTAGTATGAAGCCTAGTAGACCGGAATACACCTTTTATTACAAACATATATATTGCCATGCGTAGGAGCGGGTAGTATACATAGTAGATACAGCCATATATATGGCTTTATCCTACCCCTAATAAAAAACTCCATAGGCTTAACATTGGGTCACTGTATTCGGTCTGGAGTTCAGAAAAATGAAAAATATCGCTCTAGTGGGATACACTTGACAAATGACGTCATTTGTTAATGTAGAAGTAATTTAGAAGGGCGGGGTAGGATAAATTCTAAACCAAACTCGAGTTAGTCATGTTATTGTTCATCGCACTCCGGCAAGATCGCTTATTACTGCTCTCGGCTTTGCCTCGCGCAGTAATATCACGATCTTGCCGTCGTGCGATAAACAACAACATGACTAACTCTTGTTTGGTTTTACCATAGTATCTACTATGTATACTACCCGCTCCTACGCATGGCGTATTTATATCCGTACGTCACACTGTAAAATCTCGCAATGTTTAGGTATATAATAAAATGAAAACAGACTGACTGTCTTCGTACGTCAAAGTTATTTATCACATATATCTCTCTACCTACTGCATCGGGATGTATGCGATCAATAATTTCACCGCATATTTATGACGTACGAAGAGAGAAAGCCAGTTTCCTAATAAAACTAAGTCGCGGGTATCTGATGTAGTTTGATGCCTTCCCTTCTTTCCCCTCACACACCTCAAAGTATAGTGAACGTGGGTTTTTAATACTGACCTGCCTACTCTCTGCTTCACGGTCTGTTGGTCCTTGTCCAAAGCCCAGGCGAATATTATCCATGTTGGGTGATGGTCAATGGCGGTTAATCTGGTCTCTTATAAGTCTCCTTCGGCGATTGGAGAATATAAATTACAGTCACCCCTCGTTATCCATACATATCTAATTTCACGGTTATTTACGTAAATCCACAGGATGTTTTGCGAACTCTGTTTGGCAGACGACAATTTGGTGTCTGACCCACTCGCTGTTCCCGCCACCCGTCCAGTGGTGACTCTGCCGCTCACACTCCACAAATGTCCTTTGAATTTTAAAGTTTACCAGAGACTGTTTGCCTTGCTGAGGTACCCTCTGCGGACGTTGGGCAAAGCTTGTGGGTTCAGCCTTCTACAACGTACACATTATAACCGCGTAACTTTGTTTATCCTAAACCTCATATAAATCTCAATAGACTTAACATAGTGTGACTGTATGCCACGGTTATTATCCTACCCTTTATATAAATCTCCATACACTTAACATGGTGTGACTTTATGCCATGGTTATTATCCTACCCCTCATATAAATCTCCATAGACTTAACATGGTGTGACTGTATGCTACGGTTATTATCTTACCCCGTAAATAAATCTCCATACACTTAACATGGTGTGACTTTATGCCATGGTTATTATCCTACCCCTCATATAAATCTCCATAGACTTAACATGGTGTGACTGTATGCTACGGTTATTATCCTACCCCTCATATAAATCTCCATAGACTTAACATGGTGTGACTGTATGCCACGGTTATTATCTACCCCTCATATAAATCTCCATAGACTTAACATGGTGTGACTGTATGCCACGGTTATTATCTACCCCGCATATAAATCTCCATAGACTTAACATGGTGTGACTGTATACCACGGTTATTATCCTACCCCTCATATAAATCTCCATAGACTTAACATGGTGTGACTGTATGCCACGGGTATTATCCTACCCCTCATATAAATCTCCATAGACTTAACATGGTGTGACTGTATGCCACGGTTATTATCCTACCCCTCATATAAATCTCAATACACTAAACATGGTGTGACTGTATGACACGGTTATTATCTTAAACCTCATATAAATCTCCATAGACTTAACATGGTGTGACTGTATGCCACGGCTATTATCCTACCTCTCATATAAATCTCCATAGACATTGGGAACTCGTATCTAACGCCCATTAGATATTTAGGAAAAATATCAAATGGGGGATTATATCACAAATGTTAGCCCATTAGTCAATGTAAAGGGTGAGATAAATTCAGAAACCCATTCAAGTTTAGTGTCAGAGCACGATCCCATCTCGTTTGATTCACTACGTAATTCATGGGCTTCACCTTGTGAATTACATAGTGATTCAAACTCGATGGGCTACGAGCTCAGACCCTAAACTTTCATAGGTTTCCTCTATAATCTCTCATATAAATCTCAATAGACTTAACATAGTGTGACTGTATGCCACGGTTATTATCCTACCCTTTATATAAATCTCCATACACTTAACATGGTGTGACTTTATGCCATGGTTATTATCCTACCCCTCATATAAATCTCCATAGACTTAACATGGTGTGACTGTATGCTACGGTTATTATCTTACCCCGTAAATAAATCTCCATACACTTAACATGGTGTGACTTTATGCCATGGTTATTATCCTACCCCTCATATAAATCTCCATAGACTTAACATGGTGTGACTGTATGCTACGGTTATTATCCTACCCCTCATATAAATCTCCATAGACTTAACATGGTGTGACTGTATGCCACGGTTATTATCTACCCCTCATATAAATCTCCATAGACTTAACATGGTGTGACTGTATGCCACGGTTATTATCTACCCCGCATATAAATCTCCATAGACTTAACATGGTGTGACTGTATACCACGGTTATTATCCTACCCCTCATATAAATCTCCATAGACTTAACATGGTGTGACTGTATGCCACGGGTATTATCCTACCCCTCATATAAATCTCCATAGACTTAACATGGTGTGACTGTATGCCACGGTTATTATCCTACCCCTCATATAAATCTCAATACACTAAACATGGTGTGACTGTATGACACGGTTATTATCTTAAACCTCATATAAATCTCCATAGACTTAACATGGTGTGACTGTATGCCACGGCTATTATCCTACCTCTCATATAAATCTCCATAGACATTGGGAACTCGTATCTAACGCCCATTAGATATTTAGGAAAAATATCAAATGGGGGATTATATCACAAATGTTAGCCCATTAGTCAATGTAAAGGGTGAGATAAATTCAGAAACCCATTCAAGTTTAGTGTCAGAGCACGATCCCATCTCGTTTGATTCACTACGTAATTCATGGGCTTCACCTTGTGAATTACATAGTGATTCAAACTCGATGGGCTACGAGCTCAGACCCTAAACTTTCATAGGTTTCCTCTATAATCTCTCATATAAATCTCAATAGACTTAACATAGTGTGACTGTATGCCACGGTTATTATCCTACCCTTTATATAAATCTCCATACACTTAACATGGTGTGACTTTATGCCATGGTTATTATCCTACCCCTCATATAAATCTCCATAGACTTAACATGGTGTGACTGTATGCTACGGTTATTATCTTACCCCGTAAATAAATCTCCATACACTTAACATGGTGTGACTTTATGCCATGGTTATTATCCTACCCCTCATATAAATCTCCATAGACTTAACATGGTGTGACTGTATGCTACGGTTATTATCCTACCCCTCATATAAATCTCCATAGACTTAACATGGTGTAACTGTATGCCATGGATATGCCATAGAATGATTATATACCACGTGTGATATATGAAGCTAGAAACAGGTTACGGGGTAGGATAAAATCTAAATGTCACTCAATTTCATATAATTGTTTACATGGCGTTCATTGTCTTCTGGCACAGATATAACTCAGCTCCCCTTCATGAAATCATTCCGCGAAGACAACTCATTCCATATAAACAATCATATGAAAATTTGTGACATTTCTTGATATTTCAGCTATTCGGTCTCCAGTGGAAGAATCACGTTCAACATACTGGGTTGGAGGTTCCATTCAATAAACATTAACAATTCAGGGATCCAATTTAAATCCACTGGAATTCGTACGAAGATAATCTGTTTGCTTTTTGAATTTGGTTTCATGTTAAAAGAGCTTGGCTCCATTTATTGATCAAATAAGTACATTGTTTGCTTTTATATTAATGTCTGAAACTTCACAAAAGCAGGGGATAAGGATTTTTTGTTTATTTGTGGTTTAATGTCCCAGGGTACCCTGAGGGTATATAGGGACCGTACATGATTTAAGCTTTTCACTTTTGTAGACTTATTTCGGTCAATTCTCTTTAATAATTCAAAATATTTCATAAACATTCAAAGAGATTTGTTGCGCTTTCAAATATCTGATTTGTCATCTGTTTTGTATATATAAATTGGAGGTATTTGGTTGTTGTACACAGACTGTATTGTAATACTTGTTTGGAAGAACAGATCATGTATTCAAATACAAGAAATAAAAACCCATTTAAAATTCTTTCAGTTACTTTCTTCTATTTTCCTGTACCCTTAGACAGTTCAGCAAGATATGATGAACAGTTATGGGCACACTGCATGCTTGGTATATTGGGGGATTTTCACCTTTCAGGAGGTATTCATGTGTAAGTCTGGAGTGACCTATTTTCGGACGAGTCAACTTCACTTGTTCAATCATTATCAACATATATAATGCTGCCACTAGAATCTGACAGTGATGAATGATAGGCGAAGTTATGGTCAAAGAGACTGCGAATGATTTGAAAGTGGCAGATACCAATTACGAGCAGGTGAAAATGCCCCATTACTCATGGGGTATATTTTGAAAAGATCAACATAAAAAGAATATACATAGAACACCTTACAATGTCGTTAAATGATACAAGACGATATGGCTTTGACCTTATTGACAGAACAAGGTTTCTTAATTGTCCATCGTATACAAAGTAGGCCTACCCATTGAAAATCTATGGGGACTCAGTAAACCACTATGTACCCATAGGTTAACACCGGTCAGATACCATAACCATGGTAGATGGATTCTTATCTCACCAATGGTATTATTTACCCATAGACTCAACATTGTGAAATCATACTCAACATCCATGGAGTATTTAAAAAAAACTAAATGGGGTATTATGCCGCAAATCTTAATCTGTGTATTCCACTTTAGGAGGCACAAAGGGTTTGGAGTGCGACCTGTAGGACTGCACCGCTAGTCAAGGGCCAACCTAAAGTGGGATTCACACGGTGGGGGCTCATGTACCTCACAGGGTTCAAAATCTCATGAGACTCTATTCCTTTTTAGGGGTAAATGTCGCCAACAATTGCAGGGGAAAAAACATGTCTCAGGGAAATGGAACCCTACAATTTAAACGAAGAGATCATGTTCGAGTAAAGAGTCTCAGCAGCATCTTTATCCCACCCCTGGTACAGGTTGTGCCATTGAGTTAACGTTGAAATAAAATACGCAACGCTCACCTACGTAAAGTTACAGTACTACGCCATGGTGGTGGCAGAGAACGTAGCAACGTAGCAACCAATGAACGTCGCGTTAAAAAAATAGTTCCGGCGCCATTGTTTGAACAATTCAATACATGATTATATTATTGCTTAAAATCGACTGTAAGGTCCGTGTTGGGGGTGAGATAAAAACAGAAAGACAGTTCTGCTTAAGTATCAAACACTCTGTGAGGTACATGAATCTCGGCAGGATCTGTCTCAAACACTCTGTGAGGTGCATGAATCTCAGCAGGATTTGTCTCAGACTAACACCCTGTGAGGTACATGAATCTCAGCAGGATTTGTCTCAGACAAACACCCTGTGAGGTACATGAATCTCAGCAGGATTTGTCTCAGACAAACACCCTGTGAGGTACAGGAATCTCAGCAGGATTCGTCTCAGACAAATACCCTGTGAGGTACATGAATCTCAGCAGGATTTGTCTCAGACAAACACCCTGTGAGGTACAGGAATCTCAGCAGGATTCGTCTCAGACAAATACCCTGTGAGGTACATGAATCTCAGCAGGATTTGTCTCAGACAAACACCCTGTGAGGTACATGAATCTCAGCAGGATTTGTCTCAGACAAACACCCTGTGAGGTACATAAATCTCAGAAGGATTTGTCTCAGACTAACACCCTGTGAGTTACGGGAATCTCAGCAGGATTTGTCTCAGACTAATACCCTGTGACGTACATGAATCTCAGAAGGATTTGTCTCAGACTAACACCCTGTGAGTTACGGGAATCTCAGTAGGATTTGTCTCAGACTAACACCCTGTGAAGTACATGAATCTCAGCAGGATTTGTCTCAGACAAACTCCCTGTGAGGTACATGAATCTCAGCAGGATTTGTCTCAGACTAACACCCTGTGAGGTACGGGAATCTCAGCAGGATTTGTCTCAAACAAACACCCTGTGAGGTACATGAATCTCAGCAGGATTTGTCTCAGACAAACACCCTGTGAGGTACATGAATCTCAGCCGGATTTCTCTCAGACAAACACCCTGTAAGGTACATAAATCTCAGCAGGATTTGTCTCAGACAAACACCCTGTGAGGTACGGGAATCTCAGCAGGATTTGTCTCAGAGAAATACCCTGTGAGGTACAGGAATCTCAGCAGGATCTGAGATTCCCAAGTTTCCCAGAGGGCGCCACAGAATGGGCTCTGGAGAACAAAAAGAATAATACGCTGGTTCCCCGGTCATCCGCTAGGAGGCACGGCGGAATCACGTTGGTTCCCCGGTCATCCGCTAGGCGGCACGGCAGTCGGGAGGCAGCCAAACAGAAATGTTGCGTACCACTCATCGACTGAGTCAGACGTGCGTATTTGCGTTCTACACGTGAACCCCACAAGAGTGCATATTAATATTCAATCTTTTCAACTTTCCATATGGCCATCTTTAGACCAATGAAGGCAATGCGCCATCCCGCACTGTGATAGGGCCGCCACCTAGCGTATTACAATGTACTAACTCATACTAAGAACGTCTAGCCTCAAGGTACACTGGCCAACAGAGCTGTACTAAGTTAGCTCTGGTGGGCTTAAATCTGCGGCCGCCTTGACCCAGTAGCGGGAGCATGCAAAGTGGTATGGCACATGAAAAGGGAGTGTAAACAAACTTTGAAAGTATATCTGTTTAGAAATTGGCATATTAACTGTGTATCTATTCCATAACGTTTTATGCAGAGCAGTACAGCATATATGCCAATCCATGAGCCCATCATTTGCATCCAATTTGATGAGTTACAGATGCTGCAGGCTGTGGTGTGGTGTTAGATGAAGCGCAGTCTTGGTGTATTTTTTTGCACAGATATACTTCCATAATCAGTTTGTTTAAGCTCCTTAAAATAAAACCCTGTTTTCATGTATATGTGGAGACATAGGCCAGCTTCCAGACTAACGTAGTATAACTCTGGCTAGTTTGGCATCCAACCCCTGTCTAAACTGAGCTACGACGCAGGGGTTGGTCGGGTTAAGTTCCACACGGGATCACACTGGGTGCACCTCAAACCAAGTAGATCTGGGGGCTGTTTCACTAGGAGCTACAAGTCTCGCTGTTTGTAACAACGGCAGCAAAGCGGCAGTTTGCGTTTCATTAGCAGGTGCAACCAAGCGTGAACGGCACTCGGGAAAGGAGCGGCCCCAACGGTGGCAGTGACCGTTTCACTAGTAAATTGGGTCTCGCTGTTAGTGCCACTGTGGAGCTGCTGCAAGCGAGAGGGTCTACCCACTCGTTTGTTACATGTATAGAATATAAGCAATGAAATTTTTACATGAGTAAGGTATACATATAACCTATAACCGTATCAAATATGAAGAAAATCGGCCAAGCGGTTCTGAAGTTATCGGCGTTTGAACTTTTTGCTCCCTCCGTGCGTTAGCGTTAGTCGCTGTTCTTTTCACTCCCTCCATAGTGCGGCGGGGGTTTCGGCTATTCTTTTAGTCTCCCCCCGGAGGCCGCCGGGAAGTGCAGTATTTGCTACGACCAAATTCAAACGTCGATATCTTCAAAACGGCTTGGCCGATATTCTTGATATTTGGTACGATTATAGGTTATATATATGCCTTACTCGTGTAAAAATATCATCGCTTAATTCCTATGGGAAGGGGTGAAATTCTACATCATCGCGGCCCGTCGACAAATAAATTCGAATGTCAAACGCGTGTGCATAGCGAGACCTGTGCCAACAGTGAGAGTTGGTCTCACCTCAACAGCGAGACCACTGTTGAAACGCAAATTTGGGATTGACACTGTTGGTGCCGCTATTCCTGCCACTGTTGCGGTCCTACCTCTCGCTTTGACCCCGCTTCTAGTGAAACAGCCCCCTATTCTATGTAGCTATAGGCTCTAGTAGCAGTAATATCTAATATAATGTAATCATAGCTTCATAAATTGATAATGAAGTCTAGCTATACGGCAGTTCTATTCTGAAAACAAAACAAAACAAAAGGAAATAACAAAATGGTATAGTGGCTTCGCGGTTATAACTAAACACAGTCTCCAAGCAGTACGGAAGATCTGGTAGGAGAGTCATAGACTCTAACAGCTAATGGTTCAAGGTACTTTGTGTAGCTCTGGTGACCAGTGTAGTGAAGGAGTGAGCGCCTACCTTTGGTTGGTAGTCTTCCCGGTAGATGGAGCCAATGTCGATGGTCTGGTCGGTGGTGAGCGGCACATAGCGCGGCCGGAACGGTTTAACCTTACTGATGTTCTGTGGGGGGAGAGAGCGAGTCAGTCTCAATACATGTACAAATAAAACTAGACAAGATATACAAGTCTGTCATCTAAAGAATAATCAATGTATTATCAGGAAACGTCCTTACTGTGGACGAAATGGTTCCTGCTTGAAGTTTGTCTTCGATTTCATACCGCCTGACACCATACGCTGAAGGTAGTATGAAATCGACAAATATCACGGACGTCCATCCAAGTCAGTGCAAATATACATAGTTACCGTATAGAAATATCAAGTTTGTGTACTGCATGTAGTTCTCATCCTAATTGCTAATATCAACCAATATATCTGAGGCGCTTCAAACGAGATGGCTATCGGGGACTCAGCCCAAACACGAATATGTTTCTGATTTCATCTTAGTTTGGATATAGTTATTTGTTTATCACCCGTTGAGTATGTGTTACCGTACTCGTATGCCTGTTGAGAACGAGCTCCGAACGTTAAGCCTACGGACAACGAGATGGTGAACAGGGACTCAGACCAAGCACGAATATGTTTCTGATTTTATCTTAGCCTGGAAACATTCATCTCTTTATCACCCGTTGAGAACGAGTTACCGTTCTCGCAAGCCTGTTGAGAACGAGTTCGTAGTGCTAAGCCTATGGACGTTTATACCCGGCTAAGATAAAGACACATACCTCATGCTTTAGGAAGGTATCGCAGTAAGTGGATTTGATATCCATGGCCGCCTTTTGGGTGTTGTCTTGTTCCTTCGGTCTGAGTGATGGTCGGCGGGGGTTGTACGGGTGATGTTGATAAGCCTGCAATTAATCGTCGTGTCAATCAGAAGCATAGACATACATGTTACACAGCCATTGTTAGTTTATCAACCAGTCACTAGGCGGTCGACAGTATAGCGCCACTATTCGATAGACAGTTCCTGTACTGTGACTCATTGTTCTTACAAAATTCAACTGCCGTTCAAAGTTTTACCATGCCTCCTTTGTCTCTCTACATCCATCCCAGTTTAAGATGAAGCCCAAAACATGTTTGTTTTCACATGATGGGCTACAAGGGCACAGAGTGATTGCTAGTTCTGCCATCATCCGCCAGGAAATTGTAATATAGCACCACTGTAGTCGGGGAACAATCACTGTTATCAGTTGTTATAATTTTTACATAATCATGAGACGAGGCTAAAATGCCTCCATGGCAAGCCCCCCAAAATATTTTTCATAAAATCGATTGATAATTAGTCCTGCCACCTGGTGTTTTGGATTGCGACAGGGGGCAAGATGGCTGCTTCGATATAGCACAATAGCTATGTGCCTTGTACACATATGTGAGACAGGCTAGGCCCTGTGACAGTGGCCTGTTATTACTCACTTAATCTCCAGCAGTGAAGAACACCTACTTTTATTACCTCCAGCACTGATTGAAGAACACCTACTCAGGGGCAAAATGGCAGCCCCCAGTGCACATTAATTATCCTACCCCTAATAAAAAACCGCCATAGACTTAACATAGGCAAATTTTATGTGGCAGGCCGTGACATAAAGTGTTTTTTATGCCACTAGAGTAATAACATCATTGACCAATCAGAGAGCAGGATGTCAGCTACTATGAAAAAAGTTCTGTTGGTCGTTGACTCAATATTTATCTTTTTAACAGTAATAAAAAACATAGATGGGGTAGGATAAATACGAAACCAAACTCGAGTTAGACTTGTCAGTGTCTCTGCCACTCTGGTTAGGTCTGCTCCTCACTACACTCGGCTACGCCTCGTGTAGTAATACACGACCTTCCCGTCGTGGCATAAACATTGTCAAGTCTAACTCTCGTTCGGTTTCTACTATACCGGTCATCCAAGTTTGTGATCTAGTCAACATAAGAACACTTACTGTATAGTACTCAGTAAGCCTCGGTTCATCTTGAATCGACTCCTGCCCAATCGTACCTCTGTCTTGTGGACAACGATGGCGGCTGAAGAGAATTACAAATACATGAACATCTATCCTTTTACTGTTGCATATTTGCTTTCTTTGAAATGGTTCATTCACATTTTATCTTACCCCTCATATGAATCTCCATAGATTTAACATCATGTGACTGTATGCCACGGTTATGCCATAAAATATTTATACACAATGGGTGACATGGAATTAAAAACACATGGCAGCGTAGGATAAAATCTAAACATCCCTCAATTTCACATGACTGTTTACATGGTATTCATTGTTTTCCGCTACAGATATCACTCAGCTCTGCTTCGCGATATCGTTCTGTGATGACAACTCAGGCCATATAAACAATCAAATGAAATTTCGTGACATTTCTTGATAGTATTCCAGTTATTTTAGTTTAGAAAATGTATGTCAAACATTGTTTTTAGTCTCTACTACCATATTTCGTTGTCAGTTATTTTGATTTTACAGAAGTAAATGATATTACCCATATGCTTAATATTTACTGAAAAAGAAACACCATCTGAAACAAATAGACCTAGTATATCAATTAAGAGTAGGGACCTAATTTTGTTTTCTCGAAATAGCTACCATTGGGTAATTCTCTGGCGACTGTAGAGGTAGACCCGAAATTAACTCGACCCATAATGAACTTGACCCGTAACAAACTCAACCTGTTTTAAATCTTTCCAACTCAAGTTTGTTTGTTTGTTTAGATAGTTTAACGTCCAATTTGTTGAATTAGACTTACTTTGGATTTGACCGAATCTATGAGGTGAATGTAGGAAGAAATCTCACCCCTACACATTTACCGAGGTGAGAGTTACCGGGTATTTTACTTCACACATGTCCACATAGACATGGTATGAAAAGGATTGGTTACCTACTATATTTAAAACGGTAGAATTCCGTCGATTCCGCTTGAAGTTGCTCCCATACATAGAGACAAAGTGAACCAAACCTGGGGGTGGAGAATGAGGGCCCACGAGAGTGAGATTCTCGTACAGTGAAAAACTTGAACCTGGTCTTCTTTTTTGTAGGACTTTACTCAGATAAACTTCTTCTCTTATGATTCATTTCAAGCCATGCCGAAATCAAAGAATAGTATTGTAGTTTCTCTCGTGAGAAACCAATGAGATCTCAACTTTCGCTGGTAGCCCTTTTCAAAACTCCGCTGATTCCCCTCTCCCCACCACCACACTAAGTATTTGGCCCACTCCAATCACTCATCTTCGTGGAGTAGTCGGCAGGGCTAATGGCTTGGAATGCGAAATCGGTAGTTCGTTTTTCATTTCCCTTCTAACTCAGACTCAACGAAGTCGCTGGTATCTTATTAATACGACTGTGGAAAAATACTATATTTAGTAGTAAGTATGTTATCTTGGCTTCAAATTTGGTCTTCTCTGGTGAAGAAAACAAACAGAAAACTCGTCTCTTAAGCCTATCCGTAACCCTATCCCATCCATACCCCTAAACCTATTATTTTCCAAATTTACTGCTTTATCCGTCTAAAACTAGTGAAAGTTAATTAGTCAGACCTTTCCTTTTATCTGAAACTATCTTATCCATAAGTAGCTAAAACAGGACTACTTCGCAGGTTGGGTTCTCCAAATGAGTTGAGTTCTCCTGAAAACTAGGGGTCGAGTTCATTTTCTGGTCCAGTTCTCCAGTGTCCCACTCCCTTAGAGCCCAATTTCAAAGGTTACATGTTAATCCGGGCGTACTTACCCACACACACAGAACTGGCAGATGCACTTTCCGTTGGGCTTCATGTTTGGAAATCTTCAGTATTCCATGTTACGAGAAAGGATGTGTTCTAACGGTGGTAGACTTGGAAATAAATACCACTACCCTCCCCTGCAAAGATAAAAACACAATAGATACTTTTTCAACTTCATTAGTTTAAGATTTATCTTATAGAAACAAGAGATATTAGAGATAGTGGTAATCGCTAATATTGTAGTAATAATGTTTTCTCTTATCATTACTATTACCATTATTACTATTATTAAATTTTATCATCCATTGTATACAAAGACCGCATTGAAAATGTATGGGGAGTCAGTAAACCACGACACATTACATAAAACCTGTCAGATACCATAACTGTGTTATAGAGATATGAGGTTGATGATGTAATACACTCGCTACCACTTGTGTATTACTATGTCACATACTGACATAGTATGTTCCAGGTTCACATGGTTTATAGCTACCCGTCCTTATAATTATATAGAATGTCCTGACCATGTTGTACTACAAGCTACAAAACGAGATCACATTAAATGGTAGCAAATTGTGATACTGAACAGTGATAGTCAATAAATTGGCGATATTAGGGAATTTCCATCACTGAGAATCAATATTCAAAACATTGAACAACGGAATATATGTCTTTGATCGGACCAGCTGGTACATACAAAAATGTCACATTGTATATTCCAAAGGTGAAGTATTTATATTTCTTTTCAATTTCACTTATGTTTTCAAACATTATGTTTTAATAATTGATATAATACGCTCCGCTTGCGTTTATGCACTCATAGTCATAATCATATCAATCTAAAACTGTAACTAAAACTACTGCTTTGGTTAAATGCCATTCCATATCGTATTATCAACGTATGGAATCAGAATACATAGTACTGTAGTTGAATTGCAATAAATAACCTTTACAATTAATTCAATTATAATATAAACCTATGTCACCAACGCCCCTTGTCACTGTCAGCAAGACCATTTTCAAAGATGAGGGGTGGGGGTGGGAGGTGGGAGGATATACGGACTGCGACGGTAGATTGTACAGTGCCAAATTGACGGTAGTAATACACATGACATATAATAATCTCAAAGAGAAATCTCTTGTTTAATTAAAACATTGACTCACCTCAAATTTAACCCCGCCCCTTCCCTGGAAACAAAATTCACCACGACTATGTTTCTGCCCTTTATTCTACGACGTCACAGTGTTTCTACGCGTTATTCTATGACGTCACAATGACTCTTCGCGTTATTCTATGATGTCATCTTTTATTGTGCTGGTAACAGGTTGCTATGGTAGTTTTGCCACTCTCCTAGCAGCGATCCTGCAATTCTTGTAAGCGCTAGCGCAGCGAAAGATCTGTTGGGAGAGTGTAGCTTTGCACATCTGGGACAGCTTTGGGGATTTAAAATAGGGAGAGAGGCGAACAAACTGGGACAAGACTAAATGTATGACTTTATAATAGACGTCGTGATATCCAGCAAATAGACAAATTTAAATATAGCATTCCGTGATCTTTGGACTGATTGACTGCAGTGCTGCCATCTGCGGGCAGAACGGTGAAGCACACTCTTCCCGCTCTGGAGCATCACAGCCATTACACTGGCCACCAGAGCAGACGTTTGCTACGCACGTTAACACCATGGGTGACATGGAGTTAAAAACACATGGTAGCTTCGGGCCTGACTTAAATTTCAAAGTCTGACATTTTAGGTGCAATGATGGCTAAGCCCTTACTTTTCACTGTGGAAAAGTGTCAAAGTCTGACTTTTTAGCATTCAGTAATGGCTAAGCCCTAACTTTTCACCGTGGAAAAATTGCAAAGTCCGACTCTTTAGCAAGCAATGATGGCTAAGCCCTGACTTTTCACCATGGAAAAATTGCAAAAATTGGCTCTTTAGCATGCAATGATGGCTAAGCCCTAACTTTTCACCCTGGGAAAATTGCAAAGTCATACAATAATGGCTAAGCCCTGACTTTTCACAGTAGAAAAATGTCAAAGACTCCCCACCCATAGATAGACATTTTAGATCTATTGATCTACAAGATGTCTCAAGTCTAGTTGATCGAGTTCGCTTAAAATGAACAGATTTGTCCCCCCCCCCCCCCCCCCCACCTCCCTTTTTTTCTTTTTCCATTTTCTAAATTTTATAGTAGGCCTTCGTGGCCATACTGAAACTTTAATTGACTATTTTCTTCAGACTATTCTATAGATTTCTTTTACATATCCCAATGAAGAAAATCCGCTTATTCGATGATAGGTTGCCTATTAACAATTGTTTCATTATTTTTCAACTCAGTTCTTCATTCAACAAGTATCGTAATTTCCTACGGTGGTCATTGAGACTGGAATCCCCCATCCCCTATCTGTATGACGTCATTTATGGACGGCCTCTAATAATTGTAAGTAAACCTAAAATTCCGAGATTTCCTTTCCTTCCCCTAAAAACCCCAATAGATTAGTCCTGGCTATTGCCTTATACATCAGCAGAATCACCACGTGTTCCTAGAAGTGTAACAATGAAACGACCTTGTATAGGGAGCCAAAGTGAACCCGCTGAAACCACAGCTACCGGTACCCTCTTACAAATCACGATTTCCGGTGGCCCGCAAGAACGAGGCTTAGTGCTAAACCTATGGGGGTTTGAGGCTAGACTTTCATTTTCGGTCTCTTTTGTTACTTTTGAAGTGAAGTTTACTACTATCGTCTCTGAATAACTCTGTTTCGAAACTACGATGACAGTTGTTAAGTTTATTAAGAATTTGGATCTAAAAGATTGGAGAATGACACATATAATCTGGAACCTACATAGTCAAAGTACTGAGCGCCCATACCCGGAAATATTATTTTGTAACCGGCTATCTGTGGTTGAAACGGGTTCACTTTGGCTCCCTATAGAGACGTCAGTGGAGTGTAATCACTGAGCATGCGTCAAACAGGCGCGAGGCTGCAGGCAGTGAAACACTAGATACATCAGGCACCGAGACACCTGGCCATCCTAGTACATGTAACCAGACGTGGTGCCACTCTGTTCGTTCCTCTCTTGAGTCACTTGAGGTCATATGTAAACTTTGAGACAGACAGAATCTCACCTAGTCTTGCTGGTGATCCCAGACTGGGCTAGACTCTAGTACATCCAATTGTCACCAGGCTAAGACTGGGCAACCAGCTTAATTTGCACAAACTTGGGAGAGGATTCAAAATGGAGGATGGTTGATTGAGGAGCTGCCCCATTCAGGGATTCAAAGGAGGATTTTATAAAGAAAAGGCTGACTTCTGCTGGTCATATGATGTGACTGTTAGACACTTAAAGTTGTAATGTAAGTTCTTGAATTAAACTGTTTTAACCAGACCATAATATTCAAATCATTTTTCACATCGACATATTTTCACATCAAGATATTTACATTAGGCCTATCATCTTTCAACCATGTCGATTTCCTGTGCAATAATAATTCTAAATACATCTTGCTTGATTCTATTCTATATTTATATATATAAGTAATTATATTCCCCATTCTTCTCCACTTAGCATCCCACAATTTTAGTGTTCCCTTGTTTGTTTCTCTTTTTTCTTTTTGCTTTTCACTTTTAACATAACCTTTTCAGCACTTCTATTCAAGTAACAATATCCCTCGCCTATATTCTCGTAATCTAATAGCCCTTCTTTCAGAGTGCAGATAGCTGTTTCCCTTTTTTTGTATCTGTCCATTCCCATCTTCTGCACAATATTGCTACATACTTTCCTTCTAAAACAGTTTATAACTTTCAAAATGTTACCATATTTGATCAAAACCACCATTGCACATGTAGCACAAGAACTCAACCATGTACAATCCAAGCCTGAGGATGACAACGAGCCAAAAGAAATTGTCATACGCGAAATATCTTCTGAAGACGATTATTCCTCATCAGATAAAGAGAGAGTGTTCATACAAGGCATAATACATCAAACAGCAACATCTGAGCAGTGTTCCGAAAGAGCAAATTTCAGTTATCATTACACAAATCAATGTGCATGTACTATCGGAAGTGTGAAACCTACCATATACTTTGACAGTTGACTGAATGTATCTGGGTTTGTTTTAAGGTAAAGAAGGAAATGTTTATTGAAAACGGCCACATTATTTTAGCCTCTGTGCTTGTGCTTTTACCCTATAGATCCCTATGAGAGGCAACTTTCTTTTTACATTCCAACCACCTCCCACCCTACAAATAAAAAAAGGAAAGACTTTCTGCACCAAATAATTCTGCTACTATGTTGCTTACATGTGATTGCATCTGTACACTTCCAACAGTCAAAATAAATGTTATTTGTCCTCCAGCCAGATGGTTGTAGAGTGTGTTTTCTGGAGTACCCCTAATTAAATGGGGCTTCTCTTTCATAAAATACCGATATGTGGGTCTCCAGTATGTGTTGCCTGTTTTATTAAAAAGTTATTTTGCTCGCATTTAAATCTAAAACCAATTATTCACTTTTAGATAAAGATATACACATCTATATAAATATGGCAGACCCAAAACCCCGCTTAAGGGGTCACCCCGCCTAAGAGGACGCTTGTCCCTTAAGCGGGGCTTTACTGCATATATGATGTAAATAGAATACAATTTCAATGTTTTTCCGTTATTTCATCATGTCTGTATTTTTATTCTTTTATTTTATTTTATTTTCACTTTTCACCCACGACACCCTCCCCCACCACAGCCACGCGTCATAGACCGTGCTACACTCCTCCACCATTAACTGGATTGCTCCAATTCAAATCACCAGTTCGACAATTTCACCGACTTTGTTTTTCAAGAAATCCAATCGTCGTAGGAGTTAGAATAGACCACTTTTGGCCGTGGAGAGATGCAGGAACGACGCGGTCGTGTGCAACATGAACCATACAGTCTGCAAAACTGCTCTTTTGTTCCAAAATAACAGAAATACAAACGCCTCTGAAGCGTCAGCTTACCCCTCATGGGTCTCACTGGTCGGACATTTTCCCAATGAAACTTAAGAAGTAAGGGGAGTAAAAGAGTAGGCTATGTTCTGTGTTTGTATCGTCAGCTGAAAATGCTGCTCAAAGATCAGGTCCTCTGCCTCCTATTTTCAGCAAGCAGATTTGCCATGCCTTTTGTTGTTAGTATAGACTTATGTAGATGTATCGTGTTTCGGACGTCCAACAGGTAGTAGAAGGGGAGTGGGCGAGGCTTTCGGAAAGAAACATCTTACATGAAATTGTGGAACAAAGAGTTTATGAAATTGCGAAGAAAGTCTGCTTCAAACTCTGGAAGAAAACGTTAATCCATGGCCAATTTCTGAATAAAAAAATGATCATCTCCCCTCCCCCCCTTGGTGTTTCTGTCCCATAGGCTTAACATTGGGAACTCATTCTCCATGAGTATTGCAGTCCGTTCTCCATGGACTACATCCTGTGTGTCGTCCATTCTTTTAGTGTGTACAGGGGTGAGATAAATACAGAAAACAACTCGTTTTGGTCAGAGTCATTGAATGCTACGTGATATTCACTCGGCTTCCCCTGTTCATAGCAACTCATACTTGATTCTCTACCTATGCTGGTAATTCACACAGATACCAACTCTGATCTGGTATAGGTATTATTGTCTTACTATCTATTACCCACCTGATACGGAGTCTCCATACTAAGCCTATGTAGCTTACAGATCGCTACTGAGTAGGATACGGAGCTGCGTACCCTCCTAGGAGGATACGGATTTTTGAGGTGAAAGTAGTCCCATTGAGATGAAAGTAGTCCCAAACATAACTTCTTAACTATGTTGAAAAGTTTTCTAACGATCATATTTATTGATTAAATCTAAAAATAAGTGAGTAATAGATACAACATTACCATGATTTGGATCTGTGTGGCCGTATTCTCCTTGTAGTTGACGCTACGCAATACTCGTCAACTATGCGGAGAATACGGCCACTCAGATCCAAATCATGGTAATATTGTGTATATACCCATTCTGTAGAAACTGATGAGTGTTTGGTCTGTGTCCTCGTTCACCATCGAGTTTGGAGTGCGCAGTAATATGAACGAGGCGATAGCCAAGTGAATATTCTGAAGCACTCCAAACGACTAAATGACTCTGTTGATAGAGAAACCCTTAAATGACTCTGTTGATAGCGAAGACTCCTTGGATAGATCTTTCTTGGCCAAGGAAATTGCAGGAAAATGCTGTAGTTGCATTTCATAAGTGAGGAACGATTCAGACGCCACTGGTCAACAATCACGAAATGGCAGCAAATGTAAAAAAAAATCAGAATTGAGAGGATCATTGATTCCCTTTACCACCACCATCTTGAAACATCAGAGAACACATGAGTAAGATTGGGAACACTAGCTAGCATAAACTGCTTCAGCACAAAGCTTCAACATTGATGAAATGACAAAAATACACCTCACATTATAACCCCCCTCCCCCAATCGAGTCATAATGGTTGCATATAATGTTTTCCCTGTTATTTTGGTATACAGTTTGGGGATTATATATTTTAAAAAAACATAACGACAAAATGCAGTTGACTGCTGCTAAGTGTCTTTTTTCTAGGGTCTACAGCAAAATATCCTAAAATTTCAGATTTCCTTTATACTGTATTATTATTCAATTAAGTGTAGTTCCATGAAAAGCAGGACAATAGATGGCAAAATAGTATCTTTATATGGGGTCGTAACGTGACGTTTTTCTCTGGCATGCCAGTTTGGCTCTATAGGTGGTCATCTCCCATTATTTAGTGCTGGTTTCTTCATTCCACTTTATCCCAACACCCAGGAACACTCACAACAACACCCCCACACCCTCCAATAACAACATCCACACCCACCAACACCCATTAACACCTACAGCAACAGACATCAACATCAACACCCACACCCACAACACCAAGCCACACACTCCTTGCCCCCTATTATTATAACAGTTTGGTCTACTTCTTATCGCTTATAACAATTCAGTCTAGTTTTTATCGCTTATAACAATTGGGTCTAGCTCTTATCGCTTATAACAATTACGTCTAGCTCTTATCGCTTATAACAATTCGGTCTAATTCTTATCACTTATAACAGTTCCGTCTAGTTCTTATTGCTTATTACAATTCCGTCTAGTTCTTATTGCTTATAACAGTACTTATATAGAACTGCATCGAGAATCGTATAAATAGACAATACTCCACGAGTTTCGATGGGCCGCAATCGTCATCGAGACGAAGTCGAGTGACAATTATGGCACAGCCAAATGAGTGTAGTATTGTCTATTTTACCATTCAAGTATGGTTCTGGATTTATCTTACCCCTTTCTATGACATTAAATATCATCACAACTTCAGAATAATCAGAATATACTTAGCAAAATTCACTACGTCACAGCCCTGGCGTAGTATTGTCACTTTACCAGGTTGATCGTTGAGTATTTTTTTCTAATGTTATTCCTATGGCTAAACTTGTACCAGGGGTGAGATAAAGTCTAGTTCTTATCGCTTATAACAATTCGGTCTAGTTCTTATCATTTATAACAATTCGGTCTAGTTCTTATTGCTTATAAGTTATAACAGTTTAGTCTAGTGAGCATCAGAAAATAGAGTGGTGACAGGTAACAGGGTGAAATACAATCAGGACATAGTCTACGGAATTGCATAGACATGAGATACTTATCGCTTTACTTTTATAGGGCATCCCTAATTATATAAAATTGATATTGAAGGCAAGGTCGCAGTATTCACACGAGGAAACAAGGTTATAAATACAGTAAGAACCTGATTCTGGGACACCCCCCTTAAGGGGATATGCTGCTTAAGGGGTTAATTTGCTCGGAATCAACATTTTTGCCTCTATTAGGAGTTCATCTTTACCCTGATTAAAGCAACACACCACTTAAGGGTACACCCCACTTAAGGGTACAGTTATTTGGGTACAGAATGCTTCTTAAGGCCTGGGGTCCACCTTCTAGGATAGAAATTTAGACCTACCGATATGGCACCGATACAAAAAGCAAATATCGGAGACATATCGGGAAGGTGCAAAATCGTAGACACATGTCTAGACATGCCAATCCACCACGCATTGTATGGGGTTTTATCGGTGCCTAATCGCAGAAATGTGGTCAACTGCCCCGATATTAGGTGACCTTCCGACGCGATTTTGATTTTGTATCGGGAGGTGCATCGTAGACTATATCGGAGCCATATCGTAGTAGGTGGACGCCGGGCCTAACGCTCCAGGTTATCTTGATTGCTTATTGATGGTGTGTATGTGAGGTGGGTAGAGTAGTATCTAGACGACCAGAAACCAGGCAACGGCCTGCGTAGGCTCCTGTAGGCTCCTGTAGGCTCCTGTAGGCGTCAGGTAGGCGTCTGTGTGGTTAAAACAGTGTCTAAAGTCATAGTATCACTTTTATTATCCAACTGATACAAAGACCCCATTGAAAATGTATGGGGTCTCAGTAAACCTAAAAGGCAGGAACACGCTTGGAGAAATCCTGCGAGACATACGGGACAACTAAACTTAAAACCATAAGGATGGACATTCTCATAATAACAGATTCCAGAGGATACATACACAATAATGACTGGTTTTGTGTACGAGTGGCCGTAATCTCAGAGTAGTTGACGCGTAGTAATATCCGAGCGACTAGCGAAGATATTACGTCGTCAACTATGAGGAGATTATGGTCACTCGTATACAAAACCAGTCGTTATTGTATTTATTACCCACCTACAAGATTGATAACAAGTCTATTGCAATTAAAAGGTTTTTGCAAGACATTTACTATCAGACACCACAAAAATGTTAAACATGGCAGTAATTCGGTGGACTTTCACCAATAATATAGTTCGCCATTAATGTGTACTTTTATCATGCAAAATATGTTATTACAGTGATTTCTGATGGTAAATGAGATTATTAATATTAATTCTAAATAATTAACATTGAATGAACATTCAAGAAACTTATTTTGAAATACATGATGATTCGACCTCATTATGGAGAGGACTATTTTTCCGGAATGTCCTGCAGGAGATTCTGACATGCCAGAACCTCCAGGTAGCTAATTCCAGGTGCCCTATGCATTTCCTATGGAGACTCCGTAATCGGTGGGTAATGAAGTTTGGATAAACACCTGCGGACCCAACATTCATGACTACCTAAAAAAATCACTTAATTGGACTCACTTAATTTTCACTAGCAGAAATAGAAAACGACATTTACCACTAAGCCTGTACTTAGATGGTTAACTCCTAGCTAATATCCAAACCTACAGATATCTTGGAATCTCACTAAACAAATCGTTAACTTATTCTCATCATATCAAGGGAGTTCTAAATAAAATAAGACATCGCATGTATCAACTATGTCAGATGAGAGGCTATGTAGTGTTATATACTACATAGCCTAACCATCGGCGGACTGAAAACCCCACTTAAGGGGACACCCCGCTTAAGGGGTCACCCCACCTAAGGGGACACCCTGCTTAAGCGGACAGTTTGCTTGGAATGGTCGGTGCCCCCTTAAGCGGGGTTTTACTGTAGTAAAAAAAACAACAAAAGGCCACTCTTCTCGTGGAATCAGACTTGGATGTGTAGGGGTCGGGTCAGTCTAGCGGTAGTGTGTTCAAGTCCCTGCTGAAGTCCCTGCTATGCGGTCGTTTGGGCGAGCCCATGCACACAAGTGGCACAGGTCCATCCTGATTATGTAACTCGGCCCATAGATAAGGTCGAGGCCACAGTCAGTCGGTAGGTCTTCTCTGTGTGTTCTCTCTGCAAGGAGTGAATCCCTTGGAGCCTCATAAAGGTAGTAAGTTTTTCCGAACCCTCTTGGTGGCTGAACAAGTCTATGTGCTTGGGAATACAAATAAATTATCTTTCCCCTGATATAAAATCTCATAGGCTTAACAATGACTTTCCGTATGCGCCCGTATGTCGCATACGGATAAAAAATCGCTCCTATAGGAGCTTACAAAAAATGGACCAATTAGAGATCAGCAGCTGAAAGTAGTTCCAAGCGCCTTCAGAGCAGCAAGGAGAGCTATATGGAGGTCTTCAGAAAGTTTTTATCGTGTTTTTTGTTATTATCCTCACACAAAAATATTGTTCACAGGGGGTAGGATAAAATCAAAACCTTATTCGTTTTAATCTGGGCTCCCGTATGCGACGACTGGAGTTTTGGCTCCAGATATCACTCGGCTCCGCCTCGTGATATCGGGATCCCAGATTAAAACTCATCCAGTTTTACGATATTCCCTTGGCTTTACCTGGCACTCTGGTGTCAAAGTACTGTAAGTGACGGTGATCTGTTTGGATCACTAAGAACTGAAAGTAATAAACATCCTTGTTTATTCAAGTTGACGTGTCTGGTTTTGTGTGATTAGGCCGTATAGTCATCCGACATATATACCGAAAACATTCCGTATAGTCATCCGACATATATACCAAAAACATTCCGCACCGACCTATGTAGTTCTCATAGAGTAGCATCACACATCACAAGATCAGGTACGAGCTTTCCAAAGATGGGTAATTAACCCATTCCCTCTGGGTGATTCCTTGAGGCATCAACAAGGGCTGGCCGGGTGGTTTCCAAAATATTCATTTAAAAAAAATATAATTGGAGATAATGGCTCAATTGACATGAAACTTTCGCAGAATATAGATATAACCTTATATTTTATATTTCAGGTGAAATGGAAAATAGTATTTAGTAAGGTAATCACTGGCACTAGTACCCGGCTCCATGACTGTAGCCCTGTTGTGGGTACCCGGCGCGATAGGGTTAAACCGTGGGAGGTCAGAGTCGGCAACTGCTACATATGTATTATACCGTTGAAAATTCCAATAAATACACAATATTGACTGGTTTCAGATACAGGCGGCCGTATGCTCCGAGGAGTTGACGCGTAGTAATATCCGAGCATATGCGAGGATATTGCGCAGAGTCAACTCCGAGAAGCATACAACCGCTTTTATCTGAAACCAGTCTATATTGTATTTATTATCCACCTTTTCTGGGCAAGTGGAATGCGTTATCAGTTCATTTTAGTCATGCACTATTTTTCCGTACGCACTATTTTTCCGTATGCGCCACCCGGAGCATAGAACACATCTGTATGCGCCGGGTATGTCCATATAAACTGCCTACCCGTTTATTATGGATACTTTGTATTAGGTGGATAATAAAGAGAGGGATGCTCATGATGAATATACTTATTATCCACCTAATATGGAGGCTCCATATACTTAACCTAAGAAGCCTACAGATCGCTACTCAGAAGCATACAGAAAAAAAGTCCCTAGTGTGCAAAGTAGTGCGTGACTATTTTGTCTTTCCTATGTTTGCAATGCTGAATAATTAATAAATCATCAGCATGATTGTGATCTGCATATCTCGTATTCTCCTCGTACTTGACACTACGAGTCGTTTCCATTCGCTACACCAGTCACCCCTTCTTTTCCAGTCGCTAGAAGTGTGTACATACATGTGTGTGGAGCGAGCATACCTTTATAGTTTGCCTGTACTCATAAGTTATCATCAACAAAACTCTTTAAATTAAAACAGAACGAGTCTGGGCCCCTTGAATAATCTAGAGTCCTACATAGAGACCCTTTTTCTGTATGCCATAGACAGCCAGGGACGATGTGGGTCAACTTTATTCAACACTTATGGATGACCTTATGGATGTCTGATACTGTCCTAGCAAACAAACGTAAATATTATCAAACGATAACCCTGGTACAAAGGTACGGACAAGTGCCTTTTTGAAAGATCCTAGCTTATTCAACGGCCCCCCTGGTTTTGTGTGGTTCCACCGTTACTGTATTTTTTGCTCGTATCAACAAAAAGTGTTTACTTAACGAAATCCAGAGAATATGAGCACTAAAATCGTTTGATATGCTCTTCCGTACTACAAGACGATAGTAGGTGGTATGGGAGCGCGTACGGCATAGTATGTCAGCGCGTGGGTACAGGATGATGACAGAGTATCGGGTGCGTGCGTTTAACCACCAACGACTATAGCACCAGATTATAGGAATCCGAGGCGGATATGACTTTGGCTGTTCTGGGTTGACAGAGTGAAGACAGTGGGGGCGTAAACCTACCTCACACACACTGCCATTCACCGAAACGCCTCGTGATGTGACTGCCGCATGCACGAGGGCGTTCCCCAAGAGGGGGAGCCACTTGGACTTAAGGTCAGTGTCCCACATACAGTGGCAGGTAGAGTCTAGGGGCTGCGCAGTGAGGATACCTACGTCCTATAGGCCTGGGCTGCTTATGGTCAGTCGCTCAGTGGTTCACTGTACAGCGAGCGCACCCTGGTGACATTTATCCTCGCACGGCGTGTTCTGATTGGTTGAGGACTATCCGGGAACGCGCTCTCTACCTGTTGAGTCCAAACGGCGTTCGTCGTTCACTGTACATTGACAGGACAGCATGAGAGTATCTGTGGAAACTGCCATTAAAGGTGAGTGGATTTTTATACTTTATCTCACCCCTGTTTTTTTTTATTGCATTGGTTTAACATTGGGAACTCGTATCAAATGTCCGTTAAGTATTTAGGAAAAAAAATACTCAATGGGGGATTATGTGACAAATGTTAGCACATTAGTCAATGTGAAGGGTGAAATAAATTCAGAAACCTATTCAAGTTTAGGGTCAGAGCTTGATACCATCTTGTTTGAATTGCTATGTTTTTCACGTGGCTTTGCCTTGTAAATTACTACGCAATTCAACCTCGATGGGATACGAGCTCTGACAACAAACTTGAATATGTTTCCTCTTTACTCGTTAATAATAAACGTACGAACCAATTATTTTGGTTGGTTAATAATGTTTCTGATCATGTAGATGGGGTGAGATAAAATCAGAAACACACTATATGAAAATAATTTGGCGCACACTCCACCTTGTTTTAACTCCACTTCACTTTGTGGATTACTCCGCGGTCAAACACGGTGGTGTGCGGACTACGTTATGGTCATCTCATGACTTTCTCGCTAAATATTTGACTTGATCCTTTTTTTTGTAAAGGTAAACAGTCATACAGAAATTTCCAGGCTCAGTTCCTGCCATTCTGCCACCGGTGTAATGCGAAAATTGGTAACCCTGCGAAAAACTTGTTTTATCGCCCACTCTATACGTGCATGCGTCTAGACACGCTCTTCTAGTCTGATTTCACGGATTATTGGACGTACTACTATTTTGATGTGATTTTAATGCATGTAAATGAAAAGAATAGTATTTAGACATGAGAATTACATGTCGTGATATGGCGTGATATGCTTAATTTTGGCAAATTGTTCACTTTCCAATCGTGCACTGCGCATGTTTGTGCATGCGCAAAAGATACTAGTGGGTGATAAAACAAGTTTTTCGCAGGGTAACCAATTTTCGCGTCACACTGGATCCCATTGATGACCATTATGACCGATGAATCGGCACCGCTTTTGCAGTCAGGAATTACCGATAGATTTTTTGGGTATACAGTAGAACCCCGCCTAACGGACACCCCGCGTAAGCGGGCACCCTGTGTAAGTGGACACTTTTGCTCGAAACGGAAATTTTCCCCTCTATAAGAGGATACCCCGCGTAAGAGGACACCCCGCGTAAGCGGACAGTTATTTCGCGGGGTTTTACTGTACTTAAGCCAAGGACCTGTTTCACTAGTTTCATGACATGTCTGTGACACCATACAGACATTTTGGTTGTCTAGTTTCGTGACAACACAAGTAGCTGCCCCCAAACATAAGAAGTAGACAAATGTACACATCATGGACCTGTTTCACTAGTTTTGTGACAAAAGTGTAAAGTCAGACATGAAAAGCGGCACCAACAGTGCAAGCAAGAACGAACAAAACAAAGTCTAATGTCTAGTTCTTATATATGAACCGGACACACAATCTCGACGCCATCTAGACATGTCACAAAACTAGTGAACAGGGGGAGCTGTTTCAAAAGTCGAGTGAAGTCCCGCCAGCGGCACGTCGCATTTCAAAGCGAGAGGCCACAACAGCGAGCGGCTCTTTGAATCAAAGCGGCACCAAAACCGCTACCAATACCCAATAGCGAGCGGCACCTCCACCTCGACAGCGACGCTTCAAGTACCATTGTTAGCTCTCGCTTTGGCGGTGAGTACTCTCTTTAGCACCCTCCCGACTTTTGAATCCACGGTCTTCTCAGTGATGTGAAAGTTAGATCTGTCTGGACATGAAAAATACGGCAGAGACAGAGCATATACACTATCGTAAAACTGGATGAGTTTTAATCTTGGCCACCGTGTGCCACGACTGGAGTTTGGCATAGTGATTTCACGAGGCGAAGCAGAGTGAAGTCCGGAGCCAAAACTCCAGGAGTGGCATGCGGTGGCCAAGATTAAATCGAATCAGGTTTTGATTTTATCCTACCCCGTCTCCTCGATTTTGAAATATTACGTGATAACAATTCTGTATGCCACTAGTGGCATATAAAACTCTTTATTACCCACCTGATACGGAGTCTCCATACTAAGCCTATGGAGATTACAGATCGCTACTGAGGAGGATACGGAGCTCCGTACCCTCCTAGGAGGATACGGATTTTTGAGATGAAAGTAGTCCCAAACATAACTTCTTAATTACATTGTAAAGTTTTCTAACGATCATGTTTATTGTTTAAATCTAAAAATAAGTGAGAAATAAATACAACATTACCATAATTTCTATCTGTGTGGCCGTATTCTCCTTATCGAAACCATGGTAATATTGTGTATGTATGCCAGTCAGCGTGGCATACGGAAACTCAATGTTAAGTCTATGGGATTTTATATTAGGGGTAGGATAAAATGAACCCTCACCAATATATTGATACCGACATGCAGTCGATGGCACCACTCCATTCAAGGTAACCCCAGAAATCTCTCCTGATGTCTTCGTCTAGAAAAGAAGTTACAAAGTGTGTTTCCACTGGCTTATAAAAACGGCACCGATTTATTGAGTTCTCCTAATAGTCAGTCAGTGGTGGACTGCACGTTGGTGTCTAGAAAACTGTAGGGTGCAGTATATTCCTTGTTTCTGTTGCATTTGACAGGTTCATTCTGACTGAAGTCTTTCAGTGATAGCCTTATTGTATAATCTATGCACAATTAATAGATGAATATTTTTATTTTTTCAATTTTCTTTGTTTATATTGCCCTCGATCAGCCGGGGAAGCTGGTTTACGTACGAGGACAGTCCAGTTACATAGTTGATCAATCCTCAGTTGGTAGTACACCAACGAAAAGTACATCTTTTTAAGTAAAACAACTCAGATAACCCATCACCATTTCACAATTGGTGATCATAATTAAACACAATCATTTCTTTAAACCATACAACTGTGGTGGTCGCCGCCTGTCTAGCAGGTTGGATGACCCCTATCCGGAATGCTAGTTCCAGGCAGGATCTTTCCGAGACAACCCAGGTTCGAATCCTGGTCACGGCACCAATGTGGTGGTCGCCGCCTGTCTAGCAGGTTGGATGACCCCAATCCGGAATGCTAGTTCCAGGCAGGATCCCACCCTACGTCATCTACGTAGGTTGGTTCGGTTTTCGGTGAATTTAGATGGACCTAGTCACACACAACACAACACACACGTTTAAAAATAAACAAGAATGTTTATCAACAAACTTCTTCCCGGAAAGGTCTGGAAGATCTTTCCCACAAGTACAGTACCCCAGCACAATGTGCCAGGTAACGCTGGAGAGTCTAATCTGAAAGACTCGCCTAACCACCAGGAAGGTTACGAGAACCCGCCTGCAAAGTGAGGACCCAAGGGTCTGTTCCGTAGAAGAGACGCGCGAGGACAGCCTGTCGACCTACTGTGAATGCTGAGTATATACAGTAGAACCCCGCCTAACGGACACCCCGCGTAAGCGGACACCCCGCGTTAGCGGACACCTTTGCTCGGAACGGTTCCCTCTATTAGATGTTTAATTTAACCTCGCGTAAGCGGACACCCCGCGTAAGCGGCCACTTTGGCCCGGAACGAAGGGTGTCCGCTTACGCGGGGTTCTACTGTATACCCAGCATTATGTTATCCCGGTCTCCGCCGCGCCACTCTCGTGTACGGCGTTGCCCGGAATCACTACACAGTAAGGATCGGCACGTCGCGCCACCTTCCATAGAACACACGAACACTGCTGGATTCCCACCCCACTACACAACCATGAGTTAACTCCTCTGAAGGTATCACAATATCCGGCTCTCTGAAGATTATTCCAATCAACCACAATGGGAATACAATTTTGCTAACTATTATATCCTCCTGCCATACTACAATACCAAAATGCCATGATTGGGTTCCACAACTCGTCTGCCTGTGTGCTCAATACTTGATGGCGAATGACGACACAGACCAGACACTCATCAATTTCTTTCTTAATATGTGTTCTAAGAAATATGTCGTGATTTACCGAAGTATAGACTTCCCTTTCATTTCTCTGGTTAGTTGATTTTTTTTTTTTATAAATATTGGATGGTACACCTTTCTGATGAAAGCTCATGCACATACATTTGAGCTATCTTAAGACCCAATCATACTGGTGGAAAAATACGGCGTTTTCTAAAATTTTGTTTACGCTCGTCTACGTTTTTTAACTTTTAAAAAATTTGTAAAAATACGCGGTGAAACGCGGGAGATAAACAAAGATTTGTAGGAATGCGCAATAAACCGTCATCAGAAAGTGAAAAAAACTGCATTCAGAATTAGTTTATAAAACTTTAAAACTTTTATCTACGTTTTTTTTTTAAAGTAAAAGAATGCGATAATAACGCGTAAAGAAACGTTAACAGACGTTAAGTAAATCTAAGTAAAGAGTTATACATGTTGTCAGCATATATATGTAGCATCTACGTAGTACCCACCTTTATCAAACGCGCAGGAAATATTTACGCCAGTGTGACTAGATTACGTAGAATAAGTTAAAAGTCTTGAATTTACGACCTTTTTTTCCCTTTTCGTATATTGTTCCGAGACAAAGAAGAAATGTTAAAATCCAATCAGTGTGACTGTAGACTGATCAAACATTGGGAGAAGGAACAACTCAATGAATATACGTACTTGTGTGTGTATCTATAAAATAATCAATCAGTATAATATACAAGAAGTGCATTGCTCAAATGAAGCCAAGGACAAAATTCATGAATACCCTTTAACCATAATTTGAAAAGAAAGTTTCAGCTCCGCTTCTGGGAATCCTCCAGTCATGAGTCGTATAACATAAAAAACGTTATTGATACTCACGCCCATATATACCCTGCTTAGGTTAGGAAGAGGTTATAGAGACTTTCGGCGAGCTGCAAAAAAACTATTTCTTCACTAGCTGCGTGCCCACATTGGGAAAGGTGCAGATGCCCAATGTCTCAGTGTCTTAAAGGCGTGCTCAGCTGACCATGACCAATCACTAGAGAGCGAAATACCTCATTGACCCACTGGTGCATCATATATTTCTTTCTCTTTCTCTCTCTGTCGTTTACTCTCTCTGTCTCTTCTTCATATCTCTCTAATCTCTCTTTCCTCTTCTCTCCTCCCTCTCTCCTCTTCTCGTTTTCCTCTTCTCTCCCTTCTCTTTTCTTTCTTCACTTCTCTCTCTTCTCTACCTCTCTTCTTTTCTCTCCCCTCTTCTCAACCTATGTCTTCTCTTCTCTCTTCTCCCCTTTCTCTCGCCTTCTGTCACTCCTCTTCTCCCCTGCCCTCCTCTCTCGTTAGGTCTCTCTATCCTCTTCTCTCTTTATGTTTTTTCTCCTCTCTCTTATCTTCTCTTTCCTTCCTCTCTCCCCCTTCTCTCTTTATGTCTCTCTCTCCTCTTCCCTCTTTTTTTTATGATTTTTTTTAAAGATTGATCTTTATTCTGGAGGTAATGTAGGCTCAAGTAGTGCCTATTTCCACAGTGCTCCAGGCTGGAAATTTACATGCAATACTCTAGCCTACAACCCTCTATCTCTCTCCCTCTCGTTATCTCTCTCCTCTCTTCTCTCTCCTCATCTCCCTCCTCACTCTCTTCCCTCTCTCTTCTGTCTGTCCTTTCTCTCTCCTCTTTCCTCTTTCTCCTCTTATCTCTCTCTTCTCTCTTTTCTCTATCTCATCTCTCTCTCTTCCTTTTTTAATATTAGGTTTTAATTCAGGGAATGACCTTAACATTTACACAAGGTTAGGCAAAGTTGCCGTTCTTCCACTCGGGTCCTCTCTCTCCTTTTTTCTCTATCTCTCCCTCTCTTTATCTCTCTCCTCTTCTCCCGCCTCTCTCTCTCTCTTCCCTCATTTCTGCCGCTGCTCTGTCTTCTTTTTCTTCTCTCTCCTCTCTCTCTTCTCTCTTATGTTTCTCTTCTCTCTCTTCTCTCTCTCCTTTTTTCTTTCTCCTCTTTTCTCTTTCTCCTCTCTCTCTCTTCTCCCGCCTCTCTCTCTCTCTTCCCTCTTTTCTGCCTCTCATCTATCTCCGTTGTCTTCTCTCTCTCCTCTCTTTCTTCTCCCTTATGTTTCTCTTCTCTCTCGCCTTTTTTTCTTTCTGCTCTTTTCTCTTTCTCCTCTCTCTCTCTTCTCCCGCCTCTCTCTCTCTCTTCCCTCTTTTCTCCCTCTCATCTATCTCCGTTGTCTTCTCTCTCTCCTCTCTTTCTTCTCCCTTATGTTTCTCTTCTCTCTCTTCTCTCTCTCCTGTTTTTCTTTCTCCTCTTTTCTCTTTCTCCTCTCTCTCTCCTCTCCCTCCTCTTCTCTCTTTCTCCTCTCTCTCTCTCCTCTCTCTCTCTCTCTCTCTCTCTCTCTCTCTCTCTCTCTCCTCTCTCTCCCTCTCTCCCTCTCTGCCGGAATAAATGTATTATTATCTACACTACATAACATTGCACAATACAGTTTTTGTATTTCTCTGCGTACTAATGTATTCTTATAATAACATGTGAAGTACAGGTCAGGCCGGCTTGTAGGTAGTTCCGGTATTGTTAAATGTCGGGCATAGCGTATATCATTATGTCCATTTGTTCATAATTGCAATTACGCCCTCGGCCTCACCGTCATACAATCAGGGACTGAAGGATTCCAGGAACATTGCCTAATTCTATGTCCAGTTTACTCAGATATTTCACTCTAACTTTTTAACGTTTGGTTTGATCATCTTCATTATGCAACCATCCTCTCTCAAATGTCACTCCGTGGTATCATGAGGTGATTTTCCCCGTGGCAGGCGTGTTTTCAATTATGACCAGGATAATGCTATATCGGAAGTACCTTCGGCGTGAATGGTAATATCTACACTAATGAAGTGTCGTGATTTTGTTCCCAGGCCCATATTTAGCTGCTAAATTTGCTGATTACACACTTGACATCACCTCTTTATCATCTTTTCATGCGATCTCATGACATGGTGTATAACAAATAGTATTACATCAATTCGCTGAATGCAATCAATGGTATTTAACTGGTATGTACCTTAAGCCGCAGACACACCAAGAGAGAAACGCAGCGAGTTCCGTAATCGCCAACACAAAATGGCCAATATGTGAGCTGTTATTTCATATTTCGCCTGATTGTTACTTCCAAGATGCTAAATTATAGGCAGGAGGTATTCCTGTGAAATAATATCTCACATACACGCCAATTTCCAGAGATCGCTGCCTTCACTCGCTTGGTGTGTCCCCGGTATTAGCTTTTATGCCAGATGATAGGATACGATATTACCGCGGAAATGGCGTATTCGCATACTAATTGACGAGATTAAATAATGATATTCATAGCAAGTGTACCAGTTATCTTAACATTGTAAATACTGACTGTTAATCTTGTAAATTACATACATGATAAGTCTTTGGCGTATCCTTATTATAGGTCTATAACTAAGCACAGCAATATATAGTCAGCTCAGAATAGTTTTTCACTACATTTGTAGTCTCCCATGACATTTTTACCTACCACATATAAAAACGTGTAAATTTCTGTCAGATCCGCTTGGAGATTCTCCCGCACATAGAGACAAAGTGAACTAGTGCTAGGAATGGAGACTGAAGGGCCACTAGAGTGAGATTCTCGTGTAGTGTAAAATTCGTACCTGCTCTTCTTTTTTTTCTTAATCGATAGACAGACATGCTCTTTCTCTTATGATTCATATCAAGCCATGCCGACATTAAAGTTTGCTATTGTAGTTTTCCAATCTACTTTTCTCATGAGAAACCAATGACATCCCAACTTTCGCTGGTTCCCTCGCATGATTCTGGTACGATATGCTTGGAGATTCTCCCACACATAGAGACATAGTGCACTAGACCTAGGCTTGGAGACTGAAAATCCACGAGAGTGAGAATCTCGTGGAGTGAAAAACTTTTACCTGCTTTTCTTTTTTGTAGATCGATACGGATATATGCTTCTTCTCTCTCTCTCTCTCTCTCTCTCTCTCTCTCTCTCTCTCTCTCTCTCTCTGTCTCTGTCTCTGTCTCTGTCTCTGTCTCTCTCTCTCCTTTACTCTCTCTGTCTCTTCTTCATCCCTCTCTCATCTCTCTCTCCTCTTCTCTCCTCCCTCCCTCTTTCCTCCCTCCCTCTCTCCTCTTCTCTCCCTTCTCTTCTCTTTCTCCTCTTCTCAACCTATGTCTCCTCTTCTCTCTCTCCTCTTCTCATGGGACACTCACGCTCATATATACGCTGGCTAGGTTAGGAAGAGGTTATAGAGACTTTTAGCGTGCTGCAAAAACTATCCCCTCACTAGCTGCGTGCCAACTCTGTGAGTTTGGGAAAGGTGCTGGGACCTGTTTCACTAGTTTTGTGACATGTCTCTGACACCATACAGACATTGGGGTTGTCTAGTTTCGTGACAACGTAAGTAGCTGCCCTTAGGAAAAGACAGACCCCAAACATAAGAATTAGATAAATCTACACATCATGGACTTGTTTCACTAGTTTCGTGACAAAGGTGTTGGACAGACATGAAAAGCGGCACCAACAGTGCAAGCAAGAACGGATAAAACAAAGTCTAATGTCTAGTTCTTATGAAACCGGACACACCAACTTGATGCCATTAGGCATGTCACGAAACTAGTGAAACAGGTCCCTGATGCCCAGAGTCACAGTGTCTTAAAGGCGTGCTCAGCTGATCATGACCAATCACTAAAAAGCGAAATACCTTACCTTTATTTCGAGCCATGTCACAATCAAAGTTTAGTTATCTGTTAAATACTGCGCAGGTTGTATTGTAGGAAAACATACTTAGGATTCAATCTGATAATGGGTACGAAGTCACGGACCGGCAAAGACTTACCCCGAGTGAGCAACAATTCACAGATTGAATACCTGGTCTGTGTTCCCTTTATCTAACAAAATATTGTGAATTCATAAGAATTTACCTTTTTTTTTCTTTTTTTTTTCTTTGTTTATTGGTCATAGATTCAAACATTACATTTGGTTTTCAATCTAGGCCAGATCGTGTCTGATTATGTCATTTAAAAATGTTACAATCAAATTCAGCATCCTATGTACTAGGTATCATAACAACAGTGATAGGAATGGTTAATAGATGATGAGAGACATAACAATATTATGAAGAATGCAAGTTCATCATACAACTAGTATGTAGTATGCAGATGGGGATAAATGATTCATTAATCAATTAATAGACACATAATTTAAAGGGTATAGTGTTACAATGCAACTTGGAGTTGTCAGGAGGCAAACCTCAAAGACATACTTAATCTCATAATTTAACTAGTCTCTTAGAGGCCAGTTATTACTTACATGTGACAATTTTTTCACTCTATTTTAACCCCCATTCGATGTCTAATTTGAGCATGCAGAGCTGGGTCAGAAAACAGCATATAGGATAGTAGGCTATACATGATTTTTAGGATATATGCACAATATTACCATGATTTGGGTCTGCGTGGTTGTATTCTCTGCGTAGTTGACGCGTAGTAATACTCCGAGCGATAGCAAGGAGTATTGCCTAGTGTCACCTACAAGGAGAATACGACCATGCAGATCCAAATCATGGTAATGTTGCAATTATCAATAACCTTTCGACTAATTAATAGGAAAAAATCTTGTAAATAATTAGAAATTTGACGCAAGCGCTGTGGATTATTTTTATAAAAATAGTTCCTATAATGCCCGTCAGGTGGCTGAAAAAGCTGTGAACGGCTTTCTGTATTCTACTCAGTAGCGATCTGTAGGGGACTCTGTATTAGGTGGGTAATAAAGGGGGCAGAGGTCAATAACTATAAGAATGATGTGTACAGGTACATAATATATATGTGTTATAGTTCTTATTATATACCTGTGCCAGTATGTTACAAAAATACCAACCTCTGCTAGTGTATTGGTATTAAATATATACCAGCACAGTATGGTGGTATAAAATGATGTACCACCCTACTTTGAATACAAATTCTGATTGGCTGAAAAAATTGCACTGAGCTACTTATGAAGTGCTGGCAGTGACTTGCAGCAGTACGCTAATTTATGCACTCAAAGGATCACAGGAGTTGAAGGGAAAAAAAGAGGAAAAATGTGCTTGGGGCATA
This sequence comes from Alentia gelatinosa, assembly GCA_950022655.1. Taxonomy (NCBI): domain Eukaryota; kingdom Metazoa; phylum Annelida; class Polychaeta; order Phyllodocida; family Polynoidae; genus Alentia; species Alentia gelatinosa. The sequence continues at coordinate 108,513,844 of OX465582.1, forward strand.
TTTTGTGCTTGACTTTCACCAAGATGTCAACAGATATACCAACACACTTTCAATCCAGCTTGGACGTTGTCATATTTCTTTATGCAATTCATAAAATACTTATATTTGAAGGTATATAATAAAATACAAATGTATTACCTTACTGGTACATACTCGCATACCTTGTTTCTTTTGTTAAAAATATAACTACTATTTTCATGGAAAGATCAATTATATTGGTTTCTATGTCAATAAATTCGTCATCTAAATTGACCTTATCTATTAATGTAAAGCCTGCATTAAGCCAGTCACCATTTTGTAGCAGCTCCTCCCTGTCTTGATGTTGACTGTACAGCAGCCATGTAGTGAATGGATTGTTTACCCTCATTATTGCTCGCTCTACTTCCCAGTCTGACAATATGGGGGCGGGGCACGCTGCCATGATGCCTGAGTTGTTAGTGGCATGAGCGGCCCTCCTGGCATGTGCAACAGACTGGAACGAGACTGGTCAGTCCTGATTGTTTGTTGCTTCAACAGCCAATCCCAGCACAGAGCTTACAAGCTTACCTTTTACTGAGATGCCACCTGCTGACTGTATATAAGCTGGATAATCCTGTCATTAAATCAGTTAAGTTCTTGACTCATAGTAATACTTAGTATATCTATGTTGGGGTCTTACTTCCTTCATCTTAAGGTCTACACCTTTTTAGTTGTAGCTGACTATCATAAAGGGGTGTGCTATATAAGGCACAGAGTCATTGCTAGTTCTGCCATCATCCACCAGGAAATTGTAAGATAGCAGAACTGCTGTTATCTATAGATAATCATAAGACGAAGCCTAAATCCAATTATGACGTGCCACAAAGAATATTCTCAAAGGCGTATCGAACGATTTTGTTTGAAAATTAAGCGCATGTCATTTTCCAGAAAATTGAATATTATGATGTCTCAGTATTGCAGAACAAATATCTAACTTAAAAATCGGGGCTCACCCTACTTGTTATTAGAGATCGATATTATGATAATTTTATAGTAGAATATATAGAAATAGTTGTTTTTCACATTGTAAAACCCATGACATTTTTTTAAAAATCTTTCAGAGAATATAGTATATGTATATAGAACTGCACATTTAAGATTTGAAATTCATAGGTCACTGTCCCTGATTCTGAAGAACTGAACCTTATTTTTCAGTACATTTTAAATGTAGATCAAGCAAATGTTAATTGACCTATTCTACCTACTATGATTGGATAAACTGGATAAAACTTTATATCTACTCATTTAAGATTACAATGAATAGTTTTGACTGAAAATTAACAATGTTTAAAAACAAATCACGAGGGGGCGCTACTGTGTATTGTAAGACATGCCTTTAATAAAATCCATTGGTAACTATACCCTATACCCGCCACCTGGTGTTTTGTTCGGCGTTGGGTGGAAGATGTCAACCCCCATAACACCATAGCTATGTGCCCTGTATACACAGGTGACTCTTTTTTTTACAGTTTTAGGCAAACACTGAGCTTCCAATACACTCCAATATGCCATACGATGCACCTCTCGATATAAAATCGAGATCGTGTCAGGAGGTCACCTCTCATTGGGGGCAGTTGACCATGTCTCTATGATTAGGCTCCGATCAGAAATAGGGTCTATGATTTTTTCCCAATGAAAAACCTGTATCGTAGGGTCTCTAGAACATTTCATCATGTTGAAATGGCGATGGCTAAACGGGAGCATTGGAGAGTACTCTGCTGGGAAAACCAGTCTCACGTGTGAGATACTGATCAGGAAGTTAGGACATCTTGGAATTATATAGAAGATGCATATGTACGTATGCCCTGCAAATTTGGTGATTTTCGATAAAATCAAAGTGTCTTCTATATTACATGTACCATCCTTCTATATTACCGCCCGTTCACCTCTCTGTGGCTTGTACATTACCACCAGTACACCTCTCTCTGACTTCTATATTACCACCCGTTCACCTCTCTGTGACTTCTATATTACCACCCGTTCACCTCTCTGTGACTTCTATATTACCCCCCGTTCATCTCTCTGTGACTTCTACATTACCACCCGTTCACCTCTCTGTGACTTCTATATTACCATCCTTACACCTCTCTGTGACTTGTATATTACCATCCTTACACCTCTCTGTGACTTGTATATTACCCCCCGTTCACCTCTCTGTGACTTCTATATTACCACCCTTACACCTCTCTCTGACTTCTATATTACCACCCGTCCACCTCTCTGTGGCTACTATATTACCACCCGTACACCTCTCTATGGCTTCTACATTACCACCCGTTCACCTCTCTGTGACTTGTTTATTACCGCCCGTCCACCTCTCTGTGACTTCTACATTACCACCCGTTCACCTCTCTGTGACTTCTATGTTACCCCCCGTTCACCTCTCTGTGGCTTCTATATTATCCCCCGTTCACCTCTCTGTGACTTCTATATTACCACAAGTTCACCTCTCTGTGACTTCTATATTACCACCCGTTCACCTCTCTGTGGCTTCTATATTACCCCCCGTTCACCTCTCTGTGACTTCTATATTACCACCAGTTCACCTCTCTGTGACTTCTATATTACCACCCGTTCACCTCTCTGTGGCTTCTATATTACCCCCCGTTCACCTCTCTGTGACTTCTATATTACCACCCGTTCACCTCTCCGTGACTTCTATATTACCCCCCGTTCACCTCTCTGTGACTTCTATATTACCACCCGTTCACCTCTCTATGACTTCTACATTACCACCCGTCCACCTCTCTGTGACTTCTACATTACCACCTGTCCACCTCTCTGTGACTTCTATATTACCCCCCGGTCACCTCTCTGTGACTTCTACATTACCACCCGTTCACCTCTCTGTGACTTCTATATTACCCCCCGTTCACCTCTCTGTGACTTGTTTATTACCCCCCATTCACCTCTCTGTGACTTCTATATTACCCCCCGTTCACCTCTCTGTGACTTGTAGATTACCACCCGTTCACCTCTCTGTGACTTGTAGATTACCACCCGTTCACCTCTCTGTGACTTCTATATTACCACCCGTTCACCTCTCTGTGACTTCTATATTACCCCCCGTTCACCTCTCTGTGACTTCTATATTACCACCCGTCCACCTCTCTACGACTTGTTTATTATCCCCCGTTCACCTCTCTGTGACTTGTATATTACCCCCCGCTCACCTCTCTGTGACTTGTATATTACCACCCGTTCACCTCTCTGTGACTTCTATATTACCACCCGTTCACCTTTCTACGACTTCCATATTATCCCCCGTTCACCTCTCTGTGACTTCTATATTACCACCCGTCCACCTCTCTGTGACTTGTTTATTACCCCCCGTTCACCTCTCTGTGACTTCTATATTATCCCCCGTTCACCTCTCTATGACTTGTAGATTACCCCCCGTTCACCTCTCTGTGACTTGTAGATTACCCCCCGTTCACCTCTCTGTGACTTGTAGATTACCCCCGTTCACCTCTCTGTGACTTGTATATTACCACCCGTTCACCTCTCTGTGACTTGTATATTACCACCCGTTCACCTCTCCGTGACTTCTACATTACCACCCGTTCACCTCTCTGTGACTTCTATATTACCACCCGTTCACCTCTCCGTGACTTCTATATTACCCCCCGTTCACCTCTCTGTGACTTCTATATTATCCCCCGTTCACCTCTCTATGACTTGTAGATTACCCCCCGTTCACCTCTCTGTGACTTGTAGATTACCCCCCGTTCACCTCTCTGTGACTTGTTTATTACCACCCGTTCACCTCTCCGTGACTTCTATATTACCACCGGTTCACCTCTCCGTGACTTCTACATTACCCCCCGTCCACCTCTCTGTGACTTGTATATTACCCCCGTTCACCTCTCTGTGACTTGTAGATTACCACCCGTTCACCTCTCCGTGTTTTCCAGGCGTGTACAGCCAGGTGCTGGTGGCGGCTGCCGTGCTCGCCGTCGTTCTCGTCGTGGGCGCGGATGAGGACTGCCATGCCAGGTGGGATTGCCCGTGTGCCGGAGGTACGAAGAGGGTGCTACGATACCACAAGAGAAACCAGCTCCTCGCCCGGACCGCCCACGCCACGCGGAGAATGACCGAGCAGCTCCTGCGTAAAATGGTGAGCAGCTCACTCAACATGTCTTTTGTTATCCACCTAATACCAAGAGCATACAGGTATATGTACCCCTAATACAAAGTGTCCATAGAAAACACATAGGGAGTGTGTATCTACATACCCAGAGCATATAGATATATCCACCTATTACAAAGTGTCCATAGAAAACACATAGGGCGTGTGTATCACCATACCCGGAGCATACAGAGATATCCACCTAATACAAAGTGTCCATAGAAAACACATAGGGAGTGTGTATCACCATACCCGGAGCATACAGAGATATCCACCTAATACAAAGTGTCCATAGAAAACACATAGGGAGTGTGTATCACCATACCCGGAGCATACAGAGATATCCACCTAATACAAAGTGTCCATAGAAAACACATAGGGAGTGTGTATCTCCATACCCAGAGCATACAGATATATCCACCTAATAGAAAGTGTCCATAGAGAACACATAGGGAGTTTGTATCACCATACCCGGAGCATACAGATATATCCACCTAATACAAAGTGTCCATAGAGAAGATATAGGGAGTGTGTATTACCATACCCAGAGCAAATTACTGCCCAAGGATAAGTCAAAGTACCGAGTTAAGGCTTGGAAATTTACTGCCCGTGGTTATGCCTTGGGCAGTAATTTTTCCAAGCCTTACCTCGTAACTTTGACTTATTCCCACAGGAACATAGTTTCCCTCTATTCCTCACCTAATATCCAGAGCATACAGATATATCCATCCAATACAAAGTGTCCATAGAAAACACACAGGGAGTGTGTATCACCATACCCAGAGCATACAGATATATATCCACCTAATACAAAGTGTCCATAGAAAGCTAATAGGGAGTATGTATCACCATACCCGGAGCATACAGATATATCCCCTTAATACAAAGTGTCCATAGAAAACACATAGTGTGTATCACCATACCCAGAGCATACAGATATATATCCACCTAATACAAAGTGTCCATAGAAAGCTAATAGGGAGTATGTATCACCATACCCGGAGCATACAGATATATCCACTTAATACAAAGTGTCCATAGAAAACACATAGTGTGTATCACCATACCCAGAGCATACAGATATATCCACCTAATACAAAGTGTCCATAGAAAGCTAATAGGGAGTATGTATCACCATACCCGGAGCATACAGATATATCCACTTAATACAAAGTGTCCATAGAAAACACATAGTGTGTATCACCATACCCAGAGCATACAGATATATATCCACCTAATACAAAGTGTCCATAGAAAGCTAATAGGGAGTATGTATCACCATACCCGGAGCATACAGATATATCCACTTAATACAAAGTGTCCATAGAAAACACATAGTGTGTATCACCATACCCAGAGCATACAGATATATATCCACCTAATACAAAGTGTCCATAGAAAGCTAATAGGGAGTATGTATCACCATACCCGGAGCATACAGATATATCCACTTAATACAAAGTGTCCATAGAAAACACATCACGGATGGGGCCGGGCCTTTAGGCTCCATCACTATATGGCCATTATATATATATAAGTAGAACCCCGCCTAGCGGACACCCCGCGTAAGCGGACACCCCGCGTCAGCGGACACTTTTGCTCGGAACGGAAATTTTCCCCTCTATTAGATGTTTATTTTAACCCCGTGTAAGCGGTCACCCCGCGTAAGCGGCACCCCGCGTAAGCGGACAGTTATTTCGGTACAAAAAGGCCTAAAACCCCGTGTAAGCGGGCACCTCCGACGGACACCCTACCAAAAATAGATAAATCTGTCTTTTTTTTCAGTGTTTATTAGTATATTCATAGAAAATACATTTTGTAATTCATGGTTTAATAACTTCGGACCCAATTAAGATATCAGAAAATGGATTTCAGAACTATTATCGCCTCTGTCTACCCTACTTATCAGTATATAACACATTTATATTGGGCTGGAGGAAACTTGAAAACCCCGCGTAAGCGGACACCCCGCGTAAGCGGCCACTTTGGCTCAGAACGGAGGGTGCCCGCTTACGCGGGGTTTTACTGTATATATATATATATATATATATATATATATATATATATATAATATTCAATCCCTGTCATCAGGCATTGGACCTCATGCACCAGTGATAGGGCCTTCCCGACTTTATAGAGGAAATAGGGTTTCTACACAAATAAACCTGTACCTGTACGACGAATCTCTCCCAAATCATGAATTGACGTGCGATGCGATAGATCCATCGTATCGCACACAATCGCACACATGCGCATCCCCGGCCCCACAGGAGCGATTGTGTGCGATGCGACGGGCGGCGCCGTTTTTATGAGCCTCGCCCGGCGTTTATTACTTTTTATAGACTTGTGGGGCCGTGCCTGTAATGGCAAAAACCTTCATTTCCGGTAGGACGCATCATGTGACAGATCCTTGTTAAAGATCTTTGCTTGGTGATTGAAGGAAGTGACCTATACGCGTTGGCGTTGAAACTGACACCAGGATTACACAACGAATCACAACAATGGCTGTCTGCGAGGTTCAGAACATGACATCGATCTAAGACCCTGCAGGTAATTAGACGGAATTCACATAACGCTGGGGCACAGCTCGGGAATGGATACACATCTTTGTTGACGTCACGCGGGGGTGTTCGGAAACGTTACAACACAGCACATGTAATAACCCCTGGGGGTCCCAATTTCCAATGGGTATATTGCAATATGGCTCCGACAAGGCTATGAATCAGAATTCCTGCCATATAGCCTTGTCAGAATGTTGAAGATTGTTTGTTAGTTTGTGTAGTTTTATGTCTCAGTAGGCTAGTTATGTCCATTTGAGACTGACTCATTGGTTGACCTATCTGTTTCTAGAAAGGTATACTAACTCAACTTTGGTATGCTTGTAGCAGTGGGACCCCATGTTTTATAGTGCTGCTCCACTCAAGGGCTGTGCCGCTTGTTAAGTCCAATGCCCATCTACAGATTAAGGGTTGAACGATTAGCTCGCAAGTCGTATAAGAGTCGGTGAACTTGTCGCAGGCAAATTACGTAACTCTTCCCTCGACCGGCAGACATCGAGGAGAGGGGTTGGTGGGTATCATTCCTAAGCAAATCAGTCTACTAATCGGTGGCTCACCCTTGCCTAGCTGTCCTACATCTACCGACTATGGCCGACTCCGTTAGGATGCCTCCCCTGAGACAGATTACCGTCCGTTTGTCGCCGACAAAGGTACATGAATATTCCAAAATTGGTAGATGGGCATTGGGCTTTAAGTCCAATACCCAACTACTGATTCAGGGATGAACGATTAGTTCCCAAATCGTAAAGGAGTCAGTGAACTTGTCGCAGTCAAATTACGTAACCCCTCGCTTGGCCGGTGGCCCTCCAATAGATCGGGTTGTGGTGTTTGTCCTAAGCAAATCAGTCTACACTTAACGAAGGAGGGGATTCACTAATCAGTGGCACACCCTTGCCTAGCTGTGCTACATCTACCGACTACGGCCGACTCCATTAGGATGCCTTGTCTAAGACAAATTACCGTCCGTTTGTCGCCGACAAAGGTACATAAATCTCCCGAAATCGGTAGATGGGCATTGGGCTTTATAGTGTGTCGGGAGCTAAGTGGGTTCCCAATTTTATGCCTGGAACCCACCAATGCAGACACAAAAATTCAGACCTCTCGATGGACCCCAATGGCCATTCAAAACATAATTGGTGAGCATTTAGTTGTTAGGACCGCATAAGACTAGTGGCCAATTTCAATTGTCCGATTATTCAACACTGATCTGCTGTCGGGAACCACCGATTGATTATTTTTTCACCAATGCCAGGTCAGGATCATGCAAAAAGGCCACCAACAACGAACGTGGTCAACGACCGACAGAATCAAAACACTCTGATTTCATCGGTGAACCTCAAGTTTTAGACAGAAAATTCCGTTGGTATTTGAAGGTGTAATAAAGCCATTTTACACTAGCCGATTATTCACCGCCGATCTGCAGTCGGGAACCATCGATCAATATTTTATGTATAAAATGTGTAAATGGAAAAATAGCATAGCATTTGAAATGCCCAGCGAAATGCTCACCTCAATGTTTTAGTAATTTAATCAGTATTTTTTGCAGACATCCACTGCACCCTCACTAACTATTACTGGAACACAGATAATCGTTGGCTAATGGCGAATGGATCTAAGGCCCTTCTTACACCTACCGGTTTTGACCGAGAATTCAGGAAAATGGCTCTCCCGCCCTTAATGCATTTCAGGTAAAGTATCTGGGTGGCTAAGTGGTAGGGGTGTTCACCTCGAGCATGGGAGGTCGGGGGTTTAAATCCCGGTCAGGTCATACCAAAGACTTCTACGAAAATGGTACCCACTGCTAATTCGGCTTAACACCCGCCAATGAGGAGTGGCAGGGGAGTGTAGGTTTCACTGAAGAACATCCAGTGACGCGCTACCTACGTATAACGCCAAAGTGGAAGAATGGCTGTATCGCCGAACTCGGTGGTTGTACACACGATATTCCCTCAATAAAATTGACAACAAAACTTCTTCCGTATCCAACACGTTTTTTTTTAGGATATACTCCAAAAGCAAAGCGTTTACTATAAATAAGGCCAAAAAATAAAATTTATTCCTTTTCCTTTTTTGGGGGGATATACTCCCAAAAAGTCTTTAGTAATGAGAGGTTGTAAATGTACTCTCTTTTATATGGTTGTATCTCTCTTTTCATATAACCAAAGATAAGTCAATATTTACACTGTGCGTGAAACACGATGTCCGCCTACAACACAGCAACACATGTCGCACATCTGTGCTTTGTGTTTGGCCCAGCACTGCTTGACTAGCGAGCGAGCGACCGGAATAAGCAGTCTTTTATAAATGAGTCGTTCGCTGCCGGGCCACCTACAGTTCCTAGAAGTGACGCTAGGCGGCAGGCTGCGAGCGTGTGAAAAGCCAGCAGGAAATGTGAGGAGTAGACCAGGAAGTGTTTATCAGCATGCCCTTAACCTCCCCCATGGAGGACGGGCCAGTGAGGGGGTGGCCGCGGCCGCCGGGTGCGACTTCTCCAGCCGTCCATATATCATGGATGCTTCCGGGAAATATTTGCCTGTTTTTCTGCAAAGGCAAAGTTACATTTATTGGCCGATTCTCGGACTGGGATTAAATGATGTAGCCATCCTGCCGCATGACTAGATCACGAACGATCGACACCTGTTAGTTTTCTATCGACAACGACTATGTTTGACCAGGCAGGTGAGGGAAGTGTTTTATCGTAGTGACGGTCGTTAATAGTGACCATTTCCGTTGCATAGTCGAATTATCATACCTGGGGTGTGCTTTATAGTCGTGACTATCGTTAAAAGTGATCGATTCCAGCGCATCACGTTTCATAGTCGTGATGATTACTTAACCCTTTAAGGACGGCCGCCTATGGCAGACCCACACACTTGGGGACGGCTACTAGTGACTAGGGGCATTGTCCTCTGAACTCAAAATCGTAGGTTTATCACGTGATATAATTTATTATCCTTAATATTTTTATTTCTATCATTTAGAATTCAAAAAAGGATGTTACACCTACATTCTGTGAAAATGCCAAGTTTATTGTTAAAATATTTCCTTTTAAAAAATAATTTAGTATATATTCAGCAAATGATGCCTTGAGGCATCCTCCTCCCCCTGACGGTTGATGCCTTCAGGCATCCTCCGCCTTTAAAGGGTTAACAGTGTTCAGTCACACGTGTGACCGATTGAGAGTGACCATTTAGCGCTGCAGTCATGATCATCAATAGTGATTTTTCCATAAATGATCAATAAAAAAGTCACTATTAATGACAATCCAATGCATGTCACTATTTTTATTTGACTTTGCCAAAGAACCACAGACAATTTCCCAAATTGACTTGGTGAAGATAATTTGGTTGTTGGCAGGGAAATATCCATAGAAATAGTGATTGTTTTGATTCGATCACTATAATAGTGATTGTTTCAACAGGGACCGTCCTATTAGTGATCAAATCAACAATGATCCCACTGTAAAATCGTGATCGGGTCTGTGCAACGCAAAACAGTGACGGTCACTAAAACGGTCACTAGACCAGTCACTCTTTTTCCGTGGTCACTAATAAAGACATCGCTGTCTATAAAACACCACTTTGCCATGTATGACACAGCTATATCCAAATAGGTCTTAGACCATCAATGATCGTTTCAACCCAACAGGTCTATACAACACAGTAGGTATAACCTAGACAATCACGACAATCGCTAATAGTGACCAGCCAGCGACCGTTTTGAGGGCATTGCATTCCATAGACAAATGATCATTTAGTCTAAATGATCTGCCAAACAGTGACAGGGTCGGACTTTTCACACAGGTCTAATAGTCATACTATTACAAGACGATCTCGTCATTTGGCTAATTGTGTGTTTCCCTAATGATAAACACCATCGTGGTTTCTGATGGTAAGAGCTCAGCAATTACTGCCAAGTAATTGAATGTTTTTTCAGTAATACCACCATCCATGATTTATTATAGGAGGGCGTGGTTCTATACCTGTTCCGGAATATCCTACAGACACCAACCTCTGCTGTAGTTTGGGTATTTTATCAATCCCAGCATACTGTGCTGGTATGGAAGAATACCGGCATACTTTGCATGTTCTTTCTGATTTATGGGAAGATTTATACATTGAAAAAAAGAGAGAAATTGAAAGCATTCTATTTTTATTTTTTTCTACGAAACTTACTTATAAACAATGACAGAGCTCTCTATAGTGACCTGCTTTCCAAGTCAACTTTTAATAGTATTTCGATGATTATTTACACAATGATGACTGGTTTTGTGTACGAGTGGCCGTAATATCTGAGTAGTTGACGCATAGTAATATCCGAGCGATTAGCGAGGATATTATGTCGTCAACTAAGAGGAGATTGGGGCTACTCGTAAAAGAGCATCGTAAAGTATAGTAAAAACTGTAAATTACCATCTCGTTCTGTGACTTGTACAGCATGGTAAGGACGTTCTATATAAGTATCAAGTGACATCCACGAATCTTTGTAATTGTGTTTATTGACTCAGACTGTGTTACAAACAGCTTGGAGCATAGTAATGACAGTAGAAGAAGAGTTCAATATAAAGCTATAGTTGTCCTTGTCAACTACAATGCAATATGTAAATAGGCCTACATGAAAATACAATATATAACTACAATGCATTATATAACTACAATGTAACATGTAAATGCATGAAAATACAACTCAGATCTTGACTTAAAGTAGGGGTAGGTGTACATGAATCGTTGCGGTGGTTGTTAAATACCTGACCCGTGGACGTTCTCATCTCACTCCTACCTCGTCTCTCTTCGGCCAGGTGGAAGACCGCTTTCAGAACAACACAGACCACACCGACGCTCTTCGCGCATGCGCCATTCTGCGCGACCCGCTGTGTCTGAGCGTTCATCTCCACCAGTGTCAGCTGAGCGCGCTGCCCGGACACACAGTCCGCCTCCGATCTGACGCCAAGGAGCTTCTCAGACTCTCCGTAAGTAAAACGTCATCAGTAGACTTGTAAACTTGTAAAACTTATAAAAAATAAAATTTCTAACGTCTCCCGTAAGGGTAGCACGAACGAAAAGGTTATCACAATCATCATTAAACTTGCTCAAGTTTTTGATTATGAACATTCATTAAATGATTAATCACAATCAGAATAAAGTTCATTATAGTATTTATCAGTAGACCTGCTCATGTCTTTGATTATGAACATTTATTAACCCTTTAAGGGCGGCTGCCTGGGGCTGAGGTAGTCCCATAAGGACGGGTGCTGGTGGCAGTTTGTCTGGCTAGAAGACGGGCACATAATGGTTAACACTGATAATTCATGTTTGGAGCCATGCAATATGATACATGATCATAGATATTTTATTTCTATTGAATAGAATATTGACTATGATGTTATATCTATATTCTCTGAAGATTTCATGAATATTGCTTTATCATTTCTTTGTTAAAACATTTTTGTTAATATTGGAGCAATGATGCCTCAAGGCATCATGCATCTTTAGAGGGGTGATGCCTCTAGGCATCATGCGTCCTAAAAGGGTTAAATGATTAATCACAATAAGAATAAAGTTCATTATAGTATGCCTCCTTCTCTGACTGGCCCATTGCTCAAGTCTTTGATTATGAACATTCATTAAATGATTAATCACAATCAGAATAAAGTTCGTTTTAATATATATCCTGCTCTGACTGGTCCATGAATCAAAGACTTGTCCACTATGAACAGAATCTCCTGTTTATGGCCCCAAACCGCTCCCTGTAACCCTATACCTCCTCCTACCCCTCCACCCTGCCCTCCTCCGGTTCCCTGGCCGCCTGTGTTGCCATTCACTGCACGAAACTAACCAGTTTATTCCTATATACGCCATCGCGGAAGTGCATGTATCGGCTGTAAATCGACTTTTTTTCATATATATACGCCTCATACGCTAGCGTGAAATATGGGCGTATATATATGAAAAAAAGTCGATTTACAGCCGATACTATCGTAAAACTGGATGAGTTTTAATCTTGGCCAACGTATTCCACGACTGGAGTTTGGCATAGTGACTTCATGAGGTGAAGCCGAGTGAAGTCCGGAGCCAAAACTCCAGGAGTGGAATGCGGTGGCCAAGATTAAAACGAATCAGGTTTTGATTTTATCCTACCCTATCTCCTCGATTTTGGAATATTATGTGATAACAATGCTGTATGCCACTAGTGGCATATAAAACTCCGTATGCCAGTCAGCGTGGCATACGGAAATCCAATGTTAAGCCTATGGGATTTTATATTAGGTGTAGGATAAATGCACTTCCGCGATGGCGTATATAGGAATAAACTGGTTTCCTCTTGTATACGGACGCGTCTTGGCTGTATTTCACACCAGGCGTATACAAGAGGAAATATCCTCTGCCTGTCGTATACATGTTATATATGTTTGACGCTATTTTGAATCGAGCTGGTTACGAGCGATCATGTTGGACGTGAGACTGTGAGAATATGGCCGATGTTTATGGGGACTTGCTGTCTATTCAGGGAGAGAAATATGTAATCTGAACAGTATCAAGCCTTTGAGCTGATCTTTTTGATTGAATGCACACCAAAGAGATATACATGTATGTCTATAGTTTGGGACACACGTTGAAGTGCCTGGATTGTTTTTTAAAGGAGCAACTGTCAGTCTCCAAGTTTGCCTATGACCTCGAGTCTGACTCTTGCGAGGAACAAACACAGTCGCACTTCGTCTAACTAGTAATAAGGTGGATGATAAAGAGACAGCAGCCAATCTAACCATTTATTATCCATCGTATACAAAGCCCCCCATTGAAAATGCATAGGGACTCAGTAAACCATGACCCAGTATATAAAACCTGTCAGATACCATAACTGTGGTATACGGATTCAAACTAGTGGTATACGGCCTCAAAACCATGGTATATGGGGAAAATAGTCCCTTTTGCTATAGAGCAAAGAAATAGTTCCTATGGTTATACCCACTAATATGGCAATTACTGGGTTTAATTTATTCGAAAATATGGATAATAAATACAACAAACGATGATTTTGTGGACCGGCGGCCCTGTAAACCACTCGAGGTTGACGTCGCAATACACTCGCTAGCGCTCGTGTATGACTACGCGTCAACCTCTCGTGGGTTACGGCCGCCTATCCACAAAACCATCGATTATTGTCTATATACCTGCGATTCCATCCATGTTCTCTTACTATCATAACAATTTAATTCCTATTTTTGACACCAGGAGGCACAAGTGTTGCTGGAGGCGCGCCATCTATTGTCAAGTCTGGCGATTTTCATGGCGGAAGCGCGGCGTGATGAAACCATCAGGCATCACACGACGGGTAACAGCTACCTGAAGAACATTTTAGCCTTGGAGAACAAAGGCATCTACCACCTGCTGTGTAACCTCCAGCGGGCATTTCTCACCAAGGACGACCTCTCCTGGGAGCCGACCACGGTGCACGAAGACATGACCCGGTGTAGATTTAGTGAATTTGCGCCGTCGGACAACAGAAACTTTATGGTCTTGTACACCTTGGAAAATGCCCTAAACAATGTCGCTCATCAACTGACATGGTTGTACAAGCTGGGACGTCGGTAAAACTGCTGCAGACAGAGTTATATATATTATATAGTTATATATGTTATATATTATATATATACATATAATTACCCAATTTACTCAGTATTTATTTAGGTAATTCTCGTCCTGCATGCCATCTATTCAAAACCCCTTAGAATAAGTTATTCTGTTAATAGTAAATGCTACTTGGAATTGATTAGGTTTCTTGGTTGTTTTCCATATAAGGTAATGGTGTAAAATAATGCCCCAGTCACACTGGCGTAGAATTGACGTTTCTTCTACGTATCAGATGGCAGACGACTTTCGCGTATAGGGAGCCAAAGTGACCCCGCTCCAACCACAGATAGCCGGTCACAGAATACTATTTCCGGGTATAGGCGCTCAGTACTTAGTCTATGTAGGTTCGAGATTATATGTCTCATTCTCCAATCTTTTAGATCCAAATTTTTAATAAACTTAACAACTGTCATCGTAGTTTTGAAACAAAGTTATTCAGAGACGATAGTTATAAACTTCACTTCAAAAGTAACAAACGAGACCAAAAACATAAGTCTAGCCTCAAACCCCCATAGCTTTAGCACTAAGCCTCGTTCTTACTGGCCACCGGAAACGGTGTTTTGTAGGTGGGTATCTGTGGTTTCAGCGGGTTCACTTTGGCTCCCTATATAGTACGCAAATTCAACGCTTTTACTTTTCAATACGGAATCTAGTCACACTGGTATAGCTTTTGGCGTTTCTGCTACAAATTTCAGATGGTGGGGACCACGTATAGGCTACAGATTGGGACTGTTGCTATTTACTTCGCATTTACGACATTTTACGCTTCTTTACGTTCGTTAATGTTTCTTGACGTTTCTCTACACATTTCAACTTACTTCAACGTTTGTTTACACATTGAAAATGCTTAGAGAAAAGTTAAAAATTATTAAAATAGATTCTGACCATGCATATATATTTTCTGCAGATTATCTTTACGCATTCTGACTTACATTTTCGTATTTCCACGTTTTGCGGTGTTTTACAACGTACTTGTAAATTTCAAAATACGTAAAAGAACATAGACGTGCGTACACTGGAAAACACTATCTTTTTACACTAGTGTGACTAGGGCAGGTTCATACATACATGAACTAAAAAGAGAATCTTTGCCTTGTACGGATAAATCTGTGAGTATATTGTACGTTATCATTTAGGACGGTACATAATGTGAGGAATATTGTGATTTTGACTAATGTTGAGGGCTATAATTTCCGTCGAATGTGATTCATTTTAATCCAATAGAAATACCTATATGTGAGAAAGATGGGCATCCAAGTAGCATGTTAGATATTTGCGATGAGTAGCGTTGTTATATAGTATTCCTGGTGAAATAATGTATGATATCAATGTAGTGTATTGGGCGCCTTAAATTCTTATTTTCTCTGAAAGTTATCACACTGCGCCGCTCCGGTTTATTGTGCCGCAAAACCTGTGGAAAGTTATTTGTCCCTCATGTATGTTATAGAAATATCTTAGGTAATGTGTGGATCACACCATGATGAACCGATTATATATTTTATATACGCTGCTGTGACGAAGCATCCTGTTATCGCCTTGTAAATTCCCTGTTTTTATTGAAGCTGATCTATTTTGCTTTAGTTGTCGCAGCCATGACCTACAGCTGGATCTGACATGTCGGGTGGTAAAACAATTCATTGTATTTAAATGAAACATAAATCAAAAACCTGTTATTCGTTGATCGATGTTTAAGTCTAGAGCGGAACCTCACTACGGGCTCACTAACTATGTTTTCCCTTAGTCTTGTAGTTTGATGTATTTATAATCAGTGGAGGAAAAAGGCACCAGCATGACTCAGGATGTGAGGAACAAAATGTAGTTTCTTATGATAGAAACCTTAATGGCTGTGGAGTATGAGTTTCTAACGTTAAGGCTATAGAGAA
This sequence comes from Alentia gelatinosa, assembly GCA_950022655.1. Lineage (NCBI taxonomy): Eukaryota > Metazoa > Annelida > Polychaeta > Phyllodocida > Polynoidae > Alentia > Alentia gelatinosa. The sequence continues at coordinate 108,530,063 of OX465582.1, forward strand.
ACATACCAGAGTGACATAAAGTGTGAAACCAGAGAGGAAGGCTATTTGAAGGAGAGTTTTCTCCCAACCCTGCGTTTACACTAGACGATTATAGGCAGTGATTCTTGAACCTGATGACTTTCAGCCGTAAAAGTCTAGAAATCGTCTAATATAAACGCCAAGAGCGTGGCGACTGCAGATCGTCTGATTACATCCAATTACGCAATAAAGCACCACCTCACGACTGTTGAACATGCTCTGACGCTGGCGACTATTTCAAGCCGCCTTGAATTAGTCGTCTATGCGGGCGGCAATTCTGTGAAAACTCATAGTCGTCAGTGTAAACGCTCAGTTGTATTCTGTTGATGACTTTTGCAGTGGACATTGCCACCACCTGAGGACTATTGGACTGACCATCTACAGTCGCCACGTATTTAGTTGTCCAATGTAAACACCGAGATAGTCTGCTCATGTGACACTTTTAATCTATCATATTTAAAGAGAGGGATTTACCAGAGAATGTCACCAAGAATCTCACCAAAGATCACCTTTGTTGCTTAAGTTGCACCAACCTTATAGTTATGATAACTTATAGTTGATGCGAAAGTTCTGTCATTAGCCGAACACTCTATAGTTACATACCACTGTTAGGGGTGTACTAACTTGATATAAAGACTGGCGTTTTTACACCTGGGCTGACCACGTGACGCCGTCTAGAGCAATCAGATCAGACCTATATGCGTGAAGAAAAAATCCAAGTTTAAGTGATTCTATAAGGGTGGACCTGGTAAGCGCATCAATCGGAGGTAAACAAATTGTAATTTTTATCAATATTTGGAGGTATATAATAATAGGGAAACAAGGCCAAGGAGATAGAATATCAAAATTACTAGGTAAGGAACTAAATATTTCTGAGTTCCTTTCCTCGTAACTTAGATATTGTTTCACCCTAGACCAGTTTTCCTCTATAATGAAATTGATAGTCAGTGTATGGTAAGTGCTTGATAATGTGGCGTTTCTACCTGCCGATGGAAAATATCATGTCTTGGATTTAATTATTATGTCATCCTGCTTTGGGATGGGTGTAGAGAGTCAAGGAAACCATGGTAAAATATTGAAAGGCAGTTGAATTTCGTAAGAACAAAGAGCCAGAATACAGGTTTGTCCCCCGACCACCTAGTGACTGTTTCGTGAACTAACAATGGCTCTGTCCCCTATAAAAGTCGGTCGGTGGTTCTCATTGACCCCTAAGTACACACTCTGTTTCAACCTAATAATCAATTATGTGTTCCACGTGTGCCAATTATTTAATATGTGTAGCACCTGACCAGCCTGAAGATTAAGGCCCGGCGTCCACCTACTACGATAGAATCGTAGACCTCCCAATATGGTTCAATACAAAATGTCAAAATCGGAGCCATATCGGGAAGGTGCAAAATCGTAGACATGTGTCTAGACATGCCAATCCACCACGCATTGCATGGGCTTTTTATTGGTGTTTAATCGCAGAAACGTGGTCAACTGCCCCGATATTAGAGGACCTTCCGACGCGATTTTGATTTTCCATCGGGAGGTGCATCATACACCATATCGGAGCCATATCGTAGTAGGTGGACGCCGGGCCTAAGCCTCCCTAAATTAACATAGAAATCGATGGTGGTAAGAAAAAACGCTGTTATTAGATGAAAATGGAAGTGGTCAACGACTGAGATTTTGGTCACTGCCACCGATTGATTCAACATGGTTTGATTTCGTCGGTGGCCTCAAAAATCGGGCGGTGGTGCAATATTGGAGAGAAAAATCTGTTGACCCTTCTTGTTTCCACCTGACGATTAGTGCATAAAAAGTATCACATAGTCGGTCGGCGGTGCTAAATGCCATAATCGGTGGTTATAATCGGCAGGTGGATATGCCACATTAAAGCGTGCTTTCCTCAACTGATGGTTAATGGTAGATCCATGACCGTAAAGTCTGATGTTCTCGAATATGGTGCTGGTCTCTAGAATCTTAGAAAGAATCGGGTATTTTTATAAGCACCAGTCTGTCAAAGGTATCAGTAGAAATTCCTTTCTTGTATAGATATCAACGAACGTTTCCGATTGAGACGTAAGATACTGTCTTGTGTGTCCATTGTTTCATATATGTTGAATTCTGGGGGGTGTTTTCCAGTTGTAATTATACGACTTTTGGGGCTGTGAGCAAGAGGTATCACCCTATACAGCATATAGCCTATGATCCATGGGGGCTGCCATGACACCCCCCGAGTAGGTGTTCTTCACTAATGGAGGTGCAAAAGAAGTGAGTGATAATTGGGAATTGTCACAACTCTAGCCTTGCTCACATATGTATATAAAGTGTTCAATGTGAAAAACAGCATGTCCTGGGTTTAATCATTATGTCATCCTGCTCTGGGATGGGTGTAGAGAGTCAAGGGAACCATGGCAAAACATCGAAAGGCAGTTGAATTTTGTAAGAACAAAGAGCTAGAATACAGGTTCTGTCCCCCGAAGGGGCCCGCCATACTGCTGGCCACCTAGTGACTGCACATGGTGGCCGACTATGCGAGCATGTTTGCGATAATTAGGGTCTGACCATTATTGCGAGCACATCCACTTGTATAATGTGACTGAGAGAACCATCCAAAGAGCGAGGATATCTCTAGAATGAGATAGAGACGTTATCGTAAATCATTATTGCCGACACACTCGCTCGCTCATCCATATGTATCGCCCATACTATTACGACTGAAAAACACTCCCCTGGTATTACTCACCTTGTTTCTGTATTGGTATTGACATTTTTTTCATATGACAAATACCTTTGAAGAGTAATGGTTCACGAAATGGTTCACGAAATGTCATCTGGGAGATGATTGCGCTCGGTATCTTCCTCAGGAACTGGACAGACTCTACGCAGAGAAGACGGCCGCCCGTACGTGTGTAGCCATGGAATACGTGTATCATATATTATATATATGTATAATATAGCAGCTGCAGCTGGGCCTGTTGCATAAACAGCGAAACCGTCCATTTCCGCTAATAAAGATGGTTTCTGTTGCATTTTGGTTTGTTCGTTCGTTCATTATTAACGAGTATAGAGGAAACCTATGAAAGTTTATGGTCAGATGCTGAGCTCGTATCCCATTGAGTTTGTATCGCATTGTCATTCACAAGGCGAAGCCGCATGAATTACATAGTGATTCAATCGAGTTGGAATCGAGCTCTGACCGTAAACTTGAATAGGTTTCTGAATTTATCTTCACAAAGACTAATGGGCTAAACGTTATGACATAGGGCCCAATCCCCATAGTATTTTTCCCCAATACTCGGTGGGCATTGGATACGAGTTCCCAATGTTAAGTATATGTGGAAAAATACTAGGGGTGAGATAAACCAAGCTACATAAAATTCATTCATATTTCCTTTTGATATGCCCCATAACCAATTGGTACCACTGGAGTCTTTGTAGTTTCTAAAATTAAGCTAGACCATCCCATATCAATTTGATACACATCAAAGATATAGAAATTATGATAACAAGATCATCAAAAAAGTCCTCATTTGAATCAAATATAGTCTTCGTATTAGATTCAGTCCTGTTCTTTATAGGACCAATGGGTCATATAAAATACAGTCTTTATGATATAATATTGTCGGTAACAAAAGTTCGCTGAGGGTGCAAATTATTTCTCTTGTAGTTTACATTTCCATGCCAATTTAATGTTCATGCTGATTAAATGAGTCTCTCCTATGAAATAAAAGAATTTTGAGAAATAAAAGAAAGTTGGTCGATGGTGGCCTTATTTCATGAATTTTGTCAATTTAATTGGTGACCATTTCAAATGGCAGGCTGTTTCCATTCGCCCCTCTTGCCTCTGTATATAAAACAGAAACGATCGGTGGTTCCCGACTGTAAATGGCTTTGGGCTTGAAATACCATACTCAGCATATAGTCTATACTATCATTGGCCACCATTTTTTGAAATGCAACACTTCAGGAATATTTGACGTTAACTTTCATAAATCGTCAAGTATAAACAGCAAAATCTAACATGAAACCGGTCATGACTCCCCTCCAAGTTATTGCGCAATATCGAACCACTTCAACATGAAACGGGATTCACACGATGGAATTCTGTACCTCACAGGGTGCTTTTCTGAGACAAATCCTGCTGAGATTAATGTAGCTCACTGGGTGTTTGAGACAAATCCATCTGAGATTCATGTACCTCACAGGGTGTTTGTGTGAGACAAATCCTGCTGGGATTCATGTACCTCACAGGGTGTTTGTGTGAGACAAATCCTGCTGAGATTCATGTACCTCACAGGGTGTTTGTCTCAGACAAATCCTTCTGAGATTCATGTACCTCACAGGGTGTTTGTCTGAGACAAATCCTGCTGAGATTCATGTACCTCACAGGGTGTTTGTCTGTGACAAATCCTGCTAGGATTCATGTACCTCACAGGGTGTTTGTCTGAGACAAATCCATCTGAGATTCATGTACCTCACAGGGTGTTTGTGTGAGACAAATCCTGCTGGGATTCATGTACCTCACAGGGTGTTTGTGTGAGACAAATCCTGCTGAGATTCATGTACCTCACAGGGTGTTTGTCTCAGACAAATCCTTCTGAGATTCATGTACCTCACAGGGTGTTTGTCTGTGACAAATCCTGCTAGGATTCATGTACCTCACAGGGTAAGACAAATCTTACTGACATTCTCTACTGGAACTCAATTTCTCCGTCCAAATTGTATGGCTCCATTTCCCTGAGACAGGTTTTTTCGCTGCAAATATTGGTGACATTTACCTCTAAAAAGCAACAGAATTTCATGAGATTTTGAAACCTGTGAGGGGCATAAATCCCCAACATTTGAATTCTACTTTATGTGCTCCCAGTATCATTAAAATAAGGGTCGGATTTTTGAAACCTGCTTAATTACGCTTTCTTCCTGGGATCAGACACTCGAAAAATAATTTTAGAATACTACTTCTTTTTATATTTCATATTAGTCTCCTACAACGTACCTTCCAGAAAAACATTATTCCAACAAAATCAGACAAATGGTTCAGATTTGAGAGCCTTTTGAAATTGTGAATAATACTGCATGTTGTCCAACCCCCTAAAATATTTGAAATTTCAAGAAACATTATAAAAGCTCATAATTTGAGAAAAACTAATATTATATGGTGACATATGTCATATTTGACCCAAAACACCTCTATCATATATAAGATTTGAAACAAAAGCTCTGAGCATATTTGGGTTTGGTCCAGGCAGGGGTGTCGGACAACACGAGGGGGGGTTGGACAACACGTTTTTAAAACTGCTCAGAACAATGAATAAAATAATATCAGTAGCTATAATCCTTTTTATTCTTAATGAAATGATAGAAAGCTACGTTTTTTAAAGCAAATCACTCAATTACTGGTAAGAAACAACCCCAAAATCAGGATTTATATCAGAGCGTGTTGTCCGACACCCCGGGGTGTCGGACAACACGTTTTCAGTTTTTGTATCACAAGAAGTACATTTTTTTATTCAGGAAAAAAATAAACTTGGTATCTATAAGTGATAGGAATACTTAACATATAGAGGGGTATTTGTTATTCTATTATGATTATTATTTCTTCTAGACATCTTTTAATGGGCATATTGTCCAACACCCCGATTTTTGGAAAAAATATCATCATGGAATCAGAATGTTTTAATATCAGAATGGACAATCCCATTTTGTTGAAACTTTAAGGTATCATAGTAGGGATTTTGGTCAACATCTCACAGTAAAGGAAAATTAGTTTCTCATTGTATATTTCATTAATATTATGCTCTCAAAATTGGGATGTCAGACAGCATGCTCTATAGGTCTCTCTGTTGGAAAATTTAAAGGTCCTGGATAGCTTTGACCATTTTAATATTTTTTCAAACTTTTACCAATTTACAAAACTATATTGTCAACACTTCTCATGACATATGCTTTAAACATGTTGATAAATATAATTGGCTCAAAATTGTATCCCCCAGATTTTGAAAAAAGTGAAAATCACTAGAAAATTACTGTTTTTGTTGATTTTTGGAAGGAAAAATTCCTCAGAGCTATACAAAACCCTAGGTTGGAATGAAAGACCATCAAAAGATGCACCAAAGAATGCCACTTTTACATTGATGCGATACGTTTATACAACATCAACCTTAAATAACCCTGTTTTTGGTAATTTATCAGGTTTTAAAAATCCCACCCATAAACCAAGACCTTTGCCACGTATGCAGCGATCCGACCAAAACAACTGAATATCCAGTTAAGTATGCACACGAGAAGGAAACTGTTTTGGCCTTTCTGAACCTGTCGTTGTTGGGGAGGTATTTGAGAGTTAAGCGGTTTCATTTCCAGGAAACTTCAGGAGGAGAGTGTCGCCATAGACAGCTGTTAACGGAGACCTGCCAGGGACCGCCCTCCGTGTGTGTCCACTTCCACTTCTTCTGAACTGAGCCAAAGTACCTGGAAAAGCAACTGAGTCCAGGGAGGGGGTCGTTTAATAATCTGGACATGGTGAGAAGGACTAGGACAATGAGAGGAGAGTTTCTGGAAGGATAATGACAAGGATGGAGAGTCATCGTGTTAAATAAGTGTTGGCCATATGTTGATTTTCTTTTCTTGACCTGAAGGTCAGGTCCTGATGAAAGCCTTCCTCTGATTGGTTGTTCTTTGTGTCGGTCTTGGGCGCTATCCAAATAAGACCAGTGGTAATCAAAAGGTCCTGGGTTCAAACCCCGGACAAACCCAATTCTACTGGGTCTTTTTCAATTTAAAAATATTCTATTCTATGACACCTGACGAAGGGCAGCAAGTCCCGAAACATTGTGTCAATAATAATCCATGTATAAATTAACCAAGAAATAGAAATGCATATATATAACCCAGGAGTTGTTGGTTTGTAATAAAGAACAATACGTTTTATTCTATGCTTATTATTAAATGCAGAACAAATTTATTACTTACATATAACTGTTAGAAGCTCTGAAGGACATTATATTATTTAAGCGTGTACATTGATTATATATTGGTCACTTCAGCATCAAAAAGGACACCTATTGAGATGTCCCTCCAAGAGGAGAGTACTCAGGATCGAGGTCAGGACAATGACAGATTTATTAACAGCTTGGAAGGACACTTCAAGTCTCTGTCCTTTTCCCTGTCCTTTGTAAGGACAATCCATGTTTATTGAACCCAGTCCCTCGTATGACAGTCCTAGGACTAGCATATGACTGTCCTCGGAGAATATTTTCAGATATTAACCCTTTCACAATGCTGTGATTCCTTGAGGCATTCCCAGGACTAGTACGCTATGATGCCTTGAGGCATAATTTTTTGAAATTCCAGTAATTGCTATTTATTGGTGTAAAAATGCTAAAATTTTGATAATATTTTCCAACCCTATGTAGAACTCTATAACGGTTAATATTATTAAAGAATTGTGGTAACATGTCATCATGGTAATGCCGATATATGACTAAAATGGCTGTAAAATGAGGTCATATTAGATAACTAGCGACTTCGTCGAGTCTGAGTTAAGGCGAAAATATTGAAACCCCCGACGTTCACATTCCTAGACGAACACCCTGCCGACTGCTCCACATAGCCAATGCTATAGATGGGTCAAATACTTAGGCTGGTGGTGGGTGGGGGAATAATAACTGCTAGCGTTGTGGTCATTTTCTCAATTCACGACGAAGTCTCTAGTTTCACGCCACCTGGTGAAAGTCGGCCGCACTACAGACTATGTGTACGTGTGTATTATTTCATGTGACACAGGTACTTTTACCGGCAACCAGCGCAATAATATCACAGATTGATCTCAGGCCAATGAGATTGAAAAACTACAGTTCTAAATTATGTTTTCAGTATGGCAAGAAATAATACCTAAGAACAGATGTACAGCTGTGTAGAAAAATACACAAAAAATAGCAGATTTCAGTTTAGTACTTCACGAGAATCTCACTCTCGTGGCTCCTCAATCTCCAGGCCTAGGTCTGGTTCACTTTGTCTCTATGTGCGGGAGACTCTCCAAGCGGATAGTACAGAAAATTACACCGTTTTATATGTGGTAGGTAACGATTGAGTGTACGAGGCAAACAGCTTGAGCGACTGCTAGTAAATTCTTTCCGACCGAAAGCGTGCACAGATCCCACCAGATCAAGTAACGCACACTAGACAGAAAATCTTTTACCTAATCATATTAGATAACGTCCAAATCACCGGCATACTACAGGGGTGAAAATGACACAAGGTTGGTTTATAAACCTTTTTCTACAGGCCGGTGTCGCACGTCATCTGCTTAGTTACGCCACCCTGAAGCCAAACATTCACCTGGCAACATATTCTTTAGCATTGAATCACAGAGTGTATGAGCATAATATGTTTATAATACCCATGTATATTATTTCCGGAGAAATAACATCGATTGCATCGTATTCTATGGTATTCTAGCTCCGATCTAATGTGTCATACATGCATATCACCTCAATAATACTTTAGATATACCCTAGATAACACAGGAACACTGAGACTGAATACACAATAATAGATTGGCAGGCCTAGTTATAATACACTTATCTTTTTCCAAGCTAAACCCAAGATAATTATCAACTATAAAGTTTAGACATCACATACTTGTTGATACAATACCATAGTTTGTTGCAGCGATTTAATCTGCCAAAAAACAACACTCCTCCAATCACACCCACCGTTCACACTGTTGTCTCTATTTGAATACCGCCGGACTCGCAGTGTTTGTCCGAGCAGTCGCGTAAAGCCGGATGCCCATCTACCGATTTAGGGTTGAACGATTAGTTCCTAAATCGTATAGGAATCGGTCACCTTGTCGTAGGCAAATTACATAACCCCTCGCTCGACCCGCGGCCCTCGAGGAGAGGCGGTGGAGGGTATTAATCCTAAGGAAATCAGTCTACACCTACCGACATATATACGCACACTGATAAAATCCGTGTATGGTCCACTGATCGCTGTGGGAGGGCAATAACCACAAATTGTCGGCGACAAAAGGACATCTGAAGGAGGTGGTTCACTAATCGCTGGGTAGACTTGCCTAGCTGTCCTACATCTAACGACTCCGTTAGGATACCTCACTTGAGACAAATTACCCTCCGTTTGTTCCGAAATCGGTAGATGGGCATTGGCCTTAACTAGACAGTGAGCCGTTAGGCGGCGCTGAACGGCAACACCTGTATTTCAGGGCATTGTTTACCTGGCAGCATGTTGATAAGGTTAAACGCACCCAGAAACACGACCACTGACTGGACTCTTCGGAGTGTTTTCCCCTAAATAAACTCCATCCACTGCCCCCTATCAGCAGTGTGCGTAACCAATAACCATTGGTTCTGTGGACAGGCGGCCGTAAACCACGAGAGGTTGATGCGCAGGTACACATGAGCGCTTGTAAGTGTATTATGACGTCAACATCTCGCGGTTTTCAGAGCCACCTGTCCACATAAACATCGTTTGTTGTATTTATTATCCATCTTTTCGAGTAAATCTAACTCAGTAATTACCATATTTAAGGGTATTACAATAGGGACTATTTTTTTGCTCTTGAGTACAAAGGTACTATTTTCCCGTATACCATGGCTTTGAAGCGGTATACCACAAATTTAAATCCATATACCATAATTGTGATACCTGACAGGTTTTATATACTTCATCATAATACATACCCCATACTTTTTGAATGGGATGTTTGTATATGATGGATAATAAGGATAATAAGCGGTCTTTAAAGGCCTTCCATACTTACCAGCAACACAATATTGTTTGAGTGTGTTTGGTGGTGTAAGGGTTGATCTAATGCCCGTACTATGACCTTAGATCTATACTCCAACCACGTCAGTAGATGTATTTTTAGACAGTGCCCATCATTAACACAGTTAGGTGCCACATCCACCAGAATCTCCTAAAATAACTGGCAGAGATGGGACAAGTCAGGGATTTCTTGGCTAAATCGCAAAATATCTCAACACAAGTGATGCACTCCTATAGCAAAATTTCTAATAATTTGATTTCGAATGAACCCGTCAAAGTGACAAAGTGTGGCGCCCTCTATGGTTGATAATAATAACTAGATTTTGGATGGGAATGTTGCACTTATTTTCGCTCAAATGAGTTAGCTTTTAAAAAAAAAATCTTTATCAATACCAATAAATCATGGCATTTTGAAAGACAAGTTTGGTTCCAGTAGAACTTAAATTAGAAAATACGATCATTAAAATCAAATAATCATGAAATTTCAGCCTGGTCCTTTGCAATGTATGGGAGAACCAGCCAACTTCGAACACTACAAAGCCCCGACAACCTTTCTATGGAAAATATCGAAACAGAGATTATGGAAAAACAGCTTTGAAACCAATAGTCCTTTTGGCCAATCTGGAACGGGGCTCATTTAAGGAGTTGGCTGCTCCCCCCCCCCTCCCACGAAACATTTGTTTTTATGCTTTATCTTAAAGCTCTATACTTCTAGTTATCATTTCCACTTGTTGTCGCTCTGGAAAGTGGTCAGATTACCGTGTTGAAGAGACCTAGCGTCAAAATGCCCGAACACCTATGATTCAGAGTGCTGAGTTATGAGATATGTGTCTCTAAATTATTATAACGACTGCACATTCTCGTCCTTTCTGGTCTCAATGAGAATAAAAAAATGTCTTCTCGATATCGAGAAACTCACTTTACTATGTATCATAATATCACTTGGCACTTAATATACTTGTTCTTATCTTGCCGTACATAGCTATGCTCGTCTTATTTGATCATTATTGTCCATATTTTCATGTATATCACCAAATATCATATATTTGAATAATTATTTGCTTCTGATAGACTTTGTTTACATTTTGTTACCACCGTTTACGCATGGCTTCGCGACGTCCGCGGCATGGCGTCATAAATAGGTCAGTTGATTTTCTTAACCAATCAGATTGAGTCTTCAAAGTGTGATGGTATGGCACCATACCGGCACAGTATGGTGGTATGGCTCAACTACCAGTTGCTTAGCAGAGGTTGGTATTTGCAATATTCTTCAGGCATAGGTGTATAGTACATGCATTAATAGCATGATATTTAGGTATATAATAATAATAATAATAATAATAATAATAATAATGATAATAAGAAGAAGAAAACGTAGTCCGTAGGGAAAACATTCTCGGCCTTTTGATGCCATAAATAAGACCAGACGCTGCAGGCGGAAGTGGGTATTTATGTGACAGTACAAGTCCAAAATCAGTGCTGAACAAACCCCTGCTCAAATTCCCGTGTAAGTAGTGTTTGGAAACGGGAAATCTGCACTGGCTACAACTTCACAGTACATAGTTATACAGAACAACACTAAGGCCACTCAAAAAGAGAGACAAACTAGTTTCTCATTACCGGCCTTATAGATAAGATAAACCTTGATAGAAATTATGAAAGGTATGAGTATTTAGTATCAAATTAAAGCTTCTGATATCAGGGATGCATTCAACGTATAACCAGTAAAATTATGAAAACCCCACATAAGCAGACACCCTTCGTAAGCAGACACTTTGGCCCGGAGTGGAGAGTGGCCGGTTACGCAGGGTTTTATGTCTGAAGCCCATTTTATTAAACTTCAAAAACCATCGTTGATCCAGCAAGAAAAAAAAAGCGCCCTCGTCAAATCTTTCATGGCTTGGTGATGAGAACTAGATTCAGCCCAACAGTCATACATGTAGCAGGCAGACATTGAAGTGTTTATAGAGTTATGATATACTTTTTTTTCTTTTTTTTGTGGATATTGTTTATTCTGGAGTTGGACTACTAGGACTGGAACGTCCTATTTTCGGTAGGCTCCAGGGCCATTTATGTTTACCTTGATTATTGTATGAAGTATAATACTAATAACTATGTGCATCTAGGAGATTTCTAGTTCACATTTAACAAAATATTACTAATACTGTATTTCCTTTAATATAAACATGTCAATGATATATACAATGATATTCTTATTAAGGTTTTCTTATATGTGGGTAGGGTCTGGGCTGGAGTATCGTACAGATTATCTCAAATATAGATCGTTAGAATAACTCATTATTCGGTATTTCATTGACTAATATGTTAGTTGTCTGGCAAGTAGACGTGCTTTGTTTTCTTCCTTAAATGACTTATAGCTGTCTATTAATCTCATTTCCGTGGGGAGTATGTTCCACAGCTTTGCTGACTTGACTACACTACGTCTGTATGTCTCGGTTTTAAAGGCTTTCTGTGCTAGTGTTGGTGCAGTACTTGTTCTAGTGTTGACTGTGCTTGGTGCATTTTTGTAGAGCTCTATCCGGCTTCTTTTGTAGGCTATATTCAGTAAGTGCGACTCTCGTACTACGCATGCTACCAAAAGACATTAAGAAAATAATGGACTTTGAACATCAACATGTGTTGAAATACACACCTTTTACCAAGAAAAGTAAATATTACAAAATTAAACATAACATCAAGCAATTGACTATGAACACTTGAAATAATTACATTATGGCTACTGTTGAACCTTAAAGATAAATGTGGGTAGGTATCGCAGTGCCCTCTTTGTCTACACTGAGAACTAAATTTCACACTGGTGCTGCCATCTGGTTTCATGAAAATATTGCTTCCATTGGCAACAATGGTAAAGCATTTAACCTCTTCTGATGGCCTTCCCAAAGAAATTATCACTGTGACATAGTATTTTTTTAGCATTTCTCATTTGTATATGTTTCCAACTATCATAATCCAGAATTATTTGAAGATAGCATTAGAACATCATCTAGCCACGAAAACTAAATATTGCAGTTTCCCATAAACACCAATAGTTAAGAACTTACCTTTTCAGATGGCCTTCCCATAGAAGTTAGCATGGTGTCATGCCTTTTTTATCGCATTTTTCATTTGCTGATATATGAATCTTATATTATCGAGAGTTATTTGCAAAAATCAATAGAATTTAGAAATGATCCAACTACCAACATTTGTCTTTAACCTCCTGATACTTACTCGTAAAAAGAACTCTATCTGTAATAGCCTGGCAGCCTGGCCTAGTTAGACTAAAGGCCAGGTAACGGGTTGCAGTTTCGTGGTGCATTATTGGTAACGCCTCCATTTTTCTGTTGCATTGTGCGATTGGCAGACCACCAGATACACTGGTTCCCGGGGTATCCACTAGGGGGCTCGGCGGAGATATATGCGGAACCCAGCCAAACCACGAGTCCACTAGTGCCCTGGCCCTAGTGACAACAGGACGTACTACAGTCTAGTTGAAGGTCGTAGGAACCCGTTACCTGTCCCTTATTCATATGGGCAGGGAACCAGTCTATATCTGTAACTACTATATGCAGTAGACGAGGCAGAAATATCACAAATCACATACCACCGACACGACCACTCTAGCTATCACAAATCACATACCACCGACACGACCACTCCAATTTTTTCCAAGGACCAGAGGGGGCCACAACCCAGCTCAGGTCTAAAGAAGAATTACAACACTATATCTGTAACTACTACACTACTGCCACCTAGTGAATAAAGCAGACATATACACCACACTCAAGGCCTCACACAGACATTACTAGAGTCACTACTGTCAATCGCACTCTCTATGTGTTAACATTGTCTGCAGTGTCACTGCAGTCAATACATTGTCTGCAGTGTCAATCTGTTGTTCTCATCTACTGGATTGCAACTACCACTGCACGAACACCACCATTTTACATATGAATGTGCCCGGCGTATATAGGTATGCTTTTGCGTATACAAGGTCGTCCTATTCCCCGTGTGTATACGCCTCATCTGTAGGCGCATATATATAAGCGTCCATGTTGCGGTCATATATACGTCATATATACGCCTGATTCTCTGCCACTTGGGGACACCACTGGTAGCATATTTCATTTGCCATTAGCCATTAAGTCTTTAGTATATGGAAAATTCAATGTTATATTATCAATTTTGATAATAGAATTGTTCTAAAACCCTATTCAATATCTTTCCATTAGATACACATAATAAACCCAGCATTCTTTGTTTTTTTTATAGTTTTTTTGATAGATTTTACTTTAAAACACCATTTCTATGTGTGGTCAGTCTGGGTCTACTATACAATGGCCCTGTTCAAGCTTAAAGTTAACTGCTGAAATTACCCCGCCTCGCTCCCCACCTCCCCCCTGTGTCCTATCCTTTGTCATCTCTATTTGTTCTAATAAAATTAAATCTATGACACTATCCAATATTCAGCTTTTTAATCTCCATTAGTGTTTGGCGATCTAGAAAATCCTTGCTGTGTGCCGCTATGCAAAACTACCGCGAGAGGGTTCTGATTTGCAAAACCATAACTGATCAATTGAGTTTCTCTATTAAAGGCATATCCTACAATACACATACAAATATAGTTTTCTTCAATTCTTTCAAAGAACAAGGACGGTGACCTATACCTTTTAAAACTTAAATGTGTAGTACTATACATGTACTATATACTGTGAAAGTCTGAGGAAAATGACATTGGTTTTATCATGTGAAAAGCAATTTTTTCCAATTTCTATTGATTCTTTTATAATATTATCGTAATATTTATCTGTAAATCAAAAACTGGCATGGCGAGCCTCACTTTTTAAAGTGGTAATGTATTCTATAACACATGAAGGTCGTCATATTAGATTTTTATGAAATTGACATGTTTTTTTCTTTTCAAGATAAATTGTCCGATATGCCTTTAAATGGACCTGATCTTCCCACAGCCTACACTGTTTCAGCTATAGCTCGCAGGTTGAGATATTCAATTTAACCATGTGAGCCTTTGGGTATGTGTATTCATAGTCTTTGTATTAAGCTGACATCTGATGATCTGTCCAACAAATTTTACCATGTTAGAAAGTTTCCACTGATGACACTGACGAAGACCTGACCCCTGGAAAGTTGACCCAATCAATCTGAATGTTCCTCTGTGTTCTCATGTATAGATCGTCAACTGAAGGAGATAACAGAAATGGGATCATCCATAGCAAGCTGGTGGCGCCACCTTCAGAAGAGTAGCGGAACTAACCGACACTACTGCATGAGTTTCCCAGTTACTTAGAGTGGCCGCCACCTCTGTCTCCACATGAGGTTGGTGTGTGGTCCAGACTATGACCCATATCCAAGTAATTCTGCTCTATGTAGATTTTGAACGCTATAATATTTACTATGAAATATTCCTACTTAAATATATGTTGATATGGGGCAGTTCATAAATGATATCAGGCAGCGGGGTGGGGGGGGGGGGGGGGGGTCCAGTCTCCCTGACCAAGCATGAAAAGGAAGGACGGGGTCAAAAATGGTAAAAAAAGATAGCATGGTGTCATTTATGGTCAGCCCCTAATAAAGTCTAACTTAATGGTCATTTTATTCCAAATACACACAAAAGGAAATAAGAACATAGTAAAGTAACAGATTGGCTGCCACCTCTGTCTCCACTCTGTTCTGACTAAGAGGTTGGTATAGATTGGCCGCCACCTCTGTCTCCACTCTGTTCTGTCTAGGAGGTTGGTATAGATTGGCCACCACCTCTGTCTCCACTCTGTTCTGACTAAGAGGTTGGTATAGATTGGCCACCACCTCTGTCTCCCCCATGTTCTGACTAAGAGGTTGGTATAGATTGGCTGCCACCTCTGTCTCCACTCTGTTCTGTCTAGGAGGCTGGTATAGATTGGCTGCCACCTCTGTCTCCACTCTGTTCTGACTAAGAGGTTGGTATAGATTGGCCACCACCTCTGTCTGCACTCTGTTCTGACTAAGAGGTTGGTATAGATTGGCCACCACCTCTGTCTCCACTCTGTTCTGACTAAGAGGTTGGTATAGATTGGCCACCACCTCTGTCTGCACTCTGTTCTGACTAAGAGGTTGGTATAGATTGGCCACCACCTCTGTCTCCACTCTGTTGTGACTAAGAGGTTGATATAGATTGGCCACCACCTCTGTCTCCACTCTGTTCTGACTAAGAGGTTGGTATAGATTGGCCACCACCTCTGTCTCCCCTCTGTTCTGACTAAGAGGTTGGTATAGATTGGTCACCACCTCTGTCTCCACTCTGTTCTGACTAAGAGGTTGATATAGATTGGCTGCCACCTCGGTCTTCCCTCTGTTCCGACTAAGAGGTTGGCATAGATTGGCTGCCACCTCTGTTTCCCCTCTGTTCCGAATAAGAGGTTGGTATGGTTCAACTCAGGCCATGTCTAAGAATTCTTACACTCGGACCAAGGAACTTTCTTTATCCTCTGGTTCTGAGGACCGAAATACTTGAATTAAGAAATATTCACAAAGTCACAAATTGATAACAAAGTCTACCTTTAATTGTAATTTTATTCAAAATACACGCAAAATGAAGTAAGAACATGGCAAAATAGCTTCGAGATTAAGAACATTTTCCAACCATAGGTCAGATGAAAGATCTGCATGGAGAGTGTCAAACTAATGGGTCAAAGTGCCATAAACTCAAGTACAGTCCGTTGTTGCCCGGGCCAGGGCACACAGGCTCGAACTAAGACTGTTAATGGCTGCCATTTTGAAACAGGGATTCCTGCCTCTATCCCAGAATGCAGCTGAAAAATGGCGGCTCATTGGTTCTCAACCTGATGCTATAATTAGAACAACCACAATATTCCTTCCTCATTGGGGGCTCACACGGGACTGACTTTTTTTATTCATAAAAAAAACATGACAACAAACAATTCGCCGATTAACGGCCGTCTTCCATTATTAGCCGGAAACAATGAACAGACATAACAGGACAGTACAAGACAAAGACAAAATACAAAGACATTATAATCGCATTTGGATTACTAATCCTAGCAAGATCTCATGATCTATAATAGAATAGAATACAAATATATTCCAACATCGTTCTCTATCATATCAGACCTACCAGAGCCATGCTATCTTAGACCCTAATGGACCATAATCTGAAGGCGGAGCGGTCTGTAAATGGACTAAAAGTGCCAAGGATTTAACCCATCCAGAGCAGAGGAGGTGTGAAGCGCAGCGCCCCCTATAGGGACCCAACTCATATATGCCATCGCGGCAGGGTTCAAGGCGCCACTTTCAAACCTGCCAGCAGAGGGGAAGGAGCTCTTGAGAATGGACTGTGTGAGGCTTGTAAGCCATAGCCTATGAAAAATAACGTTGTATTAAACAACACCAAACAGCCATAAAACGTGGAGCTCTTTTGAGCCCTATTGTAGTTTGGAGTACATTAGATATTACTCTATCAATATCTGAAAAGATTTTTGATAGAGCTCTGACAGTTTGTATGTAGTAGCTGTTATTAGTTAGCCTATTTTAGTATAGGAATCCGCATTCAGCTGTCATTTGAGACCATGACAAAACGATAGGGGGCGCTATGCTTCACACCTCCTCTGCATCCAGAGCTAACATAGTGTAGCTCTGGTGGCTAGTGTAGGTAAAGTTACTCATTTAGACAGAAGTACTACTACTTCTCACCAGGGGTCCTCCAAGCAGTCTGTATGACAAGTTAAATGATAGTGAATCCAGTAATCTCTGCTTTTTTCTAACCATCCCACAGGATAACAGGAAAATATGATATATGCTCTGTTGTTTGATACCCTAGCCAAGACTGTTTTGTTTGTCTAGTTTAGCGTCTGGAATGTTCTATCAAACTTACTTCGGGTTTGATTGAATATCATGAGACGTCACGAGTTTGAGTCTGAGTTTATTTATCCCACACATTTTGTTGGCTCCAAAATTTCACGAGTGGAAGACAAGTGACATTACGGAGCCAACAAAATGAGTGGCATAAATAAGCTCAAACTCAAACGAGTGGCGTCTAGATTTTATCCTACCCGGTTTCCATATTTTGTCAGTATCAGAAAGTAGTGGCATAAACAACACCTTATGTCACACCTGTCACAACCCGACAACATGTTTTTCCGCTGTTGCTTGCACTGTTGGTGCCACTGTTGATGTCTGTCTAGGCCATATGTCACAAAACTACTGAAACAGGTCCCAGGTCCCAGTAATTTCCAATTACTCTCCAATCAGCCTCCCAGACCACCTGACAAATGCAGGCCTTGAGCTTCCTAAGGTGACAGGCCAGATGGAGGCACCCACACAATGTGACAGTCTTAAGCCGGGCCCCCGCCTACCACGATTCTGGTTGGTGGAAGGTGGTAGGTGGAACAGGGCCCTGTTTTTCAGTCACGACAATCGTTATGAGCGACATGTTTTTGCCGTCAGTGTTCGATAGACATGAGACTATAGTGAACAGGCGATATGTCGTGAGTGTAAGAGGCGTAGGGCGGCAAAACCTGTTCTATATTCACATGATTGAAAATGTCGCCCAAAGTGTCGTCCGTTCATGACACCTATGGACATGTCGTACAGAATGTGCAACTTCACTTCCCGTTGATATTAAGTGATGAAATTTTAACACGAGTAAGGTATACAAATAACCTATAATCGTCTCAAATATGAAGAAAATCGGGTGCACCGTGATGAAGATATCTGCGTTTGAATTTCGTCATAGCAATCGTCTGCGTTGGTGGCCAGTGTACTTTCCCCCATGCCTCCGCTAATTTATGTGGCGACTACGAAAGTCTCTGCGCACCGGGATATGGGAGGGTACACTGGCCACCAGAGCAGACATTTGCTATGACGATTTTCAAATGTGAATAACGGCAGAACGTAGTTTCCGATCTTCTTCATATTTGATACGATTATAGGTTATATATATATCCCTTACTTGTGTTAATATTTCATCGCTTAATTCGTATGGGAAGCACGGGAAATCCTCTATATACACACAGTGATCTGTTATAGAACCTAAGAAAGTTCTATATTTGTTGTGACGGCCGACACTTTTAGCGGCGATCATCAGTGGCGCACTACGATCGTGTCTATAGAACAGCGGCCATCTTGTGTCTTCCAAACTGTCGTGGAATCGCTGGACGATCGTACGGTATCGTTGGCCGACGATGTCATGACTGAAAAACAGGGCCCAGGTTTCTGCAATTGGCTGCGATAGGCTGCGATTGAAAATGCCAATCGTAGAGGTCCCTATGGATTTTTCGTAGCATGTCATAGGGTATCATAGCCTATCGGGAAGATATTGTGGTCGTCGAGTATAATTCACAAATTGGATCACGACATAGGTCTACGATTCTGGGACCTTCCGATAGGCTACGATTTGGGCATTTGAAATCGTAGCCATTGGGGAGTATGTCGTAGACCATCGTCTTGGACTGCAATCTAAGACGTACTAGAAGTGACGGTCGGAAAAAGTTTAAAACGCGAAGGATAAATAGTAGTCACTATCAGAGATCTCCCTACTATAGAGGATCCAAGAAATGTGATGCGCTTCCAGCTGACTGTCTTGAAGTTGACACCAAGAAAAGATTAAAAAATATAGTGAAAACTCTATTATCAACTTATGAATGGCGGACCTAGGTTGTGTGTTGTATTAGTTTTGGTTGAACTTATGTCAGATAAGTAACATACTTCGTATCATGTCATATCATTATCATTATAATTCATAATTTTGTAGTTTTAAGGAGACAAAGAATGAATACGCTGTAATTGATGTGCTTTATACTTCCAGTGGAAGATCTGTCCAATTGTGACAGAACTGGTCGAAATTTAAAAAAAATAATAAAAAAATCGTGGGGGCCCGGCTTTAGGGTCTGTCTGGGTCTACCTGGACTCCCCAACCTCGAGAGCCTATCAACAGGTAGAAACAAAATAACAACACGGGAAGTGTATTGTAAAGAAACTGTATTTGAAACAGGATTTGACTTAGCTCAACGAGCAACAAAGCGACACTCTGTGCGGTTTGACTGTTAATTGACTACCTTTGATGAAAATTGTTTAATAGAAGTCTACCTGAACAAATGAAATCATTATGGAATTCATATTGTGAACGGAAATGATGTGAGCAAGGTTGGAGGCTATACCTGAATGCCTATTGTAACAGTGCTATTGTCATACACGAGTTATTTGACACCTTGAGACCAAGATTTGATGAAAACAGCTAATTAAGAAACCTGGGTGCCTGGAGGAAATATCCTGGCCTTACGATAGGATATAACTCACGATAAAGGAGAGTGGGTGCGACCTATCATAGAAATTTTATTTATTTATTTTTATTAGGTATGATTAACGACATACAATAATCGCCATACAAAGTAGGCGCTCTTCCTTAGAGGAGTCGGAACTATTTACAGTTCACAGGAAAGATATAAAAACAACACATTCATACCCATACACAAATTCACACACAGATAGATCTATTGATCAAACAGTTAACCATTTGTGAGCATTCTAAATCACTTAAATTAGTAATACATTTAACTCTTAAGACACCTCAAAATAACCAATTGATCATCATTATTATATTGATAGTGTATAAGAACTATTATCGTTCATGAATCTTGCCCTGGGTGGTGTGTCCAGTCTTTGGTGAGATGTATGGTATATTGTACACAGATCATGCATCAGAACATGCCTCAGGACATTACTCAGAGACTGTCCCTTGAGTCCGGATGGATTCCTGTATCTCACCCCTGGTACAAGCTTCGCCAAAGAAATAGCATTAGGAAAAAAATACTCAACGATCACCCCTGTAAAGTCACAATACTACGCCATGGCCGTGGCATAGTGAATGTGAGATGACGTCATACGGATTCACTAGGTATATTTGAACTATTCTGATATTCTGATACTATCTAATGTCATAGAAAAGGGTGAGATAAATCCAGAACCGCACTCGAATCGATTCTCGATGCAGTTCTATATAAATATCGGTGAATAAACCTACGATCCAGGGACCTGTTTCACTACTCGTAATTCTCTGAGGTTCATGGAAACTGTTCTTCCTGTCGATAAAGCGATGCTCAGCCATTTCTCCTAAACCCCAAGCACCAATTTTATCACACAATTGATGATTATTGCAATATTGATACAGAATTAGGCTATATTTGCGAATTTACAAAAGCTACAACGGCACTCCTTTCGGTGTCTTAGACTTAGGGGAGTTTTAGGAGACTTAGGACAAGTCGGAGGGCAAAGGAGCATTGTACGATAAATTTGTACAACTACATTTCGCTGCCTAGAGGTGATATCCTTGAACCCTCATAGCTCCAAAACCAAAAGGCGTATACAACAACATTGGCCCTAGGAGGATCGGAAGATAAATTCTAGATATATCCAGGGCCCTGTTTTTTAGTCACGACATCCTATATGGAAGACATCCTACAGCTGTCAGTGTACTATAGATAAGACAACTTTGGGGATCAGCCAAGATTGTCCCTCAAGGACACTTAGGCTGAAGCCAGGTGTACTATAGACAAGACGTCCTTAGGGTCACGTGGTTCAAAATGTCTTCCAAAGTGTCTTAGACCTAAGACATCTATAGGCATGTTGTACAGAATGCGCAACTTCACTTCCCGAGTAAGGGATACATATAACCTATAATCGTACCAAATATAAAGAAGACTGGCCACACCGTACTGCCGTTATTTGTGTTTGAATTTCGTCATAGCAGTTGTCTGCTCTGGTGGCCAGTGTCTCTCAGAGAGCATCAGAGCATGCCTCCGCTAATTTATGCGGAGACCTTGACAGAAGAGTACACTGGCCACCAGAGCAGACGTTTGGTATGACAAAATTCAAACGCGAATAACGGCGGAACGGTGCGGCCGTCGTCTTCATATTTGGTGCGGTTATAGGTTATATGTATCTCTTACTTGTGTTAAAATTTCATGGCTAACTTCTTATGAAAAGCAAGGAAAATCTTCTATATACGCACAGCGACGGCTGAGACAGTGTCTATAGCACAGCCGCCATTTTGTGTCTTGCAAATTGTCTTCCAATCGCAGAGATGTCTCAGCATATCGTTGGCCAATTATGTCATGACTGAAAAAACAGGGCCCAGGATCATTAAACGGCACCCTGTTTCATCATCATGCCTCGCGTTGGTTATATGTGCAGATACCGCGCATTGCCTGCTTCTTAGAGCTGGTGATGCTCAAAGCAGTGAGAAATGAAGAATACATCAAGCAATCATTACCTTTCCTGATGGACTTGAGAGCAAAGACGATGCTAATATAACTCGTAATTCTCTGAATAAAGAGATAAGACTCCGATAAATAAAGCCCTGCCCCCACCTACACCGATGGTCTACGACATACTTCCCGATGGCTACGATTTGAAATGGCCAAATCCAAGCCTATCGAGAGGTCCCAGAATCGTAAACCTCTGTCGTGATCCAATCTGTGAATCATACTCGACGACCACGATATCTTCCCAATAGGCTACGATACCCTATGACAGGCTACGAAAATCCAACATGTTGGATTTTATCGGAACCTCTACGATCGGCCTTTTCAATCACAGCCTATCGTGAGGTGTTGTTGACAGAATCACAGAAACCTGTTCCACTCCCATGATTTTTGCTGACATCCCGATAAAATGGGTATGGTGTCGGGAAGTCAATGGTAAGGCCTATCGGGACCACAATCGGCGTTGGTGGGGGCAGGGCTTTAGACATGTAATGAATTAACTTCTTCTCTACAGAACTTAAATCAATGGTCCTGATTAAGGTCCAAATGGGACCCACAAAGGTATAAAAGGCTCAACTAGGCTAAGAATTTGCCTAAGATCCAGAAGGCTTGACCATGTTGCTGAGCTACACATACTTTGCAAAATTAGCTATCTATCGGGGAGGAGGGAATCTCAATTACTATCAACTGGTCTAATAATAGGGAGTATATCCTAGCAAATGAAAATAGCACTCGGCTGCGTGATGTTCCGGTACTCGCGATGAATGCGAACATATATTTTATCCTACCCCTCATACAAATCTCAATAGACTTAACATGGTGTGACTGTATGCCACGGTTATGCCATATAAGATTTATATGCCACTGGTGACATATGCAATTAAAAACATGTGACAGGGTAGGATAAAATCTAAACGTCACTCAATTTCATATAATTGTTTACATGACGTTCGTGGTCTTCTGCTACAGATATCACTCAGCTTCGCTTTGTGATATCATTCCGCAAAGACAACTCACGCCATATAAACAATCATATGAAATTTCGTGACGTTTCTTGGTAGAACTCGGTTCAGTACAAATCTAGGCTTCTATGGTATAGACTACCCGCCGGTGCCCGCTCGATCGATGAAAAATCAGTTTTTGTCAGCAGGCATAAAAATGACTTGAGAAACTAAGAGAAGGGTACTGATTGGATTTATTTGTACAAACCTAGAAAAATTTAGTTGTGAATACTCCTAGTCTTACCTAGATGTTAAGTTAAAAGAGTATTGGTTGAGGTAATTATGTGCAGTTGAGTTACTATAATGAATCAGTTACTATATCAACAGCCAAAAATTGGCCATATGTTGTTTGACTGTGTAAATAACCTGTTACATTCTTCGATGTAACAGGTTATATATGTTGAGCCTAGCTCATTCCTGATAATGTAAATATGTGTACAAAATTGCCACTGCTTATTCACCAAGTAAGTCCATAAGCTGCACAAGGGTGACTGGAATCGGTGGAGGAAAGGGGCTCTCGCCTCAAACTGTCACCTTCAGTATAGATAAAAAACTTAAAAAATACAAAAAACAGAAAATCAGGGATTCTCTTTTATTTAATTTTTCATTGAAGTTATCGGAGTGTGTCGAGTGGGTAGGAGGAGCAGGAGGAGCCTACCAGAAGGAAGAAGGCAGGGATATATTTCCAGGTTCGAGAGACTCCCACCAGCAGGCGTCTCCACCGCTGTCTAGTGCGTATTCATCGGAACCAATCACAGTACAGCTTACAATAGTCCGGTTCATACGGCACAGAGTAAAGAGATATGTCCGTGATGGTCAAAGAGAGCACGGCTGATATATGTCAGCACCGCTGGGTGGTGAAAGAAATAATGTGGTTTGTTGTTCTATTTATAGCATAAGTTTGACAAGATCTGATTGGTTCAGATGAATATCCACTAGACAGCCCTCGGAGGACAGTGAGCTTGACTGGAGGATAAGATATACCCAGCGGGACACTAGGGTCAGTCGATACATAGACAATAATCGATGGTTTTGTGGACAGGCGGCTGTAAACTATGAGGGGTTGACACATAGTAATACATGAGCGCTAGCGAGTGTATTTCGACATCAACTTCCAGTGGTTTACAGAGCTGCCTGTCCACAAAACCATTGCTTGTTGTATTTATTATCCATCTTTTCCAATAAATTAAACCCAGTAATTGCCATATTAAAGGGTGTGAACAATAGGGACTCTTTCTTTGCTCTATAGCAAAAGGGACTATTTTTCCCATATACCATGGTTTTGAGGCCGTATACCACAGGTTTGAATCCGTATACCACAGTTATGGTATCTGACAGGTTTTATATACTGGGTCGTGGTTTACTGAGTTCCCATACATTTTCAATGGGGGCTTTGTATACGATGGATAATAAAAGATATTCTCGTCTCTGGTCGTGTCCACAGGGATGGAGATTATCAAACTAATACATAATGAGGGAAGCAAGATAATTAAGGTTTATTACAGGGAGGTGTGGAGATTAATCAAATTCATCTGTCAATGCGGCCATCTTGGTTGGTTACGAATGAATAAGAACATACATATAGATTTAATCAACAATCACCTGAAGAATCTTAAATATCAGCGAAATGTCGTGACAGCCCTTGATACCCAATATTCACCATCTATGTATCACTTGGTTCAATAACAGCTATTTAAAAAAATATATAACTGTGTCTCATTTGTTGTATTCCTCACCTTTCTGAATTAATTAACAATTTTGAGGCGTTCCTCTTTGGGTGATATTCACCGACTTATATCAAGATAACATGAGAGGTTGACAAGCTGACAGTGGCATATTATAGTGGGTAGGACGTGGAGTCTGTATAAGGCCCGTTTCCATTGGCCGATCTCCCGTCACCGATCTACAGTCAGGAACCACCGACGGACTTTTGGCACTGTGGACCCAATATCAGTCAATGGAAATAACCAAGGTCGTGAAATGCCCCACGATTTTTTCTGCTTAGATAATGCAATGTGGCAGCACCCACCATTGAGTGAAAGCTTGGTCACTGAGTGAAATCTACTACCCTCAGCGATTTTTCGATACCAACGTACACTCAGTGGAATCACTGACAGACTTTCTATGTAACTCAAAAAATCTAAGCAATTTTTGTCAGCCAATGGAAACGGGCCTATATGCCATGTATAGAGCATTGTGCGGCCTTCACTCAGATTGTAGTGGGTGGGAGGTGGAGTGTGTATACGCTGTGTATAAAGCATCGTGCGGCTCTCACTCAGATTGTAGTGGGTGGGAGGTGGAGTGTGTATACGCTGTATATAAAGCATTGCGCGGCTCTCACTCAGATTGTAGCGGGTAGCAGGTGGAGTCTGTATATGCCGTGTATAAAGCATCGTGCGGCTCTCACTCAGATTGTAGTGGGTAGCAGGTGGAGTGTGTATACACCTTGTATAAAGCATTGTGCGGCTCTCACTCAGATTGTAGTGGGTAGCAGGTGGAGTGTGTATACACCTTGTATAAAGCATTGCGTGGCTCTCACTCAGATTGTAGTGGGTAGGAGGTGGCGTCTGTATATGCCGCGTATAAAGAATTGTGCGGCTCTCACTCAGATTGTAGTGGGTAGGAGGTGGCGTCTGTATATGCCGCGTATAAAGAATTGCGCGGCTCTCACTCAGATTGTAGTGGGTGGGAGGTGGCGTCTGTATATGCCGTGTATAAAGCATCGTGTGGGAGACGACAGGCGTTGACCGGAGTGCGGCGGGCGGCTACCACCAGGCGCCGCCACCATACGTCTGGTGAGGCGCCGGCACAAGGCTGGGGGGGGGGGGGGGGTGGGGTGGCAGGGAGCGGCGGGCGGCCGATTGCGGGCGCCAGCATACGAGAAGGCGGGCGGCGGGCGGCGGGCGGCGGTCGGCGGGCGGACGGTGGAATATTGGAGGGCGGGCGGGCGGCGGGCGGCGGGCGGCGGGCGGCGGGCGGCGGGCGGCGGGCGGCGGGCGGCGGGCGGCGGGCGGCGGGCGGCGGGCGGCGGGCGGCGGGCGGCGGGCGGCGGGCGGCGGGCGGCGGGTAGTGGGCGGTGGGCGGCGGACGGTGGGATACTGGAGGGAGGGCGGGCGGCCGGGGGAGCGGCGGGCGGTGGGCGGTGGGATACTGGAGGGAGGGCGGGCGGCCGGGGGAGCGGCGGGCGGTGGGCGGGGGGATACTGGAGGGCGGGCGGCCGGGGGAGCGGCGGGCGGCGGGCGGTGGGCGGGGGAGGTTGTGACAGGTAGTCTCCGTAATGACTGCTCGCGGACCGGATACCTGTGTCAGTGGCCGCCGCCAGTCGAGCCTCGTCCAACGCGCCTAACACCGTCTTCCACGACCTCACCACACGACCACAGCCACACCTGTCTCACCCCTCACTCAGCTGTTACCTCCACCACCTCCACCCCGCCCCATCCCACCCCTTCACCCACCACCCTCAACCCGCACTCTACCACTACACCCTGGAGGAAGTGGCGTCAGGCTCTCAGGAGGAGATATACCACTGAGCAGCGCCCACCGTGGCGGACGCTGACGCGTGTCGCTGCCGCTCCTACTGGAGGACCCTAGTTCGTGCGCCCACCGCCACGCGCGCTGCACTGGAGATACCACCCAGGATGGACCAGTCAAAGGAGGGGTGAGCACACACACCACCACCACCCCCTGGATCTTACAAAGTTGAGCGTGTTGTCACACAGGAGGAGGTCTGTACCGTGTCTCCGGGCTGTAGCAGGAGGAGGACCACCCGGAGGAGAGGCCAGACATGACCCCCGCATGCATATCGAGTCTCAGGTAAGTGATTTGTGTCGTTATAATTCGCCACCATACAATGAGCTTCAGGATACATACACAGTGTTATTATATAGACCCCTGGCCAAGCGAATATGGAATATCACTATACACCTGTGGCCCAGTGTACGGTATATGAAATATCATTATATACCTATTGCGAAGCGTCTATAAAATATCATCATTTACTATATACCCATGCCGTATTTACTGTAAATATGCACTGTTTCGCCATATAACGTAAAAGGTACTGTACGGACCACTGGTCCGTACAGGAAAATACGGATTACCTACCCATACACGTTTATCAATATATTGGTTGTTACCAAATGAAATTAATGATTTTTTAAAAATTTCGGGTATATAGTAAATATATAACGTCCAACCATGCTTTTATAAGTCACAGATCTTGCTGATAATTTACGGTTTGTACAATACTCGGTGTAAACGCCTCGTTCCGTACAGGCCATAAACTACCATCTGTGATTTGTACAGCATGGTCAGGACGTTCTATATAAATACCTATGGCAAAGTGTATATAGAATATTATTATATACCTATGGTAAAGCGTATATATACAACATCATTATATACTTATGGCCCAGCATATATAAAATATCAGTATACAGTAGAACCAAGCGTAACCTTTTCAGCAATTTATCCCATTTTCTGAAGTTCTCAGGTTTCTTACTTACATATGTATTCTTCAATATGAAGTATGCGACGAAAACAATGCCCCATCTCGTTTTGTAGCATGTACAGAATAGTCAGGTCGTTCTATATAAATACCTATGCTGGTAAGTCATACATATACCAACCTCTGCTATGGTATAGGTACTATTGTCATACTATGTATTATCCTACCCCTCATATAAATCTCCATAGACTTAACATGGAGTGACTGTATGCCACGGTTATGCCATATAATATTTATATGCCACAGGTGACATATGAAGTTAAAAACATGTGACAGGGTAGGATAAAATCTAAAAGTCACTCAATTTCATACAATTGTGTCCATGGCATTCATCGTCTTCTGCTACAGATATCACTCAGCTCCGCTTCGTGATATCATTCCGCGAAAACAACTTATGCCATATAAACAATTGCATGAATTTTCGTGACGTTTCTTGATAGTATGCTGGTATAGAAATGATAACACACATACTGGGAATGCGCAATGATGCGAGCGAGTATAACATCGTATGCAACGATTGAGAACATAGAAAAACATGAAATATCACCGCAAAAATGCAGATGATTAGAGTAAAATATTTATCAAAACATAAACTAATAAACTAATATTATCAAATATATAGATTATTTTTTGTGAGAAACTAAACATACATACTTAGAATGACTTCAGCCATACCAACACACTTTTAGTGATTTGACATGGTCATATTTTAGTTGATATTTCAATTTAGGAGGTTTATAATAAGACTACTGCACCTTGTTGGGATGTACTCTCATTCCTTGTTTCTTTTGATAGAAATATCCAACTGCCTCTACGCGCTTGTTTAGCATTTTTATCGAAAGAAACACGGTACTAGGGGACATCCCAACAAGGTGATTACGTTTTACTTGACTACCCGCTGCTAGGGGTGCAAGAACAGCAATCACTATGGTCTCACTGACTGTGTTTCCACATGTTACCATGATTATGATCTACATTGTCGTATTCTCTGCGCATTTGATGTATAGTAATATCCGAGCGAATGCAAGGGTATTGCGAAGTGTCAACTGCTGCCAGATGAAAATTATGGTAATGTTGTGTTTATTGTCCAGCATTCCAAATATAAGTTATCAAAGGAAACATAAAATCGCCGCCGTTATTAACATGCACTACTTTCCATGTTAGGGACTCTTTTTTGTGTATCCTATTTAGTACGATACGGCTTCCCGTATTATACAATCTCAGTAGTTAGAAAAATTCCACAGAAAACCAGACAATTTTTATTTTGAAGGTTTTATTGGGGGGTAATTATACATCGAGATAGGGGCGGTTGGGTTGGGAATGTTGCGACGTTTCGTCTGATTCATCAGACTTCTTCAGGCAATGTTTCTACAATTATATTCTACAATCTGTAGGCTTCAAAGTTTAGTACAGAAACTCCATATCAGATGATAAAGATAGATGGAGGATAATAAAGAGGGACATGTGACATTACAGATGTATGTTTGATTGTTTGCATAACGTCAGTAGGCTTATATGACATGACGTCAGAAAGTTCTTGTTGCTAGTACAGTAAAATCCCGCTTAAGGGGAACCCATAGCTATTCCGTGGAGTGTCCCCTTAACCGTAGTTTTCAGTCTGCCGATGGTTAGACTATGTACATGTAGTATATATCATGACTTCATGCAGGTGATACTTTGGCATGGAGACACCGTTATACTATGTTGTAGAGATACTGTCAAACGATTAACTATATAATTAACAAACATTTCTGCTGAAATAAGTATGTATGTTGACACCTGTATGTCATAATGTACCATTGTTCAGTAATGTTTTTTTTATTGGCCCAAGGAAAAACGCCTCGAAAAAGGCGATTGTATCAATACATCTGAATAAAATTAAAAACAAACACACACACAGACACCCAACAGAAGCCTACAGGAGCCTACGTAAGCCTTTATCTGATGTCTGATTTGTCTAGACACCAGTATACCCACCTCACATATACACATCATAAACAAGCAATCAAGATGACCTGGAGTGTTGCCCCCACACTGTCACGTCAGATTAGACATTTTTACGTTATATGGCGAAACGGTGCGTATTTATACGTACGTCGTGGGTATGTGATAAAAGACAGTAATGGACATTACATGTGCATGCAGCTTACCAGCAGATCATTGAGCAGAGTACACCTGTAGAAACCACAGCGTGCCAATTCGGTCATAGTCTGTACGGTTTGTTGTTGCGTGTGATTACACAAGAAAGGTGTTTTTAGAAAAGCACAATGCTTGACGTTAATGGGCAGGCAGACGCTGGATACACTGGTTCCCTGCCCAAATAATGGGACAGGTAACGCACCATTTGGAACGACCTTGAACTTGTGCTGGTTCCCTGGGTCTTCGCAGTGGAGGAGAGAACTAGTTTCGTGACATGTCTAGATGGCGTCTAGATGGTGTGTCCGGTTTCATAAGAACTAGACATTAGACTTAGTTTTGTCCGTTCTTGCTTGCACTGTTGGTGCCGCTTTTCATGTCTGTCTAACACTTTTGTCACGAAACTAGTGAAACAGGTTCATGATGTGTATATTTGTTTAATTCTTATGTTTGGGGTCTGTCTCTTCCTAAGGGCAGCTACTTGTGTTGTCACGAAACTAGACAACCCCAATGTCTGTATGGTGTCACAGACATGTCACGAAACTAGTCATGAAACCTCTCACCCTAATGAGATTCGCCAAGTACCTTATTTACATTAGTTTATAATGAAGGATGATGAAAAATATAGTAGAGGCAACCTTTCAAAAGATAAAAGATAAATTATTAAAATGTTTTTCTACAAATTTTGTCACGCCCTCTAGCGTGTAACCAGCGTAAAATCCAAAAATCATTGGTGATGTACTAGCTCAATGCTAATCCCACAATGCACTATAAAGATGGTGGTGGTTACCTGGCCTAATATGTAAGGAGGAGGACTTTGGCCAGGCTTTCAAACTAGTGTGCAGAACGCTTTCTGATCCTATCGTAATACACCTACGCGAAACGTCAGTAACAGTATGGCAATAGGCTATGGAATATGATTAATTAGAGTTTGAGACTGTGTGTTGTGCATACAGTCCGTGACTAATACACCTGCGGCTCCTGCGGTTACACCTATTAGTGGAATGATGAATTATCTTAAGCCTATAAGACACCGAATTTCCCCCCGATTCATCCCGACAATCGGCTCGGTGGGAGTCTGGAATAACATGTCGATGTCTTATACCTATAAGACACTGGTATGACGACTTCTCCCGACGAAACCTCCTGCCTTTATAACCTTGTAAAACAACCGATTGAGATCAAAGAGAGCGACCGGGAGCCGGGCTCGGCTTGGCACCAGCCGGGTGATAGGTCTATATAGGTAATAATGCAAAGTTTAATAACTTCTGTCCTTTTTAAGATTTCAGAACTATAATCGCCTCTGTTTCACCTACAAATTGATATAGATACTTCTAAATCGGACTAGGGGATAGGAAGCTACGGGCCGCTGGTGTGGAATCATAGAAATTAATTCAAAGTTTAATAACTTCGGATCCAATTAAGATATCGGGAAACGGTTTTCAGGTTTATAATCGCCTCTGTCTCCCCTAGAAATCGGTATAAGGAACTTCTAAATCGGACTAGGGGATAGTAGCATCGCAATTCAAACGACCAACTCAGAATCAGTAACAATCGGTGAAAGTGCGTACATTGAAATCTTAAGGTCGGGGAGAATCAGTCATATCTGACATGGTAGTAATGCCCGACGCGTAGGGAAAAACAATAAAATCGGGTCGGTGAAGTGCGTACACTGACTCGATTGACGCAGATTGTCACAGACCCGACGGATCCGTTGGGCAAAGGTAGAATCGGGCACAGCAGTGGGGTCGGTGTCTTATAGGCTTTAGCCTGGTATCAACGTCCATAGCCTTAACATTAGGAACTCGTACTCAACAGGCTTGCGAGTTTGGTAACTCATACTCAATGGGAGATAAACAGATAAATATTTCGAGGCTAATTAGATAAAATCAGAAACAGATTAGTGTTTGGTCTGAGTTCCCTTTCGCCATCTCGTTTAATTTGTAGCGCTTCAGAATATTTACTCGGCTATTGAGCCCACCGATAAATCAAACCTGGTTGAATCAATCGGTGGCAGTCTGTAGTTTACAACCAAAATTCATTTATTAGTGTACCTTGAAATGGAAAGCGGAAACACATGCGGGCAGTGCAGGTCACCGATTATGTGCCACCGACTTTTCACAAGGAGAACCACCAACAGACTTTTGCACAGCATGAAAGTGAAATCGGTGGGCTTTTCGTCGGCAGGTGGAAAGGCCACATTATTATGATGTCGAGGAGAGGGTCCTATCAGGGATCAATACTCGGAAGTAGTCGGCCCTGTGATAGAACAGTCCCAGAGACAGAAACACCAAACTCAGTGGTTAAGTGGTAGGGGTGTTCGCCTCGAGCATGGGCGGTCGTGGGTTCAAACCCTGGTCCGGTGATACCAAAGACTTACACAAAAATGGTACCCACTGCCCATTCGGCTTAACACCCGCCATTAGAATGAGGAGTAGGGGCCAAAGCCCGAGTGGAAGAAAAGCTGTATCCTGAATTCGGTGATTGTACACAATATATTCCCTTGATAAAAAATTGATAAGAAAAGAAAGCCCATTAGCGAGCCGGTGATGTAGGATGGTGAAGTCTCTGTAGTAAACCCTACAGTGAATAGCAAATAGCAAACAATTTTGGATTCTTACAGTAGGAATTTGTGCTGCAGTATCAATACCTTTTTTATTATTGGAAATGAGCTTTGCTCTCTTTATTAGTCATATAAAGTACAAGGTATATTCTTTGCTCGGTTTTAAACATAAAATCCTGTTTCCCTATCAGAATCATGATTGCTTTACCTTAGTTACACTTCCCTGTGCAAGTGAATGTTGCCTGGTTATGCATTAAGAGGGAACTGCATCGAGAGCCAATGTTACTGAGAATACGCCATGAGTTCTGGTTGCGTAGATTACAATGCAAACCAAAACGAATAGTATATTTTCAGAGGCTTAGAGGGGACCCCCACCTAGCACGATAGGCCACGACATGCTTCCCGATCGCTACGATTTGAAATGGGGAAATCGTGACCTATCAGGAGATCCCCGATAGGTCCAACAGTTTGAAATCATAGAGCGTGGCAACGCCTTGGGAGGACCAATAACATAAACTATGGTCACAATAGCTCCACGATGAAACCAGCGGCTGCACACATTTCTACGATACCCTACGACAGGCTACGAAATTTCCAACATGTTGGAAATTATCGGGACCTCTACGATTGGCGTTTTCATCGCAGCCTATCATGAGCTGTCGTAGACAGAATCACAGAAACCTGTTCCACCTACCACGATTTTGCCAGACCTCACGCTACAATCGGAATGGTGTCGGGAAGGCCGTCCTAAGACCAATCGGGACCAGAATCGTGGTAGGTGGGGGCAGGCTTTAATGATCGAGTGTGGTTCAGATATTATCTCACCCTATCACTAACCTCGTAGGAAAGTTATCGTTTAATGATATTCTAGCTCGTTTGCTAATACTGTTCTACCTGACCAAAGGTTGTCCATAAGTGTTGAATAAAGTTGATCCACATCGTTCATGGGTCTCCTTGGCATACAGAAAAGGGTTTTCATGCACGATCCTAGATTATTCAAGAGGCCCCAGGTTCTGGTGTTGATACAGTCGGAAGCAGAATGAGACAGAAAAGTAAAATTCAGTAGATTTCTATACGTACCACTAGCTCTCTGTCTCTCTGTGTCTCTCTCTCCCTCTCTGTGTCTCTCTCCCCTCTCTCTCTCTCTATCTCTCTCTCTCCCTCTCTCCCTCCCTTTTTTCTCTCCCTCTCTCTCCTCTCTTCATCTCTCTCCCTCTCTCTCTCTCCCTCCCTCCCTTTTTTCTCTACCTCTCTCTCCTCTCTTCCTCTCTCTCCCTCTTTCTCTCTTCCTCTCTCTCTCTCCCCTCCTCCTCTCTCTCCTCTCTCTCCCTCTCTCTTCCCCCTTCTCTCTCTCCCTCTCTATCTCTCTTTCTCTCATCCTCCCTCTCCCTCTTTCTCTTCCTCCCCCTCTCTCTCGTTCTCCATCTCTCTCCCTTTCTCTCTCCCTTTCTCTCTCCCTTTCTCTCTCCCCTTATTCTCTAGCGTTGAGTGTCACCTTCCAAAGGCACCTCGTTCAAGCCTTTCCGACAAGATTAAAAAACCCGACAGAGATAAAGACACAGGTGAGACGTATACAGGTGTTGCCGTCCAACGCGACCTAACGGTCCACTGTCTAGTTACGCGGCCGCTACGAGTGGGAACGGTGGGTGTGATTGCAAGACTCTTGTTTTTTAAAGATATGAAAGCTGGAACAGACTATGGCATTACACTAACGAGTCCGGGAGCTGTTTCATTAGTTGAAAAAACTCTCGCAGTTGCTCTCACTAACCAAATAGCGGCACCTCGCTAACAGCGAGCGGCACTTTGGACCAAAGCGGCACCAACAGTGGTAGTACCCGTTTCAATAGTTAGGCTCTGTAACTCCACTAAGAATTCATATAGAAGCGTCAAATAAAAACTGAAATGTGGGGAAAAATACGAGGAATAATTTGGAATTATCAAATCATTCGATATATAGTGATTTATTAAATGTCTCGTTTGTTATGGTGGCATAGCTAACGGCACTGGGATCTTAACAGCGACGCCAGTTCTGAAACGAGACCTTAGAACTCTTGCTTTTAATGCCGTTGATTGCTCTCGGTTTGGCGGTGGCCATTCCCATTTACCCCCCCCCCGGCTTTTGAAACAGCTCCCTGGTCTGTCTAGACTCTAGAATTGACAACTGTCTCGTTTTTTCATAGATAAAGATAGGCATATGATGGCCAAGCCTGCCGATGTGTTACTGTGTAGCCGCCTGTGGTATTCTTGTTTTATCTAAATCATATCTATAGTATTACTGGGGCAATATCCATATCTAACCCACCAACCTGGAGTAGCATAGAATACGATGCAACCACTGTAAATTTCCTAGAGATAATCTAAACAGACATTATGAACGAAAGGATACGTTGCTAGGTGTTTGTTTGGCTGCAGGCATTGCGTAATCAAGTAGATAGTAAGATAAAATGTATATACCTTACAGGTATGTACTCGCGTACTACGTTTCCTTTGATAAAAATACTTCACGAGCTCACAGAGCGAGCGGAATATTTTTATTGAAAGAAACAAGATACGCGAGTATGTACCAGTAAGGTAATACATTTTTATTTATTATATGCCTTCACATGTAAGTATTTGATGAATTACATACAGAAATGTGACGTCCGAAAGTTCAAAGTGTGCTGGTATATCTGTTGACATCTTACAGAACGTTGAGTGTGGAATATTCTCCAAGCACAGTTTTTACTGTTGTTTTTTTCTTCAACTCCCATGATCCTTTGTGCGCATAAATTAGCAAAGTACCGCAAGTCACTGTCAGTCACCAGAATATATCTATGGAAAGCGATTTATTTCAGCCAATCAGAACGTATATATTCAAAGTAGAGTGGTACATCATTTTATACCACCATACTGTGCTGGTATATAATTAATAACAACACCCTGTCAGAGGTTGGTATTTGTGTAATGTACTGGTACAGGTACGATGAAGTGCGACACCGGCCGGTGGTAAGGTTCTATTGTAAACCCATGGGCATGGCTCAGGGGTAATCATTGCCTCCCCGGTGTCCCCCTCTACCGCGCCTCACGGGCGCCCCTCCTGCCCCCTCGCGGCACTCACCCACACCACGAGGTCACGTGGTACAGCCCGGTCCAGGCCCCGGCCTCACTTCTTCTCCACCCGCTCTGCAGTACCCACGTACTACAAGCACTAATTTCGTCTTCTTGGCCACGTGCTCGCAGCCTATTACTCCACGAGTATAGGCCAGCACACCATACTACGATAAAGTGCGATAGAACGATAGAGGAGAGTGTACCATGCCGAACACGAGGAATACGCCCGTGGCGAGCACGTCTCAGGAACCTCAGGCGGCCGCGGGCTCCGAGGCCACGGCCAGAGGTACGACACAGGCGTCGAACGACCACGTGGACTCAGTGTCGGAAAATGGATCGACGGTCAAGACGTCGAGAATAACGGCCCTGGAGGGGAACGTCGCCTTGATACTCGAGGCGATAAAAGGTCTACAACGGGCAAAATCTCCATCTAGGGCATCGCAGCCGGCGACCGTTAGGGAGGCCACCGTCGCGGAGGACCGGACCAGGCCGCAGTGAGGCGTTGGTCTCAGTACGTGTTCGACCAGGTCGAGGCCGGTAGGATTTACTGGTCCGACCACGTGCGAATACAGGACGAGCGTGTCCGTCTCGCGATGACGGCAACCGCAACGGTGCACGACGGCCAAGACGCGGGAAAGACCGGAGGACGGGAGCTGCCGTGCCGGGCATTTAACTCGGAGAGGGGCTGCCGCCAACGGAACGGCCACCAAGATGGCGGAATTAAATGGGTGCACGTGTGCTCATTTTGTGATTCCGTTGGCAGGATGTGCACGCACTCCATACACGCGTGCAACAGGAAGCTGTTGTACGGTGGCGGGTATGAGAGTGCTGCACCAACACCTGCACCTGCCCCACGCCGGATGCCCCAGGCCGGACACACCATGCGCACCACCGACCTCTCAGGAGTGCAGAAACAACACCCAACGGCTTCAAAAAACGGATCGGACGCGCCCCGCGAGTGAGTGTGGCGCGTGTAACACCCCTCGCTCCCGGTACGAGTGCACTCAGCGAGGGCGACCCGGTCAGGGAGTGCACCACCCGTGACGCAACACCCCACGTGACCACAACACCGCGTGCCGAGCACGTGGGGGACGCACACAAGCAAACAACCCCGCCCCCTCAGGAATACACTCCCGTGTATAGGGGCGACGGCGGGCATATGGAGCAATTGGCTCGGCAATTGCCCCGGGAGGACGGCAACGATAACCCACAAATCGACTTCGCTGCCGTTAGGGAATTCTGCGAGACCGGAATACCCGCTCCCGGGGTACGGACCGACCCCGGCACGTTCGCCGGACATAGGCGGGCCCTCTGGCCCCACTTCACCGCCCTCGGGCCGCCGGCGCACGCCGACATCTACGATCGGGTGCGGCGCACGGGAATGCCCAACGCCCTCGGGGCCCGGATCGAGATCCCCACCGATCTCAACATACCAGCCTGGACCCGCTACCTCGCGACTATACCCGGGAAGGAGGAACTCACGGATTTCATTAGATTCGGGTTTCCCCTCGGGTACGCCGGGCCGGTTACCGACACGCGGGGAGTGCCCAACCACCCCAGTGCCTCGGGGTACCCGGACCAGATAGCCAGGTTCATCGACAAGGAGAAGGGGTATTCAAACCTTATGGGTCCGTTCGAGGACCCGCCCTTTCAGCCTTGGTGTCACGTGTCGCCGTTAATGACACGGGAAAAGAGGGGTACGTCTGATAGGCGCGTGATCACGGACATGACGTACCCCAAGGAATCCAGCGTTAACGGCTATATCGTCAAAAACTCTGTCTACGGTGAGGAGAGAGAACACGGCCTCCCGACCGTGGATGGTTTCGTCGGCCGCCTGGTGGCCTCGGGGCCGGGGAGTTATATGTCCACCATCGACATCGCACGGGCATATAAGAACTTCCGGTGCGACCCCCTCGACTGGCCTCTGCTCTGCTTCGCGTGGGGGGAGGGGTACTACTGTGATACGGCCATGCCGTTCGGTGCCCGGGCCTCCTCCTACCACATGCAGTGCGTAGCAGATGCCATCGTCAAGATACTTGACCGGAAGGGGGTCGATGCCGCGATGTACCTGGACGATCTTATAATCCTCTCCCCGACGGCCGAGAAGGCGGCCGCCGACTTCGAGACAGCGCGGGAGCTCTTCAGAGAACTGGGCCTCCCCGAGGCCAGGGAAAAGGCGCAGCCCCCGAGCCGGGCTGTAACGTGGCTAGGGATACTCATAAACTCAGTGGATATGTCCCTCAGTATCCCACGGGACAAACTACGGGACGTGCGAGAACACGTCAGGGCCGTCCCAACCAAACGCTCGCTGACGAAACGCCAACTACAGTCGGTCCTCGGTCGGGTCCTCCACGTGGCGAAGTGTATACGCCCGGCCCGACCGTTCGTCAGCAAGCTGCTCGAGGCCCTCCGGGGCATGGCCGGATACTATATCAACGTCAACTCAGAGATGCGGCAGGACCTCCAGTGGTTCCTGCGGTTCGCCGAGGGATGGAACGGCCATGCCCTGATACCTCGAGGGCCTCCCACCAAATGCATCATAGTGGACGCGTGCCTGAGTGGAGTAGGGGGCACGGATGGGAGATACTACTATTGCGGTAGGGTCTGCCCCGTCGAGGACCCCGTGGACTGTATCGCCGAGCTCGAGGCACTCAATACGGTCTACGCAATGTGTACCTTCCTCACGGATCGCGACCGAGGGACTCGTGTGGAAGTGTACTGCGATAACATGGGTACAGTCCAGGCACTGAGGTCGGGGCGTGCCAGGAATCCGGTCCTCGCCGAGTGTGCCCGCCAGGCATGGACAGTACAAGCCAGACTCCAGGTGGAGTTCGTGTACACTCACGTGCCGGGGGTGCTTAACACCGTGGCAGACGCCCTCAGCCGTGCCCACCTGACCTCGAGGGACTTTGTCACGGCCGTTAATTACATAAA
Source organism: Alentia gelatinosa (assembly GCA_950022655.1). Taxonomy (NCBI): domain Eukaryota; kingdom Metazoa; phylum Annelida; class Polychaeta; order Phyllodocida; family Polynoidae; genus Alentia; species Alentia gelatinosa. The sequence continues at coordinate 108,568,364 of OX465582.1, forward strand.
TTATCATTCTCTGGTTGAAGTGATCCCATGTACACACACCTCTTTCTACCCCGTTCTCCGTCTCGCCTGCAGATCCGGCGCTACGATCACTCCAGACGAGGGCATCTGCGTGGCAGTGCGAGGCACGTGCCCCCGGAACGGTCACGAACCAGCGGAGTGCCGTCGCGACCTACCTAGCCTTCTGCCGGAGAATGGGGGCCGACCCCCAGAAACCCACAGTGTCCTTCACCACGGCGTACCTAGAGTACGTCGCGGGCCACGCCCCCTCGCCGGCGACGGTCGCGAACCAGCTGTCCCACGTACGGTCGCACCTCCGGCTGACGGGCGGCGATGTCGCGGCAACCGAGGATTTCCGGGTGAAGCGGGCACTGGATGCCATGAAACGAAACAAGGAGTACCTCCCCAACGTCAAGCCTCCGGTCCCGATGGACGTCTTCAGGGCGGCCCTCACGGCCCTCACAGACTCCCCGATGCACGTCGGTCTGAGGGCCGCGGTTCTAATCATCTACTTTGCCGCGCTGCGGCAAAGCGAAGTGGCGCCACCATCAACGGCGAAGTACGACCCGGCGCGACACCTGTCACGCCGAGACGTGGTCGTCACGCCCGGTCAAGCATCGATCAGGGTGAAGGCGGCGAAAAACATGCAGAGAGCGGGGGAGGAAAAGACAGTGGTCATACGAGCCTCCCCCGAACCGTCCTCCTGCCCCGTCCGGGCGATACGGACCATGCTCGCGGCCGCACCTACGGCCGACCCTACGGCTCCGTTCCTCAGCCTAGCGAACGGAGAAATTCTCACGACCAGGACACTGTCGAGGGAATGGAAATCACTCCTCCGGAAGGCAGGACAGCCCCCTACATACACACTGCACAGCCTCCGGAAGGCTGCCGCGACGCAGGCATTCCAGGCCGGTATGCCGGAACTCGCCATACAGCGGTATGGGGGCTGGAGGTCTAACGCCCATCGGACCTACATCAAAGACACTGATGCCTCCGCAGTGAACCATGCCTTTATCAGGTCCCTAAACAATTCTTAATATTTTTTTTTTTTTTTTCTTTTATCCCACCCCCCCCCTCCTTATATTGGCTCTTGGCTATTTTATTTTCATATACAATTACCTACGTATTTTTCATACTACTGTATTGTATATCATATTTTATACTTATATTAATTGACCTTATTATACATGTCAATTACCATTATGTAATATTACTTACCATTCCTATTCATATTACATATTAATATGATCGTCCAGTAAGGTCGACATAATCTTTATTTCATAGAATTCAATAAAATTCTGTACTCCCAGCCACTGCTTCTCTGCTTTAATCCGGGGATAGGGTAATGGTAAACCCATGGGCATGGCTCAGGGGTAATCATTGCCTCCCCGGTGTCCCCCTCTACCGCGCCTCACGGGCGCCCCTCCTGCCCCCTCGCGGCACTCACCCACACCACGAGGTCACGTGGTACAGCCCGGTCCAGGCCCCGGCCTCACTTCTTCTCCACCCGCTCTGCAGTACGCACGTACTACAAGCACTAATTTCGTCCCACCCACCCTCAACCTTCTTTTTATCTTCCTACTCACGTAGGGCTATTTTATTTTCATATACAATTACCTACGTATTTTTCATACTACTGTATTGTATATCATATTTTATACTTATATTAATTGACCTTATTATACATGTCAATTACCATTATGTAATATTACTTACCATTCCTATTCATATTACATATTAATATGATCGTCCAGTAAGGTCGACATAATCTTTATTTCATAGAATTCAATAAAATTCTGTACTCCCAGCCACTGCTTCTCTGCTTTAATCCGGGGATAGGGTAATGAGGCTTATATGATGCAGGTGACACAGCTGGCAACTACCCACGCACTCGCTGCCCCTTCATCTTCACTCTCCACCAATTACCTTGTTATATCAAATTCTCTGTTTGATCAGTATTTATATAGAACGTCCTGACTATGCTGTACAATTCACAGAATGAGATGGTAATTTACAGTTTGTGCGGACCGAGGCACTTATGCCGAGTTCCGTACAAACGGTAAATTATCATCGAGTTCTGTGACTTGAACAAGCATGGTTGGACGTTATATATTTACTATATACCTGAAATTTAAAAAAAATCAATTTTATTTGGCTTAATAACCAATTTCTTAATAAACGTGTATGGTTAGGTGGTCCGTATTTTAGTGTATGGACCAGCGGTCCGTACAGTACTTTTACGTCATATGCCGAAACAGTACGTATTTACAGTATAATATATACGGCATAGGTATATAGTAAACAGTAGAACCCCACCCAACGGACACCCCATGTATGTGGACACCCTGCGTTAACGGACACCTTTGCTCGGAACGGATCCCTGTATTAGATGTTTATTTTAACCCCACGTAAACGGACAATATATATCAGAAGGATACAAAAAATATAGCCACCCACACAAAATGGTTTGGATTTGAGTCCATAAAGGTAGACAGAAAAAATTAGACTGCTCTGTATAATCAACAAATATCTCATACTGCTTGAGTTAATTAACAACAAATATTTACAGTTATCTTAGACCGCTATGTTTAATTAGCAACATGTATTAGGAGTAATTTGTAATAGTATATATATATACTCATATGTGACCAAAAAACATAAAATCGAAATAGATTGCGACAGGACAAAAACATTGCCAGCGCTGGAAAGTATAAATAAACGTGGGATAGTCGCATGTAATTTGTTTATTCTCAATAAATTCTAAATACAAATAAAAGAGCCTCGCTTATTTTCTATTTATTTCTTTATTGATATAGTTCGCTAATGAAAATACATTTAGCTTTCTACCACTATACCCTTCTAAGTCATATTTCCCATTAAGACATCCTCATGTATTACATTTGATTATTAGTACAAGCTAAGTTGTTCAGAAATAATAGTAATAGTAATGATAATGATATTGTACACAATATGTGGGTATTTACAATGACCCACTAGAAAGTGGTACATGCAATGATGATGACGATGGTGATGATTTTTTTTACAGGGCGTTCTTCCTAGCGTTGTCCGGAATGAACAGACAGTGAGAACAGGACATTACAATAGACTCAACAACAATATATACATAGACAAACAAACATATATTTCACGAGACAGAGTATGCGTGTTGCCCCACGAATCTGGTACCAATCCAATTGATTTGCAATCTTACGCTGGTATATGTGCTATTCCAGGTGGTTTACTTTTAGTCATTTCCATGTGGTCAACGACTGTTTTAACTTGGAAATGAGAAACGCGGTCTTATGTATTAGGTATATGTTCCGACGGGCGGTGCTCTGATAAGCCCCAGGTCATCTGACTCCAGGGTTATCTCAGATGTTACGGAGTTTCTCAAATAGGTCTGGTTTCAGGAGAGCTAACTTTATTTCTCCTTTGATGATGATGAGAACCAACTTTTTTGAAGATCTGCCCTCAACAGTAATCTACATGAATATCCCTTAATCTCAGACTAGGAATTGGAAATGTGGCTTTTGTGGACGTTGATAATTCCGCTGTACTGCAGCTAGTGAGGCAATCTTCATTTGTAAATGTCACACTTTTGCTTATATCATCCCTAACTACCAGTCATAATTGCTATGCTACGTCCTACACAATTCTAATTAGCAATTATTGTGAAGAACCAAGAATAAAGTGTGAAGGAGACTACTAAGACCGGAACATAGTCCCGTTATGCTATAGAGTACAATAGTCCCTATTGATATACCCTAATGATATACCCTTTGATGGGGCAATTCCTGGTTTAATTTATTGGACAAGATGGATAATTAATACTACAAACGTTGGTTTTGTGGACAGTTAGACTGGTTCCCTGTCCAATTAAATAATAGGACAGGTATGGGACGATTTGAAGTGACCTTGAACATATGCTGGTCCCCCGGTCATTCGCATCGGAAGGGGAGAAACCAGCTAAATTTACCCGGGTCCCTACCCTCCCCACGAGAAACCAGTGTAGGAACCAGCGTAATAAAAACATTCCTATTTGACAGGGAACCAGCTCAGTTACATCCCACAATGCACCAGAAAAATGTCAGGCCATACCTGGCCTATATATGTGAGACACTCGCCAACGCTCGTGTATTACTACGTATACAGCCCCTCGTGGTTTACGGCCGCCTTTCCACATCGATTATTGTCCATTCATTATCCATCGTATAATAAGCCCCCATTGAGAATGTATGGGGGCTCAGTAAACCACTACCCATTGTATAAAACCTGTCAGATAACTGTGGTATACAGATTCAAACCTGTGGTATACGGCCTCAAAACCAGGGTATACAGGAAAAATAGTTCCTTTTGCTATAGAGCAAAGAAATAGTCCCTATTGTTATACCCTTCAATATGGCAATTACTGGGTTTAATTTATTCAAAAAGATGGATAATAAATGCAACAAATGATGATTTTGCGGACAGGCAGCTCTGTAAACCACTCACGGTTGACCTCGTAATACACTCGCTAGCGCTTCTGTATTCCTACACGTCAAACCCTCGTTGTTTACGGCCGCCTGTCCATAAAACCATCGATTATTGTCCATTTATAGCGCATATGGATTGCATAATAGGACACGGCCAACTCTTGATACGGTTGTGTTGCATTTGAGACAGCGAGCCCTCTGATGATCAGTGAATTAAGTGCCATGTAAGTGGCTTGGTTCCCTTTGTCGCCTTATATAAGCCTACAGGCGGAGTCCTTTTGATTGTGAAGGAGATCTATTACCACCGCATCTGCCCTGAAAGCTCTGCCCCATACACAATATTGACTGGTTTCAGATACAAGCGGCCCTATTCTCCGAGCAGTTGACGCGTAGTAATATCCAAGCACATGCGAGGATATTGCATGTTGTCATCAACTCTGAGGAGCATTCCACCGTTATTTCCTTAAACCATTCTATAGTTTATCCTACCCCTAATAATAAACTCCATAGACTTAACATTAGCGGACTGTATTTGGTCTACGGTGCAGGAAAATGAAATTTATCGCTCTAGTAGGATACAGTTGTCAAATGATGTCATTTAAAAAGCGACCAATGATTATCACTGATTATCGGTGTGTTTTATGTTATTTCTTAATTTGCTGAAGTAATTTAGACCGGTTAGGATAAATTCTAAACAAAACTCGAGTTAGTCGTGTTGTTTATCGCACTCCGACAATGGTGCGTATCACTGCACTCGGCTTCGCCCCGCGCAGTAATATTCTCTTGAGTTATTGGCTTGTTAGATTTTCCCGGAGAAAATGCAATATTTCCAGAGTTACAGTACAAGCTTTTGCCACGACACGTCCTTAAGGTGTCGTATGATACGACTAATATAGCCGACTAAAGACCATTTGAGCGATGTCGGTCAATGTTTATGAAACGATTTTGAGCCAACCATTTTGATCGTATCGTACAAAGGTCGTAGCTGCACGACCAAAAAACCTATATAACGATATCAGCCCTAGGACAATCATACGATCTTTTATACAATATTTTATATGATTGTTCAATATGTTGGTAAAGAACCCCAGGGGCCCGTTCAATAATCTAGGATCGTACATGAAGACCTTTCTTTGTACCTCGCACAAGGGTTATTGTTTATTGCTTCCTACTGAGGACACCTGTACTTCCACCAACACAAACGGGCGGGAGGCAGTGGGGGGAGAGGATATTTCCTCTCATATACGCCGGGTGTGAAATACAGCCAAGACGAGTCTGTATATAAACCCTGGGCATATATATATGAAAACAAGTCAATATACAGCCGATACATGCACTTCCGCGATGGCGTATATATAAATAAAATGGTGGTTTTCGTGAGAGCAGGGTGCACATAGTCTGAGTTTATAGTCGGCAGGTGGAAACGCCACATATATGCCTGTTTCCATTGGGCGAGGAAACCAGCATAGATTCTATGAGTTCTCCTCACAGCCCATTTCTATTTTAGGTTAGCAGTGCTAAAGCCCAATGCCCATCTACCAATTTCGGAAAATGTATGTACGTTTGTCGGCGACAAACAGAGGGTAAGTTGTCTCAGCCAAGCCATCCTAACAGAGTCGGTAGATGTAGGACAGCTAGGCAAGACTACCCAGCGATTAGTGAACCAGCTCCTTCAGATGCCCTTTTGTCGCTGACAAGTTGTAGTTTTTGCTCTCCCCCAGCGATCAGTGGACCATACACCGATTTTATCAGTGTGCGTATATATGTTGGTAGGTGTAGACTGATTTCCTTAGGACTAATACCCACCAGCCCCTCTCCTCGAGGGCAACGGGTCGAGCGAGAGGTTACATAATTTGCCTGCGACAAGTTGACCGATTCCTATACGATTTGGGAACTAATCGTTCAAAACTAAATCGGTAGATGGGCATCCGGCTTAAAGGTCCATCAGTGGTGGTTCCTGACTGTAGACTGGTGATGGCCAATGGTAACAGCCTTTTAGAAGAACTCAAAAAATCTCTGCCGTTTTCGTCGGCCAAAGGAAACGGGTTTTATGCCTACTGAGTGAGTTCTGGGGCCCGTTGAATAATCTAGGATCGCACATACATAGGACCCTTCTCTGTACCTCATACAAGGGTTACCGTTTGATAATTCTTAACGGAAAAGGTTCTTCACAAACGATCCTAGATTATCCAACGGGCTCCAGGTTCTGAGAGCTCCGTGTATGAGTATAGCTCATTGGACAGGTGAAGTTTTGATGAACCCGGCGTAACACATGCCAAGTACCAAGCACCGCTTCCCCCCACCACTTAACGCGAGGTCCCTAGACACAATACACTGCTCGGAACACCTCCTAATAACATTGTGGAGGGAGATTAACCGGCCCGAGTCGCGCTAATCCACCTCGGGGATTAGGTTAAGACGGGAGTGTAAACACAGACGGGCCGGTCGGGGTCTGTGTTCGGTCCAGGAACTGCTCGCCCGCTCACAATGCTGGTTAAGCCCAAGACACATCTACCGATTCAGGATTGAACGATTAGTTCCCAAATCGTATAGGAGACGGTGAACTTGTCCCAGGCGAATTACGCAATACCTCGGCCCGTGTCGGCCACCCAATCAAGCGCCATTTACCAACATTCTGTTGTCGGCGACTAGATTTATCAACGTGTTGATAAACTTTTGGCCACTGATTTAGGAACGTAGAAACCGCAGCTTGTCGGTGACAGAATAACATCTGAAGGAGGTGGTTCAGTAATCGTTGCCTGACCCTTGCCCATCTATGCTACATCTACCGACTACGGCCGACTCCATTAGGATACCTCACCTGAGACAAAGTACCGCTCCTTTGTTGCCGACAAAGGTACATAAATGTTCTGAAATTGGTAGATGTGCATTGGCCTTACAAATACTGACAAATATATTCGATTTGGGAACTAATCGTTCAATCCCAAATCGGTTGGTGTGCATTATGACCAATACACATCTGCTGATTCAGTATTGAGCGATTAGTTCCCAATCACATAATTGTCTGTGAACCTGAACAATTAGTTCCCAAATCACATAAATGTCTGTGAACTTGAACGATTAGTTCCCAAATCATACAGTTGTCGGTGAACCTGAACAATTAGTTCCCAATTGTATAGCTGTCAGTGAACTTAAACACCGATGAAAGACCCACCGATTATATGAAACCTGTATAATATTTGGAAACATCCTTACTGTGGACGAAAGGGAAGGCAGTATAAAATCGACGACTGACCGAGAATTAGAACCGTTTGCTTATTATTGTATGCCTCAAATTGATGAAAAAAAGTCATTTTAATGACTTATTTAGTTGCAGTCACAGTGGGTATGAACATCATTATTATATGGCTAGCAGCGGGCAATATTTGATAGACCACCCCGCTTAAGGGAAACTTTGCTCGGAACGGAGGGTATCCCCTTAAGCGGGGTTTTATTGTACCTATCCACAAACGTCTGATACTGCCCGCTGCTGGGCATGACTATGAATAATGTTCGGGCCCGCTGTGAAAATCACGTGTTTTTTTAAAATTAATGATTTACAGGTAAATAAATATATAATGATAAGTCAACATGGCCCGTACGGCGTCGGGCCATAGTTACGGGACGAAATAGTGAGGCTGAAAATGTGAAAAAGCACAAGTAGTGGATACCTTATCCAAACTACGAGAATTCATTTTTATTATAAAACTTGACGTTTACAGAAAGACCACTAAATAGTTGTAGTTTCGGTAAATTTAAATCGGTAAATTTGTGAAGTTCATGTTTTGTTGTTTTTGGTGGGTGTTATTTGTTTATTTGTTTATTGTTTTATGGGGTTGATTCGTTAATACATGACTCCCATCCGCCATCATACCAGGGTATGACAATTTTGTTAAGTTTGTCGATATCCATATCATGTAAGATCTGTTAATAACAGAATGAAATAAAGAATCTTTAACCAAAAAGAATGATGTGGTCACCGTGTGCCGAACTGTAATTTCTTTTTTTTTATACTGTGTTTATCTCACCCCTGGTATTTTTGTCCCATAGACTAAACATTGGCAACTCGTTTTTCATGCCCCTACGAGTATTGCAGTCCGTTCTCCATGGTCTATATCCTGTGTGTAGTCCATTCTTTTAAGGGCACAATCCACCAGGCCGATTTCTCACCCAATCAATTGTTCCTAGGCCCTTAAGAGGAAGCTCACGTATTGTAATTCATTTAATTCTGATAATAATAGTTTGATAAATGACCATTTTCAAAGATTTGAGAAATTATAGGGCATCCGATAATAATCGGCGATTGTCTGGCTACGGAATCGGCTACTGTCGGTTCAGTGGAATTCTGCCTTTAGTGTGTAGGTGGGTGAGATAAATACAGAAAGCAATTCGTTTTGGTCAAAGAAGTCATTCCCCAACTCGTTTGAATGCTACGTGATATTCACTGTGCTGTCGCCTCGTTCAATATCACTCTGCAACAAACTCATACAGAACGGTCATCACTCCGGGATCACTAACCACGTTTCCCCATAGTACTGCAGTCTGTGTGTTTGTCAAGGTCAGTTGTACGCGTGTGGTAAATGGGACATGGAATAGGATGAGGGTCTAATTGGGGACGAAGCATTGATTAATGGAATCATTGATCTGTAAATAAAAGGGAAGGTCACAGAGACGTAATCCGCATCCGACTAATATTCATCCTCAAGAGTTGTGAAACAGGTATAATGTGACATTTCCACCTGCCGAATGTGGAGAAAGCCGGATGCCCATCTACCGATTTAGGGTTGAACGATTAGTTCCCAAATCGTATAGGAGTCGGTCACTTTATCGGAGGCAAATTACGTAACCCATCAGATGGGCATTGGGCTTTATGCAGCATTTACGTGCTGGTTCCACCAACATGATGGATTTGCCGTGTTATATCTTGGTATGTCTTGTTATATCTTATATTGTTGCGATATGTCTTACCTCCTTTGCTGTGACACGTCGCGCATGATCATATGTGCACTTTTTTGCGATGTCGTGTGTATATTTTGGTGCGCCATCACAGCAACACCTCATGATATATTGCCGACATATCGCGGCATACTGTGATCTATCGTAGCAAGAATGCGGTGAATGTGCTTAACCAGACCAATGCATCGCGGCAAATATGCATGTGATTATTCAAAACCTAGCAAGATTTAGCAAGACAACCAAATCGTGACAAATCTCGCTATATCTTGTGTGCTGGTGGAAGAGCCCCTTTAGTGCAATATTCGTTAGGGGGAAACAGAAATACTCAACGATTTTTGTCTCCTTTGGCACCACCAACTGACTTCTGCACCAACTAACAAAATCAAAGTGTATTGAACTATAATTTTTTTTTTCAAAAATCTTTTATTGGATCATAAGGTTTCACATCTTTCTTATGTCAAATATTCGAATAACAGTCATACCAATAAAAGAATTACCACAGATATCCTCTCAGCTGCGGCTTGTTGCCTTCAGTGAATATCCATACATAAAGTTATACAATAGTGCAATTAGAATGATATACATAATCAGTGGTGGTCTGCATCTTTCAACCAAAAGTCTGTCAGTTTCCACTCCATTTTTGCAGTGCCATTCCCCGATTATGTACCAGGGACGTTTCACAAGGAGAACCACCGACCGACTTTTGTGCAGCATGAAGAATATCGGTGTGGTTTTTGTCAGGTGGAAACGGCACATCAGTCATTTATCACTGGCCGACGAAAACGGCACCGATTAATTGAGTTCTCCTAAAAGTCTGTCAGTGGTGCCACTAACTGCACATTTTTATTATTATTATTTTTTTTTTTACACAAAATTCACCAGTACTGGTGGTCTTCCATTCTGCTGAAAAGATGTACATGTTCATGAGTCGATTCGTCTTAGACAAATATACATTAGGTCATGATAATACCTCTATACTCATGAGATAGATGTTATGGGATGAAGTCAATGATATGACTGTATCGTAATATGGGAATGTATGGTCTCGTCACAAGTTACGAGTATACCACGTTGGGATACGTTTTGATGTGTCCTTATAGGCAATATATAATATAAATCCAAATCCGAGTCGAGGCCAAGACTAAGACTTGGGATCTCCGAAATCATCGGTGTCAAATAATTGGTAAGGGTGCAGTGAATGCCTTGTTTCTACTGCATTTTATTTGTCCACACCAATTTAAATTTCCCCTAAAACGTTAAGCCCCGCCGATGAAATAAATCGTTTTGATTCTGTCGGTCGTTGACCAAATCGGTCGGGGGTGGCCTTATTGCATAATCCATGCACAATTAATCGGTGAGCATTCGCTTCCCTCCCTTGTTAAAATATAATTGAAATACACTTTGTGAATCTCATTTATAATTCAGTGACAGAGAGGCTAATAAGGTTTGTTTTTACATTTCGCAGGACTATTGCCGCTTGTGCTATCATACTTATTTTAATGGCTTTTATTCAGTGCTTCATACTGCGATGCTAGCAAAAAGCATTTGTGTATGCCAACCATTTTGTGTCAATGATAGCATAGAGACATTTAAATTTCGTTTTAGTTTTAAGTCGGAAAAATACCTGTGGAAACTAATTCTCTGGTAGTATATGGTACATGACATTATATTTACTAAGAGGTTGATTTATTTCGATTGGTCCCATTTTGCTATTAGCCTTGACATATTCTGTACTTGAAGTGCATTGTTATTCAAGTCTGTAATGAACATGCCTTTTTAAAACTCAATTTCGTTTTACTCCTTATACAATAAATGTGTTTTTCCACTGTACCAATATTCCTTTTCCATGTACGAGTTCGGTTACCCTTTACATTACCTTATTTTTTGGAGGGGGGGGGGGGGGACTTTTATTAGGGTCATAGAAGCAATAGATTTTAGACTTCGAAAGGCGATTATATCTGAATTCTTATGAGTTAGAAATATTTCAAGGTGTATAACAAAGGGACATTAGACCAAGCAGTTAATCTGTGAGTTGTTACGCCCTTCCCGCATAATGGCACCGGGGCAAGTATTTGCCGCTCTGCACATTTGTAATAATTCACACCCAGTCAGTTTCCCCAATATTATGACAAATTATGCGGTTCTAGGACTGTCAGACAAGGCTGCACCTGGACTGTCACAGCAGGGGGGGGGGGGTCACAGCAGGGGGGGGGGGTTGTCACAGCAGGGGGGGGGGGTCACAGCAGGTGGTTCACCCACACGTGCAGGATCCACCATACAGACCAGGGACCTTTTTCACTAGTTTCTTGACATGTCTGTGACACCATACAGACATTGGGGTTGTCTAGTTTCGTGACAACACAAGTAGCTGCCCTAAAGCGCAGGATTCACCAAATCGACGCTCAGAGATGTCCAGAGGCGGCCAGCCGGCTGGTTTTTACATGACCGGTCAGCCAGAGGCGACGACCGCACGGGTGCGGGCGACAGGGTTTTCAATGGGCGGGTCCGGCCAATTCCAGCCGATTCCGGCCACATTGCTGATCCACCAAGCAGATTGTCCAAGCCGTTCTGAGCCGATGAGCGATTTGGGTGGCCGACGTCCACAATTCCTCCATTGCTATCATCAAACTAATCTAAACCTGGTATGAACTCATACTTGTGCTGCGCCCTTTACTAGTTATTGATAAACCTTGTTTATCTCCACTTCAGTCCCCTTATTTAGTGACGGCTATCCCACCTTTTTATGGTAATATTATTAAACCTTGGAGAATATGCAAAACCTGATACAGTAAAACCCTGATTAAAGGGTTACCCTCCGTTCCGAGCAAAGTGGTCCCTTAAGCGAGGTCTCCCCTTCAGCGGAGTTAAAATATACTAAATAAAGATTTCTGTTCCGAGCAAAATGATCCCTTAAAGGCATATCCTACAATTCACAGTGGCGCCACCTGGTGAATTTTTCAAATACGACAATTATCAATCAGAATTTATACTGTGGGATTCATTTTAATGCCAAATGACTAAATCTAACGTTTTATCAAGTTTATCTAATCCTAATTGGTAAAATTGGCCAATTAACCTTTGATTGATATACATTTGCTTGATTTACATTGGAAATGTACTGGAAAAAATGGTTTTCTTCAATTCCTTCAAAAACAAGGACGGTGACCTATGATTTTTAAAACTTAAGTAGGTAGTACTATACCTATACTGCATTCTGTGAAAATTTGAGGAAAATGACAGGGGTTTTACTATGTGAAAAACAACTTTTTAGAATCTCTATATATTCTAATATAAAATTATGTTAATATTGATCTCTAAATCAAAATCTAGCACGGTGAACCCCGCTTTTTTAAGTCAGATATGTGCTCTATGTTACTTAGAGATCATTGTATTCCATTTTCAGAAAAATGACATGGGTTTTAATTTTCACGCCAAATTGTCCGATATGCCTTTAAGCGGGGTGTCTCCTTAAGCAAGGTGTCCAGGAAGCAGGGTTTTACTGTATTTGTAACTTGAAGACTAAATAAAGAAATGTCCATTCCTAGCACCAGGGACCTCTTTCACTAGTTTTGTGACAAAAGTGTTAGACAGACATGAAAAGCTGCGCCAACAGTGCAAGCAAGAACGGACAAAACAAAGTCACGTTTCATAACACTTGTCACATCTATTGTCGCATGTTGTGTCACAATGTCAGTGTGGCGAACAGTGACACTACAGCGCCACTTGTGCCAGCGTTACTTGTGTTGTCACGAAACTAGTCAACCCCAATATGTCTGTATGCTTTCACAGACGCCATCTAGACATCCACAGACATGTCTCGAAACTAGTGAAACAGCACCCAGGTCCCTGAAAGAGGTCCCTGAAACGGTAGCGCACCCAGCAGAGCGCCATAAACACTAACACAGGTACATCTCTCGATATCAACCCCGATGATCTCCCGAGAGAGGAAACCTGTCAGGCTTCACCATTTCACCTGACGCTATCATCTTTCTGGTGAAATGGCAGACGGCTCAGTTTCCTTCTCTAGCCCTGGACGACAGGTGAACGTTGGCAGGCAGTCTTCTAAAATCCAGCGACTTAAAACTGAAGCGCATTGATTTGCTGCTCAGTTCTCTTTTACAATTCGCTGCACGCGGGGACTTAACTACATGGACGGCCTCGGTCCTCTTCTCTGCTCGTTTTTACTTGTACTGCCGTATTTTTGTACTGAATCGATGCAGGAGACAGTGTGGACACAGTAAACATATTACGTATTTTAAAGGCATAGCTAAAGCCCAATGCCCATCTACCGATTCCGGAACATTCATGTACCTTTGTCGGCGACAAACGGACGGTAATTTGTCTCACCAAAGGCATCCTAACGGAGTCGGCCGTAGTCGGTAGATGTAGGACAGCTAGGCAAGGGTGAGCCACCGATTAGTAGACCGATTTGCTTAGGACTAATATCCACCACCCCATCTCCTCAATGTCCGGCGGTCGAGCGAAGAGTTACGTAATTTGCCTGCGACAAGTCGACCGACTCCTATACGATTTGGTAACTGATCCCTCAACCCTGAATCGGTAGATGGGCATCAGGCTTTACAATGCACGCTGACACCAACTGGTTTTTTTTTTAATGATGTCAATTTATCAGTCAAAATTGGTTCCTTGGGATTCATTCTAATTCTAAATGAGTGGATTTCACGTTTTGTCCAATTTGTCCAATCTTAATAGGTAAAATAGGCCAATTTACATTTGATTGTGTTAGAATCTTTTCGTTCCAATGGATCACGTTAGTTCTCCGTGGTTAGAATTTTTTTTAATGATTAGTGTTCGCAACAGCGGTGGGTTTGAGACGCAGTGGAAGATACGCCTCGTTCACCAACACAATTTACATTTGATTGATTTACATAAGAAATGTACTGAACAATAGAGTTTTCTCTAATTCCTTCAAAATCAAGGACGAATTCGAGTTTCCTGGAGAGAAGTAGTCTTATCATCCATCGTTTACTGATCCCCATTGGAAATGTATGGGGACTCACGACCCATTATATAAAAGTTACAGCTATGTGTATTATTATACATTCTATACAAAGACCCCATTGAAAATGTACGGGGACTCCAAACCACTAAACCACTAAACCAGAACCCATTATATAAAACCTGTCAGATTCCAAAACTTTGGAATACAGATTCAAATCTGTGGTATACGGCCTCAAACCATGGTATGCGGGAAAAGTAGTCCCTTTGTGCTATAGAGCAAAGAAATAGTCTTTAATATGGCAATTACTGGGTTTGATTTATTCGAAAAGACGGATAATAAATGCAACAAACGATGGTTATGTGGACAAGCAGCTCTGTAAACCACTCGAAGTTGACCTCTCTCGGCTTGCGGCCAACTGTCTACAAAACCATCGATTATTGTTTATGTATACTTCAAGTTGCAACCTTTTGTTGGGGTCACAGCGAAGTAAAACGCAATCCCACTGTGTGTATTTATGAATCTACTTGATTCATTAAACCCAATGTTCATCTACCGATTAAGGGTTGAACGATTAGTTTGTAAATCGTATAGGAGTCGGTGAACTTGTCCCAGAGGAATTGTGTAATACCTCGGCCCGTGTCGGCCACCTAATCAAGCGCCATTTACCAACGTTCTGTTGTCGGCGACTAATTCATCAACATGTTGATAAACCTTTCGCCATCGATTTTGGAACATAGAAACCACAACTTGCCGGCGACAAAAGGACATCTGAAGGAGGTGGTTCACTAATCGGTGGCTCATCCTTGCCTAGCTGTCCTACATCTACAGACTACGGCCGACTCCGTTAGGATGTCTTGGCTGAGACAAAATACCATCCGTTTATCGCCGACAAAAGTACATAAATGTTCTGAAATCGGTAGATGGGCATTGGGCTTTAGACCATCACCTGCACTATGCACCTAGTCACCTGGGTCCTGTTTCAGTAGTTTTGTGACATGTCTAGATGGCGTCTGTGACATCATACGGACAGATCACAAGATTGCAATCGAGGACACACAGAGTTTCGATCACTTCTCGTAGGAATTAAGCAATGACACTTTAACATGAGTAGGGGATACATATAATCTATAATTGTCCCAAATATGAAGAAGATTGGCCAGTTCAGTCTTCGGATAGTCTTTTTCCGCTGTTGCTTGCACTGTTGGTGCCGCTGTTGATGTCTGTCTAGGACCAATGTCACGAGACTACTGAAACAGGTCCCTGGATGTCTGAGTATACAAGTAGGTCAAGCTCAGACACCTGAGATTGAACCCGTGTCACTTGATAGCTCAATACCAGGTGATACACCTTGGGGGGCATAAACTGCGGACTTGACGACCATTATGTCCTTTTTTTTAATTGGAATGATTCGCCTGTAATTCGATGCGTTTTAAATTTGTTGGTTGTTGCCAGAGGCAGGCACGTGGTACTAAAATGCATGAGGCGAGAGAAAAAAATCCTTGACCATTTCTGTTTCCATCTGACGATTATTGCACTATATGTGTCACTTAATCGGTCGGCAGTGCGAAATGCCATAATCGGTGGTTATAATCGGCAGGTGGAAACACAGCATTATTTGGCATTCCCCCCTAACAACTGATTCTCAGCCGATTATGAGTTCACTGGAAAATCGGTCGTTGGGGTGTGGCACTTGAGATTTAATCTTTATACGAAATTGTCACCTCCGAATCACACACTGATTGTTCACCTGACGACTGGAATAGGTGCAGCGATTATCAGCCAAGTAGGAAATAGAATCTAAGTCTGTTCACTGAGACAGTATTGGTCCAGATGTACGATCCTGGATCATTCAACAGACCAGATAGACCCCTTTCTGTAGGCCAAAGAGACCCGGGATAATGTGGGTCGACCATATTCAGAACTTATTGACGACCTTATGGACGGCTAAAGGGGTGCTCCACCAGTCCGAACTCTCACCCGATCAATTGTTCCTGGGCCTTTAAGAGGAAGGTCGCATATTGTAATTCTGATAGTGATAGTTTCATAATTGTCCATTATCAAAGGCTTGAAAAACTCTAGGGTATCGATAAGGATCGGCGAGTGTCTGGCTACCAAATCGGCGACCTTCGGACTTGAGACTGTCTTAAGCTGGATGCCCATCTACCGATTTAGGGTTGAACGATCAGTTCCCAAATCGTATAGGAGTCGGTCACCTTGTCGCAGGCAAATAACGTAACCCTTCGCTCGCCCCACACACTAATAAAATTGGTGTATGGTCCACTAATCGCTAGAGGAGGGCAAAAACCAAAGAAACCGATTGTTCACTAATCGCTGGGTAGCCTTGCCTAGCTGTCCTACATCGACCGACTCCGTTAAGATGGCTCGGCTGAGACAAATTACCCTCGCCGACAAACGTACATAAATGTTCCGAAATCGGTAGATGAGCATTGGGCTTTAGTGAACTGACTTAAATATTATTAAAAGGATCGGAGGTGCAGAATCGCCAGGTGGAAACCCCGCAATACATAAACAAACCAAACATATGCATCATCTCGTCCACACTCGAAATGGATCCAATAACTAGATGCTTACACCGGCTTTAGAGGTCAGTCGTATAGCTGGCATGCTCGTTGGATTCTAGATAACATGGAATAATTCCATCTTAAGTAGCTCTGGTGCTAAGCCAAAGGGTATATATAATGTTGTGAACATGGACTAATCCCTGGCTGATCACGTTAACACTGCCTGGTTGTGTGTGACCGCAGAGCCTTCATACAAACACACAAAGTATCTGGTCACGACCTCGCGAACTCGAGCAAGAACATGTTGGCAAGCTCTACATCTCAGTGTAAACAGATCACTGAAACATAGGTTTTTTTATTTTATTATTATTATTTTTTTTTTTTACCTACATACACAATATTACCACGATTTTGATCTGAGTGGCCGTATTCTCCGCGTAGTTGACGCGAAGTGAACCTTCGAGTGATAGTGAGGAGTATTACGTAGTGTCAACTACAAGGAGAATACGGCCACACAGATTAAAATTGTGGTAATGTTGTATTTATTACTCACCTTTCGAGTAATTAAAGGGAAAGATATCTTGTTAATAATTAGAAATTCGACCCAAACGCCGTGCATTGTTTATATACATTAGTTCCCATAATGCCCGTCAGGTGGCCCAAAAAGCCGTATTCTCCTAGGAGATTCCGGAGGTCTGTATTCTACTCAGTTGCGATATGTAGGCTCCATAGGCTTAGCATGGAAACTCCGTATTAGTTGGGTAATAAAAAACAATATTTGAGACCCTTATCTATCATCGAATTTCACCATCTTTGCAGAGCGGCATTACCATTATATATTTCAGGTATCCTGAAAATTTCATAATTTTCCCTCGATTATTTCATATGATTTTCTTCGTTGAAAGCGTCGCCAATACACACCGACGCGCTACGACAATCGATACATGAAGTGAAGATAAACAAGGTTAATAACTAGTAAAGCGCGTACAGCTTGTATGAGATCATACAAAGTTTAGATTAGGTCGATGGTAACCTAATTAAGATAAGGATAATAATCAGTAATGAGATTAATGCCAAAGTAAACCACTAGACGAGAAGCATAAACAACTAGCAGGAGACAAAGATAGGATAAACAACCATTGATAAAGCTGGATGCCCATCTACCAATTTAGGGTTGAACGATTAGTTCCCAAATCGTATAGGAGTCGGTCACCTTGTCGCAGGCAAATTACGTAACCTTCGCTCGACCCACGGCCCTCAAGGAGAGGGCTGGTGGGTATAAGTCCTAAAGAAATCAGTCTACACCTATCAACTAATCGGTGAGTAGCCTTGCCTAGCTGTCCTACATCTACCGACTCCGTTAGGATGGCTCGGCTGAGACAAATTTCGCTCCGTTTGTCGCCGACAAACGTACATAAATGTTCCGAAATCGGTAGATGGGCATTGAGCTTAAGATAAACCATTAAAAGGTATGTCAGTTAATGGAAGCGTTGAGGTACAAGTCTCTGATTCCTTGAGGGAAAGTTAAGGTTTATGTAACTTATAAGCATGCAACATACTCCCATGCACCCAGTTATAAGAATCACAGTTAAACCAATACCGCCAGTATCCACCACCACACTCTTACGTTCTATCCATTGTACACACAAGTCAATAATATAGCTTACACTTTACGTATGGTACCGATCTTTTCATCGACTTAGATTGTAGCACGTACTTCCAGTTTGCACAAATAATGTATGGTCCATGCAATACAACAAGACCATAAAATAGGAGCATCATGTGTAAAAATAGAAACAAGTGTTGGTCAAAGTCGATGTTCTCCAAGAGTTTGATGCGGAATGATATGAACGAGGAGACTCAAGATATTGGATAATAGATAATACAAACGATGGTTTTTATGGATAGGTTGCCTCTTTAAACCACTCAAGGTTTACCTCGTAATTCACTCACTAACGTTCGTGTATTGTTATGCGTCAATATAACGTATTAACCACAATAGCCGATGGTTTTTATGGACAGGCGGCTGTGAACCACGATTGGTTGACGCGTAGTAATACACGAGCATCAGCGAATGTATTACGATGTCAACCTCGAGTGGTTTACAGAGCTGCCTGTCCACAACACCACCGTTTGTTGTATTTATTATCGATCTTCTTGACTTAATTAATCCACGGAATTGTCATGTCAAAGGAGATATCAAAAGGGACTTTTTTTGTAGGCCGTATACCACCGATTTGAATCCGTATTCCACAGGTATGGTATCTGACATGTATTATATAATGAGTCATGGTTCACTGAATCCCCATACATTCTCAATGGGGTCTTTGTATACGATGATTAATAAACAATGGGTAGTAGTTTACTGAGTCCCCATAAATTCTCAATGTGAGCTTTGTATACCATAGATAATAAATAATGGGTAGTGGTTTACTGAGTCCCCATACATTCTCAATGGGGACTTTGTATATCATAGATAATAAACAATGGGTAGTGGTTTACTGAGTCCCCATACATTCTCAATGGGGTCTTTGTATACGATGGATAATAAACAATGGGTAGTAGTTTACTGAGTCCCCATACATTCTCAATGTGAGCTTTGTATACCATAGATAATAAATAATGGGTAGTGGTTTACTGAGTCCCCATACATTCTCAATGGGGACTTTGTATATCATAGGTAATAAACAATGAGTAGTGGTTTACTGAGTCCCCATACATTGTCAATGTGAGCTTTGTATACCATAGATAATAAACAATGGGTAGTGGTTTACTGAGTCCCCATACATTCTCAATGGGGACTTTGCATACCATGTTAATAAAAAAAAGCTTCCGGTATGCTGTGCATATTTACGCCCGCGGTGCCTCATATATACGCGGGACGTATACATACGTAAAGCTATAGGTTGGTCCTGTGTTGACCTGTCAATCAGCGTGGTAGTTTGAGCAGTCGCTACACCTTGTTTACACGTGACCTCACACGTGACACGGACGTACTCACGTTCGTTTGCTCCGCCGTAACCCGCGACCCGGCGGAACAAACAGCTTAATGAGCGTGCATGATCACAGACGGATAGCTCAACTCCACTCCCTCCTGTGTGCCCAATAGTTAGCACCAACTCATTTATCCTTCCCTTAATAAGAAATACTCCATAGGCCTAATATTGTGTCACTGTATTTTTGCGAGCGCGCAGTAAAGTGTTATTTATTGCATGAGCAATTGACCTATCTCTGCCAAGATTAAATTTTTTTCAAGAATATTAAATGACTAATTATCATTCTTAAGTCGTGGAGGCGGGGTAGGGTAGATGCTAAACTGATACATGTTTCTAATCATCTGCAAAATAATATGGAACATATTATTACCGGTATAAGTTCAATTGAGGTACGCGTTACTTTTCAGTACATGTATATACTATTTTTCAGTGTGAATACTCTATCATTACCAGCGCATCCCACATGTATCTTTATGCGCATAGAGCTCCCATAGGTGAACTAAGGCAACTTTGTTTTAGGTGGATACTACAACATATCTGTATGCACTAGGTATGTCCAAACAGAGTTCCTATAGGTTTACTACAGACACTTTGTATTAGGTGGATAACACAACATATCCGTATGCACCAGGTATGCCTATATAGAGTTCCCATAGGTGTACTAAGGCAACTTTGTATTAGGTGGATAATTCAACCTATCTATATGCACCAGGTATGTCCATACAGAGTTCCCATAGGTTTACTATGGACACTTTGTATTAGGTGGATGATACAACATATATACGCAATATTGACTGGTTTGAGATACAAGCGGCCGTATGCTCAGAGGAGTTGACGTGTAGTAATATCCGAGCTTATGCGAGGATATTGTGTAGAGACAACTCCGAGGAGCATACAAATGCTTTTATCTGAAACCAGTCTATATTGTATTTATTACCACCTTTTCTTCACAAGTGACATGTCGATATCAGTTCATTTTAATTATGCACTATTTTTCCATACGCACTATTTTTCCGTATGCGCCACCCAGAGCATACAACATATTTGTATGCGCCGGGTATGTCCATACACGCTGCCTATGTGTTTTCTATAGACACTTTGTATTAGGTGGATAATAAATATCCGTATGCACCAGGTATTTCCATACAGAGTTCCCATAGGTCTACTAAGGCGACTTTGTATTAGGTGGATAATAATACAGAAGTCAATCCCTTTACACACCCTATACCTGAAGCTGCATTGCGCAAAGCCATGAAAGCGAGGTGGCCTCTGACAACTTTCTCAGATGGTGCTCCTTACAGAGGCTGTGTGCAGACGGCGGAAAATCTCCATCTTGATGTGGTCATCAGAGGCCTTCTGTACCTCCGTCTGCTTGATCTCCGGACTTTGTGGTGGGTAGATGAAGGCTTCACAAGAATCACAGCCCCACAGTGCCACCGCCCCACCACCTCCTCAGACTGTCACAGCCCCACCCTGCCACCGCCCCACCACCTCCTCAGACTGTCACAGGCCCACCCTGCCACCGCCCCACCACCTCCTCAGACTGTCACAGCCCCACCCTGCCACCGCCCCACCACCTCCTCAGACTGTCACAGCCCCACCCTGCCACCGCCCCACCACCTCCTCAGACTGTCACAGCCCCACCCTGCCACCGCCCCACCACCTCCTCAGACTGTCACAGGCCCACCCTGCCACCGCCCCACCACCTCCTCAGACTGTCACAGCCCCACCCTGCCACCGCCCCACCACCTCCTCAGACTGTCACAGGCCCACCCTGCCACCGCCCCACCACCTCCTCAGACTGTCACAGGCCACCGCCCCACCACCTCCTCAGACTGTCACAGCCCCACCACCTCCTCAGACTGTCACAGGCCCACCCTGCCACCGCCCCACCACCTCCTCAGACTGTCACAGGCCCACCCTGCCACCGCCCCACCACCTCCTCAGACTGTCACAGGCCCACAGGCCACCGCCCCACCACCTCCTCAGACTGTCACAGGCCCACCCTGCCACCGCCCCACCACCTCCTCAGACTGTCACAGCCCCACCCTGCCACCGCCCCACCACCTCCTCAGACTGCCACCGCCCCACCACCTACTCAGACTGTTCACCCTCTTGGTCGCCTCGCCTCCGCATGGTGCAGACCGGATATGCTTTTATTACCCACCTAATACGGAGTCTCCATGCTAAAGCCCAATGCCCATCTACCGATTCCGGTACATTCATGTACCTTTGTCGGCGACAAACGGACGGTAATTTGTCTCACCAAAGGCATCCTAACGGAGTCGGCCGTAGTCGGTAGATGTAGGACAGCTAGGCAAGGGTGAGCCACCGATTAGTAGACCAATTTGCTTAGGACTAATATCCACCACCCCATCTTCTTAATATCCGCCGGTCGAGCGAAGAGTTACGTAATTTGCCTGCGACACGTCAACCGACTCCTATACGATTTGGGAACTAATCGCTCGAACCCTGAAACGGTAGATGGGCATTAGGCTCAAGCCTATGCAGTTTACAGATCGCTACTGAGTAGAATACGAATCTCCTCGAAGAATATTATGGAGAAACCAAACAAGAGTTAGTTGTGTTGTTGTTTATCGCACGATGGCAAGATCGCGTATTACTGCGCGAGGCGAAGCCGAGAGCAGTAATATGCGATCTAGCCGGAGTGCGATGAACAATAACACAACTAACTCGAGTTTGGTTTAGAATTTATCCTATCCCGCCTGTCTAAATTACTTCTACATTAACAAATGACGTCATTTGTCGAGTGTATCCCACTAGAGCGATATTTTTCATTTTTCTGAACTCCAGACCGAATACAGTGACCCAATGTTAAGCCTATGGAGTTTTTTTATTAGGGGTAGGATAAAGACCAATCCTTCTTATACCATGTCTATATGGTGTGGTGTTCACACACTTTTCTCCTTCGACCCCAGCAGTGGTAGATTTATAGCTATTTCAAAGGCCAATCCTTCTCATACCATGTCTATGTGGTGTGGTGTACAGCCACCTTTCTCCATCAACCCCAGCAATGGTAGATTTACTGCTATAGCAAAGGCCAATCCTTCTCATACCATGTCAATGTGGTATGGGAAGTAAAAGAACTCTCACCTCGGTAAATAGATTCAGTCAAACCCAAGTAAGTCTAATAGAACATATGGGTCCTAAAACTAAGGCCACTAAAAAACCCAACTTGTTTCTCATCACCGCGCGCATCAGAAAAAACGATTTTAGAATTTTTTTTTTTTTTGGTAAGATAAGATGAACCTTGATAGAAATTATGAAAGGTATGTGTATTTAGTATCAAATTAAAGCTCCTGATCTTAGGAATGTATTTAAACGTATAGCTAGTAAAAATCAGGAAACCCCGCGTGAGTGGACACCCCGCGTAAGCGGTTACTTTGATCCGGATCGGAGGGTGTCTGTTTATGCGGGGTTTTACTGAAGCCCATTTTATGACACTTCAAACGCCCTCGTCAGATTGTTCATGGCTTGGTGATGAGAAACAAGGTTTTTCTTGAGTGGCCTAACCAAACACAGAAACAAACAAACAAATCAGCCCCTCCTCCCATTACCACCACCACCACCTGAGACCAGTGCCAGGGACATGTTGTAACCAATGGCATTGCCATCACCTGTCAAAGCAAGAATTGTAAATCTGGCTGTACATCTAGGTTTAGTTATGTCTGCCTCTGTGTGGGCAGAACTTCCAAGCAGATCTATTTGAAACCTTTTTATATGTCGCTGATAGGTAATGTTTTCTGGGAGCTAGTATCTATGCAGGATTTCTGAAATTCTCGACCCCACTCGCAATCCTCTATGCAGTAGAACGAAGAGGGAACATATGCAGAATTTCCAAAATTTCTTACCTCCCCCCATTGCGTACACATGTACTTTATGGATGCCACCCCCTCCCAATTTTGTATGCAATAGAAAAAAGAGGGAGCATACGCAATATTTCCAAAATTTCTTAACCCCCCAACCATCCCTCTTCAGTTCGTAGGTACTTTATGGATGCCCCCCCCCCCCCCCCCCACACACACACACACACACAAAAAGAAATAATAATAAATAAAATCCTCAGTTCGTAGGTACTTTATGGATGCCTCCCCCCTCCCCCTCACCACACCAGCTCCGAGCAGCTCTGGTCAGCTCCTAGCAGTGCGCAAAGGGAAGTAGCGGAAAGGCAGCGGTATTCTTATCAATTATTCACCAGACAAGTCGATGCTGCATATTTCACACGGAGTGTGTGTGGCTAGCATGCCGGAACATGGAGGAACGATGTGTCACGACCGAGGGTTATAATATGCCAGTGTTCTGCTCATTCCTGTACTTAGTGTCTTGGAGGTATGAGATATGGAGTCTTTTTCATCAATTGTAGATCATACATAGCTTCAGGCTGATGTATGCCTTTTTGTATTATTATACAGGGCAAACTAGCCTAGAGTGGGATTCATGTACCTCACAGGGTTCAAAATCTCATGAGATTCTGTTACTTGTTAAAAGTGGGATTCACACGGTGTGATTCATGTATCTCACAGTGTTCAAAATCTCATGAGATTCTGTTCCTTGTTAAGTGGGATTCACACGGTGGGATTCATGTACCTCCCAAGGTTCAAAATCTCATGAGATTCTGTTCCTTGTTAAGTGGTATTCACACGGTGGGATTCATATACCTCACAGGGTTCTAAATCTCATGAGATTCTGTTCCTTTGCAGGGGTAAATGTCGCCAATAATTACAGGGGGAAAACCTGTATCAGAGAAAGGAGACCCTACAATTTAGACGAAGAAATTGTGTTCGAGTTGTGAATCTCAGCAGGATTTGACTCAGATAAAGCCCAAAGCCCATCTACCGATTTCGGAACATTTATGTGCCTTTGTCGGCGACAAACGGACGGTAATTTATCTCAGGCGAGGCATCCTAACGGAGTCGGCCGTAGTCGGTAGATGTAGGACAGCTAGGCAAGGGTGAGCCACCGATTAGTAGACCGATTTGCTTAGGACTGATATCCACCACCCCATCTTCTCAATGTCTGCCGGTCGAGCGAGGAGTTACGTAATTTGCCTGCGACAAGTCGACCGACTCCTATACGATTTGGGAACTAATCTCTCAACCCTGAGATGGGCATCAGGCAGCCCGGTAGATGGGCATCAGGCTTAAACACCCTGTGAGGTACATGAATCTCAGCAGTATTTGTCTCAGACAAACACCCTGTGAGGTACATGAATCTCAGCAGTATTTGTCTCAGACAAACACCCTGTGAGGTACATGAATCTCAGCAGGATTTGTCTCAGACAAATACCCTATGAGGTACATGAATCTCAGCAGGATTTATCTCAGACAAACACCCTGTGAGGTACATGAATCCCATTGTGTGAATTCCACTTTAGGAACTGAAACAATGACAGATCCGAAATAAACTTGAGGACATGCTAAGAATCGCACTAAGCTTGAAACAAACTATTTTATCTTTTTAACGATATCTTTATTGAGTCCTAAGACGAGTCATAGTCATCCATTGTTTTAAAACATTAGTTGTTTGACTAAAATTGCCTCACTTTGAAGGATTTTCATGGCAATGCCAGACTCTCATGATCCACATTTTTTTTTATATCATTTTAGTCCAATGCACGTCAACTGAGTCAGGGTTGAACGATAAATTCCCAAATCGTATAGTTGTCGGTGAACTTGTCGTGTAATTTAGGAACATCGACCGACAACCCGTTGGCAACAAAACATCTCAAGGGGGGTCACTAATCGGTGGCTGACCCTTGCCTAGCTGCCCCACATCTACCGACTAGGGCTGACTCCCTTAGGATGCCTCAACTGAGACGAATCCTTTGTCACCGTCAAAGGTACTTATATAGAACGTCCTGACCATGCTGTAGAAGCTACAAAACAAGATTTGGCTTAAAAATCAATATTTTAATAAACGAGTATGGGTAGGTAGTCCGTATAATAGTGTATGGACCAGTGGTCCGTACAGTATGTTTACGTCATATGGCGAAACAATGCGTATTTAGAATATATACGACATGGGTATATAGTAAATCATTGTTCCGAAATCTGTAGATGTGCATTGGACTTTTAACCCTTTAAGGACGCTGCCTGGGACCCAGCTACTCCCATAAGGACGGGTGCTGGTGGCAGTCTGTTTGGCTACAGGACGGCCACATAATAGCTAAAACTGATATCCAAGTTTGCAATCATGCAATATGATACATGATCATAATTTTTTTTCTTAATATAAATACTAAATATGATATCTACATTTTCTGAAGATTTTATGAATATTGCTCTATTATTTCTTTGTTAAACTTTTTTTGTTAATATTGGGACAATGATGCCTCAAGGCATCATGTGTCTTTAGTGCGGTGATGCCTCCAGGCATCATGCATCTTTAGTGAGGTGATGCCTCCAGGCATCATGCGTCCTTAAAGGGTTAATGACCACAACTTATGTAAAAAAGAAGAAGAGACTTTAACCTGTAAACTTGTACATGTTGACTAACAAATACAATAATGTCTATTGATCAGTTAATGCTAATGCGTAGCCAAATAACGGTTCCCTGATATCATGCCTCCTTATATGGCATTGAAGCTAGTTTTAACAGTAGTTTTGATTTTGTTATAGAGATATACATTTTGTAAATATTTGTATTTCGTAGTAGAGGAGATCATTTGTTTCAAAAGTTGCTTACATAAAAATGGAGTGATTACAAACAGTTGGGTGCGTTCCTAAAAAGTACAGGTGGACCATAATACATGGTCGTAAGTGGGTTATTATCAATGTGACATGGGTGTCTGCTTCTTTTCTATATGTAATTAAGTGTGATTAATGTCTATTACATAATGATAGTGGTTCAGCAACCTTATGTAAATGTTTAACAGGTGTAAAAAATAGGAAGTCCTAATCAAATACGTAGATCATGATTTTGGATTTTTTGTAGGTGATTCAAATATTTTTTGCAGACTAGTATTATAAAACATATCTCGATAACGCAATTCGTCCAAGAAACATTTCCCTTACCTTCATAGTCCCCAAATTATACATTATTCTCATTAACTATATATGTAGGAGATATCATTATATTATAACAAGTACCACAAGCATCCACCTTTATACACTATTTGCTTGTGGTATGATAAGTAGAAAAATAAGATTTTTTTAACCCTTAACTGCAGCAGGATGCCTTCAGGCATTCCTCTGGATATGGCAGCATGATGCCTCAAGGCATCTTAGAGGCATCATTGATACTTATGTGCAAAATTCAATAGATAGAAAAAGAATTGTTTGAATTAAAACAAATTTTGACAAAGTATCATTGACATATATTGACCTTTGAATTGGTATAATAAAATATCATCAGTTACCAAGATAGATTACTCAAATCACATCATGTGACATTGCTATCTATCTATCTGTTCATATATGTGTATCCACAACACACATAAATGGTCCCTATGCATACTGCTATATATATATTTATCTCACACCTTGATATTTTTTCCCATAGACTTAACATTGGGAACTTGTATCCAATGACAATTTAGTATTTAATAAAAATACTCAGTGGGGGATTATGTCACAAAGGTTAGGCCATTAATCAATGTGAAGGGTGAGATAAATTCAGAAACCTGTTCAAATCTAGGGCCAGAACTCGATCCCAGCTCATTGAATCACTGAGTAATTCATGCGGCTTCACCTTGTGAATTACTACAAGATTCAAATTTCGTGGAATATGAGCTCGGACCGTAAACTTACATAGGTTTCCTCTATATAATATATAATCTACGACACACGTAAATGGTCCCTATGTACACAGCTATATATATATATATATATATATATATATATATATATATATATATATATATATATATATATATATATAATATATATATATGTACATATACAAATATATATGTATATATATATCTGTATATCGATATTAGTGGGTCTGTATGAACTCCTATGCCCCGGTTTCTAGCTGCGCCATTCATATTACATACACCTGTGTGACGGTATAGATCTATCTATTAAAAAATGCATGAAACACAAGGAGGAAGAAGTACCGTGACATAACGGAAATGATCCGGAATAACCACTGCTTGTAGGCCTGCTATGGGAATATTGGCTCAAGGTGAACGTGGTCCTTTAGCGTAAAGTGGGATTCACACGGTGGGATTCACGTACCTCACAGGCCGTTTGTCTGAGACAAATCCTGTTGAGATTCGGTACTGGAAAACAGTCTCCTGTGTGAATGACACTGTTAGGACGTATAAATCTCTTGTCTTTTCTTCTCTCTGAAATCCTGGCCGCCGATTGGTCAATCGCCTATGACGTCATCTCATATTCTCTACTCCATGACCATGTACATTTTTTCTAATGTTATTCCTATGGCTTAACTTACACCAGGGGTGAGGTAACGGGCTAGCCCTCATTTATTATCCATGGTATACAAAGTACCAATTGAGAACATATGGGGACTCGGTAAACCGCTACCCATTGTTTAAAAAATTGTCAGATACCATAACCATGGTATACGGATTCAAATCTTTGGTATATGGCCACAAAGCCATGGTAAACAGAACAAAAGGTCCACATAATTAGTTTCCACCTGGTTGCTGATAATGTATTCATGTTCACCAATTATTCAATCTGTATAAGATCTGACCAGCCTGAAGATTAAGCCGCCCTAAACTAACATAGAAATCGGGGGCGTTGAGAAAAGATGCCATTTTTGACTGAAACAAAGCTGGTTGATTTTTGGTCGCCACCACCGATTAATTCAACTTGGTTTGATTTCGTCCGTTACCTAAAAAGTTGGTCAGTGGTGCCGTATCGTGTAATATGGCACCTGATCAAAACCAGCAAGCAGACACAGCAGCTGACGGGATGCCATCTTTATTGATCGACCAAAACAATGTATGAAGCAGCATAATGTATGACACTGTATATCGGATCAATAAAGGAATTTTTGAGAAAAAAGAAATATTGGAGAGACAAATCTTTGACCCTTTTTGTATCCACCTGACGATTATTGCACAAGTAATATCACTTACTAGGTGGGCGGTGCTAAATGCCGAGTGGTCACAGTCAGCAGGTGGAAGTGCCACTTTAGGTGGATCCCCTGGTAGTAACCTCTCATTTCATCAGCCAATCACTGACTCATGCAATTGGATTAGACTTGCTTAAGTCTTTGATTATGAACATTCATTAAATGATTAATCACAATCAGAATAAAGTTCATTATAGTATGTATCCTTCTCTGACTGGCCTATGAATCAACGACTTGTCCACTATGAACAGAATCTCCTGTTTATGGCCCCAAGTGGCTCCCTGTAACCCTATACCTTCTCCTACCCCTCCCCCTCCCCTCCTCTAATTCTCTGGCCGCCCATGTCATCATAGCACAAGATTTCGCCTACTCCTGACTGTGATCCAATTGAGATCAAAGTAGAGGGTATCAATCTCCCATCAGATATCCTGATCAGTGGCCAGGATATCTGTATGGAGAGTGTTAGAAATACTGGCGCTATGCAGCGCCAGAAATCCAATACCATTACCGATTGTACCAGTCCTTGTATCCCAGCGAGGAATGTAGCCATAGGATGCAGGGACTGGAGCCAGTATCCCAGCGAGGAGGGTAGCCATAGGATGCAGGGACTGGAGCCAGTATCCCAGCGAGGAGGGTAGCCATAGGATGCAGGGACTGGAGCCAGTATCCCAGCGAGGAGTGTAGCCATAGGATGCAGGGGCTGGAGCCAGTATGCCAGCGAGGAGGGTAGCCATAGCATGCAGGGACTAGAGCAAGTATCCCAGCGAGGAGGGTAGCTATAGGATGCAGGGACTGGAACCAGTATCCCAGCGAGGAGTGTAGCCATAGGATGCAGGGGCTGGAGCTAGTCCACAACTGAATATAAAGCTAATGACTCAATCAGTATCAAATTGTCATGTGTTAATTCCTGTTTCTATTGTACTATATTTGTATTATTCAATACTTGCTGTAATAATGGCGCTTGTTCATAGCATTACGTAACTTATACACTATGTTATGAGTAAACACCCACCACACCCTATAGAGGTGTCGCACGTTATGGCGATTTTGGACGATCTAAGACCATTTGCACGATATAAGTCAATATCTAATATATATATATTTTTTAAAAAAATTAAAAATTCACCAATCATGGTGGTCTTACATTTTGTTGGCGAATTCATTCATTGAATCTCAGTTGAAGAATAGCTTCACACATTCAATTTACATACATATAGGAAAAGGAACAATATAAGAATATAATAGTATAATACAGGTGTGGATGAGATAAGATGAAATTGTCATATGAATGCACTGTCGTATACACTGCGCGAAAACCACCAGTTTATACATGTATTCACCCAGCGTATATAGGTATGATTTTGCGTATACAAGGTAGTCCTATTTTCCGTTGTGTATACGCCTCATCTATAGACGTGTAAAATGTATACGACCTGCGTATACATACATGTCCCGCACACCATATTTCTCTTCATATAAGCTTTGCAGTAAATGCAGGCATTACGCTGACGTATAGAAGCGGAAACGTGTCAATAATTAGCCGATACATGCACTTAAGCGATGGCGTATAAATGAATAAACTGATGGTTTTCGCACAGTGATAGCTACATATGGACTGCCCAAGTTTTAGCACAATTTGGGTGATTTTAGTTACAGTCACAGTCTGTTTAAGATTGGGTAAGATTCTCTTACTCTTCAAGATTCTCTTGAAGGTTATTTTTGTGGTTAACGATTTTGAGGCATTCCATTTGGTCGTATCGTACAAAGGTCGTAGCTGTACGACCAAAAAACGTATGTAACGATATCAGCCCTAGGACAATCATAAGATCTGTTATATGATCGTACAAAATTTATGAAACAAACCCCTGTATAGTGAGATGCTTACCACATTTAATCACCAGCATCGTAGAGTATTCTGCCGGGAAAATCACTCTCACCGGAAAGTTATGGAAATATAGATTAGGTTCAAGTTTCTGAAAATTTAAATAATTTCTAAGTTTGAATTTGAAACGAGCTTTTATTGTCTAAAAGTATTTTAGTGAATACAAAGATATCCAAAACTCTTTTTAAGTTCTCCTAAAAACCCATTTCCTGCGTAAGCATTGCTAATAAAGGCCCATCAGCGGTAGATCGGTGATGGTCCATGGGAATGGGCTTTTAGTGGAACTTAAAAAATCTATGGAAACGGACTTTATGTAGCCTTTTACCAACACTGCACGAAAACCATCATTTTACATATGAATGCGCCCGGCGTCTATAAATAGGTATTTTGCGTCTACAAGATCGTCTTAACCTCCATGTGTATACACCTCATCTGTGGGCGTATATATATAAGCGTCCAGTGAACAGGGCTTCACTGAGAGCGGGCGGGGGGAGGTGGCGGGGGGTGGGGGGGGGGAGGAGGGCTTCCTACTGAGGACACCTGTACTTCTACCAACACAAAGGGGCGGGAAGGGGCGGGGGCAGAGTGTATTTTCTCTCATAACGCCAGGTGTGAAATACAGCCAAGACGCGTCTGTCACATGTAAGGCCTGGGCGTATATAAATGAAAACAAGTCAATATTCAGCCAATACTATGGAGAAACTAAACAAGAGTTAGTCTTGTTGTTGTTTATTGCACGACGGCAAGATCGTGTATTACTGCACGAGGTGAAGCCGAGAGCAGTAATACGCGATTTTGCCGGAGTGTGATGAACAATAACATGACTAATTTGAGTTTGGTTTAGAATTTATCCTACCCCGCCCATCTAAATTACTTCTACATTAACAAATGACGTCATTTGTCAAGTGTATCCCACGAGAGCGATATTTTTCATTTTTCTGAACTCCAGACCGAATACAGTGACCCAATGTTAACCTTATGGAGTTTTTTTATTAGGGGTAGGATAAATGCACTTCCGTGATAGCGTATATGTGAATAAAACGGTGGTTTTCGTGCAGTGCAACACACAGTACTCATACTAGACAGGAGCAGTACCAGTGACCTTTACGTACAACTCTCCCTCCTGAGTTTCTCACATTTTCCCACGTCCCTGTTCTAAGACGGCCACGTTGAGCTTCAAAGCACGTTTAGGTGCGTGGGTGGGACTGGTGTTAACGACTTCTAATTAACCTTTAATTACAACCGTCTCTAAGCTCATAGAAAAAAGCCTCAGCTGTAGTAAACAGCTTCATTGCTGGAATTCCTGTTCCGTTTTACAAAGTTAACATCTAATGTTAGAGAATTGCTGGTAATTTCAGATTGCTGTATTGTCGTGTGAGAGGCTGACAGGACACAAGTCCAGACAGTTACACAGGAGTCTGTGCAACTTCCGGAAACTTTAATATGCATATAAAAAGGAAGTTGAGAAATCAACAGGTTTGAAAACACTTGTGTTTTCCTTTTAAAGATGATGACAATCAGGAATCCTAGAGCATCTATATCACAATGATTTAAACTACAAAAGTTGTACTAAAATTAAACTGAAAAAGGCAATGGGGTATGTACATTTCATATAATGACCGGACAAACGCAGGAAGGATGTTGAATTACATTAATTTAACACCTAAGTGTGATAACATTTCAGTCAGGTGAGTGTTTAAATACGAAATGCTGAAATGTGAAGGCCTTCCAAGAAATACAAACCTTTTACATTTAGTTTGTTGAAAGATCCACAGAAAACCAAACAAGCTGATTTTTTATTAAAAGTTATTTATCAGGGATAACTATACATAAAGATAGTGAGGATGGTTGCAACGTTTCGTCTGATTTTATCCGATTTCGTTAGGCAATGATAATATTAAACCTTTTATATGTAGGGAAGGTGGAAGGCAAAATTCACATGTGGTGAAAATACTGGTAAATAAAGGCTGTATCAACTAATGTTTTCATATACATGGCGTAATTACCCGAAAACATCAGTAGATACCGACTTTACGAGCATCTACGCCTTGTGTAAACATCAATAAACACAAACGTTTGTCCTGTGGAAATAAAGAAAAATAAAAACTACTCAAGGCTGATTATTTTATGATTATCTTAAAACTGTGACCTAGCGTTTACACTAGACGACTATGGGCGGCGATTCTTAAATATTGCACCACCTGACAACTTTCAGCCAGAAAAATCTTGACATCGTCCAGTGTAAATGCCAAGTGTGTGGCGGCTGCACGTCGTTTGATTATACCAAATAACACCACCTGAGATCTATACCACCGAGCTCTGACACCGGCGACTATTTCAATCCAGCTTCAATTAGTCATCTGGACTATAGGAGAATCCAATGAAAGTTTACGGTCAGAGCTTGTATCCCATCGAGTTTGAATCGCGTGTAATTCACAAGGCAAAGCCGCGTGAATTACGTAGCGATTCAAACGAGATGGGATCGAGCTTTGACCCTAAACTTGAATAGGTTTCTTAACTCATCTCACCCTTCACATTGACTAATGTAACATTTGTGACATAATCCTCCATTGAGCATTTTTCCTAAATATCTCATGGGCGTTGGATATGAGTTCCCAATCTTAAGTCTATGGAGAACATATATTAGGGGTGCGATAAAGATGGCTATCAATCGAAGAGGTGCATTTCTAAAATAAATCTAGTGTAAACGCTTGAGGAAACTCTTGGGTCGACGACAATTGTGGTCAATATTGCTTAATCGAGCACCATCAGGGACCTGTTTCACTAGTTTCGTGACATGTCTGTGACACCATACAGACAGATTGGGTTGTCTGGTTTTTGTGACAACATAAGTAACTGCCCTTAGGAAAAGACAGACCCCAAACATAGAAATTAGACAAATCTACACATCATGGACATGTTTCACTAGTTTTGTGACAAAAGTGAAGACAGACATGAAAAGCGGCACCAACAGTGCAAGCAAGAACGCACAAAATGAAGTTTAATGTATAGTTCTTATGAAACCGGGCACACCATCTAGACATGTCACGCCATCTAGACATGTCACGAAACTAGTGAAACAGGTCCCTGATGACTATTGGCTTGACGATCTAAAATCGTCACGTCTACAGTCGTCTAGTGAAAACTCCAGCTAAGAAGTATCAGAGCCGAGATGCTCAGCACCCTAGAACCGGACCCTAGTTCCCGAGTACCTTAGTTCCGGAATTCACCCTTTTAGACCGGAATATCGATACGCAACTCACTTAGCCATGCTGGACAAGTGACTGGATGAAAAACCCTTTTTGCAGGCTTCACTTGTCGTAACTATGTTAATCATTAACAATTATATCAGAAATCTACCAATGCCTGTATAAACCGGACTATTTTGTATATTATCGTAAAACTGGATGAGTTTTAATCTTGGCCACCGTATGCCAAGACTGGAGTTTGGCATAGTGACTTCATGAGTGAAGTCCGAAGCCAAAACTCCAGGAGTGGCATGCGGTGGCCAAGATTAAAACGAATCAGGTTTTGATTTTATCCTACCCCAACTCCTCAATTTTGGAATATTACGTGATAACAATTCTGTATGCCACTAGTGGCATATAAAACTCTGTATGTCAGTCAGCGTGGCATACGGAAACTCAATGTTAAGCCTATGGGATTTTATATTAGGGGTAGGATAAAGATCATATCTCAACGTAGTAGAAACCTAACATGAACTGATTCTACCTATTCATACAGTGGAAACGATACATTGTGCATACCATCTATTGCGGTCGTTCATAAACTTTGTTCATAAGTGTATTACATAGTTATGACCAAAATCTGTTCATAGAGTAAAAATTTACATACCATCTATAGCGATGTAGGTATATTACATAATTATAACCCAAATCTGCATGAAAGAATGACGATTTATAGCCGATTGCAAAGTTAATAAAAAAAATGGATATTGCAGAAGCTGCCTTATTTAACCATTCAAGGACATGTTATCTGCCACATTCTGTTGTGGGTAAGGAGGCAGGTGGGGATGAAGGGGACAAACCACCAGCTGGTTCTGGCAACCTGGTGTCACTGCCACCTAAAACCTCCTAGAAAATGCTTTGATAAGTGATCACATGCAATTGTCCAATGTTTGGATCGATATGCGATCAATCGGTTACCTGGCAGTGCACTTTGGCAGGGTGCAGGGGGTGGCAAGAGTGCAGGACCTGACCAGGTGCTGCCATCTGGTGTTCTCACAGAGCACTCACGAGGCTGGGGGCCGTTACATAAATTTTGAAAGATCATCTAAAAGATCGTATAATGGTCGTAGGGCTGATATCGTTACAGAAATGGGTTTGGTCGTACACGTACGACATTTGTACGATACGATCAAATGAGAATGGCAAATATTGTTACATAAACATTGACCTACATCGTGCAAATGGTCTTATATCATCCAAAATCGTCCTAATGTACGATACCTCTAGAGGGTGTCGTGGGTGTTGATTCATGTATTCATTTCATTTATTCAGATCTAAAATTGAAATAAGGCTTTATTAACGTTAAGATACACAGCTTTTATTTTAAAAAATCCTCGAAAAATCACTAAAATATACTGGAATAGCTAAGGCTCAAATTTGCGCTGTGGGTTGAATACCAGTAGGTATTGGAACCCAATAAGTCATAAGCAGTGTGTATGCATTGGAGGTGGGGTGCGTAGCTTCCACAAAGTAGATCTATGATCCCTTACGATGTATATTAAAGATACAATAATTTGTACGACCAGTTTATGTGTTTCCCTACGATCGGCTTTAGGCCTGGCGTCCACCTACTACGATATGGCACCGATATGGTCTACGATGCACCTCCCGATACAAAATCCAAATCGCATCGGAAGGTCACCAAATATCGGGGCAGTTGACCACGTGTCTACGATTAGGCACCGATACAAAATGGGGGTCTACGATTTCGTTCCGATGAAAAACGTGTATCGTAGGGTGTCCACGACATTTCAACATGTTGAAATGGTGGTGGCTAATCGGGAGCATTGCAGAATATTCTGCCGGGAGAATCTGTGTGAGATACTAATCAGAAAATTATGAAACGTTGAAATAATATAGAAGATACATATGCCCGTATGCCCTGTAAATTTGGTGATTTTTTATTAGGTTTAAGTGTCTCAAATCAATATTTTCTTAGTTTGACTTGGAACAGAGCCTTTAGTGCATGGGAAAAAATACATCATTGTTCTATGTATCCTGGGAAACATTATCGTTGCGATATCTCCTGAATTAAAGTGTATCGTACATCTAAAATTGAAGATAACAGCTCAAGATAGCACTTATGCGTTTGTAATATCGTGGGGCATATCGGGTCCATGGTCACCTTCTTTTACAAGGAACTCATTACGATGCGGGGTGAAGTGGCATGTCTAGA
The DNA here is from genome assembly GCA_950022655.1 of Alentia gelatinosa. Taxonomy (NCBI): domain Eukaryota; kingdom Metazoa; phylum Annelida; class Polychaeta; order Phyllodocida; family Polynoidae; genus Alentia; species Alentia gelatinosa. Next base: position 108,604,642 of record OX465582.1, read on the forward strand.
CCATTGTCTACGATATTGCACGTTCCCGATATGTCTCCGGTATTGACTTTTTATATCAGTGCCATATCGGTAGGTCTCAATTTCTATCGTAGTAGGTGGACGCCGGGCCTTATGTAACCAAATTGGACGTACACAAAAACTCGATCAGTGGTTCCCCACTGCACATCAATGGTGAATTATCTGCAAATATCATTTATAATGCACTTTTAACAGCAGGAAGTATTTCATAGACGTTCGGCCATAGGTATATGATAATAGGAGAAAATGTGGTTACTGACCCCATAGGGATGACCGTTCTAGGACCGAGAACATCCTTGGAACGATTATAGGTTATATTTATCTCTTACTCGTGTTAAAGTTTCATTGCTTAATTCCTACGGAGAGTGAGTGAAATAGTCTAATACTTTTGAAACCAGACACCCCATGTTTGGGGTCTGTCTTATCCTAGGTGCAGCAACTTGTGTTGATCTGTCCGTATGGTGTCACAGACGCCATCTAGACATGTCACGAAACTACTGAAACAGGTCCCTGGAGATTAACAATACCTGGATGTGTTTATATTTTGACCCGCCATGATCTCAGGTATATCCTTCATTAGCCTCACACTACTCAGAATCCATGCCAAGTCCTCTTTGTATCAGCTGTCGCTGCACTCCAAGAACCACGTCAGACAAAATAAACTCCGCGATCCTATCATTCAAACCTTCACAATGGAGCGGTTTAATACCTTGAAGGCGCCATTATTCACATGCCTTTCTGTGACATAAATTACCTCAAATAATGAGTGTATGCCAACTATGGAGGTGACTTATGTCTTAACACAGGTTCATAAACTGTACAAATTACAACCTACCTTGCCATGTAAAGTGCGACATAGAAGGAGATCAGAATCTGCCCACCTTCCAGCTAAGCTGAGTGCCTACAATATACCCTGTGATATAATCATCTACAGATGAGATTATCCTGCCATTCTGTAGAATATATTCCATGGTAGGGTGCAATCGTTCAGCCTTTGTCCTGGGTTACGAAAGATGCCTGACGTTCTGTATGGCTGCTCCGCTGTGGCTGTATACTGCAGTCTTTGGTCGGTTCCTGCGGGTCGTTCCATTCACACACTGAATGTCTGCTATTCAAATGTCTGAAACAGGTATTGTATATCTGGGTGCACCCCTCTCATAAGATCTCACACTCTCGAAGTGGTATTCTGTACTCCTACTACGCTGTATGGAGAAGAATTCTTCTCGAACTAGGCTTAGAGCCTTGAGAATCCACTGGCCTGCTTCCAGTGCTAAAGACGTACATTAATGCAACACAAGGATTCCTATAATCTCAATGATGCCAGTGGATTCTCAAAGCTCTAAGCCTAGTTCGTTAAGAATTCTTCTACCATAGAGCGCAGTGAGAACCTTGTGCAGATTACGACTTAGAGAGTGTGAGATCTTATGAAAGGGATGCTGTATTAATCTTAGCCTGGTATAAACGCCCATAGGCTTAATATTAGGAACAATATTAACATGTATAGATGCAGTGTATGCACGTATGGCCATGTGTATTCACGATTGTATTCATGCATGCATAAATATTAATTCTATCATATACCTGTGGTCAGAGACCTATGAAATACTACCCGTTTGCTTGGGGTGTAGTGTTCATAACGTTTATTACCTTGGGCCATAGTGAATGACCGTAACCATGTACGTAATCAGGTTTTTTGATGATCCTCAGGTATATGATAATAAGGAAACATATTTACTGTGGGGGAATTGGTGCCATTCTCGATTTTTTCCCGGGAAATTTGCCTCAATGTCACAGGCAGAGGGACTTATTTCTGGGGCAAAATACCACGCACAGACATCAATTCACACACAGTAAGTGCGTTTCCTCTTAATATGTAGAGGTATTTATTTTGTATAACTGTAAATAAGCACAACATATGATCTATGACCATGTGACCACTATAAAATAGCGTTTTTAATGATTTTCAGCTTTAAGTCCAATGCACATCTACCGATTTCGGAATATTGATGTACCTTTGTCGGTGACAAAGGAATGGTACTTTGTCTCAGGCAAGGCATCCTAACGGAGTCAGCACTAGTCGGTAGATGTGGGGAAGCTAGGCAAGGGTAAGCCACCGATTAGTAAATGCCCCCAGTTGAGTTGTTCTTTTGTAGCTGACGAGTTATTGGTCGATGTTCCTAAATCATTCACCAGAAGTTTATCAACTTGTTGATAAATTCTGTCAGCAACAACGGAACATTGGAAATACCCCCTGTTGTGCAGACCGATAGGGGCCGACATATAATAGATCAGGAGATATAGTGTGTGTACCGAATTCCATCTGTTCCTCGATATTTGTGACCAAAATAGCTCTGAACAGATTCTGTGTCTCCATTGCATGAAAAATACTATGAGAAAATGTGCTTACTGAACCTGTACGGGTGGCCGTTCAAGGTCATTTGATGAAAAGATACGGCCCAATGCTGCAGGCGCGAGGGCCGTATTTTTTCATCAAATGACCAAGAACGGACACCATACGGGTTCATCACTACGTTTTCTTATTACTATACACCTCCTAACCCGTTTTATTAACTTTTCTGTTGAACGATAAGCCACTGCCATTCACTACGGCCCGCTGCCACAGCGGGCGTGAACATTATTTATACTGCACCCCCAGCAGCGGGCAGTATTTCATAGACATTCGCGCACAGGTATATAATGATATCGACATTTCATTTCCAGTACATTTCCAGTTCTTTACAAATTTTCCCCTTTCATCTTTACCTCTGCTGGGCATCTCCTATTAGTTACATATTTCTTTCACTTTTAGTACAATATTTCATACCTTGACCTTGCTCGTTATTTTTGTTTTTCTCCATATATAGAAACCTTCTACACATCCACACACCATTAGGTACCACAAAGAGACACATACATTCACAATCACTGTCACCGATACAGTACAAAGACATGGACATTTGACAACACAGGTGCAATACCTCTGTTGTATGCACTCAAACCGCATATAGTAGTATACGGAGACATGGTTAGTGTGCCTGAATGAAATCGGTTCTGAGTTGATTTGGTCGGACATATCCACCGAGTTCCAAGGATGAGGTGAATATTTCTGACCAAAATATCTCTGAACGAATTCCATGCAGGCCAAAAACAACAAGGAACAGATGTAATTCAGGCACACTGACTATGTCTCCTCATTATTATTATTATTATTATTATTATTATTATTATTATATACCTGGAGATGATTAAAAACACCGTTTTTAAACAAATCACGTGGTATGGAGGGACGTATCAATATTCTTTCATCACTCAGTGATGAATTTCGTCACTCAGTGATGAACGGAATCCGTACTCCTTGTCATTCGCTCATAAATATATACAACAAAACGTGGTTACTGAGCCAGTAGGTATGGCCGTTCGGGGTCTCCAGCATTAGGAGGTATTTATGTGACAAAAGGCTGAGAATGGCATCCTTATTGGCTCAGTCTCTACATTTTGTTATTATTAAATACCTAAATAACGATAAAAATGTCATTTTATGTACATACAAAGACGTTCACGACAGGCTCATTCACTACGTCACAGCGAGCCTGAACATTTATTTGACTACATACGTCACAGTGAGACTGAATATTTATTTGATTACATACGTCATAGTGAGCCTGAATATTTATTTGATTACATACGTCACAGTGAGCCTGAATATTTATTTGATTACATATGTCACAGTGAGACTGAATATTTATTTGACTACATACGTCACAGTGAGCCTGAATATTTCTTTGATTACATACGTCACAGTGAGCCTGAACTTTTATTTGATTACATACGTCACAGTGAGCCTGAACATTTATTTGATTACATACGTCACAGTGAGCCTGAATATTTATTTGATTACATATGTCATAGTGAGCCTGAACATTTATTTGACTACATACGTCACAGTGAGCCTGAACATTTATTTGATTACATACGTCACAGTGAGCCTGAACATTTATTTGATTACATATGTCACAGTGAGCCTGAATATTTATTTGATTACATACGTCACAGTGAGCCTGAACATTTATTTGATTACATACGTCACAGTGAGCCCGAACATTTATTTTACCACATACGTCACAGTGAGCCTGAACATTTATTTGATTACATACGTCACAGTGAGCCTGAACATTTATTTGATTACATACGTCACAGTGAGCCCGAACATTTTTTTTTTTTTTTTTTTTATTCAGAAAAGCAGAACAAGAGACCATTACGGGCTTTTGGGCCAGTTCTTCCAATTGCAACGTACAAGGGGCATTATCATGTACAGGTAATGATAATAATGATAAGTTGTAGTATAAAGTGGAAAAGGTGCTTGGAGTGCATAATTCAATAAGAACCAAATATTACTCTGTTTTGTTCCAGACATCTAGTCATGTATTACATCTTTGATACACTTTTTAAAACATGAGACGCTTTCCAGCTTTTGCATACCCGAATCGAGTTATATTTGATTACATACGTCACAGTGAGCCCGAACATTTATTTGATTACATACGTCACAGTGAGACTGAACATTTATTTGATTACATACGTCACAGTGAGACTGAACATTTATTTGATTACATACCTCACAGTGAGCCTGAACATTTATTTGATTACATACGTCACAGTGAGCCTGAACATTTATTTGACTACATACGTCACAGTGAGACTGAACATTTATTTGATTACATACGTCACAGTGAGCCCGAACATTTACTTGACTACATACGTCACAGTGAGCCCAAACATTTATTTGATTATATACCTTTGTCAATAAGTTCCGTAGATTCCAACCTCTGCTACGGTATTGGTGTTAATTACATACCACCATAGCATGTTGGTATATATGGAAATATACCAACATGCTCTGAATATGTGTTGTGATTGGCAGAACAAAATTCATCGACCAATCATATTGGAGAGTGGTCACAGCTCCACTTCCGGTAAGATGTCAACATAACTACCAGCACACTTTGAAGCCAGCTCGGACGTTGTAATGTTTCTTTCAAGTATTTTAACAAATATTTATATATGAAGGTATATAATAGTAAAATGTATTAACCCTATTAGTACATAATTACGTTCCTTGTTTCTTTCGATAAAAATATTTTTATTGAAGGAAACACGGTACGCGAGTATAATAAGGTAAATACATTTTACTATGATACTGAACCCTTAAAAGTGGGTAGTTTTTCATATGTTATATAGCTATATAAGAATAAGAGAAAACGTGGTTACTGAGCCCGAAGGGATGGCCGTTCGAGGTCTTTTTATACCATAAATACGTCCCGACGCCGCAGTCGGAGGGACATATTTATGGTATAAAAAGCCCGAGAATGGCATCCATACTGACTCAGTCACTACGTTTTTTTATTATTACATACCTAAATATAAAAAGAACCTGCCATTTATGTACTTATTAAATGTACCAATTGACCCAATGGTCACAGTGCGCCCGAATATTTACTACGGGCTCAGTGCGCCCGAACATTTTTTATTCTGCACCCCTAGCAGCGGGTAGTATTTCATAGACATTCGTCCATAGGTATGTAATAATAAGGTACTAATGCTATATCTCATATTGATTCTAGACGAAGGATGATACAGACAGCACTTATGGTTGAAGATATTTTATCTGTACACTCTCCGTTCCAGCTACTCTAAAGTATATGTGTAACTTTTGTCTGATTTCTAAAATAATGTTTCTAAATTTCTAGATGATTGGTCATAGATGAATATCTATTTTCAGTTTGTCTAAAAAATAATTTGTTTATTATCCCATAAAATCGAACATCTACTATACAAATAATCCTAGTGATTCTTTTCTAAACCTACCCATGATACATGTATTCACATTTCTTACATTTCAGGGGTGTCACGATGAGGTCGATGTACAACACTGGAGTAGATAGGTAGAACTCTGTCAGAGAGTCCACCTACCTCTGCAGCCATGGATTACGTTACAGGTGTGTTAAATGGGCTTTGAAAACTTTTATGTTATTATTATATACTGGTACACGAATGTCTCACTTTTACGCGATAGCAGAAAAGATTCCGTTCGGCCGCACCGTGGCGTAAAATATTTTTATGCCACACCGTACCACGTGACTTGTTGACAAGCAGAGAGACTAACATTCAGAGGTTGAAATAGGTTGATAATGTAAGTACAAAAATGATATTTAAATTGAATATCGGTATATAATGATAAAAAGACATAGTGAGTGTGTCTGAATTCCATCTGTTCCTCGATATTTTTGTCAGAAATATTCACCGAAGTCGAAGACTGAGGTGAATATTTCTGACCAAAATATCTCTGAACAGATTCCATTCGGCCACACTAACCATGTCTTTCTATATTCCTATGGTTAATCTTGCACCGGGGGGTGAGATAAAAAAAGATTACTATATATACCCGTGCCATATATACTGTAGATATGCAACGTTTCGCCATATAACGTAAAAATACTGTACAGACCACTGGTCCGTACAAGAAAATACGGACTACATTTCCATACACATTTGTTAAAATATTGGTTGTTAAGCCAAATGAAATTATTGATTTTTTTCAGGTATATATTAAATATATAACGTCCAACCATGTTTGTACAAGTCACAAAACTCGATGATAATTTACGGTTTGTACGGAACGAGGTGTTTATGCCTCTGTCCGTACAAACTGTAAATCACCATCTCGTTCTGTGACTTGTAAAGTATGGTCGGGACGTTCTATATGATAACTCCACATCCAAAACCTATGGCATATTTTCAGTGGCTACATATATCGATGCAGTTCCTACTAACGTAGATCCATGTAAAAGTGAAATGTTTGAATTTTATCCCCTCGGTAGACATATTTTGCTGGGGAAAAAAATGTATAGACTAATTCTATTAATATATGATATATTTGGCTGAAGTCATTTTTGTTGCATATTCATATGTTGCTCGCGGATTCCCTGGTTATACGTCATCGATGAATTTTACAGGACTGCTTGAATAATTTCTGAGCATCGACCGATTTTCTTCTCGCCTCAGTTGAGGCGGTTTTAGATTTGCTCCATGACACAATCAAAGCTGTTTCCCTCTCGCATAATCATGAAACGAATATATAATACATCGATTCGGTTTCAATATAGAAGAATATATGATAATAAATGGCAACAATGATTAAAAAGAGCATAGAATTTATGACAATTACAGGGTTTTCTCAATACTAACTTTATGATAAGATGGGATACTGCTGTTTTACGACACAAAACAAATTATTAGATGAATTATTTTTATCTAAACGTAATACTTTTTAATTCTTATGTAATCTACATATGCCTTGAATATGTCTTCATTATGTGCAGTCTAAAGTTCCGCTTTTAGACTTATTGAGCCTTTACGTAATTCTTAACGGTCGTTTTGTTCTCTTGCCTTTGTGTGTGTAGAAAGTGTAGAACGTGCGTTGACGCGTAGTAATATCTGAGCGCATTATAAATACAATGTAGACTGTTTCAGATAAAAATATTGACTGATTTCAGATACAAGCAGCCGTATGCTCCGAGGAGTTGACGTGTAGTAATATCCGAGCGTATGTGAGGATATTGCGCAGAGTCAACTCCAAGGAGCATACAACCGCTTTTATCTGAAACCAGTCCATATTGTATTTATTATCCACCTTTTCTGGGCAAGTGGCATGTCGACATCAGTTCATTTTAGTTATGCACTATTTTTCCGTACGCACTATTTTTCCGTATGCGCCACTCGGAGCATGCAACATATGCGTATGCGCCAGGTATGTCCATACAAACTGCCTATGTGTTTTCTATGGACACTTTGTATTAGGTGGATAATAAAACCCATGCCTGTACAGTTATCCTCTCGCTCGTCTTAGATGGAGATATGGAGGACTCGGACGCCGAGCTTCCGCTGGCGCACCGTGCTGCCACCAACGGCGACACCAAGAACCTGATGTCTGCCATCAAGGCCGACCCCACCGTCTTAGAGCAGCAGGATGGAGAAGGTACGTAAAGTCGTCTGCTACTCACAGAGTCTTATCTTACTGGCCCATGAAACAAAGACTTGTCTGATAGGAACAGAACCCCCTGTATATATGCCCCCACCCACCACCGTCTTAGAGCAGCAGGATGGAGAAGGTACGTAAAGTCGTCTGCCAATCACAGAGTCTTCTCTTACTGGCCCATGAAACAAAGACTTGTCTGATAGGAACAGAACCCCCTGTATATATGCCCCCACCCACCACCGTCTTAGAGCAGCAGGACAGAGAAGGTCAGTAAAGTCGTCTGCCAATCACAGAGCCTTCTCTTACTGGCCCATGAAACAAAGACTTGTCTAATAGGAACAGAACCTCCTGTATATATGCCCCCACCCGCCACCGTCTTAGAGCAGCAGGACAGAGAAGGTCAGTAAAGTCGTCTGCCAATCACAGAGCCTTCTCTTACTGGCCCATGAAACAAAGACTTGTCTAATAGGAACAGAACCTCCTGTATATATGCCCCCACCCGCCACCGTCTTAGAGCAGCAGGACAGAGAAGGTCAGTAAAGTCGTCTGCCAATCACAGAGCCTTCTCTTACTGGCCAATGAAACAAAGACTTGTCTAATAGGAACAGAACCTCCTGTATATATGCCCCCACCCGCCACCGTCTTAGAGCAGCAGGACAGAGAAGGTCAGTAAAGTCGTCTGCCAATCACAGAGCCTTCTCTTACTGGCCCATGAAACAAAGACTTGTCTAATAGGAACAGAACCTCCTGTATATATGCCCCCACCCGCCACCGTCTTAGAACAGCAGGACGGAGAGTAAAGTCGTCTGCTACTCATAACACGGAAACAGAGTTTGCCATATATGGTCATATGCAAAGTAGAAAAGGGAGTGTAAACAAACTTTGGAAGTATATCTCTTTAATAATTGGCAAACCCATTGTTTAGCAACTTCATTACATTTTATGCAGAGCAGTACAGACTTGAATATCCAAGTGCATGAGCTCTGCATTTATATCCCATTAAATGAGTTACAAATGCTGCAGGCTGAGGTGTGGCATTAGATGCAGCGCAGCCTTGGTGGACTTGTTTTTCATTGATATACTTCCACAATCAGTTTGTTTACGCTCCCTAAAATGAAACCCTGTTTTCGTGTATTTTGGTGCACCCCTCGCATAAGATCTCAATGATGCCACCTAGCGGGAATACTGTGTGCCAGTGGAGTCTCAAGACTATAGCCACTATCACATGCTAAAAGGTCAGACTTTGACATTTCTCCAGGTTAAGGTATTTCCGTGTACCTGATTTTCTCATGCTTTGATGGATCTGTCTAATTTACTGTTATACTACTTCATAACGACGACCCCAATGCACCTGTTCCTGTATCTTTGTATTGCATGTTAAGCTATATACTTACCGGCGTATAGCCGCGAAATGTTCACAACAATATGGACAGTTTCTAATCAAGATTGACCCTGTGATACCTGTAAATATCACTTAAGCGATAAGGTTGTTAGCTAGCTGAGAAGTATTAAGATGACCACTAAATGGAAGTACCACGAGCTGGAATCAAATGAAAACAGGCAGTATTGCCTTTTTGAAATCCAGGATAAATAAAATGATCTAAAAGAAAGCAGTCGCTCTCCTCCGCTGCCCTCCCCCCCTTATCTGATGCCACTGTAATAAAGCCACTACCACTCTGTATGTTAAGATACCCCAGATATGTCAATAGTTGCAAGCATTGGAATACTGATCATAATATAGATTGGACTCCATGGATTAATAATGGAAATATAGTCTGCTTAACAGAACCAAAAGGTTCATAACCTTTTAAGTAGCATTGCAAGTTAATCCCGATATATGACATACATACATATAGTTGATATGATCGAGCTTGGTGAGTCACGTGCAGTTTCTCTATTCGCTGATTGGCTAACAGGTCTCTCGCCGCTGTCACATGCTACGATGGCGGAGCAGCTCGATTCGCTCAAACTGCTCGTCAAGATGGGCGCCTCCATCAACGCACAGGACAACCTGGGCCGCACATGCCTGTCTATGGCCGCCTACCAGGTGAGCAATGTTTCCATGTAGCAGTGAAAGTATGTTACTCTAAGCAGGATTCACTAATGACACTAATGGGTTTATTGTACACCTGTGCATATTGCTCTTATACTTACTGACCTCTGCTCCCTATATTGTAAAAATCATGAACGGCCTACTCTGCCATACGCTGTTATTCGGACCAGCCCTGCAAACCTAAATTAGTCTTTGAATGACAACTAAAGGTAAATTTTTGTGAACAACAAATATTTAACAAGCAGCTCGACTCACTCAAACTGCTTGTCAAGATGGATGCCTCCATCACCATGCAGGGCAACCTGGGCCGCACCTGCCTTTCCATGGCTGCCTACCAGGTGAGCAACGTCACCACAGAGTAGTTAAAATATGTTACTCTAAGCGTGATTCACTAATGACACTAATGGGTTTATTATACACCTGTGTAAATTGTTCTTGTACTTACTGACCTCTACTCCATGCATCGTAAAAAAAACATGTACTGCCTACTGTGCTGTACGCTATTATGCGGACCCGCCACCTGGTGGACCCCCCACCTGGTGTTTTGTTTGGCAAGATGGCCGCCTCGATAACACAATAGTGTACCATCGTGGGTGCCGCTAATGATGGTAATAAAACCCTTAATCATTGTCCTTCATGGGGAGAGCAGATTTTCACTATCTTAACTATAATCATCAGAGATGTCCAAGTTGTAGAAGTGTAATTTATCTCCTACCTGTTAAAGACTGACCTTCTACTCAAACATCTATCAACTATAATATCTGCTTCCATCAGAATCTGTCTTGACCTATCAATAAGTTCCATATCAGACCATATTTCACATTCATTGAGTTCCTCTCTTGCTGCGTTGAGTCAGCAGTGCACGCTAACCTCATACACTAACTGACCAGAGGTATTACGACAAGTCAAATAAACTTAATATATATTTAACCCTTTCCAGGCGAGCAGGTTGGTGGGTATCAGTAGCTGAGGGGATAGGATGCCCCTGTGCTATATGTCTCTGGGGGCGAGAATGCCTTGAGGCATTCAGGAAAGTTTCACTTGTCATGTGACCTAGAGAACTTCTTTATTGCCATTGCTCAATTTCCTTTTTGAAAAGGTATACAAAATATATTGATTTCCACACATATCTTTCCATATTTTACACAAGCTCTTTAAATTTTTCTTGTATTTATTGGAAAATGCCTGAATATATCATGAATGCCTGCAGGCATTTTCGCCCCCTGTGTTCATAACGCCTGCAGGCATTTTCGCCCTGAATCTCCGGTGATGAATCTCCGGTCTTGAATATCATCGCATGGGATTCTCACAGTCGCACAGTCACATGAATCGCAGACGCATTTGCTTGAAAATTCCGTCGCCTTAGTGGATCTGGCGTTTTAGCCTCGTTCACACTCTCCAATCGCATGCTCTGTACACAGTCACAGTGCCCTAGCTATGTGCCCTGTATGATTTTGGCAACACCCAACATCGAACATATAGTCTAGTCAATCTATGACACTTTTGGGCCTAACCCACCACAAATTGCAACACAATTTTTTTCTTCACAATACATCTCAGGAAGGTCCCCAGAACACCATATTAAAAATCCGCCAAAATCCACCTTGGGGAAATATGTCTAATCTGCATAAATCCAATATGCCCATTAGAATCACTCAAAATGCCTATTGTAGAAGGTTTTCACTTGCACTAGTCAGGGGACCAGCCCCTGGAAAAGTGGCTTTTCATTCCATGGAAGTATAGCAGCAATTTTATTGTATCAAATGAAAGCTAAGACTTTGGCCATTCCAGATATGGTAGCCATTTTTCTGTAAATGTGTCCATTTGACCTTTAATTAGAGGTCAAAGTTCAAAGTTCATCAAATTTCACAGGGTTTTGAAATTGAGACATATTTTGTCATTTCTCCAAGAGTATTAAATTGATTTCTTAGATATTTCGAAAATATATTGAGACACCATAGAGACATCAGCCTTTGTCACCATCTTGATTTTGATTTAGGACAAGGTCACCAAATGGAATTTTTCTCCACCCAGAATTTCACCCAATTTCCTATAAGGATTTACAATAGTTTCTATAACTTGTTCTAATATGCTTGTATTTCAACTTGAATGATATATTTAGATACCTGACACCATACCCTAGTAAACCCCTAATGATAGAATTCCCATCATGCAACATTAAGCCACAGTGAGGTCAAAGGTCAACATATATGCTCATACAAAAGACCAACATAGGCCACTGAAATTACGACATTTTTTCATTTCTCAAAAGGTATTCGGTGGATTCCTTAGATATTTGGCAAAACTATTGGGACGCCATAGAGCTATCAGCCTGTGTCACCATCTTGATTTTTTTCAAGGTCAAGGTCACCAAATGAAATGTTTCCTTCCAGAACTCAACAGTATTTCCTATAAGGATTTACAATAGCTTCTATAACTTGTTCTAATATGCCTGTATTTCAACTTGAATGATATATTTGGATACCCAGCACCATACCCTAGCAATGCTCTAAAGTAAGTCTTCCCATCATGCACCAATAAACCACAGTGAGGTCAAAGGTCACGGTATCTGTTCATACATAGGCCACTGATATTGAAACATATTTTGTCATATCTTTAAGAATATTTCACCGATCTCTTAGATATTTGAGACAAAGATTAATATTCCATGATACTCTTAAGATTCTACAACAACCCAAAAAAAATTTTCTCAAATTTTGACCAAATATCCAATTACAAATTGTATTAGTTTCTATAAATTGACTCAAAAAACTGTATTTGCTATAAGTGGGATCCTGAGGTCATTTTAACACTACTTTAATGATGATGAGGCTAAGACAGATTACATATTTGCCAGAAAACCTTAGTGTCAATAGTTAGATGGATTTGGTGGAGAATTGGAGGGTGATGCTGACTCAAATTAGATGACTGTTTTCAATGTAACTAGATGATTACAATCAGCAAAAGTTGATGAAGTATGAATATAACATTTAATTCTATTCCATTTGATGACATCTTTAAAGAAGAGGTCTGTTAACCCCTGAAGGATGGGTGCCTGTGGCCTAGCTACCCCCTTATGGAATGGTGCTGGTGGCACTATATACTGCTAGGGGACGGGCACATATTCATCAAAACCCATAACTTGAGTGTTTAATCATGTGATATGAAAACAAATCATAAATATTTTATTTTTTCTGAATAGAAATACTCTTTGAAAATTTGATTAATATTGCTCCATTATTTCCTTGTTAAAAATGAATTTGTATATTTTTGAGAAATAATGATCATTCATGTTAAGGCGCTGAGAGTTTCTCTCGTATCATTTCAGGGCTGTTTTGACGGCGTGGTGGTTTTTTTTAGGTACAAGTTTCTCTTGTATTAGTTCAGGGTTAGAATGATGCCATGGTGTTACTTTTGAGGCACTGATAGTTTCTCTTCTATCATTTCAGGGCTGGTATGACGGCGTGGTATTTCTGTTGAGGAACAGAGAGTTTATCTTGTATCATTTCAGGGCCTGTATGATGATGTAGTGTTACTGTTGAGGTACTGACAGTTTCTCTCGTATCATTTCAGGGCTGGTATGACAGCGTGGTATTTTTTGTTAAGGTGCAAGTTTCTCTTGTATTATTTCAGGGCTGGTATGATGATGTGGTGTTACTGTAGAGGCACTGAGAGTTTATCTCGTATCATTTCAGGGTTGGTATGACAGCGTGGTGTTACTGTTGAGGAGCCGGGAGTTTATCTTGTATCATTTCAGGGCTGGTATGACGGCGTAGTTTTATTGTTGAGGTGCTGATAGTTTCTCTTGTATCATTTCAGGGCTGGTATGACGGCGTGGTGTTGTTTGTTGAGGTACAAGTTTCTCTCGTATCATTTCAGGGCTGGTATGATGATGTGGTGTTACTGTAGAGGCACTGAGAGTTTATCTCGTATCATTTCAGGGCTGGTATGACGGCGTAGTTTTATTGTTGAGGTGCTGATAGTTTATCTTGTATTATTTCAGGGCTGGTATGAAGGCATGGTGTTTCTGTTGAGGAACGGATAGTTTCTCTCGTATCATTTCAGGGCTGGTATGACGGCGTGGTGTTACTGTTGAGGTACTGAGAGTTTCTCTCGTATTATTTCAGGGTTGGTATGACGGCGTGGTGTTACTGTTGAGATACTGAGAGTTTCTCCTTTATCATTTCAGGGTTGGTATGACAGCGTGGTGTTACTGTTGAGGTGCTGATAGTTTCTCTTGTATTATTTCAGGGCTGGTATGACGGCGTAGTTTTACTGTAGAGGCAGTGAAAGTTTATCTCGTATTATTTCAGGGCTGGTATGACGGCGTGGTGTTTCTGTTGAGGAACGGAGCCCGTGATAGTATCTGTGATAAGGCGGGCCGCTCGCCCCTCCACTCCGCCACCTACGACGTCGACACCAAGTAGGTGCCATGGGGATGTTTTTAAAAGAAAGAGCGATAAAAAATTCAATCTTATCATTGTCCTTATTGCATTTTTATGATCAGTCTTTACGGAAGACGATCATGTATAGATCACCATATATGCTTATATCATTCAATTTATGTAAACAATAAGTATCTTAGAATATATGTATGTACCAGTTTTACGAGATACTCAAACCAATTTGGGATTGTCCTGTACAAAAAATAATTAGAAGGCTTTAACAGTAATAACGCATTTATTGTATTGGAAAACACTCGCTAATGCTTGTGTATTACTGTTGTCAGGGTGCTCACTGCGCTGCTGCACAACATGACGCCTGATGAGACGAGTCAGCAGGATAACGAGGTGGGGAAGTCAGCTCCATCCGTCCATCTTATCTTATCCCACCTCTGGTGTTTTTGTCCCATACACTTAACATTGAGAATTCGTTCTCCATGCCCATATGAGTATTACAGTCCATTCTCCGTGGGGCCCTCCATAAAGTATGTATTTTTTTTTGGTTTTTTATTTATACTTGAGTTTACTGTAAGGGACAGTCAGTCCCTATCTTCCACAGGCTCCAGTGCAGCATAGACCCTCGCAATATACAACTTGCCCAGTTGATGGGCTTACACACAATGGAGGGTATCTCAAGTTTTTGTACGTCGATGTAGACATATATAATATTAAACATACATTTATTTCACAGGGTGATAGGGCGGGCTCACCCCTTATACAGGACATATGCAGTTTTGTAAACAGCTCAGGAAAAAATAGACTTACTTAATATCGTTGCATCACAGTCACTAGATTCTAGTTATCCATAGTTTTGTGTACATTGATTTGGTTAGGTCAGGTCTCACACACCATACACCCGTGGTACAGTCGCATGGTAGGAATAGTGACATATTAACATTTCCTAGTACGCAGTCAGTTAATAGTTACTTAGTGTTTCTTTTCGTTTCCTCTTAAGTACCCTTTTCATTAAATGTATGCAGAATTTCCGAAATTTTTTACCCCCATTCTCTCACTTTTGGCCTTGCATTCAATAGAACAAAGAAGGAGCATACAGAAAATTTCGACAATTTTTGACCCCCCACCCTCCCTCAGTGCATACGAACTTTATGGATAGCCCCCTGGTCTATATCCTGTGCAACGTCCATTCTTTTAGTGTATACAGGGGTGAGATAAATTCAGAAAGCAACTCATTTTGGTCAGAGTCGTTGTACTCCAACTCGTTTGAATGCTATGTGATATTCATTCAGCTGTCGCCTCACTCATATCACTCCGCATCGAATTTGTGGAGAACGACATCTATGACCAAAACATGGTGGTTTCTTCCTAAATACTCCTTTTAATGGCTGAATCACGTTATTAAAATGTCTATTGTATGGGTTCCGAAACGTCCAAAGAAGGACAGTTTTGTATTGCCTATTTATATGAAGGGTCCCAATGATAGGGACCTGGGGGCTGTTTGGTAAATTTTGATTGTGGCAGACGAATACCTTCAAATATCGATAAAAATGACTATTTATTTACCTGCGATATCCCCGGAAAAACTGGCCACCCTTATCGAGCATCTGCTATAGTGATGTTTTCGTCCCGGCGCTCTTTATATCACGTGGTCAGCCTGGGACGAAAACATCACCCTCACTACATAACTCATAATTACTGCATCTCCAGCAGCAGTTATAGAGTGTTCGGAAATGTGGATATTATAGAGGAAACCCATGAAAGTTTAGGGTCTGAGCTCGTATCCCATCGAGTTTGAATCACGTAGTAATTCACAAGGTGAAGCCGCGTGAATTGCTATGTGATTCAAATGAGATGGGATCGAGCTCTGACCCTAAACTTGAATGGGTTTCTGAATTTATCTCACCCTTAATATTGACTGATGGGCTAACATTTGTGACATTATCCCCCATTGGATACATTTCCTAAATATCTAATGGGCGTTGGATACGAGTTTCCAATGTTAAGTCTATGGAGAAAAAATATCTGGGGTGAGATAAAGGGATGTACTTTCTGTGCTCGCGTCTCACTGTGGCCTCTCTTCGCTGCAGGGCATGGCGGCCTTGCACTGGACGTGTTTCCACAACAGACCTCAGCATACCAAGTTCCTGCTGGAGAAGGGCGCCAACGTCTTCAGTCACGACATAGACGGGAAAACGCCCCTCCACTGGGCCGCTCAGGTTGGTCACGCTCCGACCTTCACGGGCCATTAACAGGCAGCCATGATGACGGCTCCAAGGTCATCCCAACAAGGTCACTTATTAGTAACCATTAAGGATGTCTAAGGTCATCGTAAGCTCAGGCAAGGGCTTGAAACCGAGTGGGTCAGCGTGCCCCCTCCAGAAATTTGCCTAATATTAGAAAATGCCCCCCGTGGACATGTACTTTGGCGATAATGAATTGCAGTCGGATGTTCCAGAATTGTGACTGATAAATTAAGGAACATGTTCCTTCCCGTTGTCAGTGACAAAAGAGTTTAATGAATACCCCCGTGGTGCCTACCTATAATGGCCGGTAATTAGCATATTCAATCGCTGGGTGAAGAGTTGTTAGGGGTGCCTTGCCGATAATGCCCCAAATGTTCCAACGACTTGACTTGTAACACAGTCAGCAGGGTAGAAAATTATGATAATATCGCACAGTGTGGACAGAATTCCTTAAGACTAACTGCAGTAAAATCCCACTTATGGGACACCTCGCTTAAGGGGCCCCCCGCTTAAGGGGTCACTTTGTTCGGAAAAGAAATCTTTATTTAGTTTATTTCAACCCCGCTTAAGGGGGCACCTCGCTAAAGGGGTCACTTTGCTCGTGACAGAGGGTGACCCCTTAAGCGGGGTTTTACTGTTCTACCACCCCCTTTCTGATATCATATTAACATATTAAGACTAGCTTCTGATCAAGGGAGTTTATCGGTAGAAATGAAATCGTACAGCGTGTTTTCCGCTTTATGCTTGCACGTACAGGGCAATAAGTATGTAATAATAAATTCGGCATATCTGATAATACTTACGCTTGCCCGTACAGAAGAATAAATGCTGCATATCTATCATACCTGATAATACTTACGCTTGCCCGTACAGAAGAATAAATGCTGCATATCTATCATACCTGATAATACTTACGCTTGCCCGTACAGAAGAATAAATGGTGCATATAGATATCATACCTGATAATACTTACGCTTGCCCGTACAGAAGAATAAATGCTGCATATAGATATCATACCTGATAATACTTACGCTTGCCCTTACAGAAGAATAAATGCTGCATATAGATATCATACCTGATAATACTTACGCTTGCCCTTACAGAAGAATAAATGCTGCATATCTATCACACCTGATAATATTAACGCTTGCCCATACAGAAGAATAAATGCTGCATATCTTTCACACCTGATAATACTTACGCTTGCCCGTACAGAAGGATAAATGCTGCATATCTATCACACCTGATAATATAAACGCTTGCCCATACAGAAGAATAAATGCTGCATATCTATCATACCTGATAATACTTACGCTTGCCCTTACAGAAGAATAAATGCTGCATATCTATCATACCTGATAATACTTACGCTTGCCCATACAGAAGAATAAATGCTGCATATCTATCATACCTAATAATACTTACGCTTGCTCGTACAGAAGAATAAATGCTGCATATCTATCATACCTGATAAAACTTACGCTTGCCCGTACAGAAGAATAAATGCTGCATATCTATCATACCTGATAATACTTACGCTTCCCCGTACAGAAGGATAAATGCTGCATATCTATCATACCTGATAATACTTACGCTTGCCCGTACAGAAGAATAAATGCTGCATATAGATATCATACCTGATAATACTTACGCTTGCCCGTACAGAAGAATAAATGCTGCATATCTATCATACCTGATAATACTTACGCTTGCCCGTACAGAAGAATAAATGCTGCATATCTATCATACCTGATAATATTAACGCTTGCCCATACAGAATAATAAATGCTGCATATCTATCACACCTGATAATACTTACGCTTGCCCGTACAGAAGAATAGATGCTGCATATCTATCATACCTGATAATACTTACGCTTGCCCGTACAGAAGAATAAATGCTGCATATCTATCATACCTGATAATACTTACGCTTCCCCGTACAGAAGGATAAATGCTGCATATCTATCATACCTGATAATACTTACGCTTGCCCGTACAGAAGAATAAATGCTGCATATAGATATCATACCTGATAATACTTACGCTTGCCCGTACAGAAGAATAAATGCTGCATATCTATCATACCTGATAATACTTACGCTTGCCCGTACAGAAGAATAAATGCTGCATATCTATCATACCTGATAATATTAACGCTTGCCCATACAGAATAATAAATGCTGCATATCTATCATACCTGATAATGCTTACGCTTGCCCGTACAGAAGAATAAATGCTGCATATAGATATCATACCTAATAATACTTACGCTTGCCCGTACAGAAGAATAAATGCTGCATATCTATCATACCTGATAATACTTACGCTTGCCCGTACAGAAGGGCAGCGCGTCGTGCACGGAGCAGCTCCTCCAGGGTCCGCAGGGCGCTGCCCTCGTCAACACCACCGACTTCTCCGGAAAGTCTCCCCTGCACTTCGCGGCGGCCGCCGGACACACGGCCGTCATACGCGAACTGTCCGCCTATCACCCCATCGACATCGACTGTCAGGACCCCGACGAGAGGTAGGTCCATGAGATTCTATTAAGGCTGGGGTTTGTTGCTCCTAGAAATGTGGGAAAAGCATTGCTCCAGTTATATCAGATCGTGTTCTGTGGTATTGTTTTTTTCAGGTTGCATCGCTGTCTTTTTGCAACACCACATTTTCAGTGACATAGGAGAAAGGTTCATTAGATTTTTAATTGAATATAGATGGCGACATAGTTATGATGCGATCCATAAAATCTGGAGCAACGTTTTCAACCTCGGGTCACTGTTCAGCAATGTCCCCCTGTCCGGTCAGGAATCCACTGAGCTCCTGATATACTACGACAGATGTTCCGACACACTACGACACAAAATCTCTCAACATTCTGACACAGTGACAATGCAGTTGTTCAGTTTCGTACTCTGATATTCTATGAAACCGAATTTTTCAACATTCTGAAAAGGCTATGTTGCAGTAATTTTGATTTATAGCCATGTCGTAGACATGTCGTAGCCATATTACATGCAGTGGGTGCCCGGCTCTACAGGTTTAAGCAGAAATGACAGTTTTCTTGTTTTCCAAGGAAGTCTTTGTTTTTCCTTTTCAGTTTATACTATTTTCTCGTCTACTAGCGCCTTCGGCGTAAGGACCCACATTACAGTCAAGGGAAACAGATCATTTAAACTGACAATTGCAAGCTCTTGAAATACACCCTTGGTCACAATGGAAATACCAAAAAAGAACCCCCTCCCCTAAGAAGTACCCAAATGCTGGTAGTTGAGTGATTTCTAAGTTCTATTGATTCTTGCAAATAAATCTGGATAATATAAGTTCTATATATCAGCAAATAGAAAATGCAAAAAAAATTGGCAAGTCATCATGCTAAATTCTATGGGAAGGCCATCTGAAAATGTAAGTGCTTAACTATTGGTGTCTATGGGAAACTGCAATATTTTGACTTTGTTGCTAAATGACACTGATGTTCTATTGCTATCTTCAAATAATTCTGGATTATGATAGTTGGGAACATGTACAAATGAGAAATGCTAAAAAAATATTATGTCACCATGCTAATTTGCATGGGAAGGCCATCTGAAGAAGGTAAGTGCTTATCTATTGGTGTCTAAGGGAAACTGCTATATTTTCATGAAACCAGATGGCAGCACCAGTGTTAAATCTAATAGACACAGAGGGCACTGCGATACCTACCCGCATTTGTCTTTAAATACTAAAACCAGATGGCATGTAGCAATGTTGTGTCCCCTAGCAGGGGACTGAGGAAACATCCCGAACTTGTGTCAGGGCTATCATTTCCTAAGACACAGGCACATGAACTAGTCATCTATTAGACTGGCCGCTACCTCTGTTTACACTGTGTTCCAACTAAGAGGCTGGTATAGTTAAACACAGTCTATGTGTACGGATTCTCAATCTCAAACCAAGTCCTTTTTTATATATGTGGGATTCGAGAGTAGAAATATGTATAAAGAAATATTCACAGCTCACCAAATTGATGATAAAGTCTACCTGTATGGTTCTATCATTCAAAATACACATAAAAGGAAATAAGAATATGTAAAAATGGCTTCAAGAGTGAGAAATGTTTCACTCTCCAAGCATAGGTCCTGGTCCCGGTGGTTCAAGGTGGCCACGGATTTAATCTTACGTAGTGTAGCTCTGTTGGCCAGGGTAGCGTGTACCATGGTGGCGTCACTAGTTCCACCTCACACATCCAGGTGGCACCACAGTCCGTGCCACTGCTGTGAAGTCTTCGCAGAACTGAGCGCTTTATTTCAGGTGTGGTTTATATATACAATAATCGATGTCTTTCTGTGAACAGACGGCCGTAAACCACGAGAGGGTGACACGTAGTAATACACGAGCACTAGTGAGTGTGTTGATTTAGTAGTATATAGAACCACCTGTCCACAAAACCATCGCTTGTTGTATTTATGTTCATAATCAAAGACTTGAGCAAGTCTAGCGCGAAAGTGAACGACTCTCTAGTGTTTAATCAGGGCAACGGCTGCCACAGAGAGCTGGTTGCGATATATTAACCCAAGTTGAATTTACAGTAAAGCAGGATTCATATAACTCACAAGGTGTTTGTCCGAGTGTACTTCACACCTTTTTCCTAAGTCTCCGACAATTCTGCTCTTGTTCACAAATCTATAGGAAGGTGCCATCTTTGTTCCTTTTCCCAGTCTCAAGGGAAAATGGCAGATTGGATTCACATGGAAGGACAAACCTGGTACATAGGCTCAGACAAAATGCCTGTGAATACTCACCGCGAGATTCTTGAAAAAAAAGGGAGAAATATTAATCAACGGCACACATGAGCAGATCTTCTACAATTTCTGTGGAAGAAACCAACAAATTTTGGTCAAAGTTGTCATTCTCCATGAGTTTGATGCGGAGTGAAATGAACGAGGCGACAGCCGAGTGAATATCACGTAGCATTCAAACGAGTTGGGGAATGACTTCCTTGAACAAAACGAGTCGCTTTCTGTTTTTATCTAACCCCTGTTCACACTAAAAGAATGGAAAACACACAGTATATAGACCATGGAGACTGCAATACTCGTAGGGGCATGGAGAACGAGTTTTTAATCATAAGCCCATGGGACAGAAATCCCAGGGGTGGGATAATTGAAGCATGGCTTTTTGTATTCCCCTCCACGTTTCTTCTCGTTCATCAGGTACCTGTAGAAGGGCGGAGATTCAATGCAATCTCGCTGAGAAGGCGATCCGTCTCCACAGCGGAATGAGTGGCATCAACACGGCCTGTAGTCCACACCCTGCTCTGTCTCCGCGGGGTGTCCTGGACAGGTGAGGCAGGGTTCGATGAGCGAAGCCTTAACTCATCATGGGGCCGTTCAGGAAAAAAAGCATTAAGATAAATTGTATTCACCTTACTGGTACATACTCACGTACCTTTTTTTCAAATATTCCACTCATAAAACGAGCTCGTGGAATATTTTTTATCGAAAGAAACGCGGTACAGGAGTATGAAACATGAAGGTAATACATTTGTATCTTATTATATACCTTCAAATATATGTATTGATTAATTACATACGGAAATGTGACGACATCCCAGCTGGATTCAAAGTGTGCTGGTATATCTTATTGGAAGTTGAGTGCAGAATACTCTCCAAGCACACTTTTGTTTTCCTTCGTTTTCCTTCAACTCCCAGGATCCTTTGTACATATAGATTAGCTGCAATCCACTGCCAGTATATCATAAGTAGGTGTGTCGACTTTTGTCAACCAATCAGAGTAGGGTGGTACATCATTTTATACCACCCTACTCTGCTGGTATATATTTAATACCAGTACCCTAGCAGAGGTTGGTATTTGTGTAACATATTGGCACAGGTATATAATATACGGAATTCGTTTTCCTCAAACTTCTTTGTCACCGACAATAGGAAGGAACAGGTTTCTTAATTCATCAGTCCTGATTTCGGAACATGGGACTACAATTGATTGGCGACAAAGGTACATGGCCACAGGTTGGCATTTTCTTATCTTAGGCAAATTCCTGGATGGGTTGCCACACTGACCGACTCTGTTTTGAGACTCAAGCGCCAGATCCACTAAGGCGACTAAGAGGATGCGTCTGCGATCCATGCGACTGTGCGAATCCCATGCGATGATATTCAATATATTGAATATTGTCGCAAGGCATTTGCATGTTCATGCGAACGTCTGCGAACCCAAATTCGCATGGAAAATCACCTTAGTGGATCTGGCGCTTAAACTTACGAATGTTCTTTTGTCGCACAGAAAATTCATGTTCCGAAGTCGTGTTATGGCCTTTACCTCACGATATCCCTGTACTGCTTTTCCTTCATGTCAGGAGACCTCCCTTCAAGCTCATAAAACCCAACAAAGAATAAATGCATAAGAGATGGGGTAATTTTCTTCTGAGGCTATGAAGATAATCGCAGGGTTTACTAGACCGGTTCCCTGTCCAAATGAATAATAGGCCAGATAACGCCTAATTGGAAGCGACCTTGAACTTACGCTGGTTCCCTGGTCATTCTTATCAGCAGGGGGAAACCAGCACTGCCTCTCTCCCTCACGAGATTCCCAAATAACCTATTTCTAAAATGGGTTTAAAATGAATAACAATATAGAATATAGGAATGACAACTTTTCAAAAGATAAAAGATATTTCTTAAAAATACTAACAGATTTCGCCAGGGAATCAGTGTAAAAACCAACAAGTATTGGTCTAGTACCAGCTCAATGCAATCCCAAAATGCACTAGAAAAATGGCGGGCGATACCTGGCCTATTATGTGAGTACATGTATAGTCCAGACTTCCAGGCTAAGCCTTTGCTCCTCTATACTACCCGTTCTAACTGCATCAGCTGCCTACATCTTTCGCTCTCGTGATGCATGCCGATTTCGGCAATAGGGGGCGCCACGGTCGTCTAGACTTGTCGGGCTATTGTAACGGGTAGTTGACATGAGAGAATGGGAGGCACGTTACGCCCTTTTACCGGCCCGTTACACGGCCTTTGGGTTGGTCGTAAATCTGTGTTCTCTCTCAGTCTCCTTTACCATGTCAACTCAGTGAAGGTTCTACCTCATTCCTCTCACATGGCCACTTACACTGCACGAAAACCACCGTTTTATTCACATATACGCCATCATGGAAGTGCATGTATTGGCTGAATATTGACTTGTTTTCATTTATATACGCCCAGGCCTTATATACGACAGACACGTCTTGGGTGTATTTCACACCCGGCGTATATGAGAGAAAATACCCTCTGCCCCCGACCCCTCCCGCCCCTTTGTGTTGGTAGAAGTACAGGTGTCCTCAGTAGGAAGCCCTCCCCCCCCCCCCCCACCTGCCGCCTCCTCCCCCCGCCCGCTCTCAGTGAAGCCCTGTTCCCAGGACGCTTACATATACGCCCACAGATGAGGTGTATACACATGGGGATTAAGACGACCTTGGAGACACAAAGTACCTACTCATATACGCCTGGCGCATTCATATGTAAAATGATGGTTTTCGTGCAGTGTTAAACTCCACTATGTCATCATCCCATAACCACTCAAATCTGTTTCTCTTTTCCTCTTGTCCACAGACAATATAGTCTATTGACAGGATCTGCTGTTAGCTGGTTCTCGTCGTTGTAAGGTGATAGACCCTTGACCCATATCCCACAATTTAACAGTATCTTTGAATCATCAAATTGGAAATCTGATGGCAGAAATGGAAGTTTCAGTCATTTCTACATGTAAATTTCAAATTATATTCGGTTTCTCCAGTTAGAAATCAGAAAATGGTTGTTGTAGGGGGACAGGCAGCCGTGG
This sequence comes from Alentia gelatinosa, assembly GCA_950022655.1. NCBI lineage: Eukaryota > Metazoa > Annelida > Polychaeta > Phyllodocida > Polynoidae > Alentia > Alentia gelatinosa. The sequence goes on from OX465582.1 coordinate 108,629,214, forward strand.
AGCGTATCTGGGGCGATATAAGGGAGTTTAGTAATATCTGGAGGGTCTATTGCTGTAGACTGTTATAAGACAAAACCTATTTTAGGTAGCAGTCACAGTGTAATGCATGGAATCTTCCTACTGGATATTGATCTAGATGTATAACGCTTGTTTCTTTGCTAAACTTATATTTGAACGTCTTCGGACGACAGCAGTGTCTTTGTGTTTACGTGAATAAAAAAAAAAAAATATATATATATGGTATGGTGGCAGACCACAATTTATCCTACCATCATATAAATCTCCATGGACTTAACATGATGTGACTTTATGCCACGTTTATGCCATTTAGTTATTTATATGCCACGGGTGACATATGCCATCAAAAACACGTGACGGGGTAGGATAAAATCTAAACGTCACTCAAATTCATAGAATTGTTTATATGGCATTTGTTACCTTCTGCTACAGATATCACTGAGCTCTGCATCATGATATCATTCCGCGAAGGCAACCCACACGTTTCTTGATAGTAAGCGAACCATATTCAATAAAAAAAAAACATACAAAAAAACAACAAAAAACTGTCAGAGCCGATGATGTAGTGCCTGTAGGCGGAATGGGAGCTCTTTGATGTTAGTCTTTTCCCGCGCATATAGATGCACTTCCATGGACATACAAGTAAAGACGAGTTGAGAGGTGACAGAGACCCAATTGAATCTAATATGTGTGACCATGTTCCAGCAGAACTTTTTAGATGAGTTTTTTAGATGAGTTTATTTAAAATTCATTTGATCAAAGCATTACAGTTCTACTTGCGGAGATCTTCCACTGACGCTGTCGTTCTTACACATACAACAAGGAAGATATGTATACAGAGTATTATACAGTAATGTAGATGATGATGATGAAGTATTGTGCACAATTCAACGCCAATCAGACACAGATATGAACTTCTATTCGATAGCACATTTGAGATACTTTATCTCACCCCTAGTACAAGCTTCGCCATAGAAATAACATTAGGAAAAAATACTCAACGATCACCCCCATAAAGTGACAATACTACGCCATGGTCGTGGCGTAGTGAATTCGCTATGTATATTCGAGCTATTCTGATATTCTGATACTATCTAACATCATAGAAAGGGGTAAGATAAATCCAGAACCGCACTCGAATCGTAAAATAGACAATACTCCACTCGTTTGGATGTGCCATAATCGTCACTCGGCTTCGCCTCGATGACGATACGGGCACATCCAAACTCGTGGAGTATTGTCTATTTATACGATTCTCGATGCAGTTCTATATTATTACCCGTTCTAATCACTGAGTCCCTTCATCTAGTGTATCCCATAACTTTATACCCCTATAAAGCGGGGGCTTGTGGTAGGTACTGGATACTGCCTTTTTCACTGCCCTGTTCATTCATTCTATTATTTCTCCATTTGTCATCATGAAACTGGGACCTAAGCCCTTCCCAACTCTTACTAAATTTAGTCCTTCATACCTAAGCCACAGTCTCATCCATTGCCCAGCATGAATAAGGAAAAGGTTTGAGAAAAAATCCCCCATGGTTGTTCCATCCACGTTGATGAAAAAAAGGAGAAGTAATTCCTCCATCTGTCAACCTTTCCCCGTTCTACACCGAGATGACGGATTGGGGAGGAACCAAACGGAATGGCCGCGGTCATGGCCCAGGCTGGGTTGCCCTGATAATATGGATTCCATTCTTGGCAACCGGCCGGTTGGTGATATGTAAATGATGGATTTTCAGAGCACGGTTCCGGAAAGGTAGATGAGTGATGGCTTTGTGAGAGAGGTGGTAGTGAGGTGGGGGCTGGAGGATAGGAAGTCCCCACCTGCCTGTGCGAAGTGGAATTCACCCGGTGGAACTCAAAATCTCGTGAGATTCTGCTCATTTGAAGGGGTGAATGTTGCCAACAATTGTAGGGAAAAACATGTCTCAGGGAAATAGAACCCTATGATTTAGACGGAGAAATTGAGTACAGATTCCCAGCAGGATTTGTCTCAGACAAACACCCTGTGAGGTACATGAATCTCAGCAGGATTTGTCTCAGACAAACACCCTGTGTGGTACATGAATCTCAGCGGGATTTGTCTAGGACAAACACCCTGTGTGGTACATGAATCTCAGCGGGATTTGTCTAGGACAAACACCCTGTGAGGTACATGAATCTCAGCAGGATTTGTCTCAGACAAACACCCTGTGTGGTACATGAATCTCAGCAGGATTTGTCTCAGACAAACACCCTGTGTGGTACATGAATCTCAGCAGGATTTGTCTCAGACAAACACCCTGTGAGGTACATGAATCTCAGCAGGATTTGTCTCAGACAAACACCCTGTGTGGTACATGAATCTCAGCGGGATTTGTCTAGGACAAACACCCTGTGAGGTACATGAATCTCAGCAGGATTTGTCCCAGACAAACACCCTGTGAGGTACATGAATCTCAGCAGGATTTGTCCCAGACAAACACCCTGTGAGGTACATGAATCTCAGCAGGATTTGTCTCAGACAAACTCCCTGTGAGGTACATGAATCTCAGCAGGATTTGTCTCAGACAAACACCCTGTCTAAAGTGGAATTCATGGGATTCAGTACCTCAAAGGGTGTCTGCATTCAGAGCAAAGCACGACCTTCACTCCTTACATAGTAATAATGACACATCGGGACAGTTCTACAGCCTACTATTTACCTCAATCTAGTGGGCTAAAAAGACACACTCGTAGCAGCGCCTGCGAACATGGAGCGGTGCAGTGTGTGTGTTGTTTTCACGCTGCTGAGCTTAATGACCCACCAGAGACCACGACATCTGGTGAACTCATTAAACTTCAGGCCCGGAGCGAAATGGAAAAAGAAGATGTAGTGCGGGCAAGAAAAATGTTTTTGTATTGCAGCGGATACATCACAGATGCAATATCATTGTCATATTGCCCCGGATGAAATCTTATTACTAAGGGTGTTTCTAGTTGCCTTCAGGCGATCTATTACTTTACACAGGAGACATAACAGCACACAGTAAAACTCCATCGCAGATTGTACGAACCACAATTTATCATCTCGTTTGTAGCTTGTACAGCATGGTCAGGTCGTTCTTTATGAAGCTATTCCAAAAATCCATAATGGGAAATCGTCCGGGAAAGTATGTCTGGAAGCAGACCGTCTATTTTCATCTTGTATATGGATAGTTTATAGGTGAAGGTACACAGGAAACAACTGGAGAGAACATAGAAGAATAAGTAATTTATACAAGATCTCAATATCGAAAAGGCCAAAACATATTGACAACCTTAAGCCCAATACACATCTACCGATTCAGGGTAGAACGATTAGTTCCCAAATCGTATATGAGTCGGTGAACTTGTCTCAGGCAAATTACTTAACCCCTCGGCCATCTAATCAGGGGCCATTCAACAACATTCCCTTGCTGGCAACTGGATTTATCAACATGTTGATAAACTTTTAGCAACCGATTTAGGAACATTAAATGGCAACTCGTTGGCGACAAAAGCACATCGGAAGCGGGTGGTTTCACTAATCGTTGGCTGACCCTTGCCTAGCTGTCCTAGATGTACCGACTAGGCCCGACTCTATTAGGATGGCGCACCTGAGACAAATTACCATTCCTTTGTCGCCAACAATGGTACATCAATGTTCTGAAATCGGTAGATGTGTAATGGGCTTTACCCAAAATACGTCGCGACGCCAGAGGTGAAGAACAGCATCCCTATGTTTATTTTTATCATTGCATACCAGAAAGACACAAAATTTTTTTTATTCATCTATTAATCCATCGATTCATAGCTCATTTAATACGTCTCAGTGAGCCTGAACATTATTTATACTGCATGCCTGGCAGCACGTAGTATTTATTAGGCGTTCGGCCATAGGAACGTAATAATACGAATTTCGATGAACAGCCAGTATTCAGTTAGGTACTCAGCACAAGCATCTTTACTCATAAAGAACCACAATGAAACAGGGACCTGTTTCACTAGTTACGTGACATGTCTTGATGGCGTCTGTGACATTATACAGACATATTGGGGTTGACTAGTTTTGTGACAACACAAGTAGCGCTGGCACAAGTAGCGCTGTAGTGTCACTGTTTGCAACACCGACATTGTGACACAACATGCGACAGTAGATGTGACTTGCATTATGAAACGGGACTTCGTTTTGTCCGTTCTTGCTTGCACTGTTGGTGCCGCTTTTCATGTCTGTCTAACACTTTTGTCACGAAACTAGTGAAACAGGTCCCAAGTGAAAGTTACTTTTTTTTAAAAGAGTCCGTTTGTTATTGATGATATAAAAATGAATTGATAAAGGGCAACATGTAGCCCGAAACGTCGGTTCACTAAATAAAACGCCATTAAAGCCAACTGGACTGTCTCTTGGTTGTACTGTCACACTCCATCCAATGAATATTCTAATCACCAAAAATCAGGTATTTGTTGTAAATCATAAAAGTTTTAGAACAAGCACAACTCCACAGCAATCTATAGTCGGTTTCAGGTGATGGCTTTATTTGAACAATAAGTTTTCACAACGTTTCGGCTTTGGTAGTAGCCTTTTTCAAGTGATTATAGTTCATTGGTGGGTTTATAAGGTCCTTAATTTGTTGTAAATACTTAGATGCTTTTACTTTCTTTCTATCAACAGTCTCTATTGATTTCATTAATTGGCCTATGGTTTTTCATCTTTATATCATTGATAACTGCAAATTACCATCAACAGGTGCGAAATGAACTACAGATATAATGTACCTGTGCACCTGTCAGCGGGAAGGTGCACAGGTGCGTGCATCTCTGCGACTGGCGCTCTCGTATATCCTCACTGATGCTCTTAAATTACCAATTACACCTGAGTAATGGTTAATAGTAGAGGAACGTACCTATCAACTCTCAACCTCTGACATATCATCTTAGTCCTTCTATTCTTTTCCATGGACTCAAAACTGGGAACTCGTACTTAACGGCCATGGAGTATTGTAAAACGATACTCAATGGGGGACGATGTCACAAATGTTAGTCAATAGCCGTTTTTCCGTTCAGCGCCGCCATGCGGTCATGTTGCATGGCAACGCGGCCGCTCGGCCAAACATTGCTCTGTCCGACTGCGCTTAGGCTTTCACACATAGGGTATGAGTAGCGGGTATGGGTGCAGAGGTGTTGTTTTCTTCCAGATAAGAGTGTTAGAACAAGAGGTGACACTCTAAAAACCATGAGAGGTTGTCCAAATTTCAAGGTTGATTATTGTCTCAGTCTCTAGACATAGTTTATTTGTTTACGGAGCTTACACAATACCATACATGGTACTGGGTAGGTTGAAACCACTATATATATATATATATATATATATATATATTACATGTATATATTTTAGTTATATATATATATTATATATACATATATAAGGTATTCCATAAAAAGTGAAAAACAGCCTTCCCTGATTCTGTATCGTAAGCAATACATTGTATTTGTAATAATGTCATGAATTTTCCTTTCTACTTCAGGTTTGCATTGTAATACTAATTTGCATGTTTTCCTATATCTTCTATACACTGCCATAATACAAAACCCCACTTAGATTAAACTAATTCTAGACAAAACATTCATTTTGAACAAATATCTTTAATCATAAATCTCAAATCCCAGATGTTATGATTTAAAGTCAAACACAAACTCAATCAAATATATTCTTTGCCATCTCATATAATACTACCCAAGGATATCTTAATGTATTAAATGGGTTACTTGTATATATAAACATATATATATATATATATATATATATATATATATATATATACATACACACACATATATATACATGACATTTCTAATGGGAGCAGAGGTAAGATATATTGGTTGAACTGCATATGGGAGGGTCATGGCATGAATTCTTTGAAATAGCTTTTTAAACTAAATGATAACTTAAGTATCATTGAGGTGATTTGTATTTTAAACCCACCAAATTGTAGCTGCAATACAGTAGAAAATGATGCACTGACTGTATTATTTCTAAAGAAAATCTAAATATGTTCTACGAACATATAACCCCTTATACTCTCGGTGCTCTAATGCTAAAGAATACGTATCCAGGTGCTTGCTTGGCCGCATGTGTTGCGTAACCAAGTAGATAAGGCGCATCGCCGGCCTACGGAAAAAGGCCTATTCGTAAGCGATTGGGGTCAGATTAAAGAAGAAACCAACAAGTTTTGATCAAAGTCGTCATTCTCCACAAGTTTGATGCGGAGTGATATCAACGAGGCGAGAGCTGAGTGAATATCACGTAGCATTCAAACGAGTTGGAGAATGACTTCTTTGACCAAAACGAGTTGCTTTATGTATTTATCTCACCCCTGTACACACTTAAAGAATGGGCAACACACAGGATATAGACCATGGAGAACAGACTGCAATACTTGTAGGGGCATGGAGAACGAGTTCCCCATGTTAAGCCTATGGATATTTATTCCAGGGGTGAGATATCAAATCTGAACTTCACTCGATCTATAGACACTGAAAATACGCCATACATTTTGGTTTGCTACGTAATCTCACTCGGCTTTGCCTACTTAGATTACGCCGCTACCAAAACCCATGTCAGACTTCCAGTAGTCCATGAGGCATTGACTGTCTGGCTGATTCTTATTCCTGACTTATTCCTATAATCCAGTAAAGTTATTCCCTGGTTCTAGGTAATCCAGTCAATGTCAGTGCATGTTCATGCGCCCTTACCTTCATGTATGATAACTACTTTATGAAGATAAAAACTCCTGTTTTGTTCCTTTGTGTCACCTTTTGGGGCCTTTTTGTACTTATATAAAACGTCCTGACCATGCTGTACAATTCACAGAACGAGATGGTGATTTACGGTTTGTATGGAACAAGGCATTTATGCCGAGTTCCGTACAAACCGTAAATCACCATCGAGTTCTGTGACTTGTACAAGCATGGTTGGACGTTATATATTTACTATATACCCAAATTTTTAAAAAAATCATTAATTTAATTTTTAACAACCGATATGTTAATAAACTTGTAAGGCAAGGTGGTCCGTATTTTAGTGTACGGACTGGCGGTCCGTACAGTATTTATGCCAAAACGGTGCGTATTTACAGTATATACGGCATGGGTATATAGTAAAACTCATTTTATCTCACCCTGTAATCATGATCAGGAACATTAGTAATCAATGGAATGAATCACCCAATTAGCCATTGAGTATTGGGTACACTACCTTCACGGCCGTGGAGTATGAGTTCCTAATATTCAAAATACCGGAGTGAGATGAGAGACCACTCTTTTGCTGTAGACTTCTTCCCTTTTTCACACATCAACACACTGTATACGGCATATAGCCTATGATCCATGGGCGCCGCCATGACGCCCCCTGAGTAGGTGTTCTTCACTAAAGGAGGTGCAGAAGTAGCTGTTCTTCACTAATGGAGGTGCAAAAGAAGTGAGTGATATTTGGGAAATGTCACTTTTCTTGCCTTGCTCACATATGTAAATAAAGTGTTCCATGTGAAAAACATCCCGTCCTGGGTTTTAGCATTATATCTTCCTGTTCTGGGATTGGTGTAGAGAGTCAAAGGAACCTTGGTAAAATATTGAAAGGTAGTTGAATTTCGTAAGAACAGAGAGCCATAATATACATATGTCCCCCCAAAGGGGCCTGCCATATTGCTGGCCACCTAGTGACTGCTTCACAAACTAACAATGGCTCTGTCCCCTATAATAACGGTAGCCAATACTCTCGCGTGAAACCCCGAGAACATGAAATATCTCGGCGAGATTATACATTTTGTGCAGTCAGCGAAATACAAAATCTGAATCATGTCAATGGGACTGGAGGGCCCCTTAACAGGTGCACGGTAATGCCCCGTGAAAAATCACCCTCTGGCCAGTCACACCATCCACGAATTAAACGCCGCCATTTTGTCAGGTGCTTTATGGGTAAATCTCCTCCGCTGGTCCCTGACGTGTTGCGCCTGCGCACTGACCTTTATATTCCCCCTGGTCCCCAGCCTGTCCAAACCTTTTAGTATTATTGCCTACCAGTGAAAGCTCTGCTGTAGCGGTCTCCAGTATGCCGCTTGAATCAGGAATTCCCATTGGTTCTGCTTATTAATGGCTGTTGTGGGATTTCATTTTGTATTTCTATTTTGTAAAAGAAATCTGTATAATGTGAGATCGTGGCAGCAAATGTTAATAGGCGTTTCATTTTGTATTCTGTATATGAGTCCTGAGGTAGGAAATATGGTGTTACTTTGTTCAGAAGATTATTTTTTAATTTCTTTTTTCATTTTGCATACATTATTTATTTGTCATAATTCAATATACTATGGTTGGTTTTCAATGAATACTGAAGAATTCGACCCGTAACAAACTTCAACCATAAAAGAGTTGGCTGTTAGGAACTCGACCGGTTTTAAGAACTCGACCCGTAACCTACTTGACCTGTTTTAAATCTTCCCAACCCAAGTAACTCATTACAAATGTGAATAAATACTATATTTAGTAGGAAATATCTTGGCTTCAAATTTGGTCCTTTCTGGGGAAGAAAACAAAAAGAAAACACTTCCCCTAAGCCTGTTCTTAAGCCTATCTCTTACCCTATCCCTAAACCTAGCCCCATCCCTATCCTAACCTTAACCCTTTCCCTAACCCTATCCCTAACCCAATCTCTAACGTTAACCCTAACCCTAAACATAACTGGTCTTGTTTTCTATATCCGCTGGTTTACTTATCTAAAAGCTAACTTCTCAGACCTTTACTTCTATATCAAAATGTTTTATTCATAAGTATCTGAAACGGATCGAGTTCTCCAGTCGAGTTCTCCAAAACGGGTCGAGTTCTCCTGACAACTACGGGTCGAGTTCGTCTCGGGTCGAGTTCTCCAGTAACCTTTTCAATTATGGCCGCTCATATGAACAAACTTCTGTTAAACAGAGCGGGGTTATTTGATATCCGTCTACTCACATTCACATTAATTCCTGATATTATTATTAACACCTGCACATCATTGCCTTTCTCATTATAACATGTCTTTGTGTTAGAATGCATTGGATGACAAATTACCAAAACAAAGGAACTTAAGATGGTTGTGGCCATCCATAAAATATTACGAACTGAAGGGTGGTGGTCGGGGGGTTCAAACATTTTGGAGATTTTGCGTATGCCCCTTCCTCGTTCACTGCATGAAAACCACCGTTTTATTCATATATACGCCATCACACAAGTGCATGTATTGGCTGAATATCTACTTGTTTTCATTTAAATACGCCCAGGCCTTATATACGACAGACGTGTCTTGGCTGTATTTCACACCCGGCGTATATGAGAGAAAATACCCTCTGCCCCTGCCCCCTCCCGCCCCTTTGTGTTGGTAGAAGTACAGGTGTCCTCAGATGGTTTTCGTGCAGAAGTTCTATTGTGTATGGAAATTCTGTGTACATACTTTATGGATGGCCCCTTGACAATTTTCCAGTTTTTATCCTGTCTTACCATCTCTCCCTCTACACCTCAAAGAATAAGAGAAAACGTAGATACTGACCCGATGGCAGTCTCAGAAGGATGGATTTATGAGATCTCAGTACTTTATGGTACAAACGGCATTGGAGAACGGTATCCCTACGGACTCGTTTTCATATTAGCTCATACCTAGAATTGATGATAAAACGCCATTTTCTTCACTTACTAAGTCATCTATTCGTTGCCATCCCCTACGGGCACAGTGCGCCCGAACATTGTTTATACTGCACCCCTAGCAGTGGGTAGAATTTCATAGATGTTCGACTACAAGGATATATTAATATAGAGGAAACCTAGGAGAGTTTAGGGTCTGAGCTCGTATCCCATCGAGTTTGAATCACGTAGTAATTCACAAGACGAAGCCGCGTGAATAGGTAGTGATTCAAACGAGATGGGATCGAGCTCTGACACTAAACAAGAATGGGTTTCTGAATTTATCTCATACTTAACATTATCATCTGTGACATAATCCCCCATTAGATATTTTTCCTAAATATCTAATGGGCGTTGGATACGAGTTCCCAATGTTAAGTCTATGGAGAAAAAATACCAGGGGTGCGATAATTACATGAACCGGTATCTCGTTCTGTGGTAACATGTAGATTATTATATACCCGGGCAGTATTTTTCATTCTTAATTCTTAATACGTACTGTTACTCTTATACAGAATACATTTTGCACCCTGTTCCTTATGCTATCATAGGAAGATGCTGAAACATTGACGGAGTGCAGACTTTTACTTCAACATGTTTTCTATGCCAATTTATGATATTATCTCACCCCGGTATTTTTCTCCATAGGCTCCATTAGGAACTCGTACTCCACGGCTATGAAGTTCGTGTACCCTATACTCAATGGCTAATTGGGTGATTCATTTATCAATAAATATTTTTATACAGGGTGAGATAAAATCAGAAAGCCACTCGATGACAATAACTTGGTTCGTACTCCACCTTGTTTGACCACAGAGTAATTCACTTAGCTTCGCTTCGTGAATTACTCTGCAGTCAAACTCGGTGGAGTACGGACCATGCTATTGTCATCTCGTGGGTTTCCTTCTAAGGATTCTATCAAATCAGGATATATGATAAATACAGATGAGGCTCAGATGCCTGATGTCTACCTTGTGACCAGCTAATTATCTGATAAATTGTCTCTGAAACATCAACCGTTTTGTATACTTACTTGTAAATATAGAACAACCTACCATGCTTCTACATGCTACAAAACTCCATGGGAATCGATGTTATTTACGGATCTCAACCAGGGGCCTCGTCCCGTAAAAAACAGCAATTCCCCATCTCGTTTTTGCATCTTTTACAGCATGGTCAGGTCGTTCTATATTAGTACTTATTTTTACAAGGCTATACTCTGCAGACCAAATTTGAAAGCCTAGTTCTAGAAGCACTAACAATTTGGGAATCACATTGCACCTTAGGAGAATCCTCGATCTAATGTTCCACCATTCAGACCCTCCTCAAGGCGGCTGATACAAAGACGGGTATCGTTAGCGTTTGGAAGCACGCGGAGGGCGAATGGCCTTTAGAGGTAGATCGAAGAGGCTGCGGCCTTAATAAGGCTATTTGTATGTTGAAGTGCCTTCTTGAACCATCTGAGCCAGCCAGGCACCAATACATACAGACTCACACTAAAGGTCCTTTTCCATTGGCCGACAAAAATGGTGTAGATTTTCTGTGTTCACCTAATAGCCTATTTACATTTTGCGTCAGCAGTGGTAAAGATCCGTCGGTGGTTCCTGGCTGTATATCGGTGATGGCCAATGGGAATAGGCTATTAGGAGAACACAAGAAATCTACACCGTTTTCGTCAGCCAATGGAAACAGGCCTTATGGAATATCAACCGAGCCAGCTTGGCCATTAAGCAGGCTGGTTGCCTGTAGATGTATCACACCCTCTCACACTAACACCCTAACACGTGGCCTCTTGATACTTCCCTGACCAACAGTCATTTATGAGTGACCACTCGGCGGGATGTTATACACATCGGCGCCTTGCCCGGTGTTTACACTAGATGACTATAAGCCATTTTCCACTGGCCGACTATTCCCAACCAATCTGCAGTCAGGAACCACTGATAAGGCCATTTTCCACTGGCTGACTATTCGCCACCGATCTGCAGTCGGGAACCACCGATAAAGCCATTTTCCACTGGCCGACTATTCCCAACCGATCTGCAGTCAGGAAACACTGATAAGGCCATTTTCCACTGGCTGACTATTCGCCACCGATCTGTAGTCCAGAACCAACGATAAAGCCATTTTCCACTGGCCGACTATTCGCCACCGATCTGTAGTCGGGAACCACCGATAAAGCCATTTTCCACTGGCCGACTATACGCCACTGATCTGCAGCCGGGAACCACCGATGCCAGATCAGTCAATGGAAACAGACATGCAGTGAGGTGCTCACCAATTAATTGTGCATAGATTATGCAATAAGGCAACCACCTAGAGTTTGGAGGACTATTTTGTTGGTATGGACCTGCCAAATATGGCAGAAACAAAGCCACCTGACGACTATTGGCCAGATAATCTACAGTCGTCACGTTTCTAGTCGTCTAGTGTAAACATTGGGTTAGAGTACCACCTGACGACTATTGGCCAGACAATCTACAGTCTTTACATTTTCAGTTGTCTAGTGTGAACGCCCAGTTAGTGCACCACCTGACGACAATTGGCCAGATAATCTACAGTCGTCACATCTTTAGTTGGTTTAGCATCAGGTCCTTGTGGCCTTAGGCTGGCTCACTGCGGCCGCCTGTCGTTAAAATAACACACTACCACATATTTACTACTCTACACATTTCGGGCTACACCACCCAGCCCTCACCTAACCTCATACCCCCTACACCGGCATTCCACTCGCCGCCATCTTACCACCAACATATCATTCCAATTTTTCCCACCCACCCACACCCTTTTCATTTTTATTCTTTTTTTTATCTTCTTATATTTCATAACCATGTATGTTTACATATACTATGTTCTCTGTTTTAACATTGTCATTATGTCTTAAAACTTTACATAGGGGTCATTAATCTTATATATCTCATATTTAATACCCCATATTAAATATTTATTCATAATAAATATACATCACAGTCTCTACAATGTATATTTATCACATAAAATCTACTTAATAATAAATTTTACTTTCCCAAGCCGGCCTTACTCTCAATTATTTTATTCCCCCTTAAATTTATATCCACTGCAGGCGTGCAGCAGTGGTCTAGTGTAAACGCCAGGTTAGAGCAACACCTGACGAATATTGGCCAGACAATCTACAGTCGTCACGTTTTCAGTCGTCTCGTGTAAACACTGGGTTAGGGCACCACCTGACAACTATTGGTCTGACGATCTACAGTCATCACGTTTTCAGTCGTCTAGTGTAAACACCAGGTTGCACAGCCACCCTTTGTGCGCTAAGGCCACGCTATACTAACACCAAACCAGCCCCAAATGCGTGTCAGGCCGCATTTGTCTTCCCGCCTCGCCCGCTGCAATTCCTGCAGCTGAGGCAATGGTGCTGGAGAGGCTGCCGGCAATGGGCCGCAGCCTTCAGGCAGGCGATGGTACTACAACCCATGAGGCTGGGTCTGGGGCGGCGTAGAGGCGACTTCCACACCCAACAGCGATCTCGCAGTCACCTCACGCAACACCTTCCTTATCCATGTGACGGGGCCTAAATCTGACTCTGCTGTTGCGACTTGGACTGGCTACAGACAGGGAACATGTATAAGTGTATGTATACACGCATGGAAGCTATATGTGCAATGGAAGCCTACTAGAGCCGGCCATATATATATATATATATATGTATACAGGGAGTGCTCTGTGATTCCTGCTTACTGGGCATGACTACGCATACAGTAGGCAATGGCGGAGTTGGACTGTGTGGAAACTATATAACATCAATCAAGTGCTCTGTGGTGCCAGCTTACTGGGCATGTGTGGTTCGGCGGAGAAGTAAGCCCCATGCGGATATTTACTATATTCAGCGAGCTAATACTTTATCATTACTCGCTATTGAGGCTCAGACTTACTACTTGTGTCAGTGAAGTACCAGGTGAGACCCTCATCAAATACACGTATCTTCTCCGGACAAGGTTTATACAGTCCCGGAAATCTCTTTATTCTGTATGTATGCATTGCATTTGAACGGCACAAGTTAATCTAATTAGAGAAGAGCAATTCATCTTACGGAATGAAGGATTGCTTCAGTTCAGTCTGGTTTTTATCTATAATCTTTTGAATTTCCTGTATTAATCCTACTGGGGATTGCTCTTTTGGTTTCCAAGTCTGAGATCTGTAGTTTTCATGGGGTGACACCCTCACCCGTCGTTTAAGTGGGATTCACACAGTAGGATTCATGTACCTCACAGGGTTCAAAGTCTCATGAGATTCTGTTCCTTGTTAAGTGGAATTCACACGGAGAGTTTCATGTACCTCACAGGGTTCTAAATCTCATCATGACTAGACGATCTATAGTACACCACCTGACGACTATTTGCTTGATGATCTACAGTCGCCATGTATTCAATCGTCTAGTGTAAACACCAGATTAGGGCACCAGCTGACGACTATTGGCCAGACAATCTACAGTTGTCACGTTGTCAGTTGTCTAGTGTAAACGGCGGGTTACGGCACCACCTGACGACTATTGGCTTGACGATCTACATTTGCCATGTATTTAGTCGTCTAGTATAAACGCTGGGTCAGGGCACCACCTGAAGACTATTGGCTTGATGATTTACAGTCGCCATGTATTTAGTCGTCTAGTGTAAACACCAGGTTAGGGCACCACCTGACGACTTTTGGTTAGACGATCTATAATCGCCATGAATCGTCTAGTGTAAACACCCGGTTAGTGCACCACTTGACGACTATTGGCTAGAAGAACTACAGTTGCCATGCATTTAGTCATCTAGTGTAAACACCAGGTTAGGGCACCACCTGACGACTATTGGCTTGACGATCTACAGTCGCCATGTATTTAGTTGTCTAATGTAAACACTGGGTTAGTGCACCACCTGATGACTATTGGCTTGACGATCTACAGTCGCCATGTATTTAGTCGTCTAGTGTAAACACCATGTTAGGCACCACCTGACGACTATTGGCTAGACGATCTACAGTCGCCATGTATTTAATCATCTAGTGTAAACACCCGGTTAGTGCGACACCTGACGACTATTGGCTAGATGATCTACAGTCGCTACATATTCAGTCGTCTAGTGTAAACACCTGGTTAGTGCACCACCTGACGACTATTAGCTAGACGATCTACAATCACCATGTACTTAGTCGTCTAGTATAAACGCTGGGTTAGGGCAACACCCGTCGACTTTTGGCTTGACGATCTACAGTTGCCATGTATTTAGTCGTCTAGTGTAAACACCCGGTTAGTGCACCACCTGACGACTGTTTGCTAGAAGATCTATAGTCGCCATGTATTTAGTCGTCTAGTTCTAATGCTAGGTTAGTGCACCACCTGACGACTATTAGCTTGACGATCTACAGCCGCCATGTACTTAGTCGTCTAGTGTAAACGCCAGGTTAAAGCACCACCTGACAACTATTGGCTAGACGATCTACAGTCGCCATGTATTTAGTTGTCTAATGTAAACACTGGGTTAGTGCACCACCTGACGACTATTAGCTTGACGATCTACAGCCGCCATGTACTTAGTCGTCTAGTGTAAACGCTTGGTTAGTGCACCATCTGACGACTACTGAGTTGACGATCTACAGTCACCATGTATTTAGTCGTCTAGTGTAAACGCTGTGTTAGTGCACCACCTGACGACTATTAGCTAGAAGATCTACAGTCGCCATGTATTTAGTCGTCTAGTGTAAACACCCGGTTAGTGCACCACCTGATGACTATTGGCTAGACGATCTACAGTAGCTACATATTCAGTCGTCTAGTGTAAACACCAGGTTAGTGCACCACCTGACGACTTCTGGCTAGACGATCTACAGTCGCCATGTATTTAGTCGTCTAGTGTAAACACCGGGTTAGGGCACCACCAGACGACTATTGGCTAGACGATCTACAGTCGCCATGTATTTAATCATCTAGTGTAAACACCCGGTTAGTGCGACACCTGACGACTATTGGCTAGATGATCTACAGTCGCTACATATTCAGTCGTCTAGTGTAAACACCTGGTTAGTGCACCACCTGACGACTATTAGCTAGACGATCTACAATCGCCATGTACTTAGTCGTCTAGTATAAACGCTGGGTTAGGGCACCACCCGTCGACTTTTGGCTTGACGATCTACAGTTGCCATGTATTTAG
The DNA here is from genome assembly GCA_950022655.1 of Alentia gelatinosa. NCBI lineage: Eukaryota > Metazoa > Annelida > Polychaeta > Phyllodocida > Polynoidae > Alentia > Alentia gelatinosa. The sequence goes on from OX465582.1 coordinate 108,645,089, forward strand.
TCGTCTAGTGTAAACACCCGGTTAGTGCACCACCTGACGACTGTTTGCTAGAAGATCTATAGTCGCCATGTATTTAGTCGTCTAGTTCTAATGCTAGGTTAGTGCACCACCTGACGACTATTAGCTTGACGATCTACAGCCGCCATGTACTTAGTCGTCTAGTGTAAACGCCAGGTTAAAGCACCACCTGACAACTATTGGCTAGACGATCTACAGTCGCCATGTATTTAGTTGTCTAATGTAAACACTGGGTTAGTGCACCACCTGACGACTATTAGCTTGACGATCTACAGCCGCCATGTACTTAGTCGTCTAGTGTAAACGCTTGGTTAGTGCACCATCTGACGACTACTGAGTTGACGATCTACAGTCACCATGTATTTAGTCGTCTAGTGTAAACGCTGTGTTAGTGCACCACCTGACGACTATTAGCTAGAAGATCTACAGTCGCCATGTATTTAGTCGTCTAGTGTAAACACCCGGTTAGTGCACCACCTGATGACTATTGGCTAGACGATCTACAGTCGCTACATATTCAGTCGTCTAGTGTAAACACCAGGTTAGTGCACCACCTGACGACTTCTGGCTAGACGATCTACAGTCGCCATGTATTTAGTCGTCTAGTGTAAACACCGGGTTAGGGCACCACCAGACGACTATTGGCTTGATAATCTACAGTTGTCACATTTTCAGTCATCTAGTGTAAACACCAGTTTAGGGCACGAACTGATGACTATTGGCTTGACGATCTACAGGCGCCATGTATTTAGTCGTCTATTGTAAACGCTGGGTTAGTGCACCACCTGACGACTATTGGCTAGCCGATTTACAATCGCCATGTATTTAGTGATCTAGTGTAAACACCAGGTTAGGGCACCACCTGACGACTATTGGCTTGAGGATCTACAGTCGCCATGTATTTAGTCGTCTAGTGTAAACGCCAGGTTAGTGTACCACCTGACGACTATTGGCCTGACGATCTACAGTCGCCATGTATTTAATCGTCTAGTGTAAACGCCAGGTCAGTGCACCACCTGGCCAGAATCGTCCAGTGTAAACGCTGACTAAGTGATGAGGTGAGAGAGGCTGCGCTAAAGGCATGCTGCCATCTTCTCTGCACTGAACCACCCCTTGCTGCAGTCTAATAAGTTACAGAGAAGGCGGCAACCAATCAAACCTGTGAAGTGCTCCGGCGGCTCATCCCGGGCGCTGCACGTGGAGACCTCTGGCGGAATCTGGGGATTCATCTATTAATTCCCAGACGAGGGAAGTCCCTCATGGCGCTCTGCAGGGCACGGCCTCGGTCGTCTGTAATGTGATTTTACAGTGTCCGCCTCATGTCCCACGGCCTGGTGAGCAGAGGTCCGCCCAGATAAGCTGAAGGGAGCTCATCCTCATACTAGGGCCCGTTTAATAAGGCCACTCAAAAAAAAACTTTGTTTCTCATCACCGCGCGCATCTGCAAAAACGATTTTAGAAGATTTTTTTTTTTTTTTTTTTTTTGCTAAAATAAGATGAAACTCGATAGAAATTATGAAAAATATGTGTATTTGGTATAAAATTTAAGCTCCTCATGCCAGGGATGCTTTCAATGTATAAACAGTATAAATCTTAAAAACCCGCGTACGCAGACACCCCGCATAAGCGGACATTTTGGCCTGGAACGGAGGGTGACCACTTGCGCAGGGTTTTACTGTATGGCTAAAGCCCATTTTATGACACTTTTAAGCCATGTTTGATACAGCAAAAAAAAAAAGCAAAAAAAAAGCGCCCTCATCATATTTTTCATGGCTTGGTGATGAGAAACAAGTTTGGTTTTTTTTAGTGGCCTTACCACAGTGTACTGAACACTTGAACAGAAGTTGCTATAATGTTGGCCAAACATTGCTACACGTCTTGAACACATTGAAATACCAGTATCACAGTGTATTGACAATGTTTCATCATGTTTCACAAAATGGCAGCAAATGTAAAAAATATCAGAATTGAGAGGATCATTGTTTCCTTTACCACCACCATCTTGAAACATCAGAGAACACATGAGTAAGATTGGGAACACTAGCTAGCATAAACTGCTTCAGCACAAAGCTTCAACATTGATGAAATGGAAAAAAACCCACCTCACATTAGGCCACTCAAAAAAAAAACCTTGTTTCTCATCACCGCGCGCATCTGCAAAAACGGTTTTAGAAGATTTTTTTTGATTTTTTTAAATAAGATGAACCTCAATAGAAATTATGAAAAGTATGTGTATTTGGTATCAAATTAAAGCTCCTCATGCCAGGGATGCTTTCAATGTATAAGCAGTATAAATCTTAAAAACCCGCGTACGCAGACACCCTGCATAAGCGGACATTTTGGCCTGGAACGGAGGGTGACCACTTACGCAGGGTTTTACTGTATGTCTAAAGCCCATTTTATTACACTTTTAAGCCAACTTCGATCCAACACAAAAAAAAGCAAAAAAAAAGGGCCCTCATCATATTTTTCATGGCTTGGTGATGAGAAACAAGTTGGTTTTTTTGAGTGGCCTAATCTAGGATCCTACATGTAAACCTTAAACTTGTTCTATATGCCATAGAGACCCAGGGACGATATGGGTCAACTTTATTCAACACTTTTGGGCGACCTTCATGATGGTCAATACTGTCTTAGCAAACAGACTTATATATTATCTCACCCCTGGTAGAAGTTTAGCCATAGGAATAACGTTCGAAAAAAATATACTCAATGATCACTTTGGTAAAGTGACAATACTATACTATGTCGACCAAATCTTTTCAGACACCTTATGGAAACCAACAAAAAGCCAAAAAATATTGCAGCTCATCTGATGTATATTTGTTCTCATGTATGTAATGCCAACTACGAGTTAAATCTTCACTCATGTACTTAGATGTCAACGGATTGTAAACAAAAAGTAATCAAATAAAGCTGCTTTTGAAAAAAGAAAAAAAAACCAACTACGCCGTGGTTGTAGCGTAGTAAATACGAGATGACGTTGAAGGTGATTAACCAATTAGTGGCCAGGATTTCAAATAGAAGACAAGACAAGAGATCTAAACGTACTAACTGTGAAAGGGGTGAGATATATCCAGAACTTCACTCGAATCGTAAAATAAACAATACTCCACTCGATAGGGCCACAATCGTCACTGGGCTTCGCCTCAATGACGATTGTGGCCCATCCAAATTCGAGGAGTATTATGTATTTATACGATTCTGGATGCAGTTATAATTATCAATCGATAGCCTTTGTACGAGCTACAGAAAAGGGCCTTCATGGACGATCCTAGATTATTCAACGGGCCCCAGGTTCATTACTGATGCGGGGTTTCCACCTGACGATTCTGACCAACCATTCTGGCTTTTGACGTCACCTACCGACTAGTTGACACTTTTATAAGGCACATAATCATCAGCAGGAAATGGAAATGAAACTTTCATGCCTACATTACACATTAGACCCAGCGTCCACCTACTACGATATGGCTCCGATATGGTCTATGATGCACCTCCCAATAAAAAATCAAAATCGCGTCGGAAGGTCACCTGATATCGGGGCACTTCACCACGTTTCTGTGATTAGGCACCGATAAAAACTCCATACAATGCGTGGTGGATTGGCATGTCTAGACATATGTCTATTATTTTGCACCTTCCCGATATGTCTCTGATATATGCTTTCTGTATCGGTGCCATATCTGTAGGTCGGAATTTCTATCATAGTGGGTGGACGCCAGGCCTTAGTCAAAGAAATCAGTCTGAATTGATAATTCAATAATTGATATTTCAAGCCAAATTCTCCGATATGCCTTTAATGATGCTATCTCTCTGAATGATAAAACATGTTGGCACAAACACTGTAACCGTCAGACTAACAGCCTCATCAAAGAAACCCGATCTCCTTCATCCTCCGAAGTTAATACCTTTGTGGTGTAAATCAAGCCTATTTCTTTCCCCTTTGGCTAAGCGCCAATTGTTTTGCAGATATCAATTTGCTTCTCTATCCTTACAAGATTCGGAGCCAATTATGGAAAATTTGAAAATGCTTATTCTACCAGAATCGCAAATGTAAATAGGGTATGCTGAGGGTTGAGGATATGACAGAAAAGATCTAGAGATTGAGACAACTCAATGTTAATTTACATATTTTTATTATTACAAAATGCGCATTTTCGTTAGTGTTAAATTTTTTTTTTATCAATTCATAACTTATTTGAGAATGGTCTAGCTATCATTATGAGTACTCTAGTTTTGCATTGCCTTGATGTATAGAAAAAAATGTATTGCATATTTATGAATTTTACTGACGTAAATACAATATACAACTAGTCACCTTATTTGTATATTAGTTTATCTCAACCCTGGCACAAGTTTAGTCATAGGAAGAACATTTAAAAATACAACTCAACGATCACCCCTGTAAAGTGACATTACTACGCCATGGCCGTGGTAGAGTGGATGTGAGATGACGTCATATGTGATTGCCCAATCAGTGGCAAGGATTTCAGAGAGAAGATAGGAAATGAACATTGAGATTAAAGAGTTCCTAAGAGGGTTTAAGTGGTGTGAATTATTCTGTTATTATGATGCTATTCTAATGTCCATGAAAGGGCTGAGATAAATACAAAACCCAGAAATCCAGAATTTTCGAATAAATTAAACCTGGTAATTCCCATATTGAAGGCTATAACAATTAGGGATATTTTTCATTGGTCCATAGCACAAGGCACAGGTTTTATATAATGGGTCGTGGTTTGAAGGGTATAACGATTAGGGACTATTTCTTTGCTCTATAGCACAAAGGGACTTTTTTCCCATATATACCATGGCTTTGAAGCCGTATACCTCAGAGTTGAATTCATACACCACAGTTATTGTATCTGACAGGTTTTATATAATGGGTCATGGTTTGACAGGTATTGCAATTAGGGACTATTCCTTTGCTCTATAGCAAAAAAAGGGACTATTTTCCAATATACCATGGCCTTGAGGCTGTATGTATACAGCAGATATGAATCCGTATACCACATTACTAGAATCTGACAGGTTGTATAATGGGTCGTAGTATACTGAGTCCCCATACGTTCGCAATGTAGACTTTGTATACGATGGATAATTTTTTTTTTTTTTTTTTTTTTCAAACATTGTGTTCGATGAAATTACATCGTTCTTCCGCACAAGTTAAAGACAAACAGGAACAGATACAAACAATCAAGGTGTGATGGAAAATATACATATGTAACCTTGGGTTTTCCGTTTAGTAGTGACATCACTGGCCATTAACATTTTCAAATTATTATACACATCAACTTCTGAAGTAGTTTTTGCCAGTGATTGGATAGTTATCTAGCGTAGAACTTCCTCGGAAAGACTATATACAATTACCAATTGCACCTCCAGTGTATGTCTTATATACTCTATCCAGTCTAGGGTGAGATTATGGATATTACATTCTTATTATGTACATTAATACTAACTAGTGTTATCCAATTTTTTGACGATCTCGTCTCTAAATAACTTTTTGGAAGTAGTGGTTTGTGCCTCTTTACTCAGGTTGTTCCAGATACTCAGACCTTGATATATGAAACTTTTGCGGAATTTTTCCGTCCTTGGTCTGTACAAAATTACATTGTCTTTTAAAGTGCTTCTGGTATTTCTAAAAATTGTATCCGTGTCCAAATCTAGTAGTTTGGTTTTGACCATGGATTTTATTAATCCTAATAAGAGTACCATTCTGCGATTTTTAATATTCATTACATTACACTTTGATAATAGATCTTTGTTACTTATGTACATATCATTCTTATAGGCCAGTCTGCCCAGGACAATGCGTAGAGTTCTTAGTATCGGTTTTTCCACCTTTCTCTGAGTTTTTTCAATGGTTCCTTCTAACAAAAAGGCACAGTGATCTGTAATAATAAACAAAGGGTCGTGGTTTTCTGAGTCCCCTTCCATTTGCAATGGGGACTTTGTATACCATGGATAATAAAGACTCCTCGAGACGAAGCGACATTATCCTCGGCCTAGACTTAGACCAGTGCCTCTGTAGACAGCATTAAGACTACTGCAACAAAAGCCTCCGCGATGAAAAGAAACACCTGCTGCTGACAACGCCTTAAAGTGACAGCCCCCTCAAACCGCGTTCCCGCCTCCGTGGATATCTGCCGTCAGACGGCGCCACATTAGAGCAGACGACATTTCTTGTCGATTGAAAACGAGGCGGCGGCAGGAAGATGACGTAACGAACTGGCAGACGACATTGAGACTTCCAATATGGCGTCTCGCGGATGATCACAGGCGCATTTAAAGGCATAGTGGACAATTTGGCTTGAAAACTTTTTCTCATCCCGATATATTTCTCCATAGGCTTAACGTTAGGAGGTCATACTCCATGGCCGTGAAGGTATTGTACCCAATACTCAATGGCTAATTGGGTGATGTTTCTGATCATGTCGAGTGGGTTTCTGATTTATATGATGTTATACGGGGTGAGATAAAATCAGTAACCCACTCGATGAAAATAAATTGGCTTCGTTTCGTGAATTACTCCACAGTCAAATCTGGGTGCGTCCAAGTTATTTTCATCTCATGAGTTTTCTTTGATAAAACCCACCTCATCTTCCTGAAAATTGGATATCCTTTAAAAGCAGAATGAATCAGAAAGAATCAGTTTTACTGTTAATTGCCATTATTTAAAAATCACCAGGTGGCGTAAATGCCTTTAAAGGTATAACCAGATATATATGGGTAAGTTTTCCCCGTTCGTGTAACCTCGTGTGAGGTTTGCGTTGGGAGAAAACGAGCGCAGCAGGTAGCGCACGAGGGGAGAGCCCGGGCTCATACAGACGACCGGACACCTACTACAAACAAGACTACAGGGGCGGCCGGTACAACTCGTACCGAGGAGGAGGATACTCGAGCAACAGAGGCCACTACTCGGGACGTGGATACGGAGGACACAACAACTACAACAACGACAGATACCAAACAGACCGACCAAGCCACGACGGACAACGACACGACCAACGCCATTATGAAGACCATCGACAACCGGAGTACAAACAAGACCAGAGACGCAGCCGAGAGCGCCAGTACCAGCGGGATTGACAGCTACGCGGATGCCGTGAGAAGACCACCAGTGAGATGTAAGGAAAGACCACCCAACTACGACCCCAAAACGGCGTGGAGAGGGACGGAGAGTATCGCAGCAATACGAAAGACTCTCAACGACATCGCGAACAAATACACGTCAACCAAAGGAGGTCAACGAAAGAAGAAAACAAGAAAAACCACAAAAGAGAGAGGTGGAGCAGACCTTAGCCTAAGGTCACTACAAGAAGACGACCAGGTCAAAGTTAACAACACATTCAATGTACTAACTGTAAGCTATGATGAAACTCAAGAGAATAAAGTAATCAACTGTTCTTCGGACTCTGGTGCCTTTATTACTAATGGGAAAAGTAGCGAGTCTCAAAAGGTAAATATAGAACCACCTAATAAAATCAAAAACAAAAAAGAATCCAAAAGAGACAAGATAAGGGAAAGAAAAGCCTTAAAACAGAAACGAAAAAATGAGAAAAAAAGAAATCGAAAAAAACTAGTAAAAATTAAGGCCAAAAATCAAGTATCCAATCGAGACAATATCGTGGTAAATCTATCTTCTTACCAACTAAATGAGGTGGAAAAGTCAGTTCTCAACAAAGGCCTAAATTTCTGTCCCACACAAGTGGGAAATAACGAAGGGGATAGAAAAATAGAATTAGACGTCTTTCACCGAAAACTACGAATCAAACAATTCTTCGAAGACAAGAACAATCAACGAGACGAACAAAAGAAAAAGACAGGATGGAGAACAACAAAAGAAGACAGCGAACCGAATGAACCAGAGACGAAAGAGAAAGGCCACAGAACGCAACAACCATTCGACGACAGGTCACTACAACGCAACTTAAAAGGTGAGTCAAATTGGAGACCCCCACAGGGATCCCAAAATTTGGAAACTTTCATAGCAGTCAACGAAATCAATCTCTCCCAAAGTAACTACAATGCCCCAAAAAATCGAAATTTCAAAAAAGAACAGACCCTGGCCCTCAGAGGTTTGGCCAAAAACGAAGAAATCACCATCAAACCGGCAGATAAAGGAGGAGCCACAGTCATTCTAAACACTCGTGACTACATAACAGAGGCGAAAAGACAACTGGACGACGAAAAAACATACAAGAAAAAGGACAAAGATCAAACAATGGAAATAAACGACAAAATCAATGAAAAAATTGAAGCGATGGTAGAGATGGGAGAAATAACACAAAACATGGGATGCAGCTTGAAGACGGAAAAACCGAAGACCCCGAACATCTACTTCCTACCGAAAATACACAAACCACAAAGACCACCGCCCGGAAGACCAGTGGTCTCGGCAAACAACTGTGCAACGGAAAAAATCTCGAAATTTGTGGACAACTTCATAAAACCCCTCGTACCCAAAATCCCATCATACATCAAGGATACGAACGACTTCATCAGCAAAATAGAAGAATTAGACAAGGCAACAAACGACACACTCTTGGTAACTCTGGATGTTAGCTCACTCTACACTAACATACCAAACAATGAAGGTATCGAAACGATACGACGAAAACTGGCCAAGACGCGGGACAACTCGGAGAACCCAAGCAACGACTCGATAACGGACCTTTTAGAAATAGTACTCAAAAACAACAATATAGTTTTCAACGGAGAACACTACCTACAAACCAGTGGTACAGCGATGGGAACACGACTCGCGCCCTCCTACGCCAACCTATTCATGGAAAGAATAGAAACCCAACTGTTACAACTACCAGGCAAGAAACCAACCCACTGGCTACGCTACATCGATGATATTTTTGCGATATGGCAACACGGCGAGGAAACCCTCAAACAATGGATAGAGAAAATAAATAAACAACACAACACCATCAAGTTTACAGCAGAATTCTCCAGAACAGAGATACCATTCTTGGATACACTCGTCAAAATAGATCAACACACGGGAAAACTGTATACGGATCTATACAAAAAGCCAACAGATGCTAACACCTACCTTCAATTTGATTCGGCTCATCCACCGGCAACAAAAAAGAGCCTTCCTTACTCCCAACTACTAAGAATCAAAAGAATATGCCAACGGGAAGAGGACTATGAGAAACACAGCAAAGAGAAACTGGACAACTTCAGACAAAAGGGGTATCCGGAGAAAATACTACAAACCTGCAAACGAAAAGTAGATGAACAAGAAAGAGCCAAACTACTGGAAGGAAACAAAACAGACAAGAAAAAGGATACAAGCAATGAAGTATACCTCATCAGCACCTACAGAGAAAACGACAAACGACTGGGGGAAATCGTAGACAAAAACTGGGACTTACTAGCAAAGTCAATCACCACCAAAGGACTTCATCGAAAACACATAACCCAAGGATACAAGCGACCGAAAAACATAAAAGATCACCTAGTCAGAGCCCGAACCAACTACACCACAAATGATCACCCAAGAACGGGGATAGGAACGACCAAGAACAATCAACCTAGCTCAAAACAAAAAATGACCACCAAAGACCCAAGAAAAGAACGAAATGCCTGTAAAAAGAAGAATTGCAAATATTGTGACATCCTACAGACGAGTGGGGCTGTAATTTCCAAAACAACAAAGGAAACTCACACAACGAAAAAGGGAGGAACCTGTAACAGCTCTAACCTAATCTACTGCCTGGAATGCAAAACTTGCGGAATTCAATATGTGGGCCAAACCAAAAGAAAAATCAAAGAAAGAATCCGGGAGCATCTAAACTGCATAAGAAAAAATGACGGCAAAAACGACGTACCAGCACACTACAACCGACCAGACCATAATGGTAGAAGTGATGTACAGGTACACATATTAGACTACATCTTCAGACACCCAGACAGCAACGAAGCAAGCAGACTAAGGAACAAAATAGAATTCAACTGGATTCACAAGCTAAAAACACAAGCACCAGAAGGACTAAACACAATGGATAACAGATATGGATAAAAGGATAAAACAAAGGCGTTGACATAAAAGATGGATCAACCTACAGCCACCACACCAATGCCACGTCATAAATTTTCTCCCAACGCAAACCTCACACGAGGTTACACGAACGGGGAAAACTTACCCACATACATTCTAAGTGGAGGAGGTAGGAAAACGGCTGGATGTAGAGAGAGAAGAACGGGAACAATCCCCCTCCCTGAAGAATAAATGGGGAGGAAAGACCACTAGCCATCGACACAACGAATAACCACACTATCGCACGATGCCTGATGAGACCCGCCGAGGTCGAAACCACAGAGTAAAATAAATTCCCATAATAATAATAAACAAATAAAATCCAAAAGTTGGCCCCCGCCAGAGAGACCAATAGAAAAGGATTAAAAAATCATCGAAAATGTGTGTAAAACAACGACTACAAACATAGTGTTGGCCTCCGGCAAGTTGACCACACGAAATAAACAAAAAAAGTAATGTTACAAAGCACCAAAAATCACAGGAGGGATAGAGAACGCTGTTTTCTACCCCAAAAATCAATATCAAAAATGCACGACGAACAAGAATAAAATATTAGTGCCGAATGCCATTTGACACTATACAAAGAAGAATCATTAACCCTTAAACTAACTCAAAACCCAACCGACCAACTAACACCTAACCACCCCTCAACCAAACAACAAAATCAAACCAACAAAAAGAAGACTAATGCCAGCCAGCAACTACAAAACACACCAAACCCAAGGGACCATAAACAAGAAACAGTTTTACACACATTACGACGCGTCCGGCCTGCCATAATCAACCACAAGCACACCCGCCGGCCCACGGGGGGTGCAAAAAGAACAGCGACGAGATCGACGGAAGAGCCTCTGACGTCGACCATTGGGAATCGAGGATTCGGGGTTGACAACAAATAAGCGCGAATTCCAGTCCGCTAGCCCGTACACTCTCTACATTGTGGTCGTAAATGCGATAGGGGTAGCACCGAAACTGCCACGTCTTACCCTATATAACCAGATATATACATGGAGATTTCAAATACTGAATTTATCAATTCAAACTCATTCAGACCTATTCTAATCCCAAATGAGATAATTATACACATTTAAGTTTTAAAATTCATAGGCCAACAACATTTTTTCCCCAATAGTTCCAATAGTTCTAACTCATCTCTCAACGCATTTCCTACGTAATCAATCAAGTTCAATTAGGTCTGTTGTACCTATTAGGTTAATTCAAACTCTGGAAAATGTGTGATTTCACTAATTTAGTAAAATAACAAGTCACAAGGAAACAATTCGAATCGGTAGATATCAACACTTTAAAATCACCAGGTGGTGCCACTGTGAATTGTAGGATATGCCTTTAAAACATAATCACCCCAGCTGCTAGTGACTGAGTGACGGTCCTTTGGGGGAGGAGGCTTTGTGATTGATGCAGAACACTGAGGGAGATAGAGACAATGAGACTAAACCCATTAACTAGACTTTACTGGGGATCGGCAATTTATCTCACCCCTGGTACAAGTTTAGCCATAGGAATAACATTATAAAATTACATGCAATGATCGCCCCGGTAAAGTGCCAATACTACGCCATGGTCATGGCAGAGTGATGCGAGATGATGTCATAAGCGACTGGCCAATCAGCGGCCAGGATTTGAAAAGGTAGACGAGATGTCAACATGGAGATTAAACCGATCCGAACTGGATTTGCTTAAGAAATTTGAATTATTCTGATATTGTGATGCTGTTTAATATCATTTAAAGGGGTGAGATTAATCAAGAATCACACTTGAATCGTAACATACACAATAATCCACTCGTTGGGATGTGCCGTAGTTGTCACTCAGCTTCACTTCGATGACAATGACAGCGCATACAAACTCGTGGCGTATTGTGTATTCATACGATTCTCGATCCAGTTCTATATATGTTCTTCAGTCGAAGAACATTGAAGCAGTGCAGACCATACCATAGAAGCAAAAAATCATGACAAATCTTAATACATAGATCTTGTGTGTAGGTGGAAGAGCCCCTTAAAGGCGGACGTCCCCCAACCACGACAAGGCTACGACAAGAGCTTACAAGGAAGTTCCAATCGGGGCCTTGTCGCAGCCTTGTCGTAAGAAGGGGGGGTCTGCGACAGCGGTGTCAGGACGTGTTGTAGATGTCGCTGGGTCCTGTAAAAAAAGATGTCCATGGTCCCGACACGCTACAACAGTGGTATCGAGGAAACCACGGCACTCCACGACAAGGGTCCAGTCGTGGGAAAGATTTTGTCGTAACCTTGTCGGAAGGCTCCCAACAAGCTTCTAATCATGGCCTTGTCGTGGCCTTGTCATAGACTGTTGTTGGGAACTGGGTCCACCAACCACGACAAGGCTAAGACAAGGCTTCCAATCGTAGGCCAGTCGTGGACCTTGTCAGGAAGGCATTGTGGTAGCCTTGTCGTGGTTGGTGGACGTCCGACGTTCTCGATCGTATTCAAGTTCTATATAAGGTTCAGTTCTATATAAGTTCTTCCGTCGAAGTACAAAATCTCAATACATAGATTTTGTGTGTGGAAGAGCCCCTTTAAGGTGGGCGTTCACCAACCACGACAAGGCTACGACAAGAGCCGACAAGAAAGTTCCAATCGGCACCTTGTCGCAGCCTTGTCATAAGAAGGGGGGCTCTGTCGGGGTGTGTCGTAGACATCACTGGTTCCCGTAAAAAAAAGACGCCCATGGTACCAACACACTATGACAGTGATATCGAGGAAACCACGACACTCCACGACAAGGGTCCAGTCGTGGAAAAAATCGAACATGTTCGATGTTGTCGTAGCCTTGTCGGAAGGCTCCCGACAAGCTTCCAATCGTAGCCTTGTGGTGGCTTTGTCGTAGACTCTTGACGGGAACTGGGGTTCACCAACCACGACAAGGCTATGACAAGCCTTCCAATCGTAGGCCAGTCGTGGACCTTGTCGGGAAGCCATTGTCGTAGCCTTGTCGTGGTTGGTGGACGCCCGCCTTTATATAGACCACCAGCTCATATATATCTCACCAGAAGGGTTTCTGTGAATCCATCCTTTCCAATCTCAAGCCACATACATCCGTAGATTTATACACCACAGGCTGACCGAGATGTGACCGTTTTACGGGAACCCACCTCTCCGCTCTCAAACGCCGCCATCACACCAACTCTCGTCACGTGACTCGGGGCGAGACCAGCTCGTCACTCTCCAAGCAGAGGCTCGGTGTGAGCGGCGGGTGCGGTAGATTGGCCGCCACCTCTGTCTCCACTCTGTTCCAACTAGGTTGGTAAGGTTAAACCCAGATCGTGTCTACGAATTCTCACTCTCAGACCAAGTTTTGTTTTTTTATACTGGGTTCTGAGAGCAGAAATACTTATCAAGAAATATTCACAGCTCACCAAATTGTTAGTGAATTCTACCTTTATGGTTATATTATTCAAAATATACACAAAGGGAAATAATAACATGGAAAAAAAGCTTCAAGAGTGAGAATTGAATACACTCTCCAAGCACAGGTCCAGGTAACACAAAACACCTGCTGGGAGAGCGACAAACACTTACAAGTAGTGGGTCAAATTGTATGGAAAGACGGGGCTTAGTGATTTGAAAAACACTCCTGCACCCACCGCTGTTGCGGTCAAGGTGTCCCAAATTCAACCCAACCAGAGTTAACGTAGTGTAGCTTTGGCGGCCAGTGTAAACATGTGTAGGGGTCGTCCGCTCTTCACTCTCCTAGCACAGGCTCATTGTGAGCGGCTGTGAGCGGGTCGTCTGTGCTTCACTCTCCTAGCAGAGGCTTGGTGTCGGGCTAACGTCGTCACGTTGACGGTGAAATAACTTCACGAGTCCGGCCTCACATCGGTCACTCAGTCCCGCCTCACACCGGGACCGTGGAGCCGGAGGTTGGGGCCGCTCTCACCCGACAACAAACACTCTATAGGCCCGTTTCTATTGGCCGACTTCCCGTCACCAATCTACAGTGAGGAACTTTTGGCACTGCTGATCCAAAATTTGTCAATGGAAACAACCCAGCTCGTGAAATGACACAGGACTTTTTCTGCTTAGATTATGCAATGTGGCGACACCCAATATTGAGTGAAAGATTGGTCACTGAGTGAAATCTACTAGCCTCACTAATTTTTTTATACCGACGTACAGTCGGTGGCACTACCGACAGACTTTCTGGGTAACTAAAAGAATCTCTTCGGTTTTCGTCGGTCAGTTGAAATGGGCCTTCTAATGGGCCTTTAATAGTGCATAGAGTCTGACGACTCTGAAGAACAACCGCTCTATAAAGCTGGGAACCCAATGACCTTCTGACACACAGTCTGATCCACTATGACACAGAATTTTTGAACACAGGGAAGGCTATGATGACTAAATTTGGATTCATAGTTACGTCATAGACATGTCAGAGCCATATCCAATGCAGTGGGTGCCAGGCTTAAGCCATTTTCCACTGGCCGACTATTCGCCGCCGATCTGCAGTCAAGAGCCACAGGTCAATATTTAGGGTATACTGACGCCAGATCGCCATGCAGAGAAGTGGTCACGAATTAATATTATACAGTAAGGCCACCACTGACTGACTTGGTAAATGACTGACAGAACCAAAGGGGTTTGAAATCGTCAGTGATGGTCATTCAGTTTGGGGGACAGTTCTGTCGGTATGGGCCTGTCAAGAGCGGCAGAAACAAGGCATACACTGCACCCTCACCGATTTTTAGACATCGACGTGCAGTCGTTGGCCACCACTGACCGATTTTGAGGAGAACTGAATTAATCGGTGCAGTTTCTGTCGGTCAGTGTTAAATGGCCTTGTTGGGTGAGATTCTGGACCCAAGTTACTACTCTATCTCTGGAGGAACACAGTGGAAATCTTTCACTTAGTGGATCTATTAATTAAGACAGAGTGTGCTCCTGTATGTAGTAGTGACAGTGACAGTGAGTGATGATGAATATAAAACCCGCTGTTGATAATTGTAAGTGTCCACACACATTTTTCTTGTATCATGATTAATGACCAGCCTGGGGCCTGTTGAATAACTAAAGTGCTGGTTCCACCAACAGATGGATTTGCTGTATTATATCTCGGAATGTCTTGTTATCTCACCCCGGTATTTTTCTCCATAGGCTTAACATTAGGAACTCGTACTCCACAGCCGTGAAAGTATTGTACCCAATACTCAATGGCTAATTGGGTGATTCATTTTATCAATAAATAATGTTATTCGGGGTGATAAAATCATGAAACCCACTCGATGGAAATAGTTTGGTCTGTACTACACCGAGTTTGTCTTCGGAGTAATTCAGGAAGCGAAGCTTGGTGAATTACTCTGAAGACAAACGAGATATTTTCATCTCGTGTTTTTCCTTCTTGTTACATCTCACAGTATCGCAATATGCCTCCTTTCCGCGATACGTCGCGCGCGGTGATATATGTAATTTTTCACGATAGTGTGTGTATATTTTGGTGCTCCACTACCGCAACACCTCATGATCTATTGTCTGACATACTGCGGCATAGCGCGATCAGTTGCGACAAGAATTGTGAAGGTGCTTAATCGTACCAATGCTTTGCGGCAAAAATGCATGTCATTACTCAAAACCTAGCAAGACTTAACAAGTCAACCTATCGGGACAAATCTCACTATATCTTGTGTGCTGGTGGAAGAGCACCTTTATACAAAAAAAGGTACAGGGTACAAGGGTTATCGTTTAATGATATTCAATCATGTTTACTATGACAGTCCTAGACACCAGAAGTGTAAAATAAAGTTGACCCACATCGTCCCTAGGTCTTGCTAGCGTACAGAAAAAGGTCTTCATGAACGAACCTAAATTATTCAACAGGCCCCAGGAACCTTGGTCAATTACAGTTTAGAACAATAATCCGGCATACAATGGGGTGTGGTTATGCATTTTGGTAAAGAAACATGAAACTTGGTACATATAGAGTAGAAATTTATGTGCTGATCTGAATTAGAGATGGGGCGAAACTAGTTGCCGAGGTTTTCTATGAATACACAGGAAATAGTCATGAGAAAAATGAAGTAAAACCACGCTTAACACCCTCCATTCCGGGCAAAGTGTCCCCTTAAGCGGGGTTTTGAGTCTGTCGGTGGTGAGGATATGTAGTACATAATGCCTCTATACAGGTGATATTATGGTATAGAGACACTGTGATAACCACACAGACACCCCACAGACACCTACCAGACACCTACAGGAGCTTACACAGGCCGTTGCCTGCCCACCTCACACACACAACCAGAATAACCAAGCAATCAAGATAATCTGGAGTGTTGTCCCCACACTGTCCCGTCAGATTTGATAAGGTGTCTCTCTAAAGTGCCCCCTTATCCGAGGTTAAGAAGCATTCCGTACCGAAATCACTTCCCGTTCAGAACAAATTGTCCCCCTAAGCAGGATGTCCCCTTAAACAGGATATCCTGGAAGCGGAGTTTTATTGTAAATCAATGCTTGGTCTGGGAATCAGGAGATGTGGGGGAAGTGATCCAGTACTTAGAGGTATTTCTCATGGGTCAACCATCGTTATATACAAAAGGGGTCATCCATAAAGTATCTAACTGGTCAAGGTTGTGTGTGTGGGAGAAGGGGAAATATATATCTCTGGTTTAAAAGAAAATCTAATATGTACAAGTAGAGGGGTGGGATGGGGGTAAAATCTTTCAGAAATTTTTCGTATCTACTTTATGGATGACCCCAAATGGCTGACAAAGTCTGTCAAAAACAGACTTGAAGAAGGAAGGGAAATTAATTCAATTCAACAAACTGCCCTTGCTTGATTGCCAAATAACATAATTATAGTACAGGTAAAAATACGTATGATCATTCTTGATTGGCCAGTTAAAGGCATATAACATTGGATATGATCGGCTCAAAGTGTTGTAGAGCACATATCTAACTTAAAAATCGGTGGTCACCGTTCTAGAGGTCACTAGTGTGGTAATATTATAACAGAATTTATAGAAAAGAGTGGTTTTTCACCTATTTAAGAGTGTTTTTGCACATGTTTATGTTTTTAAATTCATAGGTCAAGAATCGAAAAAAAAAAAATTGAATATATTTCCTATGTAAATCAGGCAAATATAACAAGGCTCATTTTACCCATTGGGATTAGATAAACTGGACAAAATGCTAAATTCACTCATCTAGAATTAGAATGAATCCCAAGAACCTAGTTTTGACTGATAATTGACATTATTCGGAAATCACTAGGTGGCGCCATTGTAAATCATAGGCTATGCCATTAATATATATTTATATTTTTGAGTAAATCAGGCAAATATAACAGAGCCCATTTTACCTATTGGGATTGGATAAACTGGAGAAAAAAACCGTTAAATTTACACACTTAGAATTATATGAATCCCAAGGAACCAGTTTTTACTAATAATTGACATTATTTAAAAATCACCGTATGGTGCCACTGTAAATTATAGGCTATGCCTTCAATAGGTTGAACAGAATCCTATCAGTGTGACTTTATCACCCACTCTCCCCCCAGTTCTTTCGTGGCGCTAGCGCTGGCTTAGTCTCTGCTCCAACCCAAAGCCTGATCCTTGGGTATCCACTAAAGACAGGGGAGACAGGAGTTATACAAGTCGAACAACTCACATATCATTAGTTAGGAAATATAGGAATTGTTAAATGGGGTTAACAGACAATCCAGTTATTTCTTTTTCATCTTGAAACCACTTTATGATGTAAATATACTGCTGATTAGACTGCCCCTTTGAGTGAGCACATGTGTTATGTTGACAAACAAAACCCTGTAACACATGAGGTGCCTTCCAACGAAGAAAGTAATCCCTAAGACTATACCTGATTTGATATAACAAATAACAGAAATGAGTGTAAATCATTAACCATATAAATATATGCATATCTATTTACATGTAAACCACAAAAATACTGCCCAAAGCGCTACGAATTTAGGATATTTCAAAATCTGGCGTATGGGCCAGATTTCAGCCCAAACAGGCAGGTTGGGGCAGAGATATAAGCGGCCACAGGAAGTAGAGCGCAGGATCTCTGCTGGGAGAGTGTTTATCAGCACTGAGAGAGCCGCTCAGATTCCACCCATTGCGAGCCACCTTTGCACCTTGAGTAACCGATGCCTTTTTCAGGCACAGGTGAATGGACAGGTGTGTTGATTGATGGTGTGGGCTCCAAAAGATCCCCACCGTGTGGCTGAGTACAGTGTGGTGTCAGATTCAGGTGTTGGGGCTCTGCCTGATGTCGACCTCCCCTGATTCGCCAGACTCAGAGACATAGGAGAGACACCTACATTAACTACCGTTCACCTGATGAAGCAAACTGTAAGTGTTTACTAACCGAATTCTAGGGTTCTTTAAAATCTATTTTTATTATAGCGTTATACACGATGCTTATAAAAGGTTAGAGTAGCCACATACACTTTCTGTGTGCTGAGAACAAAATCTATCCCTGTGTGCTATTCACTGTACTATTGGCTTAAGCCTGATGCCCATCTACCGATTCAGGGTTGAGCGATTAGTTCCCAAATCGTATCGGAGTCGGTGAACTTGTCGCAGGCAAATTACGTAACCCTTTGCTCGACCGGCAGCCATTGAGGAGATGGGGTGGTGGATATTAGTCCTAAGCAAATCAGTCTACTAATTGGTGGCTCACCCTTGCCTAGCTGTCCTACATTTACCGACTACGGCCGACTCCTTGGGTGAGACAAATTATCGTCCGTTTGTCGTCGACAAAGGTACATGAATGTTCCAGAATCGGTAGATGGGCATTGGACTTAAGGAGCAGGGTGACCGAAAGACTGAAATACCTCACTGACCCACTGTTGCTTGATATGTTTTGATCCTAGACTCTGGTAGTTGAAGAAATTGCAAGTTGACTGGGTGCAAGTGGGTTACAGAAAACTACCCATAGACTGAATGTAACCCACACCTTTTAGTTGTTATTCATTTATAATTGCATGCTCATTCATCAATGATGAACATAACCTTTGCTCCTAGAAAACCTATGTCTATCTACGAACCCTGTATATTATGAGAAACATTTTGCTATATTCAATAAATGTAAACTGATTATAAATACAGAAGATGAATAAACAAAATATGTATATTTTTTAGTAGTCTTATATACCATACACCTGCAGGTGCTTTTAATACCGTAAAATAACCTGAATCTGGAATTTCATAGATAGCGACATCTCTATTAGCGATCATGGAAAAAGCAGTGACTGATTGGGAGACCGTTTTAGTGATCGTTATTGTAATGCATTGCATAGAGCTGATCATTGCTTGGTTGTGATGATCACTGTTGATTTGATCACTGATAAAGCCATCTACCACTGGCCGACTATTCGCCACCGATCTGCAGTTGAGAACCACCGACACCAGATCGGTGAATGGAAACAGACATGCAGAGAAGTGTTCACCGATTAATTGTGTGTAGATTATGCAATAATGCCACCACAGTGATGGTCATTGTGTTTAGAGGACAGTTCTGTCAGTATGGACCTGTCAGAAACAAAGCATACACATCATCCTCACCAATTTTTAGATACCGACGTGCATTTGTTGACCATCACCCACCCACTTTTAGGAGAACTCAATAAATTGGTGTCATTTTCACCGTCCAGTGGAAAATGGTTTTAAATGATCATTTAAAAAAGTTCACCCTAGACATTATCGGTGCGGTTTTCATCGGCAGGTGGAAACACCACAATAGGCTTCAAGCCCCATACACATCTACCGATTCAGGTTTGAACGATCAGTTCCCAAATCGTGTAGGTGTCGGTGAACTTCTCGCAGGCGAATTAGGTAACCCCTCGGCCCTTGTCGGCTAACCGATCAAGGGACATTTTTGATGTTCCGTTGTCATCGCAGACTGGATTTATCAACATGTCGATAAACTTTTAGTAACCGATTTAGGAACATCGAACTACAACTCGTTGGCGACAAAAGACCATCTCAAGGAGGTGTGGGCTGGGGAGGTTCACTAACCGTTGGCTCACCCTTGCCTAGCTGTCCCACATCTACCGACTACTGCCGACTCCGTTAGGATGCCTCGCCTGTGACAAGTTACCGTTCCTTTGTCGCTGACAAAGGTACATCATTGTTCAGAAAACAGTAGATGTGTGTTGGGCTTAAAGTAGGATTCACACAATGGGACAAATGGACCTGAGACTGGTGTACTTCACACCTTTGCACCAGTCGGCTACTATTTCCAGCTGGGTACAAAGTTTCACAGATTGGAGTGTTCTACAGTCTCAGGGTAACATGGCGGATTAAATTCACATGGGAAGACTTAACAGGTACATAGTCTCACCCCTACACAGGACACAGGGTACACAGTCACCGACTCAGGGTACTTCCCCATGTGAGTAGGTGTTATTTGGGACCACTGAGACTCACAGATTGGGGGAGAACATGTGAAATACATTTATCTAACCAAAATACCTAACCTGTTTAAAGTCAGACTGTCATGAGGTTTTGTTCCTTGTTAGGGGTGATTGTCACCAACAATTGCAAGGGAAAAAAGTTGTCTCAGCAAAATGGAACCCTGTCATTCACACGAGGACATTGGGTTCCAGTACAGAATCTCAGCAGAATTTGTCTCAGACAAACACCCTGTGAGGTACATGAATCTCAGCAGGATTTGTCTCAGACAAACACTCTGTGAGGTATGTGAATCTCAGCAGGATTTGTCTCAGACAGATACCCTATGAGGTACATACATGTCAGCAGGATTTGTCTCAGACAAACACCCTGCGAGGTACGTGAATCTCAGCAGGATTTGTCTCAGACAGATACCCTATGAGGTACATGAATCTCAGCAGGACTTGTCTCAGACAAACACCCTGTGAGGTATGTGAATCTCAGCAGGATTTGTCTCAGACAGACACTCTGTGAGGTACATGAATATCAGCAGGATTTGTCTCAGACAAACACTCTGTCAGGTGCATGAATCTCAGCAGGATTTGTCTCGGACAAACACCCTGTGAGGTACATGCATCTTAGCAGGATTTGTCTCACACAAACACCCTGTGAGGTACACGAATCTCAGACAAACACTCTGTGAGGTACATGAATCCCACCGTGAGAATCCCGCTTTAGTGATTGCGGGCGGTGGGTGGTATCGGAGTAAATCAAGGTCCTCCTCAAATAGTGTGATTCGCCATGGTGCTCATTCAGACAATTTTATCACCAACCAGTTCCCGAGCTTTTTCTGAGGCAGTAAATTAAACAAATTATTCATTGAATTCAGGACCTCCCAAAAGAAAGAAAATGGCCACACGGTCAGCTTAGGGTAATAAGATTTCATTAATTTCATTGATAATTTTCCTTAATGCATTTTCGGTTGGGTGAAACTTTCTAAAGATGGATGTCAGGAGCGGTGCCTGTTGTAAGAGGTTCATTCCTCTCCGTGAAAAGATTTCATTTGGAATCGTTCATCTGGAAACTTCTAGAAAATCCCGGATATTTCTGATAGAAATCGGGCATATTGGCAAATGTTTCGTTTCCACCTACCAAATATGGCATTTGGCACCGCCGACCGATTATGTGACACTTCTGGTGTAATAGTTGTCAGCTGGAAAAAATGAGGCTAAAAATTCTTCTCTCCAACATTATTAATATGATAGTAAGTAATATACCGACTTTTGAAAAAAAAGTGAAATAATCTTTCAGTGACCTTGACTTTTTCAAATGTAGTACTTCTGAGACCTCTGACAAACCCAAACCAGGTTGAATTAATCGATTTCAAAATCTTTTCGTACTCTTTCCAAACTTGGCGCTGAGTTTGTTCGCCGTTCCTCTGATAGAATTGGTTCGCAGTACGAGTTCCTAATGTTAGGCCTATGAACTTTTATGCCAGGCTAAGATATCAAAGAAGAAACCAACAAGTTTTGGTCAAAGTCATCAATCTCCACAAGTTTGATGCGGAGTGAATATCACGTAGCGTTCAAACGAGTTGGGGAAGGACATCTTTGAAAAAAAAAAGTCGCTTTCTGTATTTGTCTGACCCCTGTACACACTATAAAAATGAATGACACACAGGATATAGACCATTGAGAAGGAACTGCAATACTCATATGGGCATGGAGAATGAGCAACCAATTGTAAATTTCTTGTCTATACATTCCTATCAGGGCCAAGTAACATAGGTTTCTATGAGAAGAAAGTAACTATCTAAATTACCCCTAATTACTAAGGAACAAATTGACTGAATTGGGACAGTAACCATCTTGGTTAGTTACCTCCTCCCTGATGTTTACAGTATGGCTGCCATGTTTTGAATGGCATATAATACCCCTATTATTGCTCAGCTTG
Source organism: Alentia gelatinosa (assembly GCA_950022655.1). NCBI lineage: Eukaryota > Metazoa > Annelida > Polychaeta > Phyllodocida > Polynoidae > Alentia > Alentia gelatinosa. The sequence goes on from OX465582.1 coordinate 108,667,507, forward strand.
GTTCCCAATATGTCCACATGAGGGCAGGGTGCTCTATCAATGGCACCTTGAGTTGTTCAGTGTCATGAGCGGCCTCCTGACATGTACAACAGACCGAAAAGGGCGCTCAACCAGAACGTTTTGGTCATCCCCTATTGGTTGTTGGTAAAACAGCCAATGAAAGGGCAGAGCTCACAGATGCCAAGCCTGTCATGTCAACCCCCTGCTAAGGGTATAAAAGAAGGACCCTTTCTTGTCAATAAACAATTAAGTTCTTGACTCATAGTAGTACATGGTACATCTGTGTTTGAGTTCTGCACCATGGAGTTGTCCCATCACACTAATTCCATATAAGGAATAAAGTAGACCGAGTAGCCAATGACTGCATTCGCAGCAAACCCGACCTTCACCCTGACCTCCTTACATGATATTTTCTCGCGCCATGGGACGGCTCTTCAGTCGAGAGTTGACCTACAATCTAATGGGCCACAACCACCCTCTCTTACTCCCTTCTCTTAAGGTCTACCGCCTTACGCAAGTAAGGCCCAAGACTTTACACAATGTTAAGCCTATGAAGCAAAACTACCAGGGGTGAGATATTCATTTGCACAGAATTGCATCAGCTGTGTATTGAAACTGCAGCTGGCAATACGACCAACATATCTGTCTACCGGGACTAAGACGTTGGCTTAGGACGTGGGCTTATTGTAGTCTTAAGTGTGGTTCTTCAGCCCGTGTACGGTCCCTGCCGCTCACTTGCGCCCGTCGTTGATATTCCGGTGAGGAGGCTACTTAGGGATGAGTGATAGCTCGACGACTCTGGAATTGTCTCTGCGCATGGGTATCAGAGGGAAACCGGTGGCCAGAATTATTCATACTGGAGACTGGAGAAAGATGGAACATAAAGCTTTTAGAAGGAGCGGCATAAACACAGAAAAGGCATTGGCAAAAGAAACATAAGCTATATGCGAATTTATTGGGTTTTTTTTTCTTCTTTGTTCTGTTCGTGTTCTGTTTTATTATCGTTATGAAAACCTTCCGAAAGGCAGGATTAAGAATAGAGGGAAACTATGTTCCGGTGAGAGAAAGTCAAAGTTATTAGGCTTAGAATAAAATTCCTGCCCAAGGCCTTGGCAGCAGGCAGTAATTTCTCTGAATAACTTTACTGAGTAATTTTGACTTTCTCTCTGTGGAAACCTGGTTTCCCTATTCTTATATACCTTCAAATGTAGTTTGATAATGATAAATAGCGTTATTTGCTTACCCGCCATCAAACATGAAGTCAGATCAAACATCATCGAGTAACTTGAATCTCTCTGTTTTCTCCCCACTGTGCTTTTCATATGAATCATATAAGCGACAATCTGATTGGTCTAAACGTCAACCATGGGTAGTAAACGTTAGCCTTGGGTAGTAACGGTAAAGTTATTCTACCCCCCATAGTATGGTGTAACCATAGAGTGTTCGGCCATGGGTAAATAGGAATAGGTTCTACTCAAGTTTTTAAAATAAACATAAACGAAATAAAGTTCGATCAATCAGCCTGATGAGTTACATTACAAACGAAACCACGAACACCTTCTCTACAACCAGCACATGGGGAGTACCCAAAGCTGGTTTTTTAGAAAAAAAAAACTCAATGAGAGATTATGTCACAAAGTTTAGCCCATTAGTCAATGTGAAGGGTGAGATAAATTCAGAAACCTATTCAAGTTTAGGGTCAGAGCCCGATCCCATCTCATTTAAATTGCGATGTAATTCACACAGCTTTGCCTTGTGAATTACTATGCAATTCAATCTAGATGTGATACGAGCTCTGACCTTAAACTTTCATAGGGATCCTCTGTATAAACCCACCGGCCCGGTCATCACCAGCGGTGGCCATCTAGTAACTGGCCGGTAACTGGTTTTGCGAACCCTAATTCAACCTACCCGGTTCACCGCCATGTGGTTGTGCACCTGCTCCACCGCACCGGTCTCTATACACGTGCAGCGCCGCATGGTGGCCGGATGGCGCACTTATCATGCCAAACGGCCGGCTCGGTGGAACAGTCGCTTTATGCTATAGCCGCGCCCCATTCGTTGTGTATACATGCATATAAATATGTCCCCCAACAGCCCCACTTTGTGTACTAAAAAGGCTGATGATTAAATAAATGGGCAGCCATATTCATATAAACGACCTTGACCTCCTGACCCCGCGGATGTGACAGCGGCTATAGAGCAGCTCCCCGAGGGTTGCCGGCAGAGGTCGCCAGGGGAGGTCAGAGGTCAGAAATCACGCAGCCAATGACAACGACGTATCGCCAGACGTCAGAACGTACACTGGATCTCTGTACAACACCCCAAGCGCACTGTGAAGTATGCACCCCGACCATCTGCACCGATATGGCGTGTTATACTGTGCCAATGAGCGATAGAATGTAGCAGTAAATGTATGAGAAATGTGCGAACTCCATCAATACATTTACTATAGGGCACATAGCCATTGTGTTATGGAGGTGGCATTCTTGCCCCAACACCAAACAAAACACCAGGAAGGTGTATTTAAAACTTAGAATTATACAAAAATCGATTATAGATTTGATCACCATGGTCTTTGTTGCATTCTCGTTACCTAAAGTGATCCGATCGTGGTCACTATGGCCTAAGGTTAGTCCCAATCTTAATCGTTAAGCCAATATCCTTCTCGGTTTTAAAAATACCTCCCAGGTGGCGGGTCCAGTTATGAACGGATTTCTACTAAAATAAACATATTTTGGGGGCTTGCTATAGAGGTGTTTTAGCCTCGTCTGACGATTATCTATAGATTATAACAGCAGATGATTGTGGTTGCCCCCCGACTACAGTGCTGATATCTTACACTGTGCTGGCGGGTGATGGTAGAACTAGCAATCACTCTGTGCCCTGCAGTGAGTGTATTCACATGAGCATGTTGTATTGACAGCACGGCCGGTTTCCTAGAATCAGAATCTAACCATTGCTGTTGTATTCAGAAACAGATGCTTTAATAGTTAGGTGGGGAATTGGTGGTTAAGGGACTGGACTCGTAGACTTACTGCTATATCAAAGGCCAGTCCTTCTCATACCATGTCTATGTGGTGTGGTGTACAGCCACCTTTCTCCTTCACCCCCAGCAGTGGTAGATTTACAGCTATATCAAAGACCAGTCCTTCTCATACCATGTCTATGTGGTGTGGTGTACAGCCACCTTTCTCCTTCACCCCCAGCAGCAGTAGATTTACTGCTATATCAAAGGCCAATCCATGTCTATGTGGTGTTGGAAGTAAGAGAACTCTCACCTTGGTAAGTGTGTACATGTCAGATTTCTACCTAATTTCATCCCATAGATTTGATCACTACCAATCCCAAAGTAAGTCTAATGGAACGTAATTTCACCTTATTTTTTCTCAATAAACAAAAGAGTAGAAATCACCCCATCTAGTGGGGTCTATACCCGTATTGTCTATTTATACGATTCTCGATGCAGTTCTATATAATTCCTCGAGCACTGAAAGGTGATTTGGGGAGCGGGCCCCGTGTTGGCAGGTGGCTGAGGAGAAGTGATTGTCTGGGGTGAGGTATTAGTCAGCGCCTGAGGGGAATCGGTGTCGGATCCTGAGACAAACATGTCCATTTATTACATTTCCCGCCGTATATACCTTCATCAGGACTCCGCGTACAAACATGTTTATATTCTCCGCTCGAGAACGAGAAGCAATACCGAGTCGAGTAATGAAGTTATCACAGATGTATATATTCTTTTACGGTCAACCTGTAGCCGGTTATTGAATAAGAGACTTAGAAATATGTGACGAGATGTTTATTGTTATATACCTTCGGCCGAACGTCTATTGAATACTACTCGCTGCTAGGGATGCAGTATCAATAATGTTCAGGCACACTGTGCTTGTTGTGAATGTTCGGGCGCACTGTGCCCGTAATGAATATTCGGGCGCACTGTGCCCGTAGTGATTATTCGGGCGCACTGTGACCGTAGTGCATATTCGGGCGCACTGAGCCTGTAGCGAATCTTGAAAAAATAATTGGTGACCATTTCAAATATTTTTCAATTAAGCGGGTGTCGGTTTATATAGAAAAGTCTATAAAGTCTCTCAAATCGGAGATTCTCACTTCTTCTGTCGTTGGCCGGCACAAATGATCATCTGAGGCACTTAAAATTGATCCCGAGCGGATCCTAGTAGAACTGGAGGGAATCTTGCTGTCTCTATGGCATAGTCACGACATGAAGACGTCACTGTCAATGACTTTCTGAGTAGCTCCAAGATACTAATGCGGCACCGGACGATTGTCTGACATTTCAAATAACGATCCATGGTGGCACCACCAACCCCTGCCCCTTGTTCTTTTACCTATAGGAAATAGCGATCCAAACCACCAGGTGTCAGATTAGTTTTAACTATGGTGCCATCTGTATTTAATTAAAGAACTAATTAATCTTCCCCTGTCTCATTCAATATGTGCCCCTAAATTGTTGTATCGTAACCGCATCATAAAAATTAGCGATACCGCGGAAATATAGCCATACGATCCAATATTACTGGAGCAACGCTTTTTTAGTCGGATCGTTAAAGTCATCGTAAAAATAAAATTGCGATCCGATTATAGCTAGCGATACCACAAAAGCAGGAGCAACGGGGCACTGATGTCACCACACACTTGACGTTTAAAGGGCCGGTTCCACCAACACATGGATTTGCTGTGTTATATCTTGGTATCTCGTCACATCTTACAGTGTCGCGATATGTCGTACCTCCTATGTCGTGGTACATAGCGTGCGATGATATGTGTACTTTTTCACGATGCTGTGTGTCTATTTTTGTGCTCCACCACCGCGACACCTCAAGACACATCACGACAAATATGCACGCAATTATTCAAAACCTAGTGAGATTTAGCAAGACAACCAAATCATGACTAACATTGCTTTATCTTGTGTGATTGTGGAATCAGCACTTTAACCAGACGATTTTTATTATTTGATTCCTGAAAGTTGCTGGCCATAGTCGCCCAGTGTAAATGCCACTTAAAGCCCAATGCCCATCTACAGATTAATGGTTGAACAATTAGTTCCCAAATCGTATAGGAGTTGGTGAAATTGTCTCAGGCAAATTACATAACCCCTCACTCGACCAGCGGACATCGAGGAGAGGGGGGGGGTGGTTAATTAGTCCTAAGCAAATCAGTCTACACTTACTGACAGATATACGATTATGCACCCCAACAGAGTTAGGATTTGGGAGCAAGCTCCATTTACCAACATTCCCTTGTCAGTGACTAGATTTATGAATATGCTGATAAACTTTTGGCCACCGATTTAGGAACATAGAAACCACAACTTGTCAGCGACAAAATAACATCTGAAAGGAGGTGGTTCACTAATCGTTGGCTGACCCTTGCCTAGCTGTGTTACATCTACCGACTAGGGCCGACTCCATTAGGATGCCTCGCCTGAGACAGATTATCGTTCGTTTGTTGCCGACAAAGGTACATAAATGTTCCAAAATCGGTAGATGTGTATTGGGCTTATCCTGAACTGAGGTAACGGAGTGTAGCTCTGGCGGCCAGTGTAACTAACACTACATTTGTGCCTCAGATCATACATGGGATCTGGCCCTGGCTGTTTTTATACAGAGTAAATGCCTCCGGATCACGGATTATCGGTAGATGTGTATTGGGCTTCATGGCTGCTCTGATGCTCCAGCTGCAGTGGGCAGTGGGCAGAGTAAGAGGAGTAAGAGGAGATTCACTTCTACGATGATTTGACATGAGGGCACCTTCTGCAGTGACAGTATTATCTTCAGGCCACTTATCGTTGCTGGAGATTTAATGGATATTGATTTTACGCGCCTTCCCCCACGTCACACAGGGATTTAAACACTTTGTAATCAAACACAATAAAACCACAATCAGCCACAGGAAAAAAATATAATGGATTATTGCCAAACAGTGCAGTTTTTTCTCACTAGTCTCCTACCACATGGTTTTTAACCGTTTCAAGAGGATAAGGCTGGAGAAAATAATCTCCTTCTTATTGCGGGAGAAGTGTTACTATTTTTAGCTCGTGTATCGATAGCTAGATCTCCTCGCAGGCGGCTGCAGCCAGCGTGGATGGGTGCAGGGGTTTAAAGGCATATCTAACAATTTACCTTGAAAATTAAAAAAACATGTAATTTTCCTGAAATTTGGATAGGATGACTTCATAGTGTTATAGGACATATATCTAACTTGAAAAGCGGGGGTAGCCGTACTAGTTTTTGAATGAAATCATGAAAATATAATTATAGATAAATAGTCAATTCAGAAAGTTGAATTTCATATTGAAAAAAACACCCATATTATCTTCTTCAAATCTTCACAGGATGTAGAAGATGTATAATGCTAAAAATTCAAGTTTGGAAACTATAGGTCACCTTCCTTGTTTTTGAAAAAATCGAAAAAAAAACCATGATATTTTTAAGTGTATTTCCAATACGAATCACATAATTGAAAATGGGCGTATTGTACACATTAGGTTGGGTCAAACATGAAGAGTTGTGTCAGTTTTGGAATGTGCCTTTACAGTCCAAACGGTTTTGTAAATTCTAATGCGAAATGAGCAAAATAGGTAATTTTGATTTGCTTGATTCATTAAGGAAACGTACTGAAAATTTTGATATTCTTCGATACTCAAAAAAACCCATAACGGTGAGATATAGTTTTTAAAGCAGAGCTATGTAGTACTATACATTACGTTATGTTATTTGGTAACCAAACAAGGGAAATTTGTTGAATTGAATTTCCCTTCCTTCTTCAAGTCAGTTTTCACCAGATTTCGTCAGCCATTTTTGGTCATCCATAAAGTAGATAAGCAAATTTTCTGAAAGATTTGATTCCCATCCTACACCTTTACTTGTACGCACTAGATAAAAAAAAACTAGGAGCACATATAATGTTCATCATATATGAATGAGCGTGCAATTATAAATGAATAACAATTGAAAGGTTTGGGTTACATTCAGTCTATGGATAGTTTTCTGTAACCACTTGCACCCAGTCAACTTGCTATTCCTGCAACTGCCTGACTCTAGGATCCCAAGATATCAAGCACCAGGGACCTGTTTCACTAGTTTCGTGGCATGTGTAGATGGCATCTAGATGGTGTGTCCAGTTTCAAAGACTTGTCACAGAAATGTCACGAAACTAGTGAAACAGGTCCCAGGGGAGCTTGAGGTATTTTGGTCTTGGTCTTGGGTGATTGGTCATGGTCAGCTGGGCATGCTTCTAAGACCCTGAGACACTGGCTTCCTGCTCTGTTCTCACTATCACAGTAAACAGCATGCCTATAGTAAAGGGATAGTTTTCTGGAAGTACACTGAAAGCTTGAAAGATAATCTAGATGATGTATTTGCAAGCACGCTCTAAAAAGAGATGAATGCAAAAATTCCAAATATATCTTGACCATCCACACCCCCTTCACCGCGTAGGTAAATTGTCATACATGCCTTTAATCGTTAGAATCTCGTGCATTGTCTCGTAAAGCCGCCGACGTAGGTACGTTCCTCATCAAGCGTAGAGGAACATTGTAAACAGATTAGAAAACCAACTCACGCGAGACTCGGCCGAGACTCGGGGCGAGCGAGACTTCAGTTCACCCCGTGTAGTTCCCGCTTGTCACGCGAGAGGGCGTCTCGGCTGACGTCACGCCGAGCGCGAGACTTGACGAGAGGTCAAGTAGAAGTTCCAAGTGTTTCTGACTTTGTCAGACAGGATGAGGCTGTTCAGTAATAACACTTTAAACAGGGCAGGTAGATGGTGTCCTGATCACCCCTAGTATTTTCCCCATAGACTTAGCATTGGGAAGTCATACTCAACGCCCGTGGAGTATTATGAGAAAAACACTCAGTGGACAATAAGGGCATAAACTTTAGCCGATTAGTCAGTGATAGGGGTGAGATAAAATCTAAACCGCACTTGATCCTTACCACTTGAAAAACACCAGTTTTGGTTTGCTACGTAATCTCACTCAGCTTTGCTTTGTGAGATTACTCCACAACCAAAACTCATGGCATATTTTCAGTGGCTACGGATCTTGATGCAATTCTTATGAAACCTATGAAAGTTTAGGGTCAGAGCTTGTATTCCAACGAGTCTGAATCGCGTAGTATTTCACGCAGCTTTGCTGTGTGATATACTACGCGATTTAACCAAATGGGATCGAGCTCTGACCCTAAACTTAAATAGGTGTCTGAATTTATCTCACCCATCATATTGACTAATGGGCTAACCCATCTGACATACTCCCCCATTGAGTATCTTTTCTCTACATACCCTGTGGGCATTGAGTAAATGCTGGCCAGTAGAAGGAGACTTGACTTTATGTCACTAATTGTCGAAAGATAGAAAAGCCATTTGAGATTTGTAAAAGGACCAAGTTCAGTCTGTGTTGCCCAGGATTTTATCTCACTCCTGGTATTTTTGTCCCATAGGCTTAACATTGGGAACTCATTCTCCATCCCCCCATGAGTATTGCAGTCCGTTCTCCATGGTCTATATTCGGTATGTCGCCCGTTCTTTTAGTGTATACAGGGGTGAGATAGATAAAAGAAGCAACTCGTTTTGGCCAAAGAAGTATTTACCCAAATCATTTGAATGCTACGTAATATTCACTCGGTTGTCGCCTCGTTCATGCCATTCTGCATCAAACTCGTGGAGAACGACGACTTTGCACAAAACCTGTTGGTTTCTTCTTTAGTCGTCTGCTGAATGGCAGCCGTAGTAGATAGCATCCAGGAACGTCATTTCCGGTTGTTTCCCGCCATTTGAAATTGTCGTCTGCGAGGCAATGACGCGCTTAATGGAAAAAAAGGCGGGAAAGGAGAAACAAGGCCGCGGCGAACAAGAAGAAAATGTAATGCGTGTCAGCGGCGGCCGCGGATGAAAATTGCAGGAGGACGGCGGGTTCTCCCGGGAGCAGTTGGCGGGAAACTGGGGGCGGATCGGTGCAATAAATAGCCGACGTAACGCAACGTCTAATGGAGTCATAAATCGCCGAGACCCTTGACGCAAATGACACGGCAACGGGGCTTTGGAAATACCTCTGAGGCATGTTGGGGTGGGAGGTAGGGGATGAAGTGGGGCCAGTGGGTGTAGGCTGTGGGTATAATCTGTTCATGATCAGTGAAGCATGACCAGTGGGTGTAGGTTGCTGGTATAATCTATCCACGACCAGTGAAGCATGACCAGGCTGTGGGTATAATCTATCCATGATCAGTGAAGCGTGGCCAGTGGGTACAGCCTGCGGGTATAATCTGTTCATAATCAGTGAAGCATGACCAGTGGGTGTAGGCTGCCCATGATCAGTGAAGCGGAGCCAGTGGGTACAGGCTGCGGGTATAATCTATCCACGACCAGTGAAGCGTTGCCAGTCTGTGGGTATAATCTATCCACAACCAGTGAAGCGTGGCCAGTCTGTGGGTATAATCTATCCACGACCAGTGAAGCGTGGCCAGTCTGTGGGTATAATCTGTCCACGACCAGTGAAGCGTGGCCAGTCTGTGGGTATAATCTGTCCATGATCAGTGAAGCATGGCCAGTGGGTATAGTCTGCGGGTATAATCTGTTCATGATCAATGAAGCGGAACCAGTGGGTACAGGCTGTGGGTATAATCCGTCCATGATCACTGAAGCGGAGCCAGTGGGTACAGGCTGCAGGTTTAATCTATCCATGATCAGTAAAGCACGTCCAGTGGGTACAGCCTGCGGGTATAATCTGTCCATGATGAGTGAAGCGTGGCCAGTGGGTGTAGGCTGTGGGTATAATCTGTCCATGATGAGTGAAGCGTGGCCAGTGGGTGTAGGCTGTGGGTATAATCCGTCCATGATCAGTGAAGCATGGCCAGTGGGTGTAGGCTGCGGGTATAATCCGTCCATGATCAGTGAAGCACATCCAGTGGGTACAGCCTGCGGATATAATCTGTCCATGATCAGTGAAGCATGACCAATGGGTACAGGCTGTGGGTATAATCTATCCACGACCAGTGAAGCATGACCAGCCTGCGGGTATAATCTATCCATGACCAGTGAAGCATGGCCAGTGGGTACAGGCTGCGGGTATAATCCATCCATGATCAGTGAAGCATGGCCAGTGGGTACAGGCTGCGGGTATAATCCATCCATGATCAGTGAAGCGTGACCAGTGGGTACAGGCTGCGGGTATAATCTGGTCATGATCAGTGAAGCGTGACCAGTGGGTACAGACTGCGGGTATAATCCGTCCATGATCACTGAAGCATGGCCAGTGTATACAGGCTGCGGGTATAATCCGTCCACGATCATTGAAGGTAACAGCCTGCTAGTATAATCCATAATCTTCTCATTATTAGCGACACTATGTCGGTACCATGTAAGTGTTTGGACAGCTGGGCCTTAGCGCAGTTTAAAGCTCGTTTCCATTGGCACCGATATTTTGGGAGACCCTAAAAGTCTGTTGGTGGTGTTTACTGACTCTACGTCAGTGACACATAATTGTTGAGGGTGCAGTGGATACCACGTTCAGTGCGTTTCACATGTGCATACTGATAGAAATACTTTGAGCCTCGACTGATTCAGTGGGTGGTGGTGTTATTGCGTAATTTTTGCCAAATTAGTCAGTCACCACTTCAAATGCCAGGCAGTTTCCATTCACTGATTTTGCGTTGGGGGTTCCTGACTGTAGATCGGTGACCACTAATCGCCTGTCCACAGACAGTTCCTTAAAAAAAAAGTACTTCCCGTATACCATAGTTTGAGGCTGTATACCACAGATGTGAATCCGTATACCACAGTTATGGTATCTGACAGGTTTTATACTATGGGTCGTGGTTTACTGAGTCCCCATACATTCTCAATGGGGTCTTTGTATATGATGGATGATAAACAATGGGTCGTGGTTTACTGAGTCCCCATACATTCTCAATAGGGTCTTTATATATGATGGATAATAAGGTTACAGTCTTCATACTCAGCTATACAGTACCCTTGGCTTCCCCTTCAATAGCCTGCCGCGGGCGTCGGGGCGTTAGTGTCTAGGAACCAATTAGGAGTGTAGCTTAAGGGCGCGTGATGACAGGGCTCTGCTGTTTAGATTCCCTTTTTGCTGTACGTGGAAGCATGTAGCTACATGGAAGTCGCATTTAGAGACATACACCGCTCACAGGCCCTACGGCGGGTAGATGGCAGCACCGCAGTTCTACTCCTTTATTACCCCCTAATACGAAGTCTCTATGATGAACGTATAGAGCCTACAGATCTCTACTGAGTAGGATATGGAAAGATGTACAGTGGAACCCCGCCTAACGGACACATTTTTGCAGTGCAGGCCGACTTTTGCACAGCGTGAAGATTATCGGTGAGTTTTTTAGTTGGCAGGTTGAAACGCCACATTATGGCTTTAACACACTCTGCAATTTTGGAACATGAATGTTCCTTTCTCACCAACAAAAGACTCAACAAAAGGACAACCGTAAGCTCAGGCGAGGCCTAGAAATTAAGTCGGTCAGTGTGGCACCCCCTCCAGAACTTTGCCTAAGATTTGAAACTGCCTGCTGTTGGTATGTACCTTTGTTGCTGATAAATTGCAGACCAAATTGAGACTAATAAATTAAGGGACTTGAGTTTAAGAAATACTCCCCATATTGCCTACCAGAAATCGCTCACGATATCGACAGTCAGTCATCCAGTGTAGACGGAATTTGCTTACGATTACTTACTCCAACTAATGACCACCACCCCCATCCATAAATCCAGCTGTGATGGCCGCCGCCCTGTGCAAATTCGCCTGAGACATGTTAAGACTAGTTTACGATAAAGGGAGTTAATCAGTGGGAACAAAATCATATAATGTGTTTCCCACTTTACGCTGCACTCACACAGAAGCACAGCGGCTGCCTGCTACATTAAGACACACGCCTTGTGAATCTTCATGAAGCGAATTAAGCTGACCGACGTGTCGAGGAGCGAGGCGAGGGCCATGGACAACCGTCACTCCCTTCTCCTTGTGGCCCTTCATATTGTCGGCGATACCGATTTTGGCCCATTATTAGAAGCTAGGTGAGGAGAAATGGCCCTGCCACACACAGACTGATCCCCACTCACCGATTTAACCCCCGGAGATTAAGTACTTTATCGATGGCCCCAAATCGCTCACAATATTAACAGTGAGTCGTTGAGTGTAGATGGAATTTGCTTACAATAAATTCCCACTGATAACCACCACCCCCATCCATAATACCCATTGTGATGATCGACATCCTGCACAAAAATTCGCCTGAGACATGTTAAGACTAGCTTACGATTAAGGGAGTTAATCGGTGGAAACAAAATAATATAATGTGTTTCCCACTTTACGCTGCACTCACACAGAAGCACAGCGGCTGCCTGCTACATTAAGACACGCGCCTTGTGAATCTTCATGAAGCGAATTAAGCTGACCGACGTGTTGAGGAGCGAGGCGAGGGCCCCGAGAACCGTCACTCCCTTCTCCTTGTGCACCTTCATATTGTCGGCGATACCGATTTTGACCCATAATTAGTAGCTGGGTGAGGAGAAATGGCCCTGCCACACACAGACTGATCCCCACTCACCGATTTAACCCCTGGAGATTAAGATTAAGTACCTGTTCCTTTATCGGTGGCCCCAAATTGCCTACAATATCAACAGTCAGTTGTCAAGTGTAGATGGAATTTGCTTATGATAAATTCCCACTAATGACCACCACCCCCATCCATAAATCCAGCTGTGATGGTCAACCCTGCACAAATTTGCCTGAGACACGGTAAGACTACCTTACGATTAAAGAAGTTAATCGGTGAAAACAAAATCATATAGCGTGTTTCCCATTTTACGCTGCACTCACACAGAAGCGCAGCGGCCTCCTGCTACATTAAGACACGCGCCTAGTGAATCTTCATGAAGCGACTTAACCTGACCGACGTGTCAAGGAGCGAGGCGAGGGCCCCGAGAACCGTCACTCCCTTCTCCTTGTGGCCCTTCATATTGTCGGCGATACCGATTTTGGCCCACAATTAGAAGCTAGGTGAGGAGAAATGGCCCTGCCACACACAGACTGATCCCCACTCACCGATTTAACCCCTGGAGATAAAGATTAAGTACCTATTCCTTTATCGATGGCCCCAAATCGCTCACAATATTAACAGTGAATCGTCGAGTGTAGACGGAATTTGCCCACGATAAATTCCCTCTGAAAACCAACATCCCCATCCATAATACTCATTGTGATGATCGACATCCTGCACAAAAATTCGCCTGAGACATGTTAAGACTAGCTTACGATTAAGGGAGTTAATCGGTGGAAACAAAATAATATAATGTGTTTCCCACTTTACGCTACACTCACACAGAAGCACAGCGGCTGCCTGCTACATGAAGACACACGCCTTGTGAATCTTCATGAAGCGAATTAAGCTGACCGACGTGTCGAGGAGCGAGACGAGGGCCATGAGAACCGTCACTCCCTTCTCCTCGTGGCCCTTCACGGGGGAATGTTGGAGCAGCCTTTATTGTGCTTGGAGTGGCGGCTTTCTGAGAGTGTTCGCAAAGAGTAACAGCGGCCCACGCCCCTCTCCCGGGAACACTGACTGCCGGTCTACTGGCACCTGTCCAGCCTTACTGCACAGTGAGAATGACGCTTTACACTTGTGGTCATGAATGTGCTGCTGAAGGCTCTCTGCCAGAAGGGTATTAGTAAATCTGGGGATGTCTGAGGGAGGACAGCTGTTTGCCTATTTATAGGGTCTTAAAGCTGGACTATGTCAGTTAAGAGACAGTCCAAGCTGTTTGCCTATTTATAGGGTCTTAAAGCTGAACTCTGTCAGTTAAGAGACAGTCCAAGCTGTTTGCCTATTTATGGGGTCTTAAAGCTGAACTATTTCAGTTGAGAGACAGTCCAAGCTGTTTGCCTATTTATAGGCACTTAAAGCTGAACTCTGTCAGTTGAGAGACAGTCCAAGCTGTTTGCCTATTTATAGGCACTTAAAGCTGAACTCTGTCAGTTAAGAGACAGTCCAAGCTGTTTGCCTATTTATAGGGTCTTAAAGCTGAACTATTTCAGTTGAGAGACAGTCCAAGCTGTTTGCCTATTTATAGGGACTTAAAGCTGGACTATGTCAGTTAAGAGACAGTCCAAGCTGTTTGCCTATTTATAGGGTCTTAAAGCTGAACTCTGTCAGTTAAGAGACAGTCCAAACTGTTTGCCTATTTATAGGGTCTTAAAGCTGAACTATGTCAGTTAAGAGACAGTCCAAGCTGTTTGCCTATTTATAGGGACTTAAAGCTGGACTATGTCAGCAAATGATCAGTCCAAGCTGTTTGTAATACACGAGCGCTAGCGACCAGGGAGGTGGGACAACCTCGAGTAGTTTACAGAGCCACCAGTCCACATAACCATCGTTTGTTACATTTATTATCCATCTTTTCTAATAGATTAGACCCAGTAATTGCCATATTAAAGGATACATAACAATAGGGACTATTTCTTTGCTCTATAGCTCAAAGGGACTATTTTCCCGTATACCATGGCTCTGAGGTCGTATACCACAGTTTTTAATCCATATACCAGAGTTAATTATGGTATCTGACAGGTTTTATATAATAATGGGTTGTCGCCATACATTTCCAATGGGGTCTTTGTATACGATGGATAGTAAGAGTGTATGTCCCACGCTCCAAACCAGTATCCGAACCACTCTGCCCGTGGCACCAGGAGGAGAGGTGAGGGACCAGGATGAAAGGCGTGGGACCAGGACGGAAGACGTGGGACCAGGAGGGGTTCTCACGGCCCTGCAGCGCCCATCGACGGCCAATAAAGTAATCAGGGACGCGCTTCTGATCAGGACGATACGAGGCGACGGGCGTTAGATTGGAGCCCCGGGGAGCCCACCTTCTGAGGCCTTTGTTGTGGCTCTTAATACAAACACCCGCCGAAATAAGGCAGCGGGCTCAGAGCGTAGACACGACGTGCTTCATGTATCACGGGTTTTCTTTGGTTTTTTTCCCATCATTCTTTATTGGCCGTATGTGTACAAAATATTATCGTAAAACTGGATCTGTTTTAATCTTGGCCACCATATGCCACGACTGGAGTTTGGTGTAGTGATTTCACGAGGCGAAGCCGAGTGAAGTCTGGAGCCAAAACTCCAGGAGTGGCATGCCGTGACCACGGTTAAAACGAATCAGGTTTTGATTTTATCCTACCCTGTCTCCTCGATTTTGGAATATTACGTGATAACAATTCTGTATGCCACTAGTGGCATATGCCAGTCAGCGTGGTTAAGCCTTTTATATTAGGGGTAGGATAATATTATATACCTATAGCTGTATCAACTACGTATACTGCCCGCTCCTACCCATGCCGCATTTATATCCGTACGGCACACTGTGACGTACGGGGTATGTGATCACGTGACTAGGTAACATTTCACCATTTTTAGGTATATAATAATACGAAAACGAGCTGACTGTCTTCGTACGTCAAAATATTTGGTAAAATTATTGGTCCCATACATCCCTCTGCCTATGGCATCAGGATGTATGGGACCAATAATTTCACCGCGTATTTTTTACGTACCAAGACAGAAAGCCAGTTTCCGTATAATACAACAGAAGGTATAAGGTCGTCGTGTTGCCAATAAATTGGCTAGGCCATCAGCCGAGGCTGGTTTTCTCTGGCCGCCAAGGATTGAACATCATCAACCCTGTGCTTCCTACATTTTCTTATCATTTACACAATGCCAATAGTAGTACATGTACAATCATCCATACATCAGATATATTATCTTATTTATACCAACTAGCCTAGGTTTAACTAGCCCACTGATATTATTACTTATATAGTATGTCGTGATCATGGTGAACAAGCTACAAAACGAGATGATAATTTACGGTTTGTACAGAACGAGATGTTTACACCGAGTTCCGCAGAAACCGTAAATTATCATTGGATTTCGTGGCTTCTTTCGTTCTATATCTGGTAGGTCATTTTATAATTACTATATACCCGAAATTGATAAAAAAAGAATTGATTTAATTTGGCCTGACAACTAATATTTCAGTCAATGTGTACGGAACTATTTGTATCGGCGCCATATCGGGAGGTCTAAATTTATATCGTAGTAGGCCTAAGGCCTGGCGTCCACCTACTACGATACTACGATACAAAAAACAAATATCGGAGACATATCGGAAAGATGCAAAATCGTAAACATATGTCTCGATATGCCAGTCCACCATTCATCGTAAGGGTTTTTTTGTGCCTAATCGCAGAAACGTGGTCAACTGCCCCGATATTAGGTGACCTTCCAACGCGATTTTGATTTTCTATCGGGAGGTGCATCGTAGACCATATCGGAGCCGTATCGTAGTAGGTGAACGCCGGGCCTAACTCTGAGGCCGTATACAATGGATATGAATACGCACACAGTGGTTATGGTATTTGACAGCTTTTAAACGATGGGTAGTGGTTTACTGAGTCAATATTCATTTTAATGGTGACTTTGTATACAGGGATAGCCATCTAGACAGACAGACTAAGGGTTAGACATATTTCTGTTCCCATGCCTGTTCTGTTACATTCTATCCTCACCATCATCTGACAGTCTCTATCGACGCAACAACGACCGTGGTGAAAATATGAATAAGAAATCCAATTAGTCTCTCCACTATTGATTTCCAGCTTAGAATAATAAAATTATACCTATATCTAACGTCGTAATAGAAAGGCCACGTGCAGAGACACTTTTTATTATCTTGGTGTGGTTTCCTCTCTGGGATACTGCTATGACTCACGTGCTCTGTATAGGATATACTACCGTATCTCAGAAATAGCCATCTCTAGCCATAGAAATAAAATTTGGAAAAAATACTCAACGATCACCCCCGTAAAGTGACAATATTACGACATTGTAATGGCGGAGTGAATGTGAGATGACATCATGCAGTATTGACCAACTGGATTTGCGAAGAAATTTGAATTATTCTGATATTTCAATGTTATTTAATGTTGGTGAAAGGGGTGAGATAAATACAGAAGCGCTCTTGAATCATAAAATAGATAATATTCCACTCGTTTGGCTGTGCCATAATCTTCACTCATCTTCACCTCGATGACGATTGGGGCACATTTTAGCTTGCGGCATATTGTATATTTATGCGATTCTCCATGCAGTTCTATACCATAACTCACTTACTCTATAGCATATTTATATAGAACTGCACTCAAGTCATAAAATACACACTACTTCACTTGTTTAAATGTACCACAGTCATCATTGAGTCGAAGCCGTGTGACGATTACAGCACACCTTAACTCTTGGAGTATTTTGTATTTATACGATTCGACTGCAGTTCTGGATTTATCTCACCCCTTTCACTGACATTAAATAGCATCACAATATCAAAATAATTCAAATTACTTCGCAAATCCAGTGATTGATAGCTTATATATAACGTCATCTCACATTCACTCCACCACGGCCATGGCGTAGTATTGTCACTTTACGGGGGTGATCATTGAATATAATTTCTCCAAAGTTATTTCTATGGCTAGACTTGTACCAGAGATAAGCTGCCGTAACTCACGTACTCTGTAGCATAGACTCACCGTCCAAGCCTTGCCTGATGAGACATTTCGCTGTACCACAGTCTTATCCAACTGAAGAAGATTAAATCAGTGTTGCACACATAACTATTGACAGAGGACTGAAAGGTCAGCGCGAGTGGTTTTGTTCCCTGCCTGTCTGGATGTCTAGGGCCAGTCTTTGTGGCCGTATCTCTATTCATAGTATGGTCTTCTTGTTTCTCTGAATACATACACAATATGGACTGGTTTCAGATACAAGCGGCTGTATGCTCCGAGAAGTTGATGTGTAGTAATATCTGAGAAAATGCGAGGATATTGCGCAGATACAACTCCGAGGATTTTGTATTTGATATTCAACTTTTATCCTACCCCTAATATAAAATCCCAAGGCTTAACATTGAGTTTCCGTATGCCACGCTGACTGGCATACAGAGTTTTATATGCTACTAGTGGCATACAGAATTGTTATCACATAATATTCCAAAATCGAGGAGACAGGGTAGGATAAAATCAAAACCTGATTCGTTTTAATCTTGGCCACCGCATGCCACTCCTGGTGTTTGGGCTCCGGACTTCACTCGGCTTCGCCTCATGAAGTCACTATGCCAAACTCCAGTCGTGGCATACGGTGGCCAAGTTTAAAACTCATCCAGTTTTACGATATTCCTGACAAATGGGGTACTGATATTAGTTCATTTAGGTACGCACTATTTTTTCACACGCACTATTTTTTCCGTATGCACTGGCTTCAACCGGAGCATACAACAGGCAGATAATATGAGACACCGGTATGCGAAAAAAGGACCATAGTAGTAGTACATGGGAAGGTGAATTTGTTAATGGGAGAAAGGGAAAGTAGTATAGGAGAATGTGGGTTTGACGATGGAGATGAGAATACAGTACAATGTTAGGAAATTAAGTTGGATGACTGGGAATACGGAATACGTAATACGAAAAACGCAGTCGATTGCATCTGGGAAATTTGAACTTATACTGACTATTTTCAGCCATAATGTCCAATGTACCCATATTCACGTTGATCATAGGGACACACTAGTACTATACAAGAGTAGTACTACAGCCTAGTAGTATACAGAAATATCGGTTTGCTCATGGTGATTCAGTCCAAAAGTAGACTTCAAGCTGGATCAAACGATGGGATTCATGTACCTCACAGGGTGTTTGTCTGAGACAAATCCTGTGAGGTTCTGTACTCGAACACAATCCCTTCATCTTAATTGCTGGGGTCCCTTTCCATGAGACATTATTTTGAACCCTGTGAGGTACAAGAATCCCACCGTGTGAATTCCACTATATATATCATAAAAAGAAAACGATTGATATAGAAGAATGACAGTTTAAAGCTGGGAATTGATTCAGTGAAATACACAACGCAGTATGAAAATATGCGTTCATGTAAATGACGTTTTTATGTTTATCCTACCCCTAATATAAAATCCCAAGGCTTAACATTGAGTTTCCGTATGCCACGCTGACTGGCATACAGAGTTTCATATGCCACTAGTGGCATACAGAATTGTTATCACATAATATTCCAAAATCGAGGAGACAGGGTAGGATAAAATCAAAACCTGATTCGTTTTAATCTTGGCCACCGCATGCCACTCCTGGAGTTTTGGCTCCGGAGTTATCTCAGCTTCGCCTCATGAAGTCACTATGCCAAACTCCAGTTGTGGAATACGGTGGCCAAGATTAAAACTCATCCAGTTTTACGATAATATCGCATAGTAACTCACAAGGCGAAGCCGGTTGCCGATTTAAACGAGATGGTTTCTGAATTCATCTCATCCTTCACATTGACTAATGGGCTAACGTTTGCGACCTAATCCCCTAGGGAAAATACTATACATATATTAATATATATATATATATATATATATATATATATATATATATATATATATATAAATGTATTTTTTTCTTTTATACATCCATATATAGATTTATACACATATAAGTTTTTATATAGTTGCTCCTCAGTAAGATATTTTCCCGGTACCGTGCTATTGAAGCCGACCCTGGAGGTAGCTCTAAGGCGCGGCCCGTCTCCAGACACGAGCCCGATTAGAGTGGAGGACATCTCGTCGTCAGAGCCCGACTTCAAACATCACCGCGGTCCAGGCTCGCCAGGGCGTGTCCATTTGAAAATCACTACCCGTAGGGGTGGGCAGAGGGCGGCGCCCGGTGGCCGACCGGCTCGGGGGGGGGGGGGGGGGGGGGAGCGGGGGGCAGGGACCTCCAACGCCTCAGGGATCAATAAAGTAATCAATCGATACGACCAGGGGGCTGAGGGGAGGAGGAGGAGGGGCGGGGAGGGGTGGGAGTGCCGGCCCACTCTCCTAGCAGAGGTACGGTGCTCTACTCTCAGCGGCCGCTTATATCACCGACCCGCCTGCACTCTCCCAGCAGAGATCCTGTGCTCTACTTCCTGCGGCCGCTTAGATCTCTGCACCGACCTGCCTGCACTCTCCCAGCAGAGATCCTGTGCTCTATGTCCTGCGGCCGTTTGTATCTCTCCACTGGCATGCCTGCACTCTCCTAGCAGAGATCCTGCACTCTATTTCCTGCGGCTGTTTGTATCTCTCCACTGTCATGCCTGCACTCTCCTAGCAGAGATCCTGCACTCTACTTCCTGCAGCCGCTTGTATCTCTGCACTGACCTTCGCACACTCTCCTAGCAGAGACCCTGCGCTCTACTTCATGCGGCCGCTTGTATCTCTGCACCGACCTGCCTACACTCTCTTAGGAGAGATCCTGCGAAATACTTCCTGCAGATGCTTGTATCTCTGCACTGACCTTCGTACACTCTCCTAGCAGAGATCCTGTGCTCTACTTCCTGCGGCCGCTTGTATCTCTGCACCGACCTGCCTGCACGCTCCTAGCAGAGATCCTGTGCTCTACTTCCTGCGGCCGCTTGTATCTCTGCACCGACCTGCCTGCACTCTCCTAGCAGAGGTCCTGCTCTCTATTTCTCGGCACCGATCTGCCTGTTTGGGACAGAATCTGTCAATCTGTTCATAACTTTTAACAGTTGCCTTGTTTTGAATCTGAAACGTTTGCTGGTTCCCATTGTCCTGATTTAGATATTCTGGTTTCATTGGATCCCAGGGCCCCGTATTACTAAGATCGATGGCAAACATTATCGCCAAACGTACCTTCCCCAACATACACCTCGATGGCCAACCAATGGTCAAACTGGCCACAATACTGGCCATAATGTCTTAGCCATACGCCACCCTGGGGAACTAGCGTTCGGTTGAGGCAGAGATTAGTAAGTGCCAGTGCCACGAACGATCTGGGAAGAGAGTGGTACCTGTCCCTCTCTCCCCCCGCCGCCGGCCTCGCGGGCGCCCTATTCCCGTGTACAAGATGTAGAGGTACGGGAGAGGAGGGTGCAGGGGGAGGGGGAATGACAAGGGATGTATGAGGGGTACAGCACGGGTTGTATTAGATGGGAAAACACACGGGGGAGGGCTATAATATAGGCTGGAGGGAGTGTTTACAAGGTACACGTACGGCTCAATGAGTAGGGAGATGGACGATTACAAGTAACATACATCTGTCACGCAGTTCTAAGATTTCGGGTTGGTGTGGGGGTGAGGGGAGCGGGTGGGTTGGTGTGGTGGGGTGAGGGGAGCTGGCGGGTTGGTGTGGGATGAGGGGAGCGGGTGGGTTGGTGTGGGATGAGGGGAGTGGGTGGGTTGTTATGGGGGTGAGGGGAGCTGGCGGGTTGGTGTGGGGGTGAGGGGAGTGGGTGGGTTGGGTGGGGTGATGTGAGCTGGCGGGTGGCGGGTTGGTGTGGTGGGTTGGTGTGGCGGGTTGTTGGTGTGGCGGGTTGGTGGGTGGGAGTGAGGGTAACTTGGCCTGCGACGCCCCGCCCGATAAGAGCGGCGCCGTGAGGGTGATGTGAGCTGGCGGGTGGCGGGTTGGTGTGGCGGGTTGGTGTGGTGGGTTGGTGTGGTGGGGGTGTGGCGGGTTGGTGTGGCGGGTTGGTGTGGTGGGTTGGTGTGGTGGGGGTGTGGCGGGTTGGTGTGGCGGGTTGGTGTGGTGGGTTGGTGTGGTGGGGGTGTGGCGGGTTGGTGTGGCGGGTTGGTGTGGCGGGTGGGCGGAGTGAGGGTAACTTGGCCTGCGACGCCCCGCCCGATAAGAGCGGCGCGGGGAGCGTGATGAAAGCCGGCCCTGATAACCTGTGACCGGCGATAACTGAGAGGTGCGGACTTAGAGGACGACTTAATCCGCGCTGTAGATAAGATGAGACATGACACTGAGAGGGACGGGCACGCCGGGCCTCTGTGTGCCCTCTCCGCTATAACCAGCAGCCCAGGGTGGTGGATATATATGTGTATGATCCACCTAACACAAAGTGTCCACAGAAAACACACAGGGAGTGTGTATCTATATACCCAGAGCATACGGATATATCCACCTAATACAAAGTGTCCATAGAAAACACATCTATAGGAGTGTGTATCACCATACCCGGAGTATACAGATATATCCACCTAATACAAAGTGTCCATAGAAAACACATCTATAGGAGTGTGTATCACCATACCCGGTAGCATACAGATATATCCACCTAATACAAAGTGTCCATAGAAAACACATAGAGAGTGTGTATCACCATACCTGGAGCATACAGATATATCCACCTAATACAAAGTGTCCATAGAAAACACATCTATAGGAGTGTGTATCACCATACCCAGAGCATACAGATATCTATTATTCACCTAATACATAGTGTCCATAGAAAACATAGGAGTGTGTATGGACATACCCGTTGCATACTGATATGTTGTATGCTCCGGGTACAGAAAAATAGTGCGTATGGAAAAACAATGCATGACTAAAATAAACTGATATCGACATGCCACTTGTCCAGAAACGCTGGATGATAAATACAATATAGACTGGTTTCAGATAAAAGCAGTTGTTTGCTCCTCGGAGAGCATACAGATATATCCGCCTAATACAAAGTGTCCATAGAGAACACATAGGGAGTGTGTATCACCATACCCGGAGTATACAGATATATCCGCATAATACAAAGTGTCCATAGAAAACACATAGGGAGTGTGTATCACCATACCCGGAGCATACAGATATATCCACCTAATACAAAGTGTCCATAGAAAACACATAGGGCGTGTGTATCACCATACCCGGAGTATACAGATATATCCACCTAATACAAAGTGTCCATAGAAAACACATAGGGCGTGTGTATCACCATACCCGGAGTATACAGATATATCCACCTAATACAAAGTGTCCATAGAAAACACATAGGGAGTGTGTATCACCATACCCGGAGCATACAGATATATCCACCTAATACAAAGTGTCCATACAGATATATCCGCATAATACAAAGTGTCCATAGAAAACACATAGGGAGTGTGTATCACCATACCCAGAGCATACAGATATATCCACCTAATACAAAGTGTCCATAGAAAACACATAGGGCGTGTGTATCACCATACCCGGAGTATACAGATATATCCACCTAATACAAAGTGTCCATAGAAAACACATATGGAGTGTGTATCACATGTAGGAACATAGACTCTACAGGGGGCCCTTTGAAAACTTAAGGGAAGAATTAACCAGTGATCACACTGCCAATCAACGAGCTATTTGAGGAGAGAAAACCATTACCATTCGATAACTGGAGCCCGTTTAATAATCTAGGATCGTAAATGTAGGCTCCTTTATGTATGCCAAGGATACCCAGGGACGATGGGGGTTAACTTTATTCAACTCTTATGGACGACCTTATGGACGGCTAAAACTTTCATAGCGAATAGATTCACCTTTACAAAGGGTTTAACTAAAACATAGTTTTAGTTGATATAAGGGGAATGATATGAGGGAAATGTTCCTTTTTGTGGAATATGTCTGTTAAGGCGGGGTGTTCCCCTTACGCGGAGGGTCCCTTATGCAGGGTTCTACAGTATAAGTGTTGTTACATCACAGGCAATATGCACAACTGTTCTTAGCAAAATGTTCGTTTACGCGGGGTGTTCCCTTACGCGGAAGTTCCCTTACGCGGGGTTCTACAATACACATGTTTTTACATCACAGACAATGTGCACGACTAGAGTACAGCCCTTGTAGTAAAAACATGTGGAATTAACTCCAGCCGCATGCGGGACTACCCCCTCTTGATTTACCACCTCCACGGCTGTTTTCACTTTGTATCCACCTTCACTGGTTATTATCTTCTCCCACTCCCTGTAGTGGTTGCCAGGGAACCAGACGTTATGTTTACCCCCCAAGGCTTTATTACCCTCCTAGAAACCTCCATCGTCCGTCCGTCCGTCCGACCGTCTCCGCCTCTTGTGTTGTCCTTACCCCTCACCGCCAGCTGCTAACTCCCGCCCCGCCCGCCAGGCGTCGCGGGCGTCGCTGGAGCCGTACCGGGCGTCTGGTGAGCGTTCCTTCTCGTATTTGTGAACGGCGCGGCGGTGAGAGCGGTGCAGTGTGGAGCTCGGCCCGGAGACGCAGTGCCGAGAGCGGGACCACGACGGGAACCGCTCTACTTGACCTGGGTACGGTGCGGGCGGGCAGGCGGGCCGTGTTGGAGCGTGTCGGGACGTGTTGGATCGTGTCGGGACGTGTCAGGACGCATCGGGGGGTGCCGGAGCGTGTCAGGGCGTGTCGCTTTGTGTCGCTTTGTGTTGGGCCTTGTCGGGCCGTGTGGAACGTGTGGGACCGTGTGGGACCGTGTGGGGCCGTATCAGAACGTTTCGGAACGTGTCGGGGCGTGCTGGGCCATGTAGGGACGTGTCGAGACCTGTCGGAACGTGTCAGACCGTCTTCGGGGGTATCAGGACTTGTCGGAACGTTTTGGGACGTATCAGGCCGTGTGGGACCGTGTCGGGCCGTATCGGACCGTCTTGGGACGTATCATGACGTGTCGGACCGTGTAGGGACGTGTCGGGACGTGTCGGAACGTGTCAGACCGTGTCGGGCCTCCGGGCGGGCCCCGGGAGGGTCGCCGCCCGCTGCCGGACCCGGGCTGCTGAGCATTACGCCGGGCATGAATGGTCTCCGCACCCCAAGACGGGAGGAGTAACTGCAGAGTGTGAGTGGACGTCGCTCGTGACGGGTCTGAGGAGGCGAGACGAGAGAAAATAGTCCGTACGTCTTCAGATCACTACGCCACTACGGAAGTAGTTCCAGACCAGCCTGCGGAGGTGAGATAAGAGAAAATAGTCCTTTACGTCTTCATATCACTACGCCACACCTATGAGCTATTCTCGGGTATGGGAGGAACTATTTTCCACGAATTGTATTCCACTTCAAATGAGTAATTGGGTGGCATCGGATAAAGAAGTTTTCCCCTTCCACATACCAGAAGATCTACTCCTCGGGAAAACAGGCCTCGACTTCCAGACCAAGTCATCGTTCTCCTACAGATGAGTTACTCTCTGCCTCTAGCCGTCTTACCCCCACGATATCGGGAATTCTCGTCTCTACCTCCGCACGAATTCGTCTCCGCGCGTCTCCCGGGCGTCCCCTGGGCGTTCCCCGCGCGTTCCTCGGGCGTTCCCGGCGCACCACTGCCCTCTAGGGGGCAGTCCGTAAACGACCTGCTCAATAAATCGTCTGCCCCCGCCCAGCGATCAAAGCGACCCCCAGCGGAGACCCGACACGTGTACATCCGGGCGGTACACGCCACGGTAACGCCACCTGGTGGACAGTAGACCGGAAACGTCCAGCCCCCACTTCAGTGACCAGCAAACACAAGGGATTGTATGTACGTAAGTGATGGGACCCATCGTGAGGCTGTGCCAAGGTCGTGGTGCACGGACTTAGAAGGAGCAATTGAAGTGCGTATATGGAGGGAGCTACAACACTGGAGTTATTATACCCACGGGAAAGCTTTCTCTTACCGGCAGTACTCTATGGAGACGTGCTTAGTGTCCCTGAATGGAATCTGTGCCGAGATGTTTTGGTGGGAAATATTCACCGAGTTCGAAGATCAGTAAGTTTTAGACATTCGCACACTGGTATATTTACCTAGCACATATAAAACGTGTAAATTCTGGTTGGATCTGCTTGGAGTTTCTCCAACACATAGAGATATAGTGAACCAGACCTATGCGTGGACACTGAAGGCCCACGAGAGTGAGATTCTCGTGTAGTGCTAAACTCAAACCTGCTATTTTTGTATTTCTCTACACAGATATACTTCTTTATCCTACCCCTCATATAAATCTCCATAGATTTAACATGGAGTGACTGTATGCCACGGTTATGCCATATAATATTTATATGCCACGGGTGACATATGAAGTTAAAAACAATTGACGAGGTAGGATAAAATCTAAACGTCGCTTAATTTCATACAATTGTTTAAATGGCATTCATTGTCTTCTGCTACAGATATCACTCAGCTTCGCTTCGTGATATCATTCCGCGAAAACAACTCATGCCGTATAAACAATTGTATGACATTTCGTGACGTTTCTTGATAATCCTTTTGATTTATTTATTCCCATACTGAAAACATAATTTAGAACTGTAGTTTTTGTTATCTCCTTTCCTTGAGAGAATGTAATGAGATCACACCCTTTCGCTGGTAATAGATATATCACAGTGAGGATACTGGCATAGATTCTTATATATTAGGATTTGAATTAAAGTACAAGCTATTGTGATAAGATCTTTTTCTGTGTTCCGAAGAAGCCCTATACCGCTTCGGAGGTGTGGGTGATGGGCCTGTGATTTCTGAGTCCGTTTTTTTTTAATTTATTTTTTTTTTTTTTTATGCCTGAGTGAGGTGGGTTTCTTCTGGTACCACACAACACCTGGAGTATTGATTTGATATTCTCTAGAAGGAGGTGCTATCATTGCTAAAACAAAATATCCCAGCTCTAACTAGTCAACCAGCTTCAACGCCTAGGTCTACTGACGTTGAACTGGATTGGGGATATTCTGGCAAGTCATTCGATCAGAGACTTTCCTTATGAATGGAATTTTACTCATTCCGGCATCGGAGGAATTACATTTCCTGGGGATTTGAATGGATCGCGTGATCACGGAATGCTCACACGAATTTAGCTGTTCGTGGATTGTGTGGTACCTGACATGGAATTTACTTCTTTTTAGAAGTTATATCTTTGGTAAGGAAATCTCCCGAGAGACAACTTTCGTGACGTCATTACACCGTCAAGTCTGCGCTGGTTACGGTCTGAGGATACAATAGTGCATAAACGTGACAGAAACCAGCGTAAAAATGTCGCTGGGTTTCTCGTCTTTATAGCGTTTAAATACAAGTCGCCCATTCTTTGACTCTTTTTTACAGTTTTTCTTTTTCTGGGACCTGTTTCACTAGTTTCGTGACATGTCTGTGACACCATACAGACATTGGGGTTGTCTAGTTTCGTGACAACACAAGTAGCTGCCCTTAGGTAAAGACAGGCCCCAAACATAAGAATTAGACAAATCTACACATCATGCACCTGTTTCACGAAACTAGTGAAACAGGTTCCAGGAGTCCGTATTTTCAGTCGGCTCCATGATCAATTTTTCTCATTTTACCTGATTTTCATGTACTGATAAGATATCAATTTATGTCACGGATTGTGTTGGCTCCGTAATCTCACGAGTCGAAGACATCATTTCACTTGAAGACTCGTGAGATTACAGAGCCAACACAGTCCGCAACTCAAACTCAAACGAGTGGCATCCAGATTTTATCCCACCCCGTTTCCACGATTTTTGAATATCAGAAAGTTGTGACATAAACAAAAATTCATATCATACCCGTGATTAGACTGGCTCCAGTCCCTGCATGCTATGGCTACCCTCCTGGCTGGGATACAGGGACTGGTACAATCGGTAATGGTTTTGGATTTCTGGCGCTGTATTCCCAGCACTCTCCATACAGATATTCTGGCTATTGTTCAGGATATCTGCTGGGAGATTGATACCCTCTCAATTTTATCTTGATCAGGTCACAGTCAGGAGTAGGCGAAATCTATTGCTATGATAACACACGCGGCCAGGGAACTGGAGGAGGGCAGGGGGAAGGGTAGGAGGAGGTATAGGGTTACAGGGAGAGGATTGGGGCCATAAACACGAGATTCTGTTCATAGTGGACAAGTCTTTGATTCATGGGCTAGTCAAAAAAGGATACATACAATAATGAACTTTATTCTGATTGTGTTAGGGGTTATTAGGGGTAGGATAAATACATAATCAAGTGAGCAGTGGAATCACCTTCCAAGTACAATTAATGGTTCGAGCTCCAGTAAATTATATTATATGTTATGGTATGTACAAGGAGGGTGCTTTGTCATACATCTTCAATATATATATAGCCTGCTTCGGTTGGGAAACAGTTTTATAGTCTTGGTGCATTACTCTCTTGACATTACTTCCTCATCTGGCAATAAAACGTATCATAAGGAACCAGTTTCGACTGATAATTTACAATATATAAAAATCACCAGGGACCTGTTTCACTAGTTTTGTGACATGTCTAGATGGCGTCTAGATGGTGTGTCCGGTTTCATAAGAACTAGACATTAGACTTCGTTTTATCCGTGCTTGTTCTAGTGAAACAGGTCCAAAATGGCGCCACCATAAATTGTCGGATATTCCTTTAAGGACGCGAGCGTTCCGAGCAGGTTGCTTTAACTCACCGCCAGACGTCGCGTCAGTGGACAGACGCAGGCGGACCGAGACGCCTCTCCATCAGCGTCCGCGTCCATGACAACCCCTACTTCCGGTGATACGCGCGCATCAAGTCTGACTGACATGGCCCCTCTCCTCCCAGATCTTTCGCGATGCTGGCGCTTGCTAAGTAGAGCGCAGGATCTCTGCTTTGAGAGTGTGACATGTGCAGCGCAGGATCTCTGCTAGGAGAGTGTGACACATAGACCGCAGGATCTCTGCTGGAAGAGTGTGACACGTAGACCGCAGGATCTCTATTAGGAGAGTGTGACATGTAGAGCACAGGATTTCTGCTAGGAGAGTGTGACATGTAGAGCGCAGGATCTCTGCTGGGAGAGTGTGACATGTAGAGCACAGGATCTCTGCTAGGAGAGTGTGCCATGTCGAGCACAGGACCTCTGCTAGGAGAGTGTGACATGTAGAGTGCAGGATCTCTGTTAGGTGAGTGTGACATTAAGAGCACAGGATCTCTGTTAGGAGAGTGTGACATGTAGCGCACATGATCTCTGCTAGGAGAGTGTGACATGTGCAGCGCAGGATCTCTGCTAGGAGAGTGTAACATATAGCACGCAGGATCTCTGCTGGGAGAGTGTGACACTAGTAGAGCGCAGGATCTCTTCTGGGAGAGTGAGACACGGTGGATCTGGGTTCTCAGTGGAGCATGGCGGGGGTTGGTGATAAGGCATGGGGTGTAGTCCTCCTCATACCTGACGGGGGATGAGAGCTGACAGGTCGAGCGGGGGACGTGCGGGGGACGGGCGGGGGACGTGCGGGGGACGGGCGGGGACGGGCGGGGACGGGCGGGGGACGTGCGGGGGACGGGCGGGGGACGGGCGGGGGACGTGCGGGGACGGGCGGGGGCGGGGCGGGGGACGGGCGGGGGACGGGCGGGGCACGGGCGGGGGACGTGCGGGGGACGGGCGGGGGACGGGCGGGGGACGTGCGGGGACGGGCGGGGGGCGGGGCGGGGGACGGGCGGGGGACGTGCGGGGGACGTGCGGGGGACGTGCGGGGGACGTGCGGGGACGTGCGGGGACGTGCGGGGACGTGCGGGGGACGGGCGGGGGACGTGCAGGGGACGGGCAGGGGACGGGCAGGGGACGGGCAGGGGACGGGCAGGGGACGGGCAGGGGACGGGCGGGGGACGTGCGGGGGACGTGCGGGGACGTGCGGGGACGTGCGGGGACGTGCGGGGACGTGCGGGGGACGGGCGGGGGACGTGCAGGGGACGGGCAGGGGACGGGCAGGGGACGGGCAGGGGACGGGCAGGGGACGGGCGGGGGACGTGCGGGGGACGTGCGGGGGACGTGCGGGGACGTGCGGGGACGTGCGGGGGCCGGGCGGGGACGGGCGGGGGCCGGGGGGCACTAAATGATAGATCGCCTATGGCATCTGACGGCTTTAGATGGAGTGAGAGGGAAAAAACCCAACAAACATCGCCGTAATACATTATGTGTGAAATGGCGTGGATACACTGGAATTAATGAGGCTCGGCCGGCGGCGCATGCAGCGCTAAAAAGACAGGCGAGCGAATAACAAATGGGCTGGATATACATGGAGGTGTTAAGAAGTTGAAACGGCTCGCGGCGCTGGTGGTAAATCAGAGTGAGGGATACATGCGCCTTGTCCGTGCCTCCTCTAATTGGGACCGGCGCCAGGGGGCGGTGCTCCTAGAAATGTGGGAAAAGCGTTGCTCCAGTGATATCGGATTGAATCACTATATTCATGCGGTATCGCTAATTTATGCAATGTGATAGCAGTACAGAACTTTCAGGAGTACACATTAGTTGGGCAGGGGTTCGTTGCTCCAAGAAATATGGGAAAAGCGTTGCTCCAGTTATATGGATCATGTTGTGTGGTATTGTTATTTTCAGGTTGTATCGGTACTTTTTAGAACACCACATTTTCAGTGACATAGGTGAAAGGTTCATTAGATTTTTAATTGAATATAGATAGCGGCATAGTTATAATGCGATCTGCAAAGAATCTGGAGCACCGTTTTCAACCCCAGGTCGCTATTTTGCAAATCGGTCATGGTTCCTGTTACCTTTAGCTGTAATCAGCTCGCAAATTTACTTTTACGATTTACTTTTACGATTACAGCAAAGCAGTGATGGCATCTAATACCTGACAATACCCCACCTCCAACTCTAAGCGGAATTCACACAGTGAGATTCATGTACCTCATAGGGTGTTTGTCTGAGACGAATCCTGGTGAGATTCATGTACCTCACAGGGTGTTTGTCTGAGACGAATCCTGGTGAGATTCATATACCTCATAGGGTGTTAATCTGAGATAAATCCTGCTGAGATTCATGTACCTCACAGGGTGTTTGTCTGAGACAAATCCTGTTAAGATTCATGTACCTCACAGGGTGTTTGTCTGAGACAAATCTTGCTGAGATTCATGTACCTCACAGGGTGTTGGTCTGAGACAAATCCTGCTGAGATTCATGTACCTCACAGGGTGTGTGTCTGAGACAAATCTTGCTGAGATTCATGTACCTCACAGGGTGTTGGTCTGAGACAAATCCTGCTGAGATTCATGTACCTCACAGGGTGCTGGTCTGAGACAAATCCTGCTGAGATTTATATACCTCACAGGGTATTTGAGACAAGTCCTGCTGAGATCCATGTACCTCACAGGGTGTTTGTCTGAGACTAATCCTGCTGAGATTCATGTACCTCACAGGGTGTTTGTCTGAGACAAATCCTGCTGAGATTCATGTACCTCACAGGGTGTTTGTCTGAGACTAATCCTGCTGAGATTCATGTACCTCACAGGGTATTTGAGACAAGTCCTGCTGAGATTCATGTACCTCACAGGGTGTTGGTCTGAGACCAATCCTGCTGAGATTCATGTACCTCACAGGGTGTTTGTCGGAGACAAATCCTGCTGAGATTCATGTACCTCACAGGGTGTTTGTCTGAGACAAATCTTGCTGAGATTTATATACCTCACAGGGTGTTTGAGAGAAATCCTGCTGAGATTCATGTTACCCACAGGATATTTGTCTGAGAGAAATCCTGCTGAAATTCATGTACCTCACAGGGTGTTTGTCTGAGACTAATCCTGCTGAGATTCTGTACTCGAACACAATCTCCTCGTCTGCTTTGTAGGTTTCTATTTCCAAGTTTTTTACGTTGCAATTGTAGGCGACAATTACCCCTAACAAGGTACAGGATCCCATGAGATTTTTATTTTAAAGAGGTCTTAAATGGAATACACATGGTGAGATATATGTACCTCAGAGGGTTCAACATTTCATGAGATTCTGTCCCTTTTTAGGGGTAAATGTCGGCAACAATTGCAAGGGAAAAACAGGTCTCAGCGAAAACACTACAATTTAGACACAATATTGTGTTGCAGTACAGAATATCAGCAGGAATCCAATCGTGTGAATCCTACTTCAGGGGAAAGGCGTGAAGTACACCATCCCAGGTATATTAGTCTCTACCTTGTAGGGGGGGGATGTCAAAGACATTCATTACAGTCGACAAAGATCACCACAGAAAATCATCAATAATGGATATCTGATTCCATCTGTCGATATAGTCATAAAGTATTTCGATTCACAAAAGTATTGCAAAAGCAGCAAAATCATAATAACTGTATCTGTGCAGTAGTACCACTGGCTTTCTTTTGCCTGCAGAAACAAGACCAGGAATTGGAGAGAGTCGTTGCAATCATCTTGCAATTAACAAGTACGGAAGATGAAAGAGACAATCAATAGTTGATGACGAATATGGCTGTGGATTACCACTGACCCTGACTCAGGATTTCTCTCCGTATGGAGCGTGGTGTCACAAGTAATTATAATCTCCGCGGGCGCGGAGTTGATAGCTACACCGACTATCCATTAGACACACGCGCAAACCCTCCAAGGTGCTGTGATTTGCGGCGGTGGCCTCGCTTCAAGCTCTAGTAATTGCCAGAGTGAGGAATCTGTGAAGGGGACATGGTGCAAGTGGCTGTGTTAAGTGGGAGACACACTGTACGATTTTGTTCCCACCGATTAACTCCCCGATTAATCGTAATCTGTAGTAATTGCCGGAATGAGGAATCTGTGAAGGGGACATGTTGAAAATGGCTGCGTTAAGTGGGAAACACACTGTACGATTTTGTTTCCATCGATTAACTCCCTTAATCGTAAACTAGTCTTAACGTGTCTCAGGCGAATTTGCGCAGGGCGTCGACCATAACAGCTGGATTTATGGATGGAGGTGGTGTTCATTTGTTAATCAGGAGTAAATTCTGTCCACAGTGAATGATTGAAAAACAATTTTCTCAGAGATTTGAGGCCACGGATAAACGAACAAGGGCAAAATCGGTGAGCGGGGCTTAGTCTGTGTGTGGCAAGGCCATTTCTCTCAGCAACTAATAATGGGCCAAAATCGGTAGGCACCATTGGGGGTATTTCTTCATCTCTGTTATCGCCGACAAGGGGAAGGAACAGGTTCCTTAATTTATCGGTCCCATTTTCGGAACATTGGACTGCAACTTATCAGCGACAAAGGTACATACCCACAGGGGGCATTTTCAAATCTTACGCCAATTTCTGAAGGGTAGTGCCACACTGACCGACTCAATTTCTAGGACTCGCCTGAGCTTACCTTTGTTCTTTTGTCGCCTAGAAAGGAGAATTCATGTTCCGAAATCGTACAGCGTGTCTTTAGGCAAAGTTCACGAGGGGGGTGCCACACTGACTGACTCAATTTCTAGGGCTCGCCTGAGCTTACCTTTGTTCTTTTGTCGCCTAGAAAGGAGAATTCATGTTCCGAAATCGTACAGCGTGTCTTTAGGCAAAGTTCACGAGGGGGGTGCCACACTAACCCGACTTAATTTCTTGGACTCGCCTGAGCTTACCTTTGTTCTTTTGTCACCGAGAAAGGAAAATTCATGTTCCGTAATCGTACAGTGTGTTATGGCCTTTAGTCCCAATGCAATGAGCAGCTCTTAGTGTTAGTCTGAAGGCAATGAGTTGCTCAGTGCTGTAAATGCGGCTGACTGGAGGCTGGGCGAGCCATCCGAAGCCCATCATCGAGGAGCTGGAGGCCACTGAGTCTCCTCTCTCTGGCTGACGGACACAATGGCTGCGGATAATGCACCATCGAGAGCAGCTCTCCTGGCCTATCTCACGCAGGAGGCATCTTTGGTGTTTGACTCGTCTCCAGGCAGTCGGTGAAGTAGGAGATTGTGACTGGGAAAGGCTGCTGCAATGATGTCATTCCACATGAAGGAGGTTTGGATGCTTATGTTGAAAATATACCTCTTATGATTCTCTTTGGATACCTTCTGGATATGTGTTCAAGATGTTTTTGTTTAGGCAATTACCTTTTGGTCATTTGATTGTTCAGATGATTGAACTGAAACAATCCAGAAACATCACATGGACTACAATGCTGTTCCAGGGAACACCAAGGATTCAAATAAGAAGCCGCGATTAAATTTTAACTATCTGTAGGAGTACAGTTTTGGCTCGAGAAATTCAGGTCAACAATAGACTGTAGAACCGTCCAAAAGTGCTATTAACACTATGTAAGGAGGTCAGGGTGAAGGTTGTGGTTTGCTCTGAATGCAGTTATTGGCTGCTGGGTCAATCCATGCCTTCTATATTCCTTATATGGCAGTGAAGGCATAGGGACAACTCCATGCAGATAGAGACTCCAATGTGCGGACTCACGCCTGACTTCTACATGACAGGAGCATTATGACCCGTGGCTCTGTCTTGCTCTGGCTCGGTGTGAACTATTCCGCTCTGGGAGAGAGGAGGGCATCATGACTGCCATCAATGCCATCATCCTCAAGTCCAAGGTGATCCACTGCCCGATGGTGGCGAGGATGTCTCGCTGCTTCTGCGTCCGGCTGGACGACGAGGTGGAGCTGATACTGGATGTGGACGCCGCCGAGTACCAGCTCCTCAACGACGAGCCACTCAACGATAACTATAGGTGGGTGTCTCGCTAACTGCCAAGTAGTGTGGCGCATGAGTAGACGATAACTATAGGTGGGTGTCTCGCTAACTGCCAAGTAGTGTGGCGCATGAGTAGACGATAACTATAGGTGGGTGTCTCGCTAACTGCCAAGTAGTGTGGCGCATGAGTAGACGATAACTATAGGTGGGTGTCTCGCTAACTGCCAAGTAGTGTGGCGCATGAATAGGCAATACCTGTAGGTGGGTGTGATGCATGGATAGACAATAACTGTGGGAGGGTGTTTCGCTATCTGCTGAGTAGCGTCACGCATGAATAGACGATACCTGTAGGTGGGCGTCTCGCAAACTGTCGAGTAATGTGACGCATGAATAGACGATAACTATAGGTGGGTGTCTTGCAAACTGCCTAGTAGTGTGACGCATGAATAGACGATAACTATAGGTGGGTGTTTCGCTATCTGCCGAGTAGCGTCACGCATGAATAGACGATACCTGTAGGTGGGTGTCTCGCGAACTGCCGAGTAGTGTGATGCATGAGTAGACGTTAACTGTAGGTGGCAGTGGTGCATGAATAGACAATAACTGTAGGTGGGCATCACGCAAACTGCCAGATAGTGTCACGCATGGATAGACGATAACTATAGGTGGGTGATTAACCAACTGGCGAGTAGTGTCCCACATGAATAGACAATACCTGTAGGTGGGTGGCTCGCTAACTGCCACGTAGTATCACGCATGGATAGACAATAACTGTAGTCGGATGTCTCGCCAACTGCCAATAATTGAAATAAAAGAATAGATAATAACTATAGGTGGGTGTCTCACCAACTGCCAAGTAGTATCACGCTTGAATTGGCGACACCTGTAGGTGGGTATCTCGCCATCTGCTGAGTAGTGTGCCGCATGAATAGACAATAACTGTAGGTGGGGATCTCACAAAATGCCGGGTAGTGTCATGCATGAATAGACATTAACTATAGGTGGGTGTCTCGCTAACTGCCGGGTAGTGTCGCGCATGAATAAGCGATAACTGTAGGTGGGTGTGATGCATGGATATACAATAACTGTGGGTGGGTGATCCACCAACTGCTGAGTAGCGTGACGCATGAATAGATGATAACTCTAGGTGACAGTGGCGCATGTATAAACAATAACTGTAGGTGGGCATCTTGCAAACTGCCAAGCAGTGTCACGCATGGATAGACAATACCTGTAGGTGGGTGTCTCGCAAACTGCCAAGTAGTGTGACACATGAATAGGCAATAACTGTAGTCAGATGTCTCGCCAACTGCCAATTATTGAAATAAAAGAATAGATGATAACTATAGGTGGGAGCTTCACCAATTGCCGAGTAGTGTTACGCATGAATAGACGATAACTATAGGTGGGTATCTCGCCAACTGCTGAGTAGTGTCCCGCATGAATAGGCGATAATTGTAGGCGGGTGTGATGCAATAGGCGTGGGAGGGTGTCTCGCTAACTGCCAAGTAGTATGCAGCATGATGATAACTGTAGATGAGTGTTTCACTCGAACTCGCACAGAGGCCCCGTTCCGTACCAAGAGTCAATTCCCATCTCGTTTTGTAGCTTGTACAGCATGGTCAGGTAGTTCTATATAGATATTACATATTTCATTATCTGCTGGTAATGGAGAGCCATTGGCACCGTTTGGAAGGCCTCGAGGGTTAGACAGATCACCTGATCGCTATCAGAAAGGATAGTTTTTTTCATTGTTTATTATAGGAACTTTCTTTATAATTTGCTCCTTACTCCTTATATGTTGCGATATATAATAAGATAAAATGTATATACCTTACTGGTATATACTATACATACATGAGTGGAATATTTTCATCAAAAGAAACAAGGTATGT
The DNA here is from genome assembly GCA_950022655.1 of Alentia gelatinosa. NCBI lineage: Eukaryota > Metazoa > Annelida > Polychaeta > Phyllodocida > Polynoidae > Alentia > Alentia gelatinosa. Next base: position 108,703,644 of record OX465582.1, read on the forward strand.
GAGTATGTACCAGTAAGGTAATACATTTTTATTTTATTATATACCTTCAAATATAAGTATTTGATGAATTACATATGGAAATATGAATTCCGAGCTGGATTCAAAGTGTGCTGGTATATCTCTTGACATCTTAGTGAAAGTCAAGCACAGAAAATGCTCTAAGCACATTGTTTACTCTTTTTTCCCCTTCAACTCCTGTGATCCTTGTGCAAGTCACTGCAAGCACTTCCTAAGTAGGTCAGTGCAATTATTTTCAGCCAATCAGAATTTGTATTCAAAGTAGGGTGGTACATCATTCTATACCACCATACTGTGCCAGTATATATATTTAATACCAATACCCTAGCAGAGGTTGGTATTTGTGTAACATAATGGCACAGGTATATAATAACACACAAATCTTAAAGTTGTGTGACCATTTACCGCTGTATAGGGCAGAGAGTGATTGCTAGTTCCACCATCATCTGCCAGGAAAATGTAAGATAGCGCCACTGTAGTCGGGGAGGGGCAACCACTGTTGTCAGTTGTTATAATCTATAGATAATATTGAGACGAGGCTAAAATTTGTGAATGGCAAGCCCCAAAATATATTTTTTGATAACATTTTGATAATTGGCCCTGCCACCTGGTGTTTTAGATGGCGTAGGGGGGCAAGATGGCCGCTTCCATACCACAATAGCTATGTGCCCTATAGTATCAGGGCCAGCTGAACAGAAATCTCCCATAAGTCATTCGCCCCTGCCAGCCACCATACCATTCAACTTTTCACTTTTCATGGCTCGGTTTGTCTAGAAACACACGTGTGACCTTATTAGGTGTCCATTGTTAAAGCCCAATACACATCTACCGATTTTGGAATATGCAATTTGTCTCAGGCTAGGCATCCTAATGGAGTCGGCCCTAGTTAGTAGATGTAGGACAGCTAGGCAAGGGTCAGCCAACGATTAGTGTCACCCCCTCCCAATGAGTTGTGGCTCTATGTTCCTAAATCGGTCACCAAAGGTTTATCAATTGGTTGATAAATCCAATCGTCGACAACGGAACGTTGGTAAATAGCCCCTGATTGGGTGGCCGACACGGGCCGAGGAATTATGTGGGACAAGTTCACCGACTCCTATACGATTTGGGAACTAATCGTTCAATCTTGATTCAGTAGATGTGTACTGGGCTAACTGTCACAAGGACCAGGGGCCTGTTTTTCAGACGGACGTCTTTATTTGTAGTAATCACAAAAGAGTGACCAGTTGGACGACCAAACCAGTGATCATGACCAAAAAGTGTTCCTCAGACCCGGTCACTATTCAGCTGTTATGATCACTGTTGGTCCAAGGCTCATTCAAAAACAAAAGCATGTCTCACATGTATATTATTCAACAGAAAATTGTGAAATTTGGGAATTAGATAAAACAGATATAGATAATTCATGGCAGTAAATATTGTTTCATCTGATACAGTGGAAGTGTATAAAATGAAATATGCCACCATTTGGGCTAAATGGTCACCAACTGGTCACAACTCTGGAACCCAAAACAGTGACCACGACAGTTTACCCCTCTAAATGGTCGCACATGTTATGACGACTTATCTCTGGAACCCAAAGGTCTCCAAACGGTCACTAACTGGTCACTCTAGGAAATGGTCATGACTGAAAAACAGGCCCCAGATAACTGCATTGTAGACTACCACCTGCCGTGTGTTTCAGTAAGGTAGGAGGGGACTACCGCAGGGGTTGTAAACTTATCACTGGGGCAGAGCCTCCACAGGTTACCTGTCTAACAGCGTCTGAAGCTGCAGCAGAATTTCCCAGGGGTACCCGACTACACGGGGTGTAACTGCACCAGGTGAGCTTTTTAATTTACCCCCAAACTCCCTGAAGACACAAAGGAGCACCGAGCAAGGCTCTTAAATTTTAATCCCTCTCTCTGTCCGGGCCACTTTGTTAACCTCGTGTTCCGTGTAAGTCCAGCTGAGGTTTTTAAGGCTAGAGTTACACTGGTGTGAGATTCTATATGTTAAAAGTAAAATGTGAATTTTATTTTATTTTACATTTGATTGAGTAATTCCAGGTACATTCGCATGGATTGTCACTTTTTTCGTATGTATTTGAAACAGTGGGCACCATGTATGAGCTGAAGATTGGGAAAATTTCTGTTTAGTAAGCTTCAAGTTTTATTACATTTCTTAACATCTCTTAAGGTTTCTTTATATATTTTGAAAAAAACATAGTGAAAAGTTTAAGATTTTTGAAACTAATTCTTTTTTCCATGTTCTTCTGTTCACATTCTATGATGCATTGTGACTCAGGTTTACATAACTCCACGTTTTGCGTACAAGATTGAGAGTGGGGGCATGGGGGGTGTCAAAACTTTCAGAATTTTTGTATACATACTTTATGGATGGCCTCTAAAAGATAACCCTCGTACAAGCTCTCATTTTACCCTGTATTTTCGTGGGCATAAGTTATTAAACATACCCGAGGTGGCCATTATAATCAGAAAAAGTTGGGATCGCACTTTTGCTAATTTGTTGATAGACGGTATGTCCATTACCTAGATTGCTTAGGGTCAGATCTACTCCACTCATAAGGAAACCCCCCTGACATCAATATCAGATTTCATTATGGAAGGGAATACATACAGAGATGGAAGGACAGCATCAACACTTCTCTACCGGGCCATACAGGGTTTCACGGATGTCAGTTGGGGGCATCAAAAATAGAGAGGAATGATTTTCATGTGGATTTTACTGCCCCAGAGACTCTAAGAAGATATGGAAAGCACATCGTTACTGTCCATTGAATAGGGCTTTGGTGTGTGGGGAGGTTTGAACCACTGTTTATTGGTGCGAATGTGGCCCTATTTATTGTCTCTTTGTTTTACACACCCACACACACACACAAAATTCAGAAACTGAAAACGAAATTAAGGAGATCCTTGGGAAAGAGGGAAACTGCCATCTCTGGGGCATTGAGGCAATTCCTGACAGTCATTGACAAAATCCTGGGTGGTGTTTTGCATTCCGAAGGTCACATCTGGGACCTGTTTCAGTAGTTTTATGACATGTCTAGACGGCGTCTGTGACACCATACGGACAGATCACAAGACTGCAATCGATGACACACAGAATTTCACTCACTGCCCGTAGGAATTAAGCGATCACCCTTTAACACGAGTAGGGGATACATATAACCTATTTATATCGTTCCAAATATGAAGAAGATTGGCAGCTCCGACACCCAGATATTTGCTAGACTTTTTCCCGTGTTGCTTGCACTGTTGGTGCCGCTGTTGATGTCTGTCTAGGCCTAATGTCACGGAACTAATGAAACAGGTTCTAGGGCGAGATAAAAACTTGTCATGAAAGTCCTAGGAGACACAGTACCATTGAACTGAATCACTACCCCGAAATGACAGTCTAAGATCTTTCTGAACATTGACATTGGCAATGATATCCTTGTACCTTTACAGATATGTATTATCTCACCCCTGTACACACTAAAAGAATGGACGACACACAAGATATAGACCATGGAGATCGGAATACAATACTTGTATTGGCATGGAAAACGAGTTGCCAGTGTTAAGCCTATGGGAAAGAACTAGACATTAGACTTCGTTTTTTCCGTTCTTACTTGCACTGTTGGTGGCGCTTTTCATGTCTGTCTAACACTTTTGTCACAAAACTGGTGAAACAGGTCCATGATGTGTAGATTTGTCTAATTCTTATGTTTGGGGTCTGTCTTTTCCTAAGGGCAGCTAATTGTTTTGTCACGAAACTATACAAGCCCAATGTCTGTATGGTGTCACAGACATGTCACGAAACCAGTGAAACAGGTCCCTGGTCTTTAGACATTGTTAACATGCACAGGTGTATAATAAAGTTTCGAGCAGGCGATGGCATGGCCTTGTGACCAACACACGTTGATGAGTCTGTCATCTTGTTGTTGAACGACGCTTTTACCATCGACGCTCCTCACTCTCCTCCCCTCTATCCAGTCCGAGTCCCCTCCTCACTCTCCTGCCCTCTATCCAGTCAGAGTCCCCTCCGCCCTCTCCTCCCCTCTATCCAGTCCGAGTCCCCTCCTCACTCTCCTCCCCTCTATCCAGTCCGAGTCCCCTCCTCACTCTCCTCCCCTCTATCCAGTCCGAGTCCCCTCCTCACTCTCCTGCCCTCTATCCAGTCAGAGTCCCCTCCTCACTCTCCTGCCCTCTATCCAGTCAGAGTCCCCTCCGCCCTCTCCTCCCCTCTATCCAGTCCGAGGCCCCTCCTCACTCTCCTCCCCTCTATCCAGTCAGAGTCCCCTCCTCACTCTCCTCCCCTCAATCCAGTCATCCCCTCCTCACTCTCCTCCCCTCTATCCAGTCCGAGTCCCCTCCTCACTCTCCTCCCCTCTATCCAGTCCGAGTCCCCTCCTCACTCTCCTCCCCTCTATCCAGTCATCCCCTCCTCACTCTCCTCCCCTCTATCCAGTACGAGTCCCCTCCTCACTCTCCTCCCCTCTATCCAGTCATCCCCTCCTCACTCTCCTCCCCTCTATCCAGTCAGAGTCCCCTCCTCACTCTCCTCCCGTCTATCCAGTCATCCCCTCCTCACGCTCCTCCCCTCTATCCAGTCAGAGTCCCCTCCTCACTCTCCTCCCCTCTATCCAGTCATCCCCTCCTCACTCTCCTCCCCTCTATCCAGTCCGAGTCCCCTCCTCACTATCCTCCCCTCTATCCAGTCCGAGTCCCCTCCTCACTCTCCTCCCCTCTATCCAGTCAGAGTCCCCTCCTCACTCTCCTCCCCTCTATCCAGTCATCCCCTCCTCACTCTCCTCCCCTCTATCCAGTCCGAGTCCCCTCCTCACTCTCCTCCCCTCTATCCAGTCCGAGTCCCCTCCTCACTCTCCTCCCGTCTATCCAGTCATCCCCTCCTCACGCTCCTCCCCTCTATCCAGTCAGAGTCCCCTCCTCACTCTCCTCCCCTCTATCCAGTCATCCCCTCCTCACTCTCCTCCCCTCTATCCAGTCCGAGTCCCCTCCTCACTCTCCTCCCCTCTATCCAGTCCGAGTCCCCTCCTCACTCTCCTCCCCTCTATCCAGTCCGAGTCCCCTCCTCACTCTCCTCCCCTCTATCCAGTCATCCCCTCCTCACTCTCCTCCCCTCTATCCAGTCCGAGTCCCCTCCTCACTCTCCTCCCCTCTATCCAGTCAGAGTCCCCTCCTCACTCTCCTCCCCTCTCACTCTCCTCCCCTCTATCCAGTCAGAGTCCCCTCCTCACTCTCCTCCCCTCTATCTAGTCCCCTCCTCACTCTCCTCCCCTCTATCCAGTCAGAATCCCCTCCTCACTCTCCTCCCCTCTATCCAGTCCGAGTCCAGAGGATCAATTCCCCCACAGAGAGACTCTCACATCCTGATCTATTCTTCGGGATGAGATGGGCAGAGCCCAGCAAGCCGCCATCTATATTTTATGGTTTAATCAATGGTCCATGTTGGTGGAAGGAGCGTGTGGTATCCAGGAGAAGAGTAGAGGTTGGAGAAGAGGAGGAGGCCACAGGGCTTCATTAGAGTCGGCAAAGATCACGAGAAGTGGTGTCAATGGTATGGCCCCTATGAGCCCGTTTCCATTGGCCGACGAAAACAGCAGAGATATTTTTTCGTTGCCCTTAAAGTCTGTTTCTACTGAGTGATTTTGTCTGTCGGTGGTTCCTGACTGTAAATCGGGAATGGACAATGGAAATTTTGCTTTTAGGGGGGCTAAAATATCTCCGCCGTTTTCATTGGCCAATAGAAACGGGCTTTAAGCATCAGGTTATTCCCATTCGGTCGCACGGTATAAGGCCCATTTCCATTGGCCGATTTCTTGTCACCGATCTAGAGTCAGGAACCATTGACAGACTTTTGGCACTGCTGACCTAAAATCAGTCAATGGAAACACTGCAGCTCGTGAAATGACCCACAACGTGTTCTGCTTAGATTATGCAATGTGGCACCACCGACGTATAAATTTCCCCTATTTAGAGAATATCAAAATCATCCAGCAAAGACAGACACAATTCCTTCTCCATTCTTATAAGTGCAGTGACGTGGATCACAGTTATTTATGTTAGAAGGTCAAAGAGAAGAGGAGGGGGATTGAGACAGGGCTTCATTAAGGTCGGCAAAGATCACGGAAAACTGGGACCTGTTTCACTAGTTTCGTGACATGTCTAGATGGTGTGTCCGGTTTGTCCGGTTGCATAAGAACTAGACATTATACTTCGTTTTGTCCGTTCTTGCTTGTACTGTTGGTGCCACTTTTGTCACGAAACTAGTGAAACAGGTCCATGATGTGTAGATTCGTCTAATTCTTATGTCTGAGGTCTGTCTTTTCCTAAGGGCAGCTACTTGTGTTGTCACAAAACTAGACAACCCCGATGTCTGTATGGTGTCACAGATATGTCACGAAACTAATGAAACAAGTCCCTGGTGTCAGTGGAGATGGCCCCTATAAACCCGTTTCCATTGGCCGACGAAAACGGCGGGGATTTTTTTAGTTTCCTTACCCGGCGTTTACATTAAGGCCTGTTTCCATTGGCCGACAAACATGTCGACGGACCTTTAGCACTGCTGACGCCAAATGGAAATAGGCTATTAGGAGAACACAGAAAATCTACACAGTGTTTGTCGGCCAATGGAAAAAGGCCTTTAGACGACTAAATATGTGGCGACTGTGGATCGTCAGGCCAGTTATCGTCAGGTGGTGGTAATGTCCACTGCAAAAGTCGTCAACCTCAGATTGCACTCGAGCGTTTACATTGAGGACTAAATTTTCACAGAATCGAGGCTTATCTAGACGACTAAATCAAGCTGGCTAGAATAGTCACAGGCATCAGGGCATGTCCAATAGTGAGGAGGTGGTGCCAAATTGCATAATCTGACATAATCAGATGATCTGCAGTCGCCACACGCTTAGTGTTTACATTAGACAATTTATATCATTTTACTGCTGAAAGTCGTCAGGAGGTACAAAATGCCAGAATTGGCAGCCACAATTGTCTAGTGTGAACGTTGGGTTAAAGTCTGTTCCCATTGGCTGATTCTGCGTCAGCAGCGCTAAAGGTCTGTAGGTGGTTCCTGACTGTAGATTGGTGGTGGCTAATGGAAACAGGATTTTAGGGGAACTTAAAAAATCTCCACCGTTTTCGTTGGCCAATGGAAACAGGCTTTATGCATCAGATTATTCCCATTTAGTCATACAGTATAAAACCTGTTTCCACTGGCCGACTATTTGCCACCGATCCGCAGTCGGGAACCACCGATGCCAGATCGGTGAATAGAAACAGACATGCAGAGAAGTGTTCACTGATTAATTGTGTATAGATTATGCAATAAGGCCACCACTAAACGACTTCAGTCGGTATGGACCTGTCAAATGCAGCAGAAACAAGGCATACAATGCAACCTCGCCGATTTCTTTATACAAATGTGAAGTCCGTGGCACCACCGACAGACTTTTAGGAGAATTTTTAAAAATCTCCACCTTTTTCGACGGCCAATGGAAACGGGTTTATAGGGCACAGAGTGATTGCTAGTTCTGTCATCATCCGCTGGGACATTGTAAGATAGCGCCACTGTAGTCGGGGACAACCACTATTATCAGTCATTATAATCTATAGATAATATTGAGACGAGGCTAAAATTCCTCCATGAAAAAATGCATTGATAATTAGTCCCGCTGTTGTGCCAAAATTGGTTACCCTGCCATAAGTGGTAATTATCGCTCACTATTGTCTTTGGCGCATGTGCAAACATGTGCACTCTTGCAGTCCACGATTGGAGAGTGACAAATTCATCGGCCCTCGAACCACTAGTTTGTTACTCTCCAAGCAGAAATCTAGCGCTCTACTTCCTGCGGCCGATAGCAAGCGATAGCGCCACGAAAGATCTGCTGGGAGAGTGCTAGTTTGTACATGCGCACTAAGCAAATTTAGCCAGCCTAGAATAGTCCGTGAAATCTAAGCGGTACAGGACGTGAAGAGACATGCTGGGATAGAGTGAGCGATAATTACCACTTTTGGCAGGGTAACCAATTTTGGCACCACACCGCCACCTGGTGTTCTGGATGGTAGCGGGGGACAAGATGGCCGCCTCCATAGCACAATAGCTAGGTGCCCTATAGCGGGCGGTCGACCATTCCTCTAATCAGAATGCGGTATGAAGCATGCCTGGAGAGGCATCCACTCATTGATTTATACAACCCATAAATATCACCCCTGGTTCTATCACTGTGCCCGCCCTACAGGGGGCAGGGTGGGGGCGATGGTGGCGCTCCTGGTGGCGGGGTCAGGGACCAGGACCTCGTTTTCATATTTCAACAAGTTGGTTCTGCATATATAAAGGTTTATTATGGGCCAACATGATGTACTGCTGAATGATGGATTATCGAGGCCAGTGACCCGCACCCCAGGTAAATAGGGGGGTGGGTGGTTGGGTTTTTGTCACATTGTTTGTTATAGTTATGATTATCCAACTAAGTTCTGACACAAAGTCTATACAGCATATAGCATATGATCCATGGGGGCTGGCATGACGCCCCCACTAATTCAGGTGAAAAAGTAGGTATTCTTCACTAATGGAGGTGCAAAGGAAGTGAGTGATAGTTGGGAAATTTATTTTTGCTCTATGGGACACAGGGACTTCTTTTCCGTATACAATGGCTTTGAGGCCATATACCATGGATCTGTATACCATGGTTATGGTATCTGATCTGGTAATAGTGATTTACTGAGTCCCCATACATTCTCAATGGGTACTTTGTATACCATGGATAATAAACAATGGGTTGTGGTTTTCTGAGTCCCCATACATTCTCAATGGGTACTTTATATACTATGGATGATAAACAATGGTTAGTGGTTTACTGAGTCCCCATACATTCTCAATGGTTACTTTATATACCATGGATAATAAACAATGGGTAGTGCTTTACTGAGTCCCCATACATTCTCAATGGGCACTTTATATACCATGGATAATAAACAATGGGTAGTGCTTTACTGAGTCCCCATACATTCTCAATGGGTACTTCATATACCATGGATAATAAACAATGGATAATGGTTTACTGAGTCCCCATACATTCTCAATGGTTACTTTATATACCATGGATAATAAACAATGGGTAGTGCTTTACTGAGTCCCCATACATTCTCAATGGGCACTTTATATACCATGGATAATAAACAATGGGTAGTGCTTTACTGAGTCCCCATACATTCTCAATGGGTACTTCATATACCATGGATAATAAACAATGGATAATGGTTTACTGAGTCCCCGTACATTCTCAATGGGTACTTTATATACCATGGATGATAAACAATGGGTGGTGGTTTTCTGAGTCCCCATACATTCTCAATGGGTACTTTATATACCATGGATAATAAACAATGGTTAGTGGCTTACTGAGTCCCCGGACATTCTCAATGGGTACTTTATATACCATGGATGATAAACAATGGGCAGTGGTTTACTGAGTCCCCATACATTCTCAATGGGTACTTTATATACCATTGATAATAAACAATGGGGCGTGGTTTTCTGAGTCCCCGTACATTCTCAATGGGTACTTTATATACCATGGATAATAAACAATGGATAATGGTTTACTGAGTCCCCGTACATTCTCAATGGGTACTTTATATACCATGGATGATAAACAATGGTTAGTGGTTTTCTGAGTCCCCATACATTCTCAATGGGGACTTCATATACCATGGATAATAAACAGTGGGTAGTGGTTTACTGAGTCCCCATACATTCTCAATGGGTACTTTATATACCATGGATGATAAACAATGGGTAGTGGTTTACTGAGTCCCCGTACACGTTCAAAAGTGAGTATGTATAGGATAGATGATAAATAGGCGTAGGCAACCATGTGTAACCAGGACTCAATCACACCTGGTCACGGTCCATTGCATGCAGCCTGCAAGTGATGTGACGCATTCGTGCATTCGCCCTATACGCCATTTTACACTGTAGATATTAAGACTTTTGTCTTTCTATGCAAGAAAAAATTCGCACGAACAATTTAAGTACGACTGTGCATACCAATAAACCATCCATCGAACCGACTTGGGCAGATGTTGAGTTGTACTTGTTTAAACCTCCTTCTTTACTTTAAATACATTCCGAGAATCCTATTGAAGGATTTATCTTTGAATTGGATTCTCGGAACATATTGAAATTATCCATGCGAGTTTTTTAAGGTCCATTTTCCGGGTGCTTAAATATGAATAATAGGACAGAAAACTCTGAAAATATATTACTATACACCTATGGGCGAACGTCTATGATATACTAACTGCTGCTAGGCATATCGTATAAATAACGTTCGGGCCCGCCAAGTAGTATGACGTATGGATTCCCATAGGCTTAAGCATTGCAAAACGTACGGCCCGCTGCTGGGAACACTACGTCGTACTAACGTACATTATCGCACGGGTGCGAGAGGAGCGTTTGTTTCAATGCAAAAAAAAATGGTGGCCCCTACCGTGCGATATAAACCTATCGGTACGTCAAAAGTACGTAAATAGTGTGATATATACGTAAATGACACCGCAGACAACGGTGAATATCATAAAATAACGTATATACAAGTATTTCAGGAGGAAACATGGTATGAAATAGATAAAGAAGGTACTTACGGTTCGTCTAAACGGTTGTCGGAAGAAACCGGAAGTAGCTCTGCAAAATGTAAACATACGGTTAGAATTCGCAAAAGATATCGTATAATAACTAAACTCGTTCCATTTTCATATTAGAAATAAAATAAACAACATAAATTATAAATACACTAATGCAACAAATATTTCAAAGTATTTCAATGATATTTATAAATAAAGAAAAAAAGATTCTATCGAGGTTAGCGCAGTGACGTTTCAGCGTCAGTCGTCTGCAGCCATGGCTGAATTTGACAACGAAAGAGTCGAAATAGACGTTTCTGACGTTTTTGATGAAAATATTACAGAGGAAGAAGATGAAGAACGAGAAAATATTAATGGGCCGACTGAAAAGACTCTACAGGAGTTCATAGAGCGAACTAAAAGTTCCGAAACACGGAAGAAAACGGCACGAGATGTAGCAACGTTTCAGATACACTGTGAAAGTTTAGGAGAGATTGTCCCTTTCCACATGATTGAGGGTATACGTTTAAACGTTTTACTGGGCAGTTTCTTCATAGGTGCAAAGCGTAAAGATGGTACAGAGTATGAACCTGAAAGTCTGAGTGGAATCTACGGAAGTATTAAACGTGAACTAGATCTGAAGGGTTATGCTCATAACATAACAAAATCTGACATCTTTCGCCAGGCACGGGAAGTGCTCGCAAGTAAAAAGCGAGATCTAAAAGCGAATGGACACGGCAATCATCCGAATCGCGTAAGTATAATTTGTGAATACAAATTTATAAATTTACTAAGTCATTTCTGTGAAAATTACGAACAAAAAATTATACGATTTCACTAAAACGGATATATAACTTTTGTCTATTTATCACAGTGTGATCCGCTGACAGCCGATGACGAAGAAGCGATTTGGAAGTCGGGATTTTTTGATAAAACACACCCCACCGGCTTACGCAACGCATTATGGTTCCTAACGACCAAGGCACTGGGACTTAGAGGTCGCCAGGAATCCCGCCAACTACGTTGGGGCGATTTAGTAATAAAAATCGATAACAACGGCAAGGAATTCATTGAGTTCAAGGAGAGAACCACAAAAACTCGTCAGGGCGACGGCAGTACATCCCGAGCTTTCGTGCCTAAAATGTGGGCAAACGATTTACACCCTGATCGCTGTCCGATAAAATTACTGAAATTGTATGAAGAACACCGACCAATTGATACGCAGAAAGATGATTACTCGTTCTATTTATCGGTGAATCATAAACGGGGACCAGGTTCAAAGATGTGGTATTCGCGACAAGCGATGGGCAAAAATGAGTTGTCTCGTATCATGAAGAATGCTGCCGCTAAAGCCGGGATTATCGCAAAGAAAATAACGAACCATTCCGTTCGCAAAACTACGTGTTCTCAGTTAATTCATGCCGGAGTTCCTGTTAATTTGGTGGCCCAACTGTCGGGCCACAAGAATATTCAATCTCTTCAATCGTACGCAACAGCAAGTATCGCACAACAGGAAAGTATGTACAGCATTCTAGCACATGGGAAAAAAACATTCAACCTACCGTTAGAAGCGAGTGGCGCGGGCCGAAATGCCGATGCTGTACCAGACGCCCAGGTAAAAATCCATCACAGTGCGGTCCTTCTTTTATAATATAAATTCACATATTTTGCTGCATTTTAATTCTCTTTTTATTATGAAGAGATATTAAATTTGAATATTAATCGAATCCTGTTTCGATTATATTATTTATGGCAGGTGCGAGCGCTTCCAGCAATTCCAATGAAGAGTATAAGCGATAGACCAAGTGCTTCCATGCCTCGTAAACGGCCAGTGACGGCAGCTCTGGGAAGGGATCCATCGGACGATTCGAATAGCTTGGTAAGTTGAAAATATATATACACTTTCAAACTGCCTTTTCCTCCGGAAACTCGTTCCATTGAATATATTTCCTTTCGTTTATTTTCTGTTATATTTCTTCAGGGTAACAGACAGTCGAAACGGTGCCCAGAAACAGTCAATGCGGCGAGTGCTGGAGCGGCCGCCCGTGCAGTGACAGCAGTAGACAGCGATTCTGAAAATGTAAGCATATATATTTTTAAGATTTTGACTATAGAAAAGGTATTTAATATAACAATAAAATAAAATTAAATAATAATTATATGTAATGTTTTGTATTTTTCAGGGGCAAGTATTGACACAAGAATTCCTAGATGATCTGGATGACGAGGACCTATCGTTGGATTTGATAAATCGAAATGAATCTACAGAAGGCCGTAGTGTAACCGTGCAAAAAAAAATGAATGTTTCACAACAAGAATTTGTTAAGGGACTGCTATCTAGCGCAAATTTCAAGGCAAATACCATAAATATTAACATTAAAATGTAAGATGTGCGAGTAAAACATATGAAAATGTTGTTTATCGCCTCGATGTGATAACTTGCGTACAATGATAGATTTGAAGATGCGTAGTTCAGTTGACCTAAATTAGACCGTTGACCCGACTTGACCGGAGTGAAATTTCCACTAAATAAAATGTTGAATTTGAACAAAAATACGTTGTTTCTTGTGAAATGAAGAAGATATAGTTGATCTATGGACCATAAGACATGTTATGGTCGTTATATTAGTTAATAAATACAATATATACTTAACTTGTAGTTGCTGGGAAATAACGTCGTAGTATCCATGTGCTTTGAACCGCGGCTCGGGGTTCACTGGCTTCATAGCGGTGCGCCACATTCAAAAATCATATCGTCACTCTCCACCGTATATTTAGTATGGGACGCAAGGGGAATATGTGCTTGGAGAGAGAAGTAAATGAATCGACGGTTCTGATTGGCTGAAAGTTAGCGAACCAATGAGAAAGCTTCTAGTATATGTGTGCGGTTATGAGTTCACAGAAGGACGTAGTGATTGTGTTGGTGGGAGGGAGACGAACAGGTTTCGACAGTCGATAAAGGTAGGTAGATAAAATGATCGATTTAAACGGATTTAAACAATTGAAAGGTGTATAGTAATAAGAAAACGTAGTAACTGAATACGGTACAATTTTGATAGGACTAGACTTGAGAAAGGAATAAACCAATGTAATGGTAGATTAAGTCTATCTATCATTATATATTGTCTAATGTCTTTCCTTTTCTTTTTAACCAAACCGCCCTTGCAGTGATGAGAATGACAATGTCGGAGGGTCTTACTTACTCCTCCTGTTTTTATTGCACGTAATACAGGTTTTGCCGTTCAGCGCCGCCTAACGCCCCACTGATTAGCGGCTGCTCTGACAAACACGGCCGAGTCCGGCCACTTGTGTATAGGGAACACAGCAGTCACACCCAAAGTGTGAACGGTGGGTGTGATTGCAGGAGTGTTGTTTTTTGACAGATTAGATTCTTGTAACAAACTTGGGTATTGTATCAACAAGTCTGAGCTGTCTAAACTTTATAGTTGATAATTATCTTGGATTTAACTTGGAAAAAGATAAGCATGCTATAGCTAGGCCTGCCAATGTATTAGTGTGTATGCAGTTTCGGTGTCCCTGTGTTATCTAAGGTATATCTAGAGTATCATTGAGTTGATATCCATGTATGATACACCAAATTGGAGCTGGAATACCGCCGAATACGATGCAATCACTGCTATTTCTCTGGAAATAATGTGCACTGGTATTTTGACCGTATTTCGCTCATACACTGTGTGAATCAATGATAAAGTATACGTTGCCAGGTGAATGTTTGGCTTCAGTCCTAGCGTAACTAAGCAGATAAGGTGCGACACCGGCCTATGAAAATAGGCCTATTCACCACGGTGTTGGGGGTCTTCCATTACAACGCATCGTGGTCAGACAGTACCAACATAATCATCTCACGCTGACAAGAGTAAGTAGGATAGAATGTGAGTAGTATATGGAAAATTACATTTTGATAAGGAGACAGTGAGGTATATCATTATGCATAATGCATAAATACATTTGGTTCGCCTTTCGATATATACATAGTTTCGTCCGGGAAGGCCTGTATGGAGTTGTCCCTCTCCCTTCACTGCCATATTAGGAATATACGGCATATAGCCTATGATCCATGGGGGCTGCCATGACGCCCCCCGAGTAGGTGTTCTTCACTAATGGAGGTGAAGAAATAGGTGTTCTTCACTAATGGAGGTGCAAAAGAAGTGAGTGATAATTGGGAAATGTCACAATTCTAGCCTTGCTCACATATGTATATAAAGTGTTCAATGTAAAAACATCATGTCCTGGGTTTTATCATTATATCTTCCTGCTCTGGAATGGGTGTACAGAGTCAACGGAACCATGGTAAAACATTGAAAGGCAATTGAATTTGGTAAGAACAAAGAGCCAGAATATTGGTTCTGTCCCCGACCACCTAGTGACTGTTTCATGAATTAAAAATGGCTCTGTCCCCTATATTAGGGCGTGGTTTCACCCAGCAGCCAATGACTGCATTCAGAGCAAACCACGACCTTCATCTTGACCTCCTTACATAGTGTTGATAGCACCTTGGGACGGTTCTACTGTCTATAGTTGACCTGTATTTCTTGGGCCATTCTTTGTTGCATCTCTCAGTGATGAGTGACTGGTTATACATGTTGTTAAGGTATACGGTGTTATTAATTGTCACATAAATTGTGTATCAGACTCAGTGGCGCCATTCTTCTAGAGACAGTTAGGTCCAATGATCTAAGGTCCATCCAAACTCGTGGAGTATTGTGTATTTAAACGATTCTCGATGCACTTCTATATAAATGTATCCACACTTTACTGACCCTGTCCCTTCTCTCGCAGGACTCCCCTTCACTGGGCGGCGGCCATGGGGCAGACGGACGCCGTGACGTCACTACTTGAGCTGAACGCCAACCCGAACCCGGTGGACCTGGAGCAGGGGACGCCGCTGGATTACGCGCGCCAGTCGGGCCACGACGGTAAGCCGCCGCCAGGGGGCTGGGGTCACCTAAAGCACGTTTCCATTGGTCGACGGAAATGGCGCAGATGAGGCCACTAAAAAAACACCGAGTGATAAAAATATGACGATAGACGATAAGATATTATCTCACCCTGGTATTTTTTTCCATAGGCTTAATATTAGGAACTCATACTTCATAGCCGTGAAGGTAGTGTACCCAATATCCAATGGCGAGTTGGGTGATTTGGTGGTTGTTTGACCACAGTGTAATTCACTCAGCTTCGCTTCGTGAATTACTCCGCGGTCAAACTCAGTGGAGTACCGACTAAGTTATTTTCATCTCATGAGTTTCCTTTTAAGAACTACACTTGATCAATAGCCACTGAAAATAAGCCATTCGTTTAGGTTTGCTAAGTTACCAAAACTCAGCTTTGCCTCGTGAGATTACTCCACAACCAAAACTCATGGCTTGCGGCCGTATATCTTACACATACCGCTCACTCCTATCTATGTCATATTGATGGCCGTACACCACGTAGGTGGCGTACAGGGTATTACGTAGCGCACGGGGTATTACGACGGCGAAACCTAACAAATTGTCCAAAAAGGAAAAGGTAAAATTGGTAATTCTAAGGTATATAATAATACGAATTTAGAAAGGTATATTGTGTACATCATAGATAATTGGTAAAATTGACATCGTTTCATCTGATCGTTAATTTTACGTATTTATTTATATCATACGGCCACAGTAGCCCTGTTTCCGTATACTACACAGACTCGTCCTTCGTGGATGTAGGCATTGAGCATCGTCTTTGAAGTTGTTACCACCCATTGATGAATGGAGGACACAGGGACCCTGGTGCCTTCGGATGGTAATCCTCGAAGAAGTGGCGCGTCACGCCCACGTTAACATTGTAATCCGGCGCCTCTCCCAGCGCTGCATACAAACAACCCTCCGCCTGCACTCCGCTCCGCTCCAGATCGCTCTTATGTGGCGTTTCCACTAGACGTCCATTTTACCTCGTATTTATCACATACAGCCACAGTAACCGTCTTTCCGTATAATACACAAATTCATGCATACATACTGGACTCTGCTCCAGCTCGCTCTTTTGTGGCTTTTCTACTAAACGTCACCTTACATACGCACCACGCATATGTACTACACACACCCACGCACACTATACACATGCACTACACACACCCACGCACACTATACACATGCACCACACACACCCACGCACACTATACACATGCACCACACACACCCACGTACACTATACACATGCACCACACACACCCACGCACACTATACACATGCACCACACACACCCACGCACACTATACACATGCACTACACACACCCACGCACACTATACACATGCACTACACACACCCACGCACACTATACACATGCACTACACACACCCACGCACACTATACACATGCACTACACACACCCACGCACACTATACACATGCACTACACACACCCACGCACACTATACTTATGCACTACACACACCCACGCACACTATACACATGCACCACACACACCCACGCACACTATACACATGCACCACACACACCCACGCACACTATACACATGCACTACACACACCCACGCACACTATACACATGCACTACACACACCCACGCACACTATACACATGCACCACACACACCCACGTACACTATACACATGCACTACACACACCCACGCACACTATACACATGCACTACACACACCCACGCACACTATACACATGCACTACACACACCCACGCACAGTATACACATGCACTACACACACCCACGCACACTATACACATGCACTACACACACCCACGCACACTATACACATGCACTACACACACCCACGCACACTATACACATGCACTACACACACCCACGCACACTATACACATGCACTACACACACCCACGCACACTATACACATGCACTACACACACCCACGCACACTATACACATGCACTACACGACCCACGCACACTATACACATGCACTACACACACCCACGCACACTATACACATGCACCACACACACCTTACCACGGCCGACGTTGTCTGCGGCTTTACCCTGGGCACCACTTAAGTAGCGTTTATGGATGTGCTTGCCCTCAGAAGGGCCTCTCGGCTTTATACATCACTCTGCCTCCCTCTCCCCATCCCCCGTCCCGGCAGCGGGGACGTGTGGGGTCAGGCCGTGATGGGCGCGCTGGAGACTAACAATAGGACCTATGGGCCTATTAAATACTCAGCCCCGAGATGACCGACTGATGGATCGGCCAGAAGGGGGCACCACTCTCGTTTCGGCCCATGTTATCTCAGCAATAAATTGTGTTTCTTTTCTGTGTCTCAATTTTCCATGTGTTTTTTTAATGTTTTTTTCTATCGAGGGATTTTTTTTTTTGCAGATTGCGTCCAGATTCTGGAGGAGCGACTGGGCATGCGCAACACGAACGGCCCCGTGGAGACATCTGGTGGCCGTGGTGCGAACCAGAACGTGAGTCCTCCGAAGACCCGGAAAGGACCGCTGGGTTTTATCGTCGATCTCTTCAAGACGAAGAAAAATAAACCCACGACAACGATCGAGACTTCCGACGAGATGTGCAACGAGACTTCCACCGGAAGTGGCGACTCGAACGCTAACCACAACATCCGGTCGAGCGCCAACCAGCGTCTGAGCACTCCCAAGAAGCTACGGGAACCGGAAATGCTCATTTCCATGGAGAAACTGCAAGTCTCGCGAGAGGACAATCCCGTAGCGAGTTCTCGCGGGAGTGGGAACGGGAAAAAGGACGCTGCGTACGAGTTGGGTGAAATTCAGCCGTCTCACTCACAGAACGTGCCGCTAGGGGCCGCTGGCAGGTCGGTGCTGCCTCCTAGTGGGGCTAAGACGAACCTCGACCACAGCCACCTGATCCGCAGCCCCCCGCCGACCCTGAAACGCGCGGGATCGCCTGTAGGGGGCGTGTGGAATACGGAGAAGGATCACGGGAAGCTGGAGGAGGACGCGGCGGCCATTTTGGCGCTGCAGAGAAGTGTGGACCTGAGACCCACGACGGGGACGAGTACACTGACCGCCTCCAAGTCCCTCTCCCCGATCACCAAGGTCAGTGGACCCTGTATTTTATTATCCATCGTATACTTGTAAAGACCCCATTGAAAATGTATGGGGTCTCAGTAAACCACGACCCATTATTTGTTATCCATCGTATACAAAGACCCCATTGAAAATGTATGGGGACTCAGTAAACCACGACCCATTATTTATTATCCGGCTCTGTAAACCACTCGAGGTTGACGTAGTGATATACTCGCTAGTGCTCGTGTATTACCACGCGTCACCCCTCGTGGTTTACGGCCGCCTGTCCACAAAACCATCGTTTATTGTCTGAATCTTATCCTGGTATAAACGTCCATAGGCGTAACATTAGGAACTCGTACTCAACAGGCTTGGTAGGAGGGTACTCAATGGGCGATTACCTACAGTTTATCTATCCCCTTTGAACAGTCTCCTTAAAATGTGTCATATATTGATTGATCAACTTCTCTGCCTTTCCCAAGCACTCAAACTGAGTGAGTCCCCTGTATTTTGAAACTGGGTTATGAGGTCCTATAGGGGTTCCTGAAAATGTGACTTTTGGAGTATCCTCCATGGTGAACTCATGGTAACCGAATTGGGTGCCGCCTTAGAGGCCTATTCCACCAAAAAGGCCCTCAGCAGGCGGGTTTTTGCTCTCCAGCCGGCATTTGCCGCCGGGGCCGGCCACCCGGCCGCCGCTAAACCCCTAAATTCTAGGAGCTGTTCCACCAAAGCCCCATGAGGCGACCAACAAGCGCACACAAGGCGCCCTGCGAGCGCCCATAGAGCCGGCCGGACCCGGCGCGGCGTTACACCTGCAGCAGGTTCGCTATTGCCGTCTGGTGGACATTAGCGGCACTAACGCACAAGGCCGCGGTTCTCTATCGATCCGATAGGCGGCGCGGAGTGCGGCGATACACTACGCCGCTCTGAACCCGCGAAAGTCGCGTATCGAGCGGAGCAGTGTGTCAGCGTGTCGGGAATTGTACGGGAACGGTCAGAAAACGTCAAATAACCGCGGATTTACAGGTTAAATCGAACAATGAAGGTAAATAAAGATAAGGATTGATGTTATGAATGTCTATATTTGACACTGGTGCTTATATTATGCCCAAACTGCCGCAACTGCCGAAATATCGGTGTCCGCATATTGGGATACCGTCCGCGGGCCTTTGTTGACGGTGTATATTGCAGTATAGGCGGGCGAGCGGTCAACGCGCGCCCGGGGAACAGCTCTCTTGGCACGCCGGCCGGCCTGCCGGGGGCTTAAAATCAAATCAAACAGTTTTCCTCCAGCAGGGCTTTGCGGCGGAGGTCGTGATCATAATGTCCGGCCGCCCGGCCGGCCTTCTCTGTGGTTATCACTATATTTTGGTGGAATACTTCCAAAATTGGCTGTTGCACCGAGTATTGTCCCCGGCCGGCGACCGGCGGCCACCAACAGGTCAGCCGATACTGCCCGGCTACGGGGTTTTGGAGGCACGGTGGGCGGCAGGGGCCGGCCGTGAGGGGCCTGTGAGGTCTCATGAGCTGTTCCACCAAGCAGATTATCGCCGCCGGTGGGAGGTTTGGGCCGGC
Organism: Alentia gelatinosa; assembly: GCA_950022655.1. NCBI lineage: Eukaryota > Metazoa > Annelida > Polychaeta > Phyllodocida > Polynoidae > Alentia > Alentia gelatinosa. The sequence continues at coordinate 108,723,900 of OX465582.1, forward strand.
TTTTGCCGCCGATCGCCAATAGGCGACCACAAGGGGCCCGGCCTGGGCTTGTTCCACCTTGGTGGAATAGGCCTCTTATAACCAAGCAGCCCTGGTACACTTTTCTCTGTAGTGGTGGGGGTTCTAATTGCTGATGAGGAATCTTCAGATGTCCTGCCACCCTGAGTTGTGCCTCTCTTTCTCTATACTACTTCGTTGGTCCTTGTATACTGCCCGCTCTTACCCATGTCGTATTTATGGCCGTACTAGACACACGTGGCGTACGGGGTATGTACGTGGCGAAATCCAATAAATCGCCCATAAGCGAAGGTATATAAAAGGACTATTTTAAGGCATATGATAATACAAAAACAGGTATACCATATGTGTACGTGAAAAATACTTGGTAAAATATATATATGTACTACTAGTCATAGTAGTACATGTAAATGCACAAATAATGCAGGCTACTATGATGAGTTTTATGTGAGGTAAACAATCAATTTCAGACTTTCACCTTTCTAATAGAATAATACTTAGCTCATTATACATCTCAAAATTCTGAAAGTACTGACCCCCCATTTAGTTAGATATGTGTTCTACAACACCGTGACATCATCATATCCAAGTTTCAGGAAACTGACATGGGTTTTAATTTTCAAAGGCAAATCGTCCGATATGCCTTTAACATGACCTTTTTTTCCTTTTCATTAATTTGACCATAGCTCTCTTTATGTTCATTATCTTTATTTCCGTAGAGTGTCTTATACATTAGACTTTCCCTCGTAGTTTACATGTGTCAATCCCACATAGTTCAAATTTCTATCTATCTTAGTATTTCAGTTAAAACAGGAAGTCTAGCTGAGTTTCAGTATGATGATAACCTAAGATTGCATATCATCATTGTAACGGTTATTGATTCATTGACTGGTATTCAATATGGATTACATGATTACCTTGCTCTTTTATCTAAGCTTGCTCTATTTTTGCATTTTTTAGTTTTGCTAACGACATCACAATCACACTTATTTAGCTTAATGATTGATTTGACATGACCTTTGACCTTTGCTGCAGGGCGCAGACGCCAACTTCTACACAAAGCGCGCGCAGACGACGACGCCCTCTGGTGGCGGGTGCTACACGTCCATCAGTCCGGGGGCAGATTCCGTGTCGTCTTCGCGTTCACAGCCCGCTCAGCTGGGGCCTCTGAAAGGACCCGTCCCTCCGTCTCCCACACCTAGACTCGGTAAGTCATGCCCGCTCTCACGATAAATAGACCCGTCCCTCCATCTCCCACACCCAGACTCTGTAAGTCATGCCCGCTCTCACGATAACAAGACCCGTCCCTCCGTCTCCCACACCCAGACTAGGTAAGTCATACCCGCTCTCACGATAACAAGACCCGTCCCTCCGTCTCCTACACCCAGACTCGGTAAGTCATACCCGCTCAGCTGGGGCCTCTCAAAGGACCCGTCCCTCCGTCTCCCACACCCAGACTCGGTAAGTCATACCCGCTCAGCTGGGGCCTCTCAAAGGACCCGTCCCTCCGTCTCCCACACCCAGACTCGGTAAGTCTCGCCCGCTCAGCTGGGGCCTCTCAAAGGTCCCATCCCTCCGTCTCCCACACCCAGACTCGGTAAGTCATGCCCGCTCAGCTGGGGCCTCTGAAAGGACCCGTCCCTCCGTCTCCCACACCCAGACTCGGTAAGTCATGCCCGCTCAGCTGGGGCCTCTCAAAGGACCCGTCCCTTCGTCTCCTACACGTAGACTGGGTGTGTTTCGCCCACTCTCACGATAAATAGATCTGTCCTGCCCTCCCCCACACTTAGACTCGGTAATTCGAGCCTGCTCTCACGATAACGAAACCCATCCCTCCTTCTCCAACACCTTGACTCGGTAAGTCACACCCACTCTCATGATAACGAAATGTGTCCTGCCCTCCCCATCACCTAGATTCGGTAAGTCCCGCCCGCTCTCACGATAACAAAACCTGTCCCACCCTTCCCCATGCCTAGACTAGGTAAGTCTCGCCCACTCTTACGATAACGAAACTCGTCCCTCCGTCTCCCACACCTAGACTAGGTAAGTCTCGCCCGCTCAGCTGGGGCCTCTCAAAGGACCGGTCCCTCCGTCTCCCACACCTAGACTCGGTAAGTCATGCCCGCTCAGCTGGGGCCTCTCAAAGGTCCCGTCCCTCCGTCTCCCACACCTAGACTCGGTAAGTCTCGCCCGCTCAGCTGGGGCCTCTCAAAGGTCCCGTCCCTCCGTCTCCCACACCTAGACTCGGTAAGTCATACCCGCTCAGCTGGGGCCTCTCAAAGGGCCCGTCCCTCCGTCTCCTACACCTAGACTAGGTAAGTCATGCCCACTCTCACGATAACGAAACCCGTCCCGCCCTCCCCCACGCCGGACTTGGTAAGTCTCGCCCACTCTCACGATACCGAGACTTACCGATAATGAGAGATTACTCACTGGTAACATCAGACATGAAAACAGGGTTTCGTTTTAGGGAGTGTAAGCAAACAGATTTTAGAAGTATATATCTGTGCATAAAAAATATGCCGATGATGCGCTGCATCTAATGCCACACCACAGCCTGCAGCATCTGTAACTCATCAAATGGGATGCAAATGTAGAGCTCATGTACTTGAATATGCAAGTCCCTACTGCTCTGCATAAACGTTATGTAATGGCTACACAGCTGGTTTGCCAATCTTTAAACAGATATACTTTCAAAGTTTGTTTACGTTCCCTTTTCAAATGCCAAACCACTTTGCATATGACCATATATGGCAAACTCTGTTTCTTTGTATTCCCCATAACCTCCTGAATTGACCTCTAACACTCATAGTATTGACGATATAATGAAATAACAAGTTTGATGTTAAGGGGGATGTCCACCTACTACGGTAGAAATTGAAGACCTCATGATGCACTACGATGGAGATTGCCCATATCACAGGGCAGTCTAGGATGCCTCTTTTATATCGGGAAGTCATCGTAGTTCATTGGTGTGCATTGTAGACTCTGTTGGGAAAACTTGATCTATTACTGTGATTTCATGTTCGACGTGATACAATTTTTTTTATAGGAAACTACTATGATACTTTCCCTGTGGCCAAATTGTAGTTGGTGGACACCCCCCTTTACTCGCAATGTTTTAAGAAATCTTCCATGCTGTACTTGCAATTTGACTTGGCAATAGTCAGAGATAACATTAATGGTGTTAATTGACCTATTAAATAACGTATATGTTCTTTTATCTAACCAGAGATTGCTATGTATCTCCAACTACTATTAGAGTAAATTAAAGATGTTTATGTACTATGATAGATATGATTATTCCTACAATCTGCAATAACATAATGCACATGATGTTGAATTAGAAATTCAGCGAATAGTTATTTCCATAAGTCATATACAGAATCACACATGATTTGCACATTCAAATCATAGTCAATCAAATAATCTAACAGCAAAGAATCAGATATCTATTAGCGATGATATATGTGATACCAAATCATATATCATTTGAAGTACACATTCACATTTTCATATGGCTTTGATTTGACAGAGCGGAATTGAGTAAAGGTACCTCCTTAATGACGCTATGAACCACTACCACCCTCCACAAAGTCTTTCTTATTCACTGAACCTTGACCACAATTACCATCTATACTCACAACATCCATTACCCATTATCACATAGATACTATATTCTTATCACTTGCTTACATGAAACTTATTTTGAGTCACGAAAGTGAAATATAATATGCACCAAATACTAGAACACTACAGGCATGCAATATGTTATAGTTATGCAACCATCCCAATATATTTACACATATATACATGTGAATGAACTGTACACGTCTGCAAAGACTTATCACCGCCAGACAGAGACTTGCCACTGAGCACCTATAACCAGATACATAGATAGCAATATCTTACACAAGAGAGCACCAAGTGATGCTTAAAAGTGAATGGCCAAAAACCACCTCCTACTCAAAAGGTGTTATATATATACCTGACCAAAAAAAACTCTAGAATGCCCTCCCAAATTTTGTATTTGCAATGGAAAGCCATCAACCCTAAAGAACTATCTTTTGACTTAAAGCCCGAATCTGATTCACAGATTTTGTGATTTTTTATCTCACCCCTGGTATTTTACCCCATAGGCTTAACATTTGGAACTCGTATCCAACGCCCATGGAGTATTTAGAAAAAATACTCAATGGTGATTATGTCACAAAGGTTAGCCCATTAGTCAATGTGAAGGGTGAGATAAATTCAGAAACCTATTCAAGTTTACGGCCTGTGCTTGATCCCATCTCGTTTGAATCGTTATATAATTCACGCAGCCTCACCTTGTGAAATATGCTGCGATTCCAACTTGATGGGATACGAGCTCTGACCCTACACTTTTATAGGTTTCCTCTATGAATTGAAACAATTTATGCACCATTCGAATACATTTGTATCACCATATCAGAGCATTAACAGAGTGGAGTGACTTTAACCCGAACAGAGATAATACGATTATGAGAATTCCTTAAAGTTTCATATCCCCTATAGTGTACAGAAGCAGTTTGTGTTTGCTGTGTGTTTAACATTTTTCCGCACTAATACGCTACTAACCTGCATGGTGTTTCCGCTGTTTGCTGACTGAAGCTGCGACTAGCTCGGCCGTCAAACGTCTGGATGGTCTGCGACCAGAGCCCCCGCCCACTAACCGCACGCCGTCACCCCCGCCCTCCATCCCGCATCTCACCGCGACCACGACGGCTCCCGGCGACAACCCAGCCCGCACCAGGTAATACAGGGGTTTCCGTTCAACGCCACCTAATGGCGAATTATTCACTCAGGCCGTCACTTGGACAAACATGGCCGAGTCCCGTAGAGACACACAGTAATCACACCTAACGTGTGAACGGTGGGTATGATTGCAGGAGTGTTCTTTTTTGACAGGTTAGACTGCTGGAACAATCTAGGGCATTGTATTAATGAGTCTGGGCTGTCTAAACTTCATAGTTGATAATTGTCTTGGTTTTAACTTGGAAAAAGATAAGTGTATCATAGCTAGGCCTGCCAATGTATTGTTGTGTATCCAGTTTCAGTTACGTGTGTTATCTAGGCTATATCTAAAGTGGTTGATATGCATGTATGACACACCAAATTGGAGCTGCAATACCATAATAAATGATGCAATCATTGTTATATCTGTAGAGATAGAATAAAGTACACGGGCGTGTTCCACTGGGCCTGTGACACGCCAGTTATAGCTCAATTATCTCACCCCTGGTATTACCCCCATAGACTTAACATTAGGAACTTGTATCCAATGCCCCATGAGTATTTAGAAAAAAATAACTAATGGGGGATTAATTTCTCTATTTTCTGCTCATGTTTACTACGTTACACATAACAAAGCTCTATGAAGTTCAGTCTTTTTACTTGGTGATCGTAAGTGAAGAAAAGCGCATCTTTAGGTTCCTTTGTTTTATTTTCCTGTCAATGTATCTTGTTAAAGGCATATCCTATAATTCACAGTGGCGCCACCTGGTGGTTTTCAAATACTAACAATAATCAATTCAAACCAGTTCCTGTGACTTATTCTAAAATAAAATGTGGGCTATATAACATATTATTCTAAATAAATAGGTGAATTAGAGCAATTTACTTTTGACTGATGTCCAAAGGAAATATACTGAAAAATATAGTTTTCTTTAAAAAAATCATAGATATGCCTTTGAGACATCTCACAGCATTAACCTATAGATACAAATCGTACGCACCATGAATTCATCTTTGACATTAATCACGATTCTGATAACCCGTTTTTCTTTCTTTCCCAGCACTTCCAGAAATCGGTCTAACTCAAGCGATCTCGGTTCAGCGAATCCACAACGCAAGAAAAAGAAAAAGAAAAAGACGATCGCTGCTGACCTAAACGAAATACCATCTCCACACCGGAAGTTGGGTGACCCCTATTTGGACGCTGTCGACAGTTTAGCAAAGAGGAGAAGTTTTGATAACAGTCTCTTTGGAATGCCACCCTTACAGGCGCCGCCCAACTATAACGCCAAACACTAGCGTAGAGTGATTGTTGACAACTCCTGACTTGTGCCATGCTGTTTTGTCTCCGGAGACCAGGAACCCGCCAACCCCGATAAGGTTCCCGATAAGGTTCCCGACTGTAATCGGGAACTTTTTCCAATCATAGTGGTCGAACAATTCTTGTCAGGAATCTTCTCCAACCGTAGCGGTGGAAGCCAGCTTACGACAGGGATCTCGATTCAACCACGACTGGGCCCCGATTGGAAATGCTCATCATAGTCCTCAAATCTGGATTCTACACGTTTGATATTTTCTCTGACTGGAATCCAATCGGGAACCTTACACGATGCATTCCAAATGGAATTGAAGCATTTTGATTGGAATTTCTGGTGCACTGTGCATTACAACAGCATTCTCGATTCATTCCCGAAATCCAATCGGAGTGTATGTGAGAGAAGGTGAAGGTCACTGAAATGCTGCTCTGGCACAGGAACCAATTGGGAACCAATCAGAAACCAATCGGGAATATCAAGAGGTTGGCGCTCTTTTGTGTGTGTGACCCCAATTGGAGTTCCCGATAAGAATTCAGAGTTCATCGAGAACATTTCTTGTCGAAAAGGGCTCTATCAGAATTTTTTCCGGGAAAATCGGTGAAATCGGCGGGAATCGGGGAGCCGATTTTCCGATAGAAAGATTTGTTGTTCTCCCCAGTCTATCAGGAACCCTATCGGGGTTGGTGGGTCCCGACTCTGCACAGGAATATTGATTCTGGTTTTTATTCCGTTAATTAATGAACAGCGCTTCGCTGACAACAATCAGTTACCTCATCTTAACAGCAATCGGAAGAGGAGAGGGCGGTAATTTATCATAAACTGTTATTGATGTTATCATCGCTATGTTCAATTACTTATGAAACATAGCCCTGCTCCTCCGAGACGCCCCCTTGAGGACAAAACGCGAACTAGGCCAAGGGACCTCTTATACAAAGTACTACAGTTTCTCATGGAGCCTGGAGATGCTGTATTTCGCCCGAGAATTCAATGTCTGGGGCACCTTCCCATTACGATGTCCGTCAATGTTTTCGTTTAAGTTATTTTTTTGATAATTATTTCCATGAAAAAAGTCATCCAAATCTGCAATCCGCCCTCCATGCTGCGTATCTGAGGATATTTTATTAAGCATCCGTTGAACTGTGCGGAACGTCCAGAGTAGCGCTAACTGGAGTAATCATCATGCATTTATCTCCCCCTCTGATATTTTTTTCCCATAGACTTTACATTGGCAACTTGTATCCAATGCCCATGAGATATTTAGGGAAAATATACAATGGGGGATTATGTCACAAAGGTTAGCCCATTGGGCAACGTGAAGGGTAAGATAAATTCAGAAACCCGTTCAAGTTTAGGCTCTTAAGATTGTCTTAGGACAAGTCTCGTTTAACAATGGTTCATATCGTCCGCCCAAGATATCTTTAGGATACGAGAGCCAACTGGGGTCTGTTCAATAATTTAGGATCGTCTGTATGCCATAGAGACCCAGGGTTGACATAGGTCAACTTGATTCAACACTTATGGACGACCTTATGGACGACTAATACTGTCTTAGCGAACAGACTTAGATATTATCAAACGATAACCCTTGTACGAGCTACGGAAAAGGATATCCATGTACGATCCTAGGTTATTAAACGGGCCCCTTTCAATAAAGGCTAAGACACCTGGTTTGTAGGCGATCTTATCGTCCAGTCTAATAATCGTTCGTAGATTATTAAACAGACCCCAGAGTAACAACAGGAAGATCACACTCAGAGACAAAGTGGCCACTTGAAGGTTGGAGCTTCCTGGATGTCAAGTTTTATAAAAAAAGATGCGTCAGAATCATTCCTAGAGAGGATAGATCGACAGGTGTTCAAGAACAAGGGGTTTCTTGACGCTGGTACTTCCACAATTCATTAAAATGAAATATCAAGGAGAACAAATCTATATTTATAGATCGAGAAATGAACAAGTAAAAAGTAGGGTAAACCCAATGGCTGCATCGGGTTGCAGAATACTGTTAAAATTCATGAAAACAAATGACGACTCTATTTTTCAGCCACTACATATCATCAAGAAAAACTTTTTGGTCAAGGGAACTGTGTGCACAGCATATGATATATCTATAACAACACATCAGCAATTCAATTGTAAAATGTAACTTGATGCACATAGGCCATGCACCCACCAACGCCGATTCTGGTTCCGATAGGCCTTACGATTGGTTTCCTGATTGGAATCCGAATTTCATCGGCAGGTAAAAAAAAATCGTGGTATTGGACCATGATTCTACGATTGACTCACGGATACCCCACGATTGTCTCCCGATACGCCACGATTGTCTCCGGACACACCACGATTGGAAACGGCAATCGTGAGCCTCCCGATAAGTTCCAATATGTTGAAATATTCGTAGCCTATCGGTGTGTATTGGGAGAATATTTGAGAGAAGAAATGCTTGGTGGAAAATTATGAAATTTCGGAATAAGGTAGATCGCATATGGATGTATATTCTCTGTAAATATGATATTATTTGATTAAGTCTAATGGTCTGAAAATAATAGTTTCATATCAGAATTATGATTCTGGCATAGTTTTATTTTTCAATTTGATTGTTTTAGATTCTGGAAATTCTGAAAAGTATATTTTGATATCAAAATTCTGCCTGAGATCTACATCGAATCGTGAGCCAATCGTAACCGTGGTCACGTTTTTGGTACCTCCAAAGGCGTTCCGACGACCTACAATAGACACCGAGGTCTGGGATTAAAATTTTCGGGGCCCTCCCGATACATCACGATTTTGCCATTTCCAATCGTAGTGTATCGCGAGGTCTATCGTAATGCATCGGCGTTGGTGGGTGTAGGGCCTTGAGCACTAGGACAATACCCGAGTACTAACCTCGAATTTACATACTATGGGGATGTGGAAGTGTTACTTTGATATCTAAAATCTCATTTATCAATACAAGAAGGTTTGCCCTCGACGGCATTTATGTACTTATGGTGTTTAGTTTGGCCATTTTGTAATTTTTTACTGAAATGATGGTGAACGTTGTCATCCATAATCTTGCCAGCGCCATTCATGTTTGAAATGTTCAGGTTTATGATATAAGATAAGAGATGAATGTAAATAAATCTTCACTCTACGTGGAATGGTAAATTTAATTTGATCCAGCAGACTTAACAGGTGAATAGGGCACATAGCTATTGTGTTATGGGGGCCGCCGTCCTGCCACGATGTCCCCTGAAAAACACTAGTTGACAGGTTCAGTTGCCATTGGATTGTTTCTTGGATTTTCTGTTCGAATTGCCACAGAAGGATCCTAGCTTTGTCTCATGATTATCAATGGATTATTTAGACAATAATCGATGGTTTTGTGGACAGGAGGCCGTAAACCACGATAGGTTGACGCGTAGTAATACACTCGCTAACGCTGGTTTACGACGTCAACCGCGAGTGGTTTACAGAGCCGCCTATCCACATAATCATCGTTTGTTGTATTTATTATCCGTCTTTTCGAATAAATTAAACCCAGTAATTTCTTTATTGAAGAGTATAACAATAGCGACTATTTCGTTCCTCTCTAGGGCAAAGGGACTATATTCCCGTAAACCTTGGCTTTGAGGCTGTATGTCACAGATTTGATTCTGTATACCACAGTTATGGTATCTGACAGATTTTATACAATGGGTCGTGGTTTACTGAGTCCCTATACATTGTCAATGGGGTCTTTGTATACGATGGATAATAAAACAGCTGATGGCACTGATTGTCCCCCGATTTCAGTTGCACTATCTTACAATTCCTGGTGGATGATGGGGAAACTAGCAATGACTCTGTGCCCTATACACAGGGTACCGTCTATCACATGTAAATATCTGAGTGTAAATACTGGAATCCATATATATCGATTTAAATATTTGTTCTCAATCGATGCTGAATTTCCATAACATTATGAATCTTTATTGAATCCTGTTCTTCGCCAGTCCCACATCAGAAGATTATAACATTACCCGTTTGTTGTATACATAGAAATGAAAAATTGCTTCACTATTGAGAACAGAATTGCTATGAACATTTAAAAAAAGGAAAACAGTAAAAGAAAACGTCACAATACTTCATGTCACCCAACTACCGCAATTTTTCTTATATCTTCGTGCCAAAAGCCTGCTCAAAATGAGAACAAAATGTGACCTCTTATAAAACATCTTCAAATGCATATTTCCGCAACTATTCCTGTTATTGTCAGTGAGGATATTGTTCTGGATTTCATTAATTTTGTACATATGCTTGGACCTATTGAGAGGGCTCGCGAATTGAGGATACGCCTAATATATTAAGTTCAATGTGAGTATCCTCTTAGAAATCCCAGATTAACAACACAGCAGCCATGTTAAAAACTGGTAAAACTGAGGAAGTGTTTGTGAAGGTACTACTTGTAGATATTATGGAAATTTCAATGATTATAATGTTCTCATAATAGACACAAAAAAACTCGGGGGAACTGTCTTTTTAAAGGAACCCCAACAAACTGATGGGGATCATTTAACGAGGTAAGTTGTGCATGCGCAGTATATGCTCTTTAAAGCGGGCGTTCCATTGGCGTTCAGAAATCTGACGTCATGACGTCGAGCCTCTACAAGATATGTTCATACGGCGCATAGCTATTGTGTTATGGAAACGGCCAACCAACAATCCAACGAAAACTAATCTAACAGATTTTTATTTTTTTTTAATTCAGTTGGCAGTTGGCGAGGACTATTCTCTGCGTAAGCATTTGCTCAAAATGGCAACTACAATAGAATTTGTGGTTAGGTCGCGCATGAATATTGTCGATAATTCCGACCGTCGGAGATCGCCGCAGGATGGCGGCTGCACTGCTCCCTTACACTAGTGTCTGTATCCAGAACAATCGCCGACATTGGTTCGCTGCCGCAGGACATTGGGTGGTGCCGCTCCATTACAACAGTGTGTATAGCCAGAACAAACCCCGACGTCGGATGGTCGCCGCAGGACATCAGGTGGTACTGCTCCACTGCACTTTTTTTTTTATTGACAATTTTTTATTAGGGAATTACTTCTGTTACAAATCACCGAAATCGGCATGAGTGTCGTTCTTCCTTTCGGGCACTGAAAGTTGAGGGGCTTACTCAGCAGCAATAGAACCTTTGGAGTAATTATTTGGTTACATCCAGGTTACAGTACTTCAATACAGGTGTGACAATGATAATGTGATGAGATGAGTGGTGAATATACATATTATCCTCAGTTTCAGGTATCTGGTGTTAAGGCCCGGCGTCCACCTACTACGATATGGCTCCGATATGGTCTACGATGCACCTCCCGATAAAAAATCCAAATCGCATGGGAAGGTTACCTAATATCGGGGCAGTTGACCACTTTTCCGCGATTAGACACCGATAAAAAGAAACCATACAATGCGTGGTAGATTGGCTTGTCTAGACATATGTCTACGATTTTGCACCTTCCCGATATGGCACCGATTTTGACATTTTGTATCAGTGCCATATCAGGCGGTCTGCGATTCTATCGTAGTAGGTGGACGCCGGGCCTAACGCTGCTCATCCGATATACCATTGAACTCTGATATTTATCTTAAAGTTAAGATTGAGTATTAGTGTCTATAGCCAGAACAATGGCTGACGTCGGATGGTCGCCGTCCACGTCCTTTGGTAAACACAGATCGGATGTTTCTATCGTCTCAATGGAATACCCGCTTTATGTCCATATATAATTCAACTTTCCACAGGGAAGCCTATGTTGGGCCACTGTTCAAGTCCCGTTGGTTATTGTGTGATATACCTTATTGGTGGGATGGCAATAAACATTAATTCCCTTATTAATTAACCATGTATTTTGTATATTTGTATTCCCTGTGATGTTCTGTGTTAAACTTTGTATCTTACCACATTACGAAATGGGAAATAGGTTAACAGAATGTTATTAAAATGTCACCATCTCTGTATTATGGAGAATAAAATGTTCTCAATGTAATTTCTTGTGTTTGGGAATCACTGTGTTACTTCTGGGAGCGAGGTTCAATAGGGAGAATGATAACTCAGAAGAGCTCAGAAAAGCGAATGAAGTCGAATTTAGGATACAAGCATTCTGGTTCTAACATGTAGAAAAATCAGGTTAAATATCATCCAGTCTCCGAACTAGGGCCTATATGTGACGGCCAGTGGACATGAAAATACACACGTAATATCTACACAATTACCGTACATAGCTTGTTTTCTACCGTTAAGTAACCGAGTCGGCCTCCCAAGCTTACGATTATTCTTTAAATTAAAGTCTATTCGCATGCTATCCGTCAGTAAAGTGGAAAAAACTGACTGGGCGTTGAAAGGCATATCCTCCAATTCACAGTGGCGCCACCTGGTAGTTTTCGAATAGTGTCGATCGTGAGTTAAAACTGGGTAGTTGTGATTCACTCTAACGCCAAATGAGTGACTTTACGATTTGTCAAATTCATCCAAACATAAGAGGTACAATGAGCAAACTCCACTGTGTAGCATTATACATTCTGTGTTAAATGACACCGTAGCAGAGTCTCTGTATCCTGTGTTAAAAAGCCTGGTCTTTTTTCTCTTTATCATACACTTTGAAATATGTTAAATTCATATGAATAACCTTTAATTGCCATTCAAAGTCTAATGTGGGCATGCAGAGCTGGTTATGTCATATAGGCTAACAGTGTATGGCACAGTAGGCCGTACACGATTTTCTAAACAAACACATAAAAAATAAACCCCAAAAAACAAATAAAAACGGGTAAATATAGATACAACATAAATAAGACTGTTTGCAGTAAAAATAAGAGAATAACAAAACAAAAAACGAATCAAAACACAAGTAAATATCAATTCACACGTGGGATGTAATGGCATCGTTACGACAGTGCACATACCGCTATTGTGTTATGGAGGCAGCCATCGTGCCCCCGACACCAAACAAAACACCAGGTGGCAGGACCAATTATGAATGGATTTAATTAAAAATAATTGTTTTGGCTTGCTATAGAGGGGTTTTAGCCTTGTCTCATGATTATCTATATATTATAACAGCAGATAATAGAGGTTGTCCCCCGACTACAGTGGCGGTAACCACATTACAATTTCCTGGTGGATGATGGCAGAACTAGCAATCACTCTGTGTCCTATAGGGCATGGCGAAACTGCGTTTTAGTTATGTAATCAGTCCATTTTGTCATTACTGAAGCATGATATACGGTAAATGAAATCCCAAAGCCGAAAACGTCAAAAGTCAGAAAGCAACGACAATCTGTTTCCGTATATATAGTTTACCTACACCTTCACTCGCCATCCGGTCTTGTGGCGCAATGGATAACGCGTCTGACTACGGATCAGAAGATTCCAGGTTCGAATCCTGGCAAGATCGAGACTTTTTTTTTATTGTAAATATATATTAAGTAGAATCAATGGAATGGTTTAAGGGTTACTCAATGGGGAAAAAGTAACCTACATGCTTAATCATACTGGCTATCATTTGTTTTAACTTAGTGACTGAAAATTTATGAAGGGATTTATCATCGATAAGGGGCAAAGTGTAATGTTAGAGTAACATTCAGAAACTGACGGAAGATTTATATTAGAGGGTAAATTGGAAAAGGAAAGTAATGTATTGTAAATATATCATGATTAGGTATTGAAGGGTAATGTTAAGGAAACATTGAGAAATAGTGGAATGAGAAATAGATGGAAAAAATGCAATTAAAAAAAGTTTTTTATTGAGTTCAGACCATATCTGTTACAGGAAATAAGGGGAAGAAAAAAAGACAGAGAATGGAAAATATTGTTCAAAGCGGGTAATATAAGAATCAAATACTGCCTGGGAATGATGAAAGCTAATATGTGTGAAATTGATGTTTTAAATGCATATCGGACAATTCGGCTTGAAAATTAAAACCCATGAAAACCACCTGAAAATGGAATATGATGATCTCTAGATATTGCAGAACCACAGAACACACACCTTATTTAAAACCGGGGGTCACAACGCTAGTATTTTCTTTATTTAGAAATCAATATTGTGACAATTTTATAATAGAATATATGTAAATTCGAAAAAGTTACATTTCACATAGTAAACCCCATTTCATCTTCTTCAAACGTTCACAGATTATAGTAGATGTATACTAGTATAGATCTAGTCCTACACATTTACAGTAAATTTTATGGTTATCGTCCTTGTTTTTGAAAGGATTTGAGAAAAACATATGTTCAGTATGTAAATCAAGCAAAAGTAAATTGGCATATTTTACTTATCAAAATGAAATAAACTGGACATATTGTTAATTTACTCATTTAGAATTAGAATATAGGATTAAAATTTAGTGAAAGTTGGCCTATGCAAAATGCGAACATTTGTGAAAGTGGGTAAATGATAGTTATATAGGTTAAATGTTGGGGAAATGGGGGAGGGGGGCTTAAATACAAGAATATCTACATTACAAGGTACTTCCATGGGTAAATGTGCCAATATCAAATTTCGCAAGGGTAGTTATATAAATAGAGAACGTCCTGACCATGCCGTACATGCTACAAAACGAGATGAACATTGACGGTGAATGCAGAACGAGTTCTGTATTCACCGTCAAATTTTTGTAGCATGTGCGAGCATAGTGGGGCGTTCTACATTTATTATATACCCGTAAATCCACCGATAGCGTCGTCAGTACACTCTTATACGGGTATGTTCCTTGACGATGTCATCAACAACATTATACAATCTCTCCAAGCACATATTTAACGTAGTTAAGACGAAGTACACCAGGGGGCGACTGCTCACAATGGCGAGGGTGAGAGTATACATAGCAACACATAGTCAGCGTGTTCAATACACATAGCAACGTGCGTTCAACATGTTAAGTACACTGCTATAGGGCACATAGCCTATAATCCATGGGCGCCGCCATGATGTCCCCCCGAGTAGGTGTTCTTCACTAATGGAGGTGCAAAAGAAGTGAGTGATAATTGGGAGGTGTCACAACTCTAGCCTTGCTCTTATATGTATATAAAGTGTTCCCTGTGAAAAACATCATGTCCTAGGTTTAATCATTATGTCATCCTGCTCTGGGATGGGTGTAGCCAGTCAAGGGAACCATGGTAAAACATTGAACGGCAGTTGAATTTCGTAAGAACAAAGAACCAGAATATAGACATGTCCCCCCAAAGGGGCCTGCCATACTGCTGGCCACCTAGTGACTGCTTCACGATCTAACAATGGCTCTGTCCCCTATAGGGAAGCATGTGCAGTATATTATTTTTACTTTTTACTGCAGAGCGGTGCATATTTACTATATATACGTCATGGGTAGGCCTATATAATAAAGTGGTAGACCGCTAAATGTATTCCCATTGGCAAACTACGGTATATCAATAAAAAAAAAAAGGAAAGAAAAAGCTCATAAGGATATGTACACAACAAGAGACTCGATCTTTCCTTTCATAACCGGTTTTATTAGATATAACATTGTTTTTATTTATGTTCATCCATTAATTACTATATACACAGCGGCATACTTTAAACCAATCACTCACTGGTCAGGGGGCCTAATAGTTTGAAATCCCCGAGAGAAAACTATACATGGTTGATATATTCACTTTTAGTTGCAAGTCATTTAACAAGACTTATAGCGTTAAAAGTCCTTGACAATGGAACATATTTTTTTTGGTATTTAAATTTTTAAAATCCTAGGTGCTGGGCATCTCTACTTCTTGCGGGCTTTGATGCCCATTTTATGCCCTTTAGCTGCCCCTTTCTGTGCCCCTTTGACGAGATTCGTGTATTGGCCTTGGATCTTCTTCTTTTTCCTGTCAAGGGATAAAAATACATAAATCAAACCAATATTTCTTGTCAACCGATAAATATATATATAAATCAAACCAATATTTAAAAGAAATACTTTTTCTGATAGATATTGTAGGAATGAATGCTTGTTAATTTTTTTATTGATGCTTTGAATCCGTTTTATATTTAGATATGTCATTTTCATTATCAGGAATTCACAGTATGGGGATCCGTTCTTACATAGAATTCCTGGAGATATTTCTGAATGGAGTACAAGTTGCGGGTTACTGGCTTCTAGTTACATATACAGTAAAACCTCGCTTCCGGGACACCTCGCTTAAGGGAAACCCCGACTAAGGGAACACCCCGCTTAAGGGAGCACCCCGCTTAAGGGAACAGTTTCCCCGGAACCAAAATTCTTATTTGGTTTATTTTAACCCCGCTTAAGGGGACAGTTTTCTCGGAACGGAGGGTACCCCCTTAAGCGGGGTCTAGCTGTATATATAAAGGGAATAAAGTGTTTATTGTTGAAACTATGGAGTGGATATCCGTTTGTACAGTGTTCTAGAGTTGGACAGGACTTCACCACGATTCTGATGTATATTAACAGTAGTCTTATCCACAGAGATGTAGAAGTAACTTGGCCGTACCTTTTGTTGAGAGCCGAGTGGTGGAGTGGGACGTAGGCGTACGGGCTGGGCATGTTCTTCTTTTTGATATCACCACCGGCCTTCTGCAACGACAAACATGCAACATTTATATCATTATTATTTGTTTGTTTGAGGTTTAACGTCCCAGTGGACCCTAGGGTTCGTTGCTCCTAGAATTGTGGGAAAAGCGCTGCTCCAGTAATATCAGATCGTGTCGTGTTGTATCGTTATTTTCATGTTGTATCGCTACTTTTTGCAACACCACATTTTCAGTGACATAGGTAAAAGGTTCATTGGATCTTTAATTGAATATAGATGGCGGCATAGTTATGATGCGGTCTGCAAATAATGTGGAGCAATGGTTTCAACTTCTGCAATTCGCAAAATGTGGAGCAACGCTCTTCTGTGGGTATATAGAGACCATCAATGATTTAAGTTTTTCACTTTCATAGACTTATTTTATTCAATTCTTTTCAATGTTTTCAAATATTTTATAAACAATCAAATAGATGTGTCTCTTTCAGGAAGCTGATCATATATTTCTTAGAAATGGTCTCAAACAATATTTCCATGTTAAAAGCAATATCAAGTACTGCCTTTACTGTAGATATACAATGGTAATGGCAAAGTGGTATTCCCCTGGCTATGGCAGCATGATGCCTCCAGGTATTCCCCTGGATACAGCAGAATGATGCCTCCAGGTATTCCCCTGGCTATGGCAGCATGATGCCTCCAGGCATTCCCCTGGATACAGCAGAATGATGCCTCCAGGCATTCCCCCAGCTACAGCAACATGATGCCTCCAGCTATTCCCCTATCTATGGCAGCATGATACCTCCAGGCATCTTAGAGGCATCATTGATACTTATGTACAAAATTCGATAAGAAAGAAATGAATGTTTGAATTAAAAGAAATTTTGACAAAGTAAAAGTCGCATATTATGTTTAGTCACGGGGCTTAGCTGGATCGTGAGCTCCTTCCCTACCACGTAGTCGCATATTAGACTTTGAGTTGGTATAACAAAATATCATCAGTTACCAAGATAAATTACATAAACCGCGTGACACATCACGTGACATTGTTATTTCCCAAACTAGTCGCCTGCTGTAGGTTGGCTGTTTCTGCAGGCAATGCGTGAAACGTAAAGCTGTCCAGGGGAACTGGTTGCTGCAGGGAAAGGTTTAAGTACTCCCTTTACAGATTTACAACTTAAATGGTAACGGCAAAGTAGCATTAGGTAGTCTTTATAGATATACAAAGGTAATGGCGAAGTGGCATTAGGTACTGCCTTTATATACACCTTTTCATATTGTTCTTTTACTTACTGACCTCCGCTCCATATATCGTAAAAATCATGTACGGCCTATTGTGGCATACGGACCAGCTCTGTGTGGCCAAAGTAGACTTTGGATGGCGATTGAAGGCAAATTCTTCTGAATCTAAAATATTTCAAGGTATATAATAAAGGGAAAAAAGACCATGACAGAGGTCTACGATTCTGGGAACTCCCGATAGGCTACGATTTGGGCATTACAAATCATTACAAATCGTAGCCATCGGGAAGTATGTCATAGACCATCGGTGTAGGTGGGGGCCCGGCTTAATGGTAAACTGGCATAGCCTACTGCAGGTACCCGCAGGTAATTGTGAGGGTGGCAGAGGACGTGGACTTACCTTAGAGCGGTACTCGGCGCCCGGATCTCGCTCCGTCTTCTGTTTTTTCGGCGGTGTGGTGAGCGGGCGGTGAATACCCGAGCCTCCAGCTGAAAGCACCACAACACAGTTTTCTTATACACCTACGGGCGAACACTCTATAGTTACAGTAATAAAACGATGTTCCTGTAAACGTAAAAATTTCGATCCGAACTCGGGCCCTAGCACGTTTTCAACGAGGTGTTTACACCGAGTTGTAAACGTGCTAGGGGCCCGAGTGAGGATCGAAATTTTTACGTTTACAGGTACAACGTTTTATCTTTACTATATGCCTCCAAAACATTCATATTCTTACCTTATTTAAGTTGTAAGAGCCATTTTAATTCCAATTTGGGCACAGAACGATCAATGTGAACCCTAGCTTTCGCTTCGATCTTGGAATCCCACTCTCCAAGCAGAGATCCTGTGCTCTACTTCCTGCGGCCGATTAGAAAGCGATAGTGCCGCGAAAAATCTGCTGGGAGAGTGGTGGAATGCGGCTGTGACGTTATCGCATAGCAACGCACATAGCAACCAGCTTGTCACTTGGAAACCGGCCGGAAACTGGCCAGAAACCGGCGGGAAGAAAACAGTGGTTGATCTCTCATTGCACTCCTGTTTTTAAGGTCCTTACCATGTTTATTCAGGTTCTTATTACTGTACTTCGAAGTTTTTCTGTAATTCATTCATCTATTTTTTATTTCACAGTATTTCAGTAAGTCTCCTTTATGTACTCTAACGTTAACTTTTACCGATGTCGAAGCGTAAACACCGTCGGCCATTTTTAAATATCGACGTTGTAATCATATCCGTTGCGACCGTGAGATGAACCCTAACTTACTGCACAGATGTGCAGAACGTTGTGGGGAGCAGCGTGTAGTAATTACGTTAGTTACGGCAGTAGGTATATAGTAAATACCGCTACGGAGGTGTAGTAACATTTATCTCACACCTGGTATTTTTGTCCCATAGACTTAACATTGGGAACTCGTTCTCCATGCCCCTACAAATATTGCAGTCCGTTCTCCATGGTCTATATCCTGTGTGCTGTCCATTCTTTTAGTGTGTACAGGGGTGAGATAAATACAGAAAGCAACTCGTATTTGGTTAAAGTGTTTGAATGCTACATGATATTCTACATGATTCTACATGATATTCACTCGGCTGTCGCCTCGTTCATATCACACCGCATCAAACTCGTGGAGAACGACAACTTTGACCAAAACTTGTTGGTTTCTTCTTTAGGGTTTACTGCCTAAGGCTGATCTTTACTACCCGAGGTTGAGGTTTACTACTCAAGGTTGATACGTGACCCAAAGCTACAATTAGTGAATTTTAAAATGGTGGACAGTACCGTTTCATTCATTCCAAGATGGTTTAAAAACTCCCGTAGTAGCAAAGAGTATTTAACAACTAAGTATGGAGGTATTCCATGTTGAACAATAATGCAAAAGAATTTAAACAGTAGGAATAATCGTTGAGGGCACAATCACCCTGATTTTGTGCGGAAGAACGATGTATGCTTCATCGAACACAAAGTTGAAATTAAAAAAAAGAAAAAGTCATCGCGAGTCTTACAATATATGCTAACTTTATAAAAAACACAAAGTCTAATAATATCTCATTGGCATATCAGTTCGGTTTAGTGAACTTTCTTTAAGGGATACGTATGAAGATGTAATAAGGAATGCGAAACATGGCTCACGTTTGTATTTCATGGGTCCGGTCGCCTCTTCTTCATCGACATCCATCGAGTCACTCAGTCGCCTCTTGCGGTTCTTCTGTGATCAAAGAGAGGAGAAAAAGAATATATATATATATATATATATATATATATATATGAGAGTAAGCACAGTTCTCGAGACTGGGGATGGAGATTCACTCAGAATTCCAGTTCGTATGGCCTACTTCCCTTAGAAATGTTTCACACTATGCGATTTAGTTCCGTAGTCTTGACACATGTTCTGCATAAGATTTAAAATGTTGATTTTTCATTGGTGTAACTGGTAAGATAATACATTGAAATGCTACCAGAAGTGCAATGAGTTTTAGTAGTTGGAAGAAATATCTGGATGTATTATTACTGACCGTCAGAGTAGTTCATTTCACATTCACCGATATCATTTATCAAGAGAAATGCCCTGATCATTTTCTGATTTATAACCAGAGAAATCAAATATGATTTGAAATGTATATACAGAAATAACTGAAATTTCCATTTCTGGGATCAGATTACTAATTTGTAGATTAATAATAACCGTTAAACTGCAAAAGATGCGGGTTATGGGTCAAGGTTCTATCACCATACAACGACAGCAACCAGCGAACACCGGATCCTGTAATTAGACTGAATTATGGGATACCCCAATAGGGTCTATAAGAACTAACACTAGCCCTGTACCCTATATGGGCAGTGCTTACCTTTGATGGCCCTTTGAGGGTCTCGAGAAGGTCATTGAGGTCGTCCATCTCGTCGTCCTTGTCTTGTGGTTTGACCTTGGACTTCCTGCCCTTGGGCTGGTCGTCGTCGTCACCCATGCTGATGATGAGTCTGCCGTCCGGCGCCGTCTTAAAGTCGTGGCTCACCTTCGACTTCTCCTTCTCCTCTGACGGCTGAGTGGCTGGAACGAGAAGAGTGCGAAGAAAGTGTTTAATGTGTGCTGTGTGACATTCACTTTCTTTATCTTATTATATTACCTTTTACACCATTCTCTTACCCAGAATCTTACTATCTCTGTTGTGTATCAGAGGAGGTGTGAAGCGCAGCGCCCCCTATTGTTTTGGCATGAATTCAAATGACAGCTGATGCAGATTCCTATGCGAAAGTATAGCAAAATTAGGCTAAATAGTAACAGCTACTACATACAAACTGTTAGAGCTCTATCAAAAATCTCTTCAGATATTGATAGAGTGGCATCTAATTTATTCCAAACCACAATAGAGCTCAATAGAGCTCC
Source organism: Alentia gelatinosa (assembly GCA_950022655.1). NCBI lineage: Eukaryota > Metazoa > Annelida > Polychaeta > Phyllodocida > Polynoidae > Alentia > Alentia gelatinosa. Next base: position 108,745,108 of record OX465582.1, read on the forward strand.
ATATTTTATGGCTGTTTTGTGTTGTGGAATACAGCCTTTTTTCTCACAAATTCCAATGTTCAACCTACGACAGGAAACCTTAGCCATAGCACAGGTATATGACATGTATATCACTAAAAAGGCCCATGTCTTAGGTTTCTAACAGTGTTTTGTTTATCAAAAAAAGCCTGTTAATCATGACGCAAGAGCTATTTGCATTTTTCATGTTTTGGTGAGGGTTCTTCTCAGAGCTCCTTCCCCCTTGCTGGCATGTTTGAGAGTGGCACCGTGAGGCAGCCGCGATCGTATATATGAACCAAGTCGGTATAGGGGGCGCTGCGCTTCACACCTCCTCTGGTTGTGTATCATGTCCATACTTGTTGAATAAATCAACGATGTATGGCAACTATAAAAAATAGTTCCTAATACCTAATAATTATTTCAATATTTCTATGTCTTTTTTCTTTAGGCCCGGCACCCACTAGTTACGACACGGTCTGACAAGCGTTACGACACACTCCAACACAGAATTTCTCTGTCGGAGCCCAATCACAGCACTCTTGTCGGATCATGTCGGGGCGTATCGTAACAGTTTTTTTTGCTGAAATCCACAGAATCGACACGACCTATGACATGGGCTACAACAGAATTCAGTTTTCTTCAATCATTTCAAAAATGATGAGAGTGACCTGTGATTTTTAAAACCTAAAGAAGTAATATTATACATATACTAGATTATCGTAAAGTTTAACGAAGATGACATGGGTTTTACTAAGTGAAATTGAACTTTTTAGAATTTTTACATATTCCCCTAAATATTGGAATTTAAAACCTTTCAAGTATGGAGTGAGCAGGACCTGATCAGTGTTTCTTTAGAATATAGTGAATATTGGTCGGAAGTCCAGGTCCACTACTGCGATAACTCCCACGCTTCTGACACAACGTTCGATTCTGTGTCGGAAGGATTATCGGGGCGTGTCGGAAGCGAAATTGTAACTAGTGGGTGAGGGGCCTTAAACTGTATAATAATTTCGAAAGGTTTCATAGGAACGAAGGCTACCCATATAACTCAAACAGTGCAACCATTCCAACCAAAACGTAGGCAATGTTTTTCCCTCGACTTTTAATTCAGTTAAAGGATAGCAATATTCTCTTCAGTAGTGAATAATGAAATCACTGACAAAAGGCACAGGACAACCGCATAAACGCACAAACCTATCATCACAATAAACATGGTATAAAGCCTTTTTACTAGTTTGTTTATATTAGTACATCATTCGAGACTTCATGCCATTTACATCTGATCACCTTAATCTCAGGTAAGTCAGTTGGGGTCATGAGAAGAGATGGGAAATATTTTTCATGTGGTATTTACTTCCACAGAGAGACTGAGAAAACATGAAAAGCACATTGTCAATGGCTATGGAATTGGGCTGGTATGTATGGGGAGGTTTGAACCACTGTGTATTGGTAAGAATGAGGCCCAATACATTCTCTCTTTGTATTACACAAGAACAAATTTTTGATAAACTGAAAATGAAAACATGGATTTCCTTGGAAAGGAGGAAAACTTTCATCTCTGAGATTTACGATACCAGGTAACAGCTCTTTGACTCTCATCTTAAAATAGTCTCCCAGTGGTAAATGCTGTACCGTTTTTACTTTCTTAGTAAGAGTAAGTAGTAGTACACCCGGGCGCCTACCTAGCACTTTCTTGGCGACGGAGGGATCGAGGAAGTCAATCACGTCTTCCTCGCCTTCCTTGAGCCAGGCTCCTGACCTCCGCTTGTCCTTGACCTTCTTCTGACCTCTCCTGGGCTTGTCGTCGTTATCCTCCTCTAGCTCAGAGTCCGTGTCTCGTAACAGGTCGTCAACACTGCAAACACAGTCAACGTCAGATGGTTCCGCCACTCTAACTTCATGCTACATGGACACAGCTTCATCTCAGCCTGGTATAAACGTCCATAGGCTTAACAGTAGAAAATCACACCCACGCTTGCGAGTACGGTAACCCATACTCAATACATGTGGAGTAGATGAATATCTAGAGACTAAGATAAAATCAGAAACATATTCGTGTTTGGCCTGAGTTTCCGTTCACCATCTCGTTTGGAGCTCTTTTAAGTATTCACTCAGCTATCGCCTCGTTCATATTACTGCGCACTCCAAACTCGATGGCAAATTAGGACAGACCAAACACTCATCGATTTCTTTGTTAATATCTGTCTATTTGATCATATACACACTGGCACACGAATCTATACAAAAACACAAATATATATACATAAAATTCATATACTGTTTAGAATACGAGGCGGGAACACTTCTGACCACAGCCGATGCTACCTTGAGAATGACAACTACATTTCAGAACCAAACCGTTGCTATGCAATCTCCCGGGAGACATTGTTGAAAGAACAATGTGGCATAACAACCACCCTACACGGCAGTGACATCACACTGGCGTGACCATTCTCACAGCAGATTTTCTGAGTGAATGTATATAGAACCAAGCAGGTTTTAGGTTTAAGACACTGTCAATTGGTAAAAAAAAAAAAAAAAAAATTCATATACTGACAGTCCTAAATCAGGGGTGTCAGTTGGGGTCATTCAAAAATGGCAAATATCATTCAGGTGGAATTTACTGCCCTAGAGAGCCTAAGAAAATATGAGAAACACATTATTATTAGCCATGGAATGGGGCTGGGGTGTGTGGGGAAGTTTGAACCACTATTTATTGTTGTCAATGAGGCCAATTATATTTTCTCTTTGTTTTACACATGATCGAATAATTCCATTAATTGAAAATGAAAACAAAGATTTTCTAGGAAAAGTGGAAAACTAGAATAGTATATGACTGATAAAGGCACCTCTCATGTTTGGGTTTGCTGGCGTATTCGTCCTCGTCGTCGTCCATCTCCTCCTTCATTGCCTTCTTCTTCTTCGTCCGCTGCTGCGCTTTACGAATGTTGGCCATCATCTTGTTGTACGAATGTGGCACCATCTTGGCTATAGTTTCCCATCTGTGATAAACACAACATTAAAACCGTAAACGCATATCTCAGAATTCGCAGTGGCACCACCTGGTGATTTTTTTTTAAATATTTACAATTCTATGCTCATACTGGTTCCGTGTGACCTTTTCTAATGCCAAATATCTAAAATATCAAGTTTTTTATCCAATTTATCATAACCCAATCGGTAAAATCGGCCTATTTACATTTGCTCAGTTTATATAGGAAATGTACTGAAAAATATCGTTTTGTTCAAGTATTTCAAAAACTATACTCTCGTGAAAATCTGAAGAAAATAGCATGGATCAAAATTTTTAATTCTTTTTTAACCTACAGTTTTTAAGCAATTCTTCTTTTGATCCTCTAGATTTATTTGCATTTCCCATCACATATAATTTTCTTTCATTTTCCTCTTAGGTTTTAGTTTTTTAAAAAAAACAACTACACGATACAATCATTGCATTTCAAATATCCCACATTATATTGGGCTGAAGGCAGGTGAACAATGTTAATATTTTTCCACTGCAGAATGAGGGCACGTACCCAAACTTCCTGGAGAGTTTGGTGAAGAGTTCCCTGTTTTTGATCCTGAAGTGTCGCTTGGTGTCTTCCTTCATGCCCGTCAGTGCGTTCACTATCTGTCGGAGGTACTTAGAGAGCGTGGCATCCGTGAACACGGAGAGCATCACCTTCATGAGCCCCATGGCTGACTGCACGATCTCTCGCGTGCGGGACTCGAGAAGCACAGCCACGTTGTTCACCATCGTGTCGAGCACCGGGTCAGAGATGGAGGCTAGCCGACACAAAATAAAACATAGAGAAATAAGACGTGGCGTCAGTGAATACGGAAAGCCACCTTCGTGAGCCCCATGGCTGACTGCACGATCTCCCGCGTGCGAGACTCGAGAAGCACAGCCACGTTGTTCACCATCGTGTCGAGCACCGGGTCAGAGATGGAGGCTAACCGACACAAAATAAAACATTGAGAAATCAGACATGGCGGTAGAGAGCATCACCTTCATGAGCTCCATGGCTGACTACACATGTGTGCGAGACTCGAGAAGCACAGCCACGTTGTTCACCATCGTGTCGAGCACCGGGTCAGAGATGGAGGCTAGCCGACACAAAATAAAACATTGAGAAATAAGACGTGGCGTCAGTGAATACGGAAAGCCACCTTCGTGAGCCCCATGGCTGACTGCACGATCTCCCGCGTGCGAGACTCGAGAAGCACAGCCACGTTGTTCACCATCGTGTCGAGCACCGGGTCAGAGATGGAGGCTAGCCGACACAAAATAAAACATTGAGAAATAAGATGTGGCGGTAGAGAACATCACCTTCATGAGCTCCATGGCTGACTACACAAGTGTGCGACTCGAGGAGCACAGCCACGTTGTTCACCATCGTGTCGAGCACCGGGTCAGAGATGGAGGCTAGCCGACACAAAATAAAACATTGAGAAATAAGATGTGGCGGTAGAGAACATCACCTTCATGAGCTCCATGGCTGACTACACAAGTGTGCGACTCGAGGAGCACAGCCACGTTGTTCACCATGTCAGAGATGGCCGTTGGTTGATGCAAAATTGTTAATACAGAGATGGACACTAGTCGACGCAAAATAAAACATTGAGAAATAGGACGAGGCGGTGAACCCAAAAAGCATCAACTTCATTAGCCCCATGGCTGAATGCACAATCTCCTGCGTTCGCGACTCAAGCAACACAGCCACATTGTTCACCATTGTGTACAGCACTGGATCAGATATGGATGCTCGTCAACACAAAATGGCACATTGTTCACTATCGTGTCCAACACCTGGTCAAAGGTGATCGTTAGTCGATGCAAAATAAAACACTGAGAAATAAGATTTGGGTCGTTTAACATCCAATATGTTCTATTAGACTTACTTTGGTATGTGATACTGTGATTTATGGGATATTTGATCACATAACTAGGTAAAATTTTGCTATTTGTAGGTTTATAATAATACAAAAAACAGGCGGTCTGTCTTTGTACCTCAACATACTTGGTAAAATTATTGATCAGATACATTCCTTTGCCTATGGCATCAGGATGTAAATAATCCAATAATTTCACCGCAGATTTTTCATGTACAAAGACACTAAGCCAGTTTCTATATAGAATTGCAAAAAATGCATAAAACTTGGCAGCCTTTACTAACCTTTGTACTCGTAGATGATCCTGGTCAGGGCATTCGTGGTGGCACTAATCATCTGTGGCGAGCCAGCGAGCCCGGCCAGCAGCAACTCGAAGTAGTCGACCAGGGCTTCCTGCGGGTCCTTCGTCGACCAGCGCTGGTTCGCGGAGGCCATCTCCACGAGCAGGCTGAAGGCGGCTACGCGCGCCTTCTCCGCAGTCTCCTTCGTGCACAGGATGGCCTCGGGGAGGACCGCCCGGAGGAAGTCCAACTGCGACTCCTCCAGCTGCTTGAAAATATGGCAGAGGCAGCGGAGGCGCGGTGCCTTGGAGGAGGGACTGGAGGTGGACAGCGCTTTGACCAGGGCCTCCTGTAACTCTCCCAGGTGGGAGGTGACGAAGGCCTTGTTCTGCTGGGACCGGCCGGCGCAGATCTCTTCGAGCACTCGGTAGGCCTTCTTCTGCTCGGTGTGGTCGGCGCTGTCCAGCAGCTGCAGGATCATGGCGTAGAGCTGCGACAGCTGCTGCTCGTTGATGTACGCCACCATGGCGATGCCCAGGTCCATCAGCGCATGCCTGGAAACAAAGAAAAATATATATTACATTTTTTTATTATTAAAGAAAAAAGGGTTTTAATGGATTTCCACCAAGAAATATGCTTGGTGAATAATACTCCAATATTGAACTGTGCTGGAGAGTGAGAACACTAGGACGACTGTGGTGGTGGCCAGTGTTGATCATGGAAGTAATAATGTACACATTAATAGGGAAATCAGGTATATGGGGTTCCTGAAACAATACGGGGTTGACATACATAGGTTCTTTTAAATAGTGAGGATAATATTTCTGTATTTTAATCAAAACCCTGATTTCAGGGATTTCCCTGAACTCTGACGTCCATGCATCCAATTACATGTCATAATGGAATTACAAATATTAAGGTAGTTTGACGTTGAACTACATCTTATTTCCAACGGAAAACAAAATACATAAGAAAGAAAGCCCGAAAGTAATGTAATACCAACGTAATATTTAGATGATGTGTAAAACCTATTACATCTATAACGAGAAATGTGCCAATTCTATTACAAATATGTGTACATATCTACCTATAATGGGAATAAAGGCTGCTTAAAAAAAATCTCTACCTTCTGAAGTAAGTATTTTTGGATGAAGCTAATAAAGATATGACTATATGTCACCAAAAGAAAAAACAAATTTTTACCTTCTGAATGTAGTCGTATCCTTGTCAGACAACTTGCTGTAGGCCTTGTCGAAGAAGGAGGAGACGAGGCTGCTGTCGGCGATCTGGAGGTACGTCTTGACCGTCTCGAGCACGGCTTGTCGCGTCATGTCCCGCTCGTCGTCGGGCTTCGTGGTGAACAGGTTGAACAACAGCGGCACGAAGTTCTTGGCGTAGCGCGCCAGCTCTTCCCGGTTGGCCGCTGTCAGAGTATAGGGTACGGAGCCAGTGTTAGTTCTTATAGAGGAAACCCATGAAAGTGTAGGGTCTGAGCTAGTATCCCATCGATTTTGAATCACGTAATAATTCACAAGGCGAAGCCGCGTGAATTACTACGTGATTCAAATGAGATGGGATCTGGATCTGACCCTAAACTTGAATGGGTTTCTGAATTTATCTCACCCTCAATATTGACTAATGAGCTATCATTTGTGACATTATCACCCATTGGATATTTTCCCTAAATATCTAATGGGCGTTAGATACGAGCTCCCAATGTTAAGTCTATGGAGAAAAAATATCTGGGGTGAGATAATTAGATGGAAACCCACGAGATGTATATAGCTTGGTTCGTACTTCACCGAGTATGACCGCAGAGTAATTCACAAAGCAAAGCTGGGTGAATTACTCTGCGGTCAAACGAGGTGGAGTGTGGACCAAGTTTCTGATTTTATCTCAACCCGTCAAACATTATTTATTGATAAAATGAATCACCCAATTAGCCATTGAGTATTGGGTACATGAACTTCATGGCCGTGGAGTACAAGTTCTTAATGTTAAACCTATGGAGAAAAATACCGGGGTGAGATAATGAAGCAGTCACCAGGTGGCTGACAGTAAGGCACCCCCATTCGGTAGACATTTCCTGTAATGTGGCTCTACGTTATCATGAAATTCAACTGACTTTCAAAGTTTTACCATGCCTCCTTTGTCTCTTTATACCCATCCAAGTTTAAGATGACTTAAGGATGAAACCCAAGACATGTTTGTTCTCACAGGAAAAGATCTATACACAAATGTGAGGAAGGCTACAGTTGTGACATTTCCCTATTATCACTCACTTATTTCTGCACCTCCAGTAGTGAAGAACGCCTACTTTTTCACCTCCAGCAATGGAGAATACCTACTCATGCTATGTTAATTGTATTCGGGAAACACATTAACCACTAGAATACTTCAAGTGCGATTTGGGAATGTGTGTTATCTCACGCCTGGTATTTTTCCCCCATAGACTTATCATTGGGAACTCATACTCAACGCCCATGGAGTATTTGAAAAAAAATGCTCAAAGGGGGATGATGTCACAAATATCGGCCAATCAGTCAGTGATAGGTGTGAGACAAAATCTGAACCGCAGCCACTGAAAATATGCCATTCATTTTGTTTTCCTACATAATCTCACTCGACTTTGCCTCGTGAGATTACTCCGCAACCAAAACTCATGGAATATTATCAGTATCTATGGATCTCGATGCAGTTCCTTATTAATACATGAAATCACAGGTGATACATAAAATATGAAAATCTGGCGAGTCTCACCGTTTTCCAGGTTCTGGTTGATGAGTTTGCGCAGCGCGGTCATGACATCCATGCGCAGGTAAGGCCGGTCGGTGAGAGCGGACCCCAGGATCCTGGCGACACCTTTGAAGGACTCCTGGAGGTCAGTCGGGTGCGTACAGAAGCCGGGCAGCAGCGACCAGATCTGCAGCTGGAGCGCCTCGTACGACTTGGCCTTCACAGTCTCCTTCTTGTTCGCACTCTCAATGGCTGCAAAATGAGGGGGTCTGAATGAATGCTATCCACGACAAAAAAACTATAGGAAATTGTAAATCAATGGCATATCAGGTAGAAAATATAAATCAATATACAACAAGGATTAAAAGTTGGCATGGCATTGCCATGATTTCGGTTTCAACAGGTAATAAGGGAGGGAGGGAGGGAGGGAGGGAGGGAGGGAGGGAGGGAGGGAGGGAGGGAGGGGAGGGAGGGGGGTGGAAGTAGATTAAGAAACGGGCCCCAGACACGTTGGGTGGAATCAGGTCAAATAGGTCACCAGCGCACCCGTTGCGGTTCAATGAATCCCTCCCTCAATACCGGATCCGCACCCAGCGACTGTAGTGTATTTTTATATATTGTATAGGCACCTGTTGTGGTCCAGTGTATTTATATATATTGCAACAGGCTTCCACCTCCCTCCCTCCCTCTAGCTCTAGACACCGGCTGCAGGCGCCGATATCAGGGGCCCGTTTCATATATTATACCTATAAGACACCGACATGTAGACTCTTCCCGATGACACCTCCTCCTTTTATAACCTCGTAAATTACGAGTTAAGATCAAAGTTAAGATCAAAGAGAGCCGCCGGGTGCCGAGCCGGGGTGAGCCACGGGCCGCTGGTGTAGAAATTAATTTAAAGTTTGATAACTTCAAATCCAAGTAGATTAAGAAATGGGCCCCAGTCAAATAGGTCACCAGCGCACCTGTTGCGGTTCAATGAGTACCTGCTAGCGGATGGGTCCCGCTCTGGTCAGATGTGTTCCGCACCCGGCGCCCGCGGGACATACCCGCTAGGGAGGGAGGGAGGGAGGGAGGGAAGGAGGGAGGGAGAGAGGTGGAAGCCTGTTGCAATATATATAAATACACTGAACCGCAACAGGTGCCTATACAATATATAAAAATACACTGCTGTTGCCGCCCGCGCCCGGTATCGGCGGTATCGAAACTCTAATTATTCAGAATACATTACTGTAATGTATTATAATGTAAGCCGCAAAAACCATTCCCCGTCTCCCCTAATATATTTCGGTCTTGACCTATAGGTCAAACCGAAATATAAAATAGACAGTTATCATATGTTCCTCTCCCCTCGTTTAATCTGAAGCACTCAGGTATCATATGTTATCCTACCCCTAATAAAAAAAACCCATAGGCTTAACATGGGATTTGTTTATGTCACGGGTGTGACATAAAGTGTTGTTTATGTCACTACTTTCTGATATTCATGGAAACGGGGTAGGATACAATCTAGACGCCACACGTTTCGTGACGTCTCTTGATATCACCATATGTTCCTCTCCCCTCGTTTACTCTTGAGCACTTCCATGTAAAGCAGATTGAGATGCTATAAACGGACTCCTACTCAGTGACCTCCCTTCTCCCCCGCTTTATCATGTCGACCACAGTTGGGTTTTTATGTTCGTAATTATCATATTATGTTCGTAATTATCATATATACAAACGTCTATGAAATACTACCCGCTGCTAGGGGTGCAGTATTGATAATGTTAGGGCGCACTGTGCCCGTACTGAATGAGCACCAAGATCGGGTCAACAAGCAGTGAATCGACAACTTCGTAAATGAACAAAATGGCGTTTTATCGTGTATGTAATAATGAGTAAACGTATTGAGTGAAGCCATACCGATTACCATTCTCAGCCTTTTGTCCTAAAACTATGGCCCTCCGCCTGTGGCATCGGGCTCTAGTTATAGGACATAAGACCTTGTACAGCAATTACTACAGGCTCATTGAATACGTTTCCTCTTAATACTATATCATACATTTTTCATTACAAGTACATTCGTTTTTGAGCAAAGAATATATAAACGCACACTGCTCCTCTGCTACACAGATTTTATAAAGAAAAGAGTTTATGTGTGAATTCTCCATTTACTTACCCCTGGTTCTGAGTTTGACCGCCAGGGGCAGGAAGTAGGAGGCGAAGAAGGCGAGTTCCGTTTCCTGCGTGAAGTCCCGGATGATGGGCAGCAGCCAGCTCCGCGGGAACTGATAGTCGTCACTGTGAGGGAGAGGCAGGGATTTAGTCACACTCAGTGTATCGGTATGTTTGTTTGTTTGTGGGTTAACGTCCCAGGGGACCCTGAGGGTATATAGGGTCTATCAATGATTTAACTTTTCACTTTCATAGACTTATTTCTGTCAATTCCTTTCAATGTTTCAAATATTTTATATAAAATCAAAGAGATTTGTCTCTTTCAAAAGCATGATGATATCTTTCTTTGGAATAGTTTCGAACAACATTTTCAATGTATCGGTAAAATCATATTTAGTGTTGGCTATATCATGCATGCATACATACATATATGTATTTATCCTACTCCTCATACCCCTCCACAGACTTAACATGGTGTGACTGTATGCCACGGTTATTATCCTACCCCTGATATAAATCTCCGTAGACTTAACATGGTGTGACTGTATGCCACAGTTATTATCCTACCCCTTATATAAATCTCCATAAACTTTACATGGTGTGACTGTATGTCACGGTTATTATCCTACCCCTCATATAAATCTCCATAGACTTAACATGGTGTGACTGTATGCCACAGTTATTATCCTACCCCTTATATAAATCTCCATAAACTTTACATGGTGTGACTGTATGTCACAGTTATTATCCTACCCCTTATATAAATCTCCATAGATAAAATCATGATTTCTTTACATGGCATTCGTTGTCTTCCGCTACAGGTATCACTCAGCTCTGCTTCATGATATCATTCCGCCAAGACAACTCATGCCATATAAACAATCATATGGAATTTCGTGAAGTTTTATCATAGTACATACATACGTAACATGGTTCAATATTGACAGGAAGTTGTCATTATCAAAGTAGCTTCTGGCTTACTAAGTGGTGTCATAGCCACGTCTCATACACTGATATAAAATATGCACATCAAGCCTATCGTGCTTTATGTTTATATGTATTAGTTCCATGTGACTTACTCGTCTCCGCTGATCTGTAGCGGCACGGCTTTCAGCACGGCCTGCGGACCCATGCGGCGTACGGCCATCCCCACGGCTCGGTCCAACTCCTTCTTGTAGGGGAAGCCGTAGCTGTCTCTCAGGTCGGCCATCGACAGCAGGCACTTGGTCATCAGGCCCGGGCAGTGCGTGCTGAACACCTGCGGGCAGTACACAACGGTCACGGCAATGTTTGCGAAAGCCAGCGCATACGGAAAAACATAGTGCGTATCAAAAAATAGTGAGTACCTATATGAACTAATATCAGTACCCAACTTGTCAGGAAATGGTGGATGATAAATACAATATAGACCGGTTTCAGATAAAAGCGGTCGTATCCTCCTCAAGAGTTGCATGCGCTTGGATATTACTACGCATCAACTCCTCAGAGCATATGACAGTTTATATCTGAAACCAGTCAATATTACGTATTCATTATACAAATATACAAAGATCCCATTGAAAATGTATAGTGACTCAGTAAACCACGACCCATTACTTGAAAACTGTCAGATACTGTTACCATTGTATACAGATTCAAATCCATTGTACATGGCCTCAAGGCAATTGCATACGAGAAAATATTCCCTTTGTGCCTAAGGGCAAAAAAAGTCCCTACTGATATACCATCTACTGTGGCAATTTGTGGGTTTAATTTCTCGAGAAAATGGATAATAAATACTGTAAACCACTCGAGGTTGAATTTGTAAAGGCCTCTCCCCAAAAGCATTGATTATTGTCGCAATATGCATCAACTATACGGAAAATACGACCACATAAATCAAAATCATGGTAATATTGTGTACAGTAAAACCCCGCTTCTGGGACACCTCGCTTAAGACGCCACTTTGGTCGGAACAGAAATTTTTAATAGTTTATCTTACTCTGTACGGCATGGGGGTATCCCCTTAAGCGGGGTTTTACTGTATATATTTGGCATAACGTACCTCGCAGAAGACATCCATAACTTGTAACACAAGTTTCTAGGAGGCCTCACAAGTCGAGTCAAGTCAACAACAACGATGGTTTTGTGGACAGGCGGCTCTGTAAACCACTCGACGTCGAATTTGTAAAACACTCACAAAGCCCTGTCCACGAAATCATTGATTAATGTTGCAATACGCATCCACTATGCTGAGAATACGCGCACACAGATTGACATCATGGTAATATGGTGTATATAAGTGCCATGACGTACCTCGAAGAAGACCTCCATGACTTGTAGGACGAGCTTCCAGGAGGCCTGGTACTGGTAACCCAGACCCTTCTCCAGGGCGGCGAACATCTTGTTGACGGGGGAGGTGACCTTCATGTGACCTTCACTCAGCGCCTCGGCCTCCGGGCCTACACACTGCTTCACCAGGTTCTGTTAAGTCAGAGTTATCGTAATGAGTTATCATTATACAGGGATGAAAGTCAGGACAGAGGAAAATATCGTAAATTTAAAACCCTATGAAAAGGAGAATAATTTATAACATTATTTGTTTGTTTGTTTGTGGTTTAACGTCCCAGGGGACCTTGAGGGCATATATAGGGAATATTATTTGTGAAGAGAATGGCTATAAATCAATATATATTTTAACACTTTCAGTGTTGCCGGTCTATATGAAATGTCGGAATTCCGTCATTTGGCGGAAGACTTGCATCCCTGATTATACACCTTATCATATACAAACTTACTACGAATGGGTATAGTATTGTTATTATACAGGAAAGGTACTCGGTAGTTTCTTGTACGGGTCGCCTTTGAATAGGCCATACGGAGTGCGTTCAACGTGAAATGATGCAATCTGATTGGCTGAGGCCAACAGCACTTGTTTGGATGGAAAATGGCGGATCACCACCGTTTGTGACTTCGAAGATAACAAAATATAAAAGTCACATTAACTCACGGTGAGTGTCTTGGCTGAGGCCTGCGCCACTTCGGGGCGGTCCGTCTGCAGACTCTTCATGGACGCCGTAAAGATGCGGGGCAGGCAGCGCGAACACAACTTGGGATCCAACCTTAAACAGAATACCACACATTTTTTTCATTAGTATTTTTATTTAGGCTGGAGATTCAAATGAGGACATTCAACGGGTACTTATTTCAGGGATGCCAATTGGGGTCGGAAAAAACACATTGAAATATTTTCCATTGCAATACAGGGTTTAGACATTACTTACACATTACAGTGGGGAATCTAAGGATTAAGGGAAAGCTTGAGTTTTAAATGGGTTATTAGGGAAATTCAGTGTGGAGAAACAAGGTTAACGTCTGATTTGTCCGGATCATGGGCTATGGCTAAATAGGTAATTATCCGAATACTTACCTTGGTAGAAGTATGAAGGAGAATTAAGGTTCTTGCGAGCCTAGGGACACTTCTGAGTGCCCTAGGCTAACAGGGAATTTAGCAGTTGGTATGTCAATATTACACAAGGAAAAATAAGTTTTTATCCTGAAACTAAAAACATGAATTTCAATGGAAACACTGACAACTGGCATCCCTGGACTAATAGCGGTTTTTTTATGTTACAGTAAAGCACCGCTTAAGGGGACACCCTCTGTTCCAAGCAAAGTGACCCCTTAAGTGGGGTGTCTCCTTAAGCAGGGTTGAAATAAGATAAATAAAAATGTCTATTCTGTTTGAGATGATACATATTGTACCATTGTGAAGGTATTAGCAAGTCTATCCTTGATATCCCAATCACTGTGGGAGGGTTTCTAATAGCAGAAAAAATATTTAGGGCACTGAAAATGCTTATATCACCATGTACTGTATGTTATGAATACCTCTGGCGAATTCTAAAACAATGAGAGGTGATATCTCATTCCCCTGCTGCAGTCTTATCAGATGACATGTAAACATTAGCTGCTCATGTGCATTGACCCATTCCTACAGGGACTTGAATATATGCTGAAATAAAGAGGAGGCTTTTGGTCTTCGGAGGTGAATGGGACTGGATGTGTCTTGTCTTCCTAAACTCGGGTTTTATGTCACCCTTACCGGCTACCATAATGACGGCGGGACAGTATGCAAATAAAAGATTTTTTTTTTTTAAAGTTGTACCTGGCGAGGTTGACGTGGGCCGACTCCATGACGGCGAGCCAGGCGGCCATGGGCTGCAGGTCGTTCTCTCCGGGCTCGTAGTCGTACAGAGCCTGGAATAACAGGCATGTCAGTTAGGGTCACGGAAACAAGTGGAAACATTTTTCATGTGGATATTTCTTCCTCAGAGAGACCGCGAAAACCTTGGTGATATGTCTTTGTTGACCATGGCATGGGGCTGAGGGTCTGTGGGGAGGTTCAAACCACTGTTTTATTGGCGGAAATGAGGCTAAAACAATATCATCTTTGTTTGACGTAAGAAACAGCATTTATGTATACTGAATTTGAAAAAGTGGATTTCTATGGAAAAATGGAAAACTGACATCTATGTAATATGAAGCAATGATTGTCAAGGTACTTCGGGCTTTCATATAACAATTGGTTGTTGGGGTAATGAAAAATAGAAGAAATATTTTTCACATTGAATTTACTGCCTCAGAGAGACTGAGAAAACATGGAAAATACATCCTCACTGGTCATGGAGTGTGGGTCGTGTGGCAAGGTCTGAATCACTGTATATTTGTGTGAATGAGGCCCAATTTATTCTCCTTTTGTTTTACACACATAAAATAGAATTTATCAATTATAAATGAAAACATGGATTTCCTTAGAGAATAGGAAAACTTCTCCAGTGGATATGGCTGGAACATAATAAAGCTACTTCTAAATCTAACTGAAGACGAATACCTCGAAAACTCTGGTAGTGAAAAACGGCATGTTCGCCATCCTTAATGGTAAGTACAGTAACTTATATTTAAATGATCAAGACTTTGAAAATGATTATAATACCAATAAAGGAAATAAAAAAAATAAGCATGATTCACCACTTGTTTTTTGGGATCAAGGAATTTGTTGCCAAACCTTATTCTAGGGAATCATGACTTTCCTACGAATACCCAACAATAGCAAATTGAAAATCTATTATAAAACTTACGGTGATAATCTGGGCATTGAGTTCTGCGGAGAGGTTGCTGGCTTTCGGCTCCATGCTGAACATGGAGTGAAGAACTCTCATCGACACAGACGTGATCACCTGTAAACAAAATAATCAACGAACACGATAACAGATTAGTTTATAAATAGAACATTAGTTTCCTTTTCATTGTTTGTTTGGGTAGTTTAATGTCCAATTTGTTCAATTAGACTTACTTTGGTTTACTTTACTATAATTTGCATATCCTGTTGGAATAACAAGGTATGCTGCCTGGTTGATCCAGGCATCTTACTTTTCTCAATCATATCTTATCGAAAATCTTACATTCCCTGAGGAAGTCAGGAATTTCCCTCTTGCCGGTGTTATGTAAAACACTGCGTATTGAGGATTACTTACAACGTGGCTGAGCGTCATCACTCTGAGCACCGTCTCGCAAGCCGACTTGACGCTGGCTGGCGGGAACACAGCCAACACGTACTTCAGCAGCTCCAGACTGTGTAGAGTGCTCGAGGCGTTTTCCCCACCTTAAACACCAATATTATATTAGAGTACGAAACATACATTATTACGCTTTCCTTTCTTTATATATCGTATAAATGGTATAACCTTTTATAAAGTATAACATTCAATATACTGAATTAAAAATAGATATTTATATTTATTCCATTCATTACAAATTTTAACCTTTTTTCTATGCTTTTAAATGTGTAAACGAACGTTGAAGTAAGTAAAAATACGCAAAGAAATGTCAACTACACTAAGAGAATGTAAAGCAAGGTAAATAGAAACGGTGACAATCCACAGGATTTATGTTGTGCCCAACTTTTCAAATTCGTAGTAAAAATGTCAGAATTTACTGAATGTTAACAGAATGTGAGTAAAATTAAGCAATACAAGGTAAACGCATAGAATTTACTGCATGTTTACGTGGTGCCTACAGTTTTTTAAATGCTAGAGAATATGCCGGAAATTTAAGCCAGTGTGACTGTAGCATTAATAGTGTTACATTCTAAATTATCTGTATGTGAAACATAAAGGCTCTATCCCTTGGCCTAACTGATCATGCTGGATCTATGTAATAGGCTGCTGAAAGCGACCATCAGTTACGATCAACACGGTCGCCCCCACGCACTAAACACAGAGCCAGCATATAACCTTGATCTTGATGTACTATCGTCAGTCTGACTAGTGTAGCGCATTGCAGTAACACCAGCAATAAAGCTTGTAACGGGATGAAGCCTTGGAGTCATTCATTCAGCTTACTATTCACACCTGATAGTAACAACAGTGCAGATTTAGACAGTTTCGTGACTCAGTGATATGTGAGACTGACCTCCGCTCTGCTCTATCACGTGGATGCAGTGCTTGGCGGTGGTGGTGGCTGCCGGGTGGTGAGGTGGTGGGTCGGGCTGCGTCATGAAGGAACTCGCCTTCAGAATCACGCGTATAGCCTGCTGTACTGACCGACGCACCTAAAATAACAAAATACAAAATTATCTACCAATCTGAAAGCACAACTCACGAGAGCTAATGCATAATAGGTCCTATTGATATACC
The DNA here is from genome assembly GCA_950022655.1 of Alentia gelatinosa. Classification (NCBI taxonomy): domain Eukaryota; kingdom Metazoa; phylum Annelida; class Polychaeta; order Phyllodocida; family Polynoidae; genus Alentia; species Alentia gelatinosa. Next base: position 108,761,852 of record OX465582.1, read on the forward strand.
CTTTAATATGGCAATTCTTCGGTCTAATTTATTGATACATATATACAACAAATGATGTTTCTTTTTGGACAAGCAGTTATGTAAACCACTCAACGTTGAGGTCTTAAGGCTGACGCTCTTGTATTACAACACGTCAACTTTTGATGGATTACTGCTGCCTGTCCATAAAACAATCGATTATTGCCCACCTGGTCTAAGGACCTACAAATCAGTATACAAAAAAAATTCCGATAAACACGTTCAGCATAAGGGAATTTTTTTTAAAGTCAGTACATAATTTCCTATGTTTAGGAATGGGCCTGTTTACCTTTGGCTTTGGATGTGTGACGAAGGTTAGCAGAGCATCGTAAACCTTCATGGTCGAGCTCCGGCTCCACGTGGCCTGGTCCTGAACCCGCAACACCGACGCCAGACACGCGACAACCTAGTGGGGAAAAAGGATTCGGTGAGGAAAAATTGCGCGCATGACTTGCTTTATTATTAAATACCAGTGCGTGAATATCTCATTCATTCTGCACACTCCGTACCAGGTGACTTGTTGTAAAATGGCTTTTTAAAAAAATGATTTCCAGGTGTATGATAATGTGGGTGTGACTGAATAACATCTGTTACTTGTCCCTGGTAGGAAATATTCAATATATATTGAATATATATCTCCATATGATACATTATACGGGATAATTCCATAGGATATTCGCAATAATTTTGTAAGATATTGAATCAAAGCTCACAATATAAGTTTATAACTTTCTCTTAAGAATAGTTAAACAGTAAAACTATGTTATAATAACTACAATGGTAACTAAGCATACCATAAAATCACTTAGCAACCATCAGAAAATGGCTCTGCAGACCGCTCCCGATTTGATATAACCTGTACCACTTATGCAATAAAACCATACCCTGATGAAGGGCCTCATAAGCCCGAAACATGTCGGTCAAATAAGTCTTACTAAAGCCTCATTATTACTAGACAGTCTCAACCCAAACCGAGTTAGTGGGAATATTTTCATTCGATCTTATGTTATAATAACCGATAAATTTTCATTTTCTAGGCTTTTGGTCAGGGATTTTAACATGACTATTGGAAAATGAGTTAAACGCGATGCCACTAATAAAATTATTCTCTCAACTTAGTTAATTTTCTAAAGTTCCACTTCAGATTTACGGTTTAATCACACATTTATATATATTATATTGTAGCGGAGATCTCCGGTGGGAACTACGAGATGCTCTCCGGTACTCCTTGTGTGACGTCACTGACTGAGTATAAATAGGACAAGCGCGGACCAGTCGGGACATTCTGGATACGAAAGCCTTTGAGGCAGGATCTAACTGAAGCTTACCTAAGACTTACCTGAGCGTAGGCCAGGCCTACAGAGTGCGTTAGCCTTTTGTGTAACCGTAGGCTCCTTGAATAAAAGATTGTTCCTTATACATTCTATATGGTCGTCCTCGTCTTCCTTCTGCATTAACCGTTACAATAGATTTACAAATAGCTCACCGATCTGAGGAGGGAGGGTGTGTCCGAGTTGGCGTACTTGGCCATAACATCAAGTAAAGTCTTCGAGATGTCAGAGAAACGAAGTCGAAGAATGGATACAGGAACTCTGAAACACAAAACCACATGGTTATACATGAAGGGCATATCATACAATTTTTAACTTAAAAATTAAACAGCGCAATTTTAAGCCGTACATGTCGAACAGTTTACCTCTTGACCTTTTGGACATTGTCATGACAATTTGGATATTATCTAAATTTATATAATTTTGTCATTTCCAACCTTGATGAAATGAATGAATCAACTTACCGCTTGACAGCCAGACTCAGTAAATAGGTGACTGCAGCCAGTGAAGTCTCATTGTCAACAGTCTCAAGAGCCGTCATCTGCAGAAAAAAACAATGATGTTATATTTAAAAAAATAATAATAATTTACCTCTAATTTGCAGTAAATGTATCTTATTTTCAGTCCATTTTCTTAATAGCCACTACATTATTACCCCGTAAATGATAATTATAAGTAGTTGATGTTGAATGAGTTCGTTGAAATATAAATTATAATTTACGACTTGAACCAAGACCCTCCTGTACAGGGCCCGAGTGGTAGAACGGCTAAATTGTCAAAAAAACAATAATCCCTCAATAAACACGATAAAAAAAATATCCCAACATATTTTAATAGACTCCGACTAACCAAGGCGCCAAAGTATTCGGCCTCCGTCTCGTTTCCACCTTGTGATTTGATGACTTCTGTCACTGCGGCGAGAACGGCGAGAATCTGAAACAGAACCACACCACGACGATCAGCATCCAGTACCATCACACAACCGAGGTCACTAACTGAACTACTGTTCAAGTTAAGCAAAGCAAGGACTAAATTCATAGAAATAGTCACCAAAATTTCGAGGCTACAGGAAATGGGATGCCCTTGATGTAGAAACCAAACGATGTCAAAGTAAAGGCTCAAAAGTCTAGCCTCCCTGACACAAATAGTGGCTCATGTGTAGTATTTGTATCTAAATGACTTTTTGCCCAAAACACCCAAAATCTTTATATGTGCTAACTACTACCATTCATCCCTGCTACTTTATTTGATTCATCACATTGATCAATGAGGTTTGCGGTTGGCAATTTTAATGTGTTAATCATCCCCCCCCCCCCCACCTAATCTGTCATACATCAGACCCTTCATTATGCTCATCCTCATTTATCTATCCATGTCAAATTTGTAGCGGGTGTTCTATATATTATATAAGAATACTTTTTCTATATCACAATTTAGATAAATACATTATAATTGCATATGAGATACCCTAACCCAGTGTGGTTAAGCAAAGTGCGAAATAAATCTAGACGTAAACCGAAATACGCCGGTGACCGGGGCGGGGCGTACCTCCTTGTGGAGTGCCGAGTTTGAGTTCCAGTAGCGGTGCACCCGGTTGAAGGTGGTGTTGGTGCAGTCGGTCCAGTTACTGGCCCACGTGTTGAAGGTGCGCCCTCCTTGACTGTGCGTGTCGGCTTCAGACAAGATGGCGTCTCCATCCGCATCGTTCTCCGTCGCGTCATGTTTGGCCAGCGCCTCCACCGTCAGGTTACTCGGCCCTAAAGTTACAAACACGATCAGTTGTAGTTAATAGGGATGTCAGTTGGGGTCATGAAAAAGAGAGGGATCATTTTTTATCTGGAATTTACTGCCTCAGGGAGACTGTGAAAACATGAAAAAGACATTGTTATTGGGCTTGGAGTGGGGCTGTGGTGTGAAGGTAGGTTTGAAACACTGGCTATTGGTGTGAATTAGGCTGAATTCAGTCTCGCTTTGTTTTACACAAGAAAATTGAATTTTATTAACTGAAAACGAAAACAAGGATTTCCTTGGAAAAGAAACTGCCATCTCTGAATTAAGGTGAACGATTTAAGTCTATGCCAAGAAATTGTCAGAAGGAGTGATGGGGACATTTAAATTGCTGTCTTGTTGGTGTGAATGAGGCTCAATTAATATTATCTTCTTTTTTTTCAACATGGAGAAGGAATTTCATATACTGAAAATGAGAACATAGATTTCCATGAAAAAGCTGTGATCTCTGAAGAAATATAGTTTGTGAAAGAATACATGTCACCATCACTTCTTCTGACAGTCACTCGGTCACGAAGGCCCCTCGGGGCAACACCAACAGCCATGGCTGGCAGTGGACGCAGCTGTGGCTGGCAAGCGGTAACTTCATTTGGCAGGGAGTTATTTGACATTATACCCACAAACATCACCGATTATCTGAATATTTTCTGGGTAGAAATATTTTCATCTTTTCCTGTGTTACTGGGTATTAAGGCTGTGCTCCACTGCAGCCGATCCTATGGAGATTGGGTTTGTTTGGCTAGTTTAACTCCAATTTGTTCATTAGACTCTTGCCTCATGGTCGCGCATGAGGCAAGAACAATTGGAGAATGGGTGAAGATTGTTCGGAGACCAACATTCGGCGCAATGGAGCACCACCTTTATTGATTCAGGTGTAGCCTCTCCAGTCTTGTAGGCCTAGCAGGACATTTCCCTTCACAGACTTGTAGTATATCTTCTCATGGATGTCAGTTGGGGTCATGACAAAAATAGGAATTATTTCTAATAAAGGATTTTCTGCCTCAAATACACTGAGAAAACATGGAAAACACATCGTTATTGACCATGGAATGGTGCTGGGATGTGTGGGGAGGGTTGAAGCACTGTTTAATTATTGGTGTGAATGAGACCCAATTTAGTCTCTCTTTAGTTTACACAAGAAACTAATAATTTCATAAATTGAAAATAAAAACAAGGATTTCCTTGGAAAGAGAAAAACTGCCATCTCTGTTGTTTTTTTTGGGTTTTTTTTTACACCTGTCTGGCCCGAACCCGACCGCACCCAACCGCACGGCCTCCCAGTCGCTCGCTGGGTTTTCGCTGTGTTGTTCCGGTGTTCCTATCCGACGTGACTTCGTCGATACACGATGAGATGAACATTGGGCGAAAATTGGGGAAATACTAAGTTCCGACTCACGTTATCTCGGTGACAAGGGTCAAGACAACTGCAAACTACTCAAGCTACGCATAAAATTATACAAGATTGAGCTTATTTTAATTACCAATAAAATCTATTTTCATAAATATGCTCGATCACTCACAGCCAGAGGGTCAGAACCTCACGACAGTCACAGAGATCGAGGGTTGGGAAAGAACGTACCTTCGTCTCGGCTGAAAAATCTACTTTTGGCAGCTGTACGGTATTTCTTTGTAACTGGGTTACTGTCACTGCTATGTCCTTTCTTCCATTTCTTTCCTTTGTTCTTTTTCATTTTCCCATGGGACTTCATCTTGGAAGCTGTTCTAATATTCCAACAATAACAGAAGTTTCAACATGTGTCGGGAACACATGTGGTCTTGACCGGAAGTGCAGACTTGATGGTGTCGCCCTCTGGTGGTTTGTGCCGACACTATTAGTTCTCTATTTTGCCGGAGTGGCGTGACCGTCGCGCCGCCGGGCAAACCAAGCTCGGCCCTTGCCAGTATTGCGAGTAATATTCAAAAATGTAATCAGGACAGGATATTTTTTTTTACATGAACTTTATGATAAAGTACCGTATATATCAATGGATAAAGTAAGGGCATTGTTGTTTGTTTAAGTTACTGAGTTAGGCAGGCAGGAGAATGGCTTAATTTCCCTTTTAAACAAAAACAGCAGATCCGACAAATAGTTTCGTTTATATCTACCGCTACATCCGCTCTTTCCTATACCCTGGCAGGGACTGTGGAAGCAAGGAGGACTGGAAGGTGCACAGGGCAGCTTGAGACATTGACTTGTTTTCCTGTCACATGCTCTTCTTCGCCACACCTCCTAGCGAATGACCGTGAAACCAACGTACCTGGGGCAACCCAACGCCATCTGGGGAAGATTAGCCGCACTGCATACTGGCTTAGTATAGAGCTACACTGGCCACCCGAGCTACACTACGTTAGCTCTGGTCACGTTGAATTGATAGGGGCCTTGACATGGCGTGGTAGTGGGTATCTCATGCCATTGCAGTGGGTAAAGGAACTTCACTTTAGCTATTTGGGAGGTTTGTTAGGGGTTGGTATCTATTTTTACTCTGTGTATCTATTTTTACTCTGTGGTCCGACCACTCTCTGAGAGCTTGAGACAAATATCTCGTAGTAGGGTAGACTTTTGGTACATAATGGAATATAAACTACCGTATGAATACTCACTACAAAGCCTTATTAACTTAGGTAATTCATAACAAAGTCTAACTTGATGGTCTCTTTATCAAAATACACAAAAAGAAAATAATAATAAGGACAAGGGGCTTTGAGGGTACTACAATCTCCAACCATGACAATAGCCTCTTGTGAAGGAGATTACCAAGACAAAAGATCTGCTGGCAGAACAATTCACTCTTCCAGCAGAGATTCTATTTCTGGTAGTAGGAAGATCAGCTAGGTGAGTGAAAGCCCTCCCACACCCTATTGACCCTGCCATGACCCTCATTCTTACCCTAGAAGTCATTTTTCCATGTTCTCATCTTCTTTTAATGTGTATTTTCTAAAAATTGCCACAGGGATAAGGTTCTTTATCAATTCATTAACATATAGATATTGTTTTGCAAGTATTTGGAATATCAAAGTCCATGGAGAACAAAATTGTTTGGTTTGAGAGTGAGAATCCGTGGACATGTCCATGGGTTAACGTTACCAACCTCTTAGTTGGAACGTAGTGTAGACAGAGGTGGCGGCCAATCTAAGTATAGAGCCTACTGTCAGTCGCAGAGGAGGTGTGAAGCGCAGCGCCCCCTATCGTTTTGGCATGGACTCAAATGACAGCTGATGCAGATTCCTATGCAAAAATATAGCAAAAATAGGTTAACTAGTAACAGCTACTACATACAAACTGTTAGAGCTCTATCAAAAATCTTTTCAGATATTGATAGAGTGGCATATAATGTATTCCAAACCACAATAGAGCTCAATAGAGCTCCACGTTTTAAGCCTGTTCTGTGCTGTGGAATACAGCCTTATTTCTCATAGGTTAGGGCTTGCTAGCCAAACACAGTCCATTGTCCAGAGCTCCTTCCCCTCTGCTCAGAGGAGGTGTGAAGCGCAGCGCCCCCTATAGGGATCCAACTCATATATACGTTCGCGGCAGGGTTCAAGGCGCCACTTTCAAACCTGCCAGTAGAGGGGAAGGAGCTCTTGAGAATGGACTGTGTGAGGTTTGTAAGCCATAGCCTATGGGAAATAAGGCTGTATAAAACAACACCAAACAGCCATAAAACGTGGAGCTCTATTGAGCTCTATTGTGGTTTGGAGTACATTAGATATCACTCTATCAATATCTGAAAAGATTTTTGATAGAGCTCTAACAGTTTGTATGTAGTAGCTGTTACAAGTTAGCCTATTTTAGTATAGGAATCTCCATTCAGCTGTCATTTGAGACCATGCCAAAACGATAGGGGGCGCTACGCTTCACACCTCCTCTGCCCTCTGCTGTCATGTTTGAAAGTGGCGCTCAAAGCCTGCCACAACTGCATATATGAGTCGGCTCGGTATAGGGGGTGCTGCACTTCACAATTCCTCTATGTCCGTCGCTAATCTTGGACTGCACTGAGTAGATGATAATCAGCATAAAGTCTGCCATTTTGTCTCAAGTCTCAAGGTACTAACCTTTGTCTTTCGCATGTCTAGAAAGATATCATAAGAGAAAAAGTGCATCTGAGTGTAGACATACACAAGTTATTACCATACAGGTTTGCGTTTTTCTCTCTCATTTCAGTAGTTCTTGCATAGGCCTGGTTAAGTCTGTCTCCATGTGATAATCGTAATAAGCGTGGCATACGGAAACTCAATGTTAAGCCTTATGGGATTTTAAATTAGGGGTAGGATGATACTGTAAAACTGGATCCGGACTTCACTCAGCTTCGCCTCATGAAGTCACTATGCCAAACTCCAGTCGTGACATACGGTGGCCAAGATTAAAAGGAATCAGGTTTTGATTTTATCCTACCCCGTCTCCTCGATTTTGGAATATTATGTTATAACAATTCTGTATGCCACTAGTGGCATATTTAAAACTCTGTATGCCAGTCAGCGTGGCATATACGGAAACTCAATGTTAATCCTATCGGATTTTATATTAGGGGTAGGATAAAACTCCAAGCAGATCCGACAAAATGGCACTATTTTAGCACAGGATTGCATTCTCGGCTCTTTGGTGTCAATGATACCACGAGTAGCCAGGTCAACCCGTGGGGATTGGGAGAATTCTGCGCTTCTCCGTATGTGACAGAATTCTATCTGCCTGTTGTTATATATGGTGCGTGAATACAAATAAATCATTTTTAAGCGCTAAAGAGATTAGGATAGTGTTGGGTATTTAACACCCCATGCTACACCTCCCCCCCCCCCCCCTACACATATATCCAACCGAACACATGCATGGCTCATTACAAAGGACCAGCACGTGCGAGATCCTAATCGTTGGGCTACTTTTGTGTATTGAGTCGGCCTGCAACAGCATGGCTGCCAGGTGTTAAACCCCAAAGTCTATTGATTTACGTTTGGAGTTGATTTATAAGAAATTATTCTGAGTGTAGAAATTGATTCCGGGGAGTGGGGGCGAGCCAAGAAACGTGAATGAAACCCGTATATTTTGAAAATTGATACTTGGAACTCCTATATATATTATTGTATTCAAGCATATCCTACAATGGTAACATCTGGTGATTTTTCAGTATTGACAATTATCAGTCAAAACTGGTTCTTTGTGATTCATTCTAATTCTAAATGAGTAAATTTAATAATTTGTCCAGTTTATCCAATTTTAATAGGTAAAATTTACATTCGGTTGATTTATATAGGAAATGTACCGAAAAAATAAGGTTTTCTTCAATTCAAAGGGGAAAAAAGTATGGTGATTACAATGTGAAAAGCAACTCTTGAGAACTTTTATAAATTTTGTTATAAATTATCATAATATTGATCTCTAAGTCAATAACTAGCACGGTGACCCCGATTCCTAAGTGAGAAATGTGTTCTACAACACTTCAATAGAGATCATCATATTAAATTTTCAGGGAATTGACATGGGTTTTGATTTTCAAGACAAATTGTGCGATATGCCTTTAACGCACCAATGACCTCCTGTGGATCTTAATGAATATTCATAAGGGCTGGTTCATTGAGATTATCCCGTATTGAGCCTCTAATCTCCAGTATGTGTGAGATTAAAACACTGTAAGGTGATTTATTTGGCATAATCACAAACGACTCCGGGACTTGGACTCTCTCCACAACATTACTATTACACAGTGCTTCATTAACGTCAGTACTAATTGGTTGTCAGATGGTGATTGACCTTCATCGAATTTCTTTTCAATTAATCTTGATGAGATTGGTCAGAATTGCAATCTAATACGTCTACATGGACTTTTTGTAAAAGCCAAACTCATTCGGAAATCCACACCCAAAGAAATTCACAAGGTTTATATTCAGTGGGATCGTTAATCAACAAAAAGGACCGATTGAGTTAACAGGTAAGTCGGAAATCATCACTATAGTTTGTTTTTATTCTTATATGAGCTTTATTGGGGTCTAATCTATACATAAATTACCTTAGAGCCGATCTTCCGTTCTCAGTCAGCAGTGAGTACAGACTGAATCATTTTGTTGTTATACAAAGTAAGTTAAACATATTATATTTTTCATAGCTATTTGGCCTGGTGATAATGAGATGGTTGATGTTGGTGGAAATAGTAAGTTACACAGTTTTGACCTGTGTATGTATCTGCCATCGTCAGTTACAATCACAATTTCTCGTGCCAATGTTCCCTATATTATTTCAAATTAATTGTACTCATGACAATCTACCTAGTATCAAGTGAGCCCAGGCTCTGAACGGACCGGATATGTACTCATATTGCCAACAATTCTAGTTTGACACATCTTCAAAAATGGATAATGTAACACTTGTCATAACTTAATCGTTGGCCTTGACATGATGTGAATCCTGCAAGACAATAAGTGGATAGATTGTAATCAGGTATTATCTCTCTTTATGATATAACTGAATGTGACTTGTAGTAATGACGAGTTAGCCAGCTGCGTCTGGCATATGTAAATCGATATATTTTTTAATTTTTATTATAATGATGAGTGATTCATTGGTGGTATTTTATAACTACTTCTATGTCAAACCTTGTATAAAATCTCAATCATCAAACCAGCCACATAAGCTGTTTGGAGGCAGTATAAATAAGGAAATGATAAAAAAATATATAAAAATTTGGGGAATTTTCAAGACAATAATGACAGTGTAGAGTAGAGCATTATACTTCAGTGTTTAACACTGTGACACTGTAATAGATTATTCACCTTTTTTGACAAATTGATAGTTTTAGTTTCCCGAAATGTCTCTCTCGAATATTGTCCTAATTAAGGATGTTAGTAATATACTAAGAACAACTCAACAAAGCGGGCAATTTTAATTAAATATTTACTGAGTTATCATGCGCATAAATTTGCTTCTTGAATTAGAGGATGGAAAGATGGGAAAATACCTTCCCCACAGAGAATTTAATATGTATAATCAAGGATAGCAGTTTTCCACATTTCCATGAAAATCTTTGTTTTCATTTACATGTTATAAAATTATTGTTCTTGTGTAAAACAAAGGTAGTATATGTAATTAATCAAATGATAACTAAGGCTTTCATAAATAATTCGTAATAAAAGTTGGTTATATAACGTTGGATTTTTTATATACCACGGACTTTGATGGCTAATGAGCAAATGAAATTAAAACAACAGTGGTGTCCCCTTGGAGCAATACTCAATTCAGTCAAAATACAAGATAAACGTTGGCTACGCATTAAATTGTCCTATTCTCAACACATATCCATTCATTTGCAGAACACGTGGCGGATCTTCAGAAACGATGTCACTTTATGAGGTATTGCCCAAGTTTGGGGTGTACCACTTTGAGACAACGTCCGATTTCGTCCTGTGTAAACCGAAGGTCATGCCCTTGAAATCGGTGACACTTGAAAAGTTGGACACAATGCAGAAAGAAGCACAAGATCAGGTAAGGGCATGCAGCTCGAGATCATAGACAATTATCATCAATAGTAAACACACGTATACACTTACAGTAGAACCCCGCGTAAGCGGGCACCTTCCGTTCCGGGCCAAAGCGTATCCTTGCGCGGGGTGATTGCTTACACGAGGTTTTCACGTTTCCTCCAGTCTGAGGTATAAGTGTTATATATCGATGTGTTAATGAACAATGAATTATTTTCTATAAATACACACCAATGGCCTGTGGCTCACCCCAGCTTGGCTCCCGGTGGCTCGCTCTAAGCCATATTTGATAGGGTGCCCCCCCCCCCCCGAGATGTCCGTTTACACGGGGTTAAAGAAATAATTTTCCACTTACGCTTAGGCCTGGCGTCCATCTACTACGATAGAAATTTAGACCTACCGATATGGCTCCGATACAAAAAGCAAATATCGGAAACATATCGGGAAGGCGCAAAATCGTAGACATATGTCTAGACATGCCAAACCACCACGCATTGTATGGTGAATTTATCGGTGTCTTATCGCAGAAACGTGGTCAACTGCCCCGATTTTAGGTGACCTACCAACGCGAATTAGATTTTCTATCGGGAGGTATATCGTAGACCCTATCGGGGCCATATCGAAGTAGGTGGACGCCGGGCCTTACGCGAGTTTAAAATAAAACTTATAGAGTGGAAAATATCCATTCCGAGCACAAGTGTCCGGTTACACTGGGTGTCCGCTTTTGTGGGGGTGTCCGTTAAGCGGGGTTATACTGTATTCCGCTGTAAGGCCCGGTGTCCACTGGGCTCCAAATAGTCTACAATGGGCTTTACGATGTACCGGAAAATCGATTACGATGCATGCATTATAGCGATGTTCCTAGTCTAGACGCTTGTGTAAGATTTAAAGATACATGTGTTCCCGATTATCTATTATTTTTGACATGATGCATTGCAGTAGATCTGGAGGTCCTAAAGTGCTATCATAGTAGGTTAATGCCGGCCTTAAAGGTTCAATGGACTATCAAGAGCATATCAATAAGTATCTAAAAAAAGATGGAACATATTGAATTTAATGAGTGCAACTCCATCAGAACTGAATCTGTGAGCAAGATTTGGAAAATGTACCTTGAAATCATTCACCTCGTTCTTCTAACTCGGTGAATATTTCTGACCAAAACAACTTGGAACAGGTTTCATTCAGTCACACTAACCATGTCTCCACATATTGACTTTTAATATACATCTCAAAGTTACATATGTATATTTCTATTATGTTTTATCTCACATGTTTTATCTCACACCTGGTATTTTGCCCCACAGACTTAAAATTGGGAACTTGTTCTCAACGCCTCTATGAGTATTGTAGTCCATTCTCCATGGTCTATATCCTGTGCAACAGCCATTCTTTTACTGTGTACAGGGGTGAGATAAAAACAGAGAGCAACTCGTTTTGATCAAGATCATTGTTCACCTGCTCGTTCAGCATGGAGTTGTCCCATTACGCTAAGTCCATATAAGGAATAGAGTAGACCGAGTAGCCAATGACTGCATTCGCAGCAAACCCCGACCATGACCCTGACCTCCTTACATGATATATTCTAGCGCCTTGGGACGTAGACATCAGTCGAGAGTTGACCTCGAATCTTAGGGGCCACAACCACCCTCCGTTTGTCGCTACGTGATATTCACTCAACTGTCGCCTCGTTCATATCACTCCGCATGAAACTCATGGAGAATGACGACTTTGACTAAAACTTGTTGGTTTCTTCCTCATTCCTTCATGGTGTCTTTGTTCTGGTTGTTTCAGTTGAAGGCCGAGGAGAAGGCTGAGAGTGAGAGCATGCTGCCGGGGATTAGTTCCACCTTCTCCAGGTCCCACGTTAATCTGGATCTGAGTACTTAACACCCGCCTCCTGATTCTCGCTGTCGGGGATTACTTCATCCACCTTCTCCAGGTCCCACGTTAATCTGGATCTGAGTACTTAACACCCGCCTCCTGATTCTCGCTGTCGGGGATTACTTCATCCACCTTCTCCAGGTCCCACGTTAATCTGGATCTGAGTACTTAACACCCGCCTCATCATGCTCTGCTCCACATCCAGGGACCTGCTTCAGTAGTCTCGTGACATTAGGCCTAGACAGACATCAACAGCGGCACCAACAGTGCAAGCAACAGCGGAAAAAAGACTTGCAAATATCTGAAGATCGAAGTGGCCAATCTTCTTCATATTTGGAATGATTATAGATTACATGTATCCCCTACTCATGTGAAAGTGTCATTGCTTAATTCCTACGAGAAGTGAGTGAAACTCTGTGTGTCATCGACTGCAGTCTTGTGATCTGTCAGTATGGTGTCAGAGACGCCATCTAGACATGCCACGAAACTACTGAAACAGGTCCCTGGAGAACTCCACCGTCATCATACACCGGGTACATGTCATGGGAATAACATTGTAAAAATAGATGCAATTGTAATGTGTGATTTGAGGGAAACTTTGTTCCGGTGGGAATAAGTCAAAGTTACGAGGTAAGGCTTGGAAAAATTACTGCCCAAGGCGTAGCCGCGGTAAGTAACTTTGACTTATTTCTACTGGTACAAGGTTTCCCTATTCCTATATACCTTCAATTATCGGCTAATATAGATATAAACCGAATGTCTCTGAACGTCAACCTGGGTAGTAAACGTCAACCTGGGCAGTAACTTCAACCTGGGCAGTAAACAAAAGTTATTCCACCCCCAGCAGCAGGTTTATAGGAACGTGTGATATTCACAAGGCGTTTAAACTTTTGCACCACCTTGACGACTTTCAGCAGTAAAAAGTTAAAAATTGTCTAGTGTAAATGCCAAGCGCGTGGCGACTGTAGATCGTCTGATTATATCACATTACACAATTCGGCACCACTTGACGACTATTGGACATGCTCTGTCACCCGTGACTATTTCAAGCAGGCTTGATTAAGTCGTCTACATGGGTAGCGATTCAGTGAAAACTCAAAGTCGTCAGTGTAAATGCCTGGGAATATTCTGAGGTTGACGACTTTTTGTGGTGGAAATTGCCACTGCCTGATAACTATTGGCTTGATGATCTACAGTCGCCATGACTTTAGTCGTCTAGTGTAAACGCAGGGTAAGGCAGGATGATGGTGGATTAATATGGTAGCATTTATTCCTATGTCTTTATGGTACCAAGGCTATGGACAGAGAGAAGTACATCACAAAGGCCTGTTCCTAGAAATACCACTTGGATGTCATATACGGAAACTGGCTTACTGTCTTCGTACGTCAAAAATATGCGGTAAAATTATTGATCACATACATCCCAATGCCATAGGCAGAGGGATGTATGATTAATAATTTTACCAAGTATTTTGACGTACGAAGACAGTCAGTCCGTTTTCGTATTATTATATACCTAAAAATATTGAAATCTTACCTAGTCACGTGATCACATACCCCGTACGTCACAGTGTGGCGTACAGATATAAATATGCCATGGGTAGGAGCGGGTAGTATGCGTAGTTCATACGGCCACAGGTATATAACTAGGAGCAAATGGAATGTTCATCATAGATGAATGAGGGTGCAATTATACATGAATAACAATTAAACGGTTTGAGTTACATTCAGTCTATTGATAGTTTTCTGTAAGCTAATGGAACCCAGTCAATCTGTTATTTCTGCAACCACCTGAGTCTAGGATCCAAAAATATCAAGGTCAAGCACCAATAGGTCAATGAGGTATTTCGGTCTCAAGTGATTGGTCATGGTCAGCTGAGCATGCCTCTAAGACCCTGAGACACTGGCACCCTGCTCCTTTCACACTATCACAGTGAATAGCATGCAGATAGTGAAGGGATAGTTTTCTGGCAGCACGCTGAAAGTGTATATATATTTGACCACTCTAACCTGTAGGTCTATAGATGATGTATAGAGGCGTGCAAGCACACTCTAATAATATGTGAGTAGTTGTTAGAGTTGTTCACAGATGGCAGCAGCTTACAAAAGGTCATGTTGACAGTAACACATGTATAGGGACTAAACATTAGACATGCAATGCTATACAAGGATACTACAGCAATGATCATGCACGTAAAGTGTCAATTACTATGCCATGGTCATGGCGTAGTAATTGTAGATGACGTCAAAATCGACTGACCAACCAGCAGTCAGGATTTGAAAAAGACATCAACATGGAGATTTATGTTCGAAACGGGATTTGTGTAAGGAATATCATTTAGTCTGATATTGTGATACTATTCAATGTCTGTGAAAGGGGTGAGCTAAATTCAGAGCCTTACTGGAATCATGTAAATATGAAGTACACAACTCTTTGTATTGCTCCATAATCTTCACTCGGCTATGCCACGATGACCATTACCACACATCCAGACTTGTCGCATATTTTCATATTTAGACAATTCTCAATCCAGTTATTTGTGAATACTGCCACCTTCTTAATCATAATTGGCTCAGTCGTATGTGGTAACTTTGCCTTGAACTGCAATATAACAAAGGCTAATGTTTTCCCGAATTACATGGCTTTGTAAAAACTAATTTATTATCAACTATATCTTCCATCCATTAGAATCTTTTTCAAAGTCATAGTTGCACGAATATTTACAATGTTAGGTACAGTTATATTTGGATATATATTTACTCATACGAATGTAATATTGATTGATAATAATAAACATATATAATGTAAAGTCGGTGGATTCTGGTCACTTAACGTAAGGTTTTTTTCCATAATTTAGCATAAAGCCATTTTCCACTGGCCTCGATTTATTAAGTTCTCCTATCAAGTTGATCAGTGGTGGTCAACGACTGCATGTTGCTATCTAAAAACTAGGAGCAAATAATATGTTCCTCATTGATGAATGAGCGTGCAATTATAAATGAATAACAATTAAAAGATTCGAGATCTAGCCTATTGATAGTTTTCTGTAACCCACCTGCACCCAGTCAACTTGTCATTTCTCTAACTGCCTGACTCTAGGATCAAAACAAATCAAGCAACTGTGGGTCAATGAGGTATTTCAGTCTTGAGTGATTGGTCATGGTCGGCTGGGCATGCCTCTAAGACCCTGAGACACTGGCTCCCTGCTCTGTTCTAACTATCACAGTGAACAGCATGCAGATAGTGAAGGGATAGGTTTCTGGAAGCACACTGAAAGTTCAATGTGACCACTCTAACCCTGACTCTAAGCCCTAGATGATGTATTTAGCGCGTACAAGCACGCTCTAACTAGGAGCAAATAGTGTGTTCATCATTGATGAATGAGCGTGCAATTTTATATGAATAACAATTAAAAGGTTTGGATTACATGTCAGTCTAAAGATAGTTTTCTATGACCCACTAGCACCCAATTAACTTTCTGCAACTGCTTGAGTCTAGGATCCAAACACATCAAGCACCAGTGGGTCTCAGGGCCCTGAGTGGGTCTTGAGGTATTTTGGTCATGGGTGATGGGGCACGCCTCTAAGACACTGTGACACTGGCTCCCTGCCTTGTTCTCAATATCACAGTGAATAGCACAAAGATAGTGAAGGTATAATTTCTATGCAGTACCCTGAAAGTCTATATGGACCACTCTAACCTCTAGATGATGTATACTGTGTGCAAGCACGCTCTAATATGTGATGGTGTAGTGTATGCCTTGTTTCTGCCACATTTAACAGGTCTAGTATCAACAGAACTGTCCAAACACAATGGAAATCACGGTGGTGGCCGTATTGCATAATCTAAGTACAATTAATCGGTGAACACGACTCAATTTCAATTCACCGATCTGGGACCTGTTTCACTAGTTTTGTGACATGTCTAGATGGCGTGTCCGGTTTGTCCGGTTTCATAAGAACTAGACATTAGACTTCATTTTGTCCGTTCTTGCTTGCACTGTTGGTGCCACTTTTGTCACGAAACTAGTGAAACAGGTCCATGATGTGTAGATTCGTCTAATTCTTATGTCTGGGGTCTGTCTTTTCCTACGGGCAGCTACTTGTGTTGTCACAAAACTAGACAACCCCAATGTCTGTATGGTGTCACAGACATGTCACAAAACTAGTGAAACAGGTCCCAGGTCCAGTTATCAATAGATATCATTAAGAACATTATATTTGGCTTGCCATAAAAGTTTTTTTTGTTCTTTCTTATTCACAAAACTATGACTCATATTAGAGTCATAGCATTAATATGTTACACACATTTGTATACAATGGGTATAATAATGGGGATGATGATAATGGTGCCCTCAATATTTGTACACTGAACTATTTACATTATCTTTTATTTTATGTACACCAGTCATAGCAGGAGTAAAGCTGCTTTACCTTAATCTTGAAGTCTTTAATGTTTTGTAATTTCTGATCGTCAGTTTTAACCTCGTCTAACGATTGTCCATAGATTTGATAAAAAATCTTTCTACGTTCACCGAAATTTTCGCAGATTATGACAGCAGAAAATAGTGGTTGTCTCCTGACTACCGCTATCTTACAATTACGTGGCGGATTAAAGAAGAAACCAACAAGTTTTGGTCAAAGTCGTCGTTCTCCATGAGTTTGATGCGGAGTGATATGAACGAGGTGACAGAACGTGAATATCACTAGCACTAAAACGAGTTCCAGAATGACTTCTTTGACCAAAACGAGTCGCTTTCTGTATTTATCTCACTTCTGTACACACTAAAAGAATGGACGATACACAGGATATAGACCATGGAGAATGGACTGCAATACTTGTACGGGCATGGAGAACGAATTCCCAATGTTAAGCCAATGTTAATCCTATGGACACATTTAGCAGAGGCCGGACATTGTGACTAATTTCGTCAGATTTATGGAGGTCAACAGAACACCAACTTAAAACGATATCTTGGGGCGTACTGTCCATTATCGTAGGGCAACTTGCTGAAGGCTAACCTTCTTGTGTGGTGTCCTAATAGCTGCTGGGAGAACACTCTCTCTGTGCCAGACACGTTCTCCAAGCGGAGACTCACTAAGACTGACCCCCACCAACCCCCCCCCCCCCCCCACCCCTGGGGCCTGCACTTCTATTCAGGGCACGTGGACAGGTGAGATTGTTTTAACACAAAAAGTAAAAGTGAGTTAAAGTGGAGAACACAGGTAAACTATGCTCTCACCCTCCAGCACCCACTTGTGTTGGCTAAAGTATGGGCTCCAGTGTTCTTTGGGGCGCTCAGTGTCTACAAAATGCTTTGTATGCGAATGCATATGTTCCTAAATGTCTGTAAATATTATTGCATAGTTATTGCAACTAAAGCAGTTTGTATGTACAGTAGAACCCCGCCTAACGGACACCCTGCGTTAACGGACACCTTTGCTCGGAACGGTTCCCTCTATTAGATGTATGTTTTAACCTCGCGTAAGCGGACACCCCTCGTAAGCGGACACTTTGGTCCGGAACCGAGGGTGGCCGCTTACGCGGGGTTCTACTGTATGTATATAGAGGTATATACGATATATAAAGGTTTAAATGAAAGACGGGAGATGGCGCAGCGGTCGACCTTCTTCGGTCAACCCCCTCCCCTCACGCCACTAACGAGGGAGACTGGACACATCCCTGCAGGAGCCCGCGCGCAGCACACACTTTTACCAGCCACTCATCATCATGGTGGACAAAAGCAATGAAGATTCCCAGGAACCTGAGCGCGATTTTGAGTTCACCGCATGGGCAAAATCAGAAGGCCTCAAAAGAAAGACCACAGAGGTGCTATCCAGCGAAGAATATGCTGACTTCGAATTATTACTAGTTTGCTTTTCAACAACACATAGGAAAATATATACTCAAACTTATATATTATTAAAAGACTGCTTCAATATCGTAATGCAAGTAAGCATAGTAGATGGTAACATTATCTGAATTTTGCTGATGTGAATCGTTCTCCATGCAGTTAGTAATATGAAAACTATGACATGAATAACAGAGCAACCAAAACCGATCCGTGTGGGATTCCGAAGCCTACATTATTCAAGTTCAATACCGATTTATACATGCCTCAAGCCAGTCAAAATTGAGGACAGACTTATGATATATTCTGGCCCTTGTTAGAGGTAAATGTCACCAACAATTGCATGGAAAAAAATGTCTTAAGTGGGATTCACACGATGAGATTTACATACCTCACAGGCCCTTTGTCTGAGACAAATCCTGTTGAGACTCAGTACTGGAACACAATCTCCTCATGTGAAGGACAGGGTTCCATTTTGCTGAGACAACCTTTTTCCCTTGTAATTGTAGGCGACAATCATCCCTAACAAGGAACAGAATATCATGAGATTTTGACTTTAAACAGGTTTAAGATTTAGAGGGGCATTTTAGTGAGACAAATTTATTTCACACGTTCTCCCCCAATCTGTGAGTCTCAGTCGTCCCAAATAACACCTATTCACACGGGGAAGTACACTGAGTCTGCGACTGTGTACCCTGTGTAGGGGTGTAGGGGTAAGACTATGTACCTTAAGTCTTCCCGTGTGAATTGAATCCACCATGTTACCCTGAGACTTTGGAACACCCCAATCTGTGAAACTTTGTACCCAGCTGGAAATAGTAGCCGACTGGTGCAAAGGTGTGAAGTACACCAGTCTCAGGTCCATTTGTCCCATCATGTGAATCCCACTTCAGGGAAATAGAACCCTACAATTTAGAACAAAGAGATTGTGTTCGACTTCAGAATCTCAGCAGGATTTGTCTCAGACAAACACCCTGTGAGCTGGAGTGGGATTCACACGAAGAGACTCATGTAACTGAGACTGGTGTACTTCACACCTTTTCTCTAGTCTCAGACAATTCTCGTTTGGTAAAAAATTCTCATGGCTAAGTACTTTTATCAGTCTCAAGGAAAAATGGCGAATTTGATTCACATGGGAGGACACACCTGGTACATAATCTCAGACATAGTCACAGTGACCACTCACCTTGGGACTCAATTACCCTTGATGTGAAGGGTGTTACAAACATTTAATTATGCTTGCTGGACTCCTATTGGCTAGGGCAGGTACATGGTCGCAGCAGGTCCATTTGTCTCACCAAAATGCCCCTATAGATTTTAAACATGTTTAAAGTCAAAATCTCATGAGATTCTGTTCCTTGCTACGGGTGATTGTCGCCGACAATTGCAAGGGAAAAAAGTTGTCTCAGTTGTGAAGTATACCCGTCTCAGGTACATTAGTCTCTACGTGTGAATCCTGCTTAAAGGTGTGAAGTACACCCGTATCAGTTACATTAATCTCTAAGTGCCAATCTCACTTTATAATGGGGAAAACGCGCAAAGTACACCCGTCTCAGGTACAATCTCAATTTGTTTTTCAATTTATTTAAGTATGGAGATTGCATGGTAAATGACAGCAATTTTACTGCAAATTCATCAAATACAAGCAAAAGAATAAGATGCAAATACAGCATAATACCATAACTAAAGCTGTTGACAAAAAAGCATTCACAAAAAAGAAGAAGAAAAGAACAAGCTAATACAATTACAAGGGCTACAGTTGCTTTATAGGATAGGCAATGCCCATCTTAGAAATTGACTGATGCTAAATATAATTTCTTTGTTACGTAGTTTTACATTAGTCTTTATGTGTGGATCCTGCTTTATTATCCATCATATACAAAGCCCCCTTTGAAAATGTATGGGGACTCAGTAAACCACTACCCATTGTATAAAACCTGTCAGATACCATAACTGTGGTATACGGATTCAAACCTGTGGTATATGACCTCAAAACAATGGTTATACGGGGAAAATAGTCCCTTTCTGCTATAGAGAAGTAGTCCCTATTGTTATACCCTTTAGTAGGGCAATTACTGGGTTTAATTCTTTTGAAAAGATGGATAATAAATGCAACAAACGATGGTTTTGTGGACAGGCGGCTCTGTAAACCACTCGAGGTTGACGTCATAATACCCTCGCTAGCAATGGTGTATTACTACGCGTCAACCTCTCGTGGTTTACGGCCGCCTGTCCACAAAACCATCGATTATTGTCTATTTATACTCTAGGCAGAGTATCTGAGCGTGAGACCCGCGCTCAATGAATATTTAAATGGAACTGAACGAGAGTTAGAAACTCGAGTTCGGTTCCGTATTTATCTACCCCTTCTACACGACTTTATTGTATTAAGATATATGCAAACACTCACCGAAATCCAGCTAAGAATGCGTAAATGGACATGTTGGTTCCTTGTTTATACTGCCGCTAGAACGCGTGCTGATTGGTCAATTCTTTTTATGCCCCTAGAGGCATAAAACACACTTTATGTCACTGCATGCCACATAAAATTTCCCTATATAAAGTCTATGGCAGCTTTTTATTAGGGGTAGGATGACTATCATGAGGTGCACGCACCGTGCAGTGCACTGTTGACTGAAGGAATAGCGTACTTCCTACATTTCCCGCCAATTTCCACCTCAAAGTCGTCTGCTCAGACAAAGCTCCCCTGTGAAGGTGAAGGTCACGATATCCTGTGTGATCTTTGTCTTCGGCTGAATAATAAACGGATTGTAAATATCCTTCAACTGCATGCAAATCTGCCTTGAAGGTCACGAAAAAGATCCCACTGGTCGTACTTATATAGAACTGCATCGAGAATCATATAAATAGACAATACTCTACAAGTTTGGATGGGCCGCAATCGTCATTGAGGCGAAGCATGGCACAGCCAAACGAGTGGAGTATTGTCTATTTTATGATTCGAGTGCGGTTCTGGATTTATCTTACCCCTTTCTATGACATTAAATATCATCACAACTTCAGAATAATCAGAATATACTCAGCAGTTTCACTACGCCACGGCCGTGGCGTAGTATTGTCACTTTAGGCCCGGCGTCCACCTACTACGATATGGAACCGATATGGTCTACAATTCACCTCCCGATGCAAAATCAAAATCGCGTCGGAAGGTGACCTGATATCGGGGCAGTTGACCACGTTTCTGCGATTAGACACCGATAAAACCCCCATACAATGCGTGGTGAATTGGCATGTCTAGACATATGTCTACGATTTTGCACCTTCCCGATATGGCACCGATTTTGACATTTTGTATCAGCGCCATATCGGGAGGTCTACGATTCTATCGTAGTAGGTGGACGCCGGGCCTTACCAGAGTGATCGTTGAGTATATTTTTCTAATGTTATTCCTATGGCTAAACTTGTACCAGGGGTGAAATAAAGGACACTATGGAGTTCTTCATTCTTCGAGTCAATTGTTTTGAGAAATCGTCGATTTCTACATTGACCTATCTTTCTTGCTCCCTTATATACTAGTGAAAGATTAATGGCCGTTGTCACTTATTTAATCGTCGCTGTCCTAATTTGGTAGCGATTAGGTAAATCAGTGACAATGGGCATGTATCTAGAGATTCATTTACGACAAAAACATTTGCCAGGTGTTGGCCATCTTCCATAGTGATGTCACAGACGACGTAGTAATGAAGGTGCAGGATAAACAGGTCCATGGTCCCGTTACAAGCTTTATCCTACCCCTAATAAAAAACGCCATAGGCTTAACATGGGATTTGTTTATGTCACGGGTAGTGACATAAAGTGTTCTTTATGCCACTACTTTCTGATACTGAAAAAATATGGAAACGGGGTAGGATAAAATCTAGATGCCACTCGTTTGAGTTTGAGCTTATTCATGCCACGCATTTTGTTGGCTCTGTAATATCACTCGTCTTCGACTCGTGAAATTATGGAGCCAACAAAATGTGTGGCATAAATAAACTCAGACTCAAACTCGTGACATCTCTTCATATTATCTTATTACCCCGCAGGGGCGTCAGAACATTTTGAAAGTGTGGGGGGGGGGGGGGCGAACTGAAAAATTGCTGACTTTTTTCTTGGTATGAAGTCAGACATTGATCTGTTCCACTGGATTTACCGTAAATATGTGAAAAGTCAGGTTTTGGCTTTATTACATGTGAAAAAGACTTTCACATTTTTCCACGGTGAAAAGTCAAAGCTTAACCGTCATTGCACGATAAAAGGTCAGACTTTGACAATTTTCTACGGTGAAAAGTCAGAGCTTCACCATCATTGAACGGTAAAAGGTCGCACGCTAAAAAGTCAGCGGTTGAAAAATCAAGACAGTTTTACACTTGATTGAGCTAAATTTGAAGGTGCTGTCTTTTTTTAGGCTGGCAAAAAAGTGGGGGGGGGGGGGCAGCCGCCCCCCTGCCCCCTGTTCTGACGTCACTGCCCCGGTATTTATCTCCATAGGCTTAACATTAGGAACTCATACTCCACGGCCATGAAGGTAGTGTGTCCAATACTCAACGGCTAACTGGGTGATTTATTTCATTAATAAATGATGTATAAATACAGGGTGAGATAAAATCAGAAACCCACGATATGAAAATAATTTGGTCCGTACTCCACCTAGTTTAACTGGGGAGTAATTCACGAGGCAAAGCTTAGTGAACTACTCATCATTACTGATGTTACTGCAAAACGGCTATAGCTATGGTCAAACTAGTCCATATGCTGTATTATATGATAACTTGGTGTTTATATGCATGGGTATTAATGGCAATATTGATTGCAACTAAAACCCTGTTTCCATGGGCCCATTTCACGTCACCGATCTACAGTCAGAAACAACTGACGGACTTTAAACACCACGAACGCAAAATCGGTCAATGGAAACGACCCAGCAAGGATATGATGAACAACTTTTTTTGCTTAGATTATGCAATTTGGCACCACAAGACGGCTTTCTTTCAGGACTGAGAGAACCAAAGCCCATTGAATTTGTCGGGTCACTGAGTGAAAACTACTACCCTCACCGAATATTTCATACCGACGCATAGACAGTGCCACAACCAACAGGCTTTTAGGAGAACTCAAAACATCTCTTCTGTTTTTGTCGGCTAATGGAGACGGGATTTCAGGGATGACCCAGGCGGAATGGTATGTTGATGTGGCCTGGCCGGTTAGGCCAAGGGAAAGCTCATGCTTGTTTCTCAATAGAGATTGGAAGATAACTGGAGGTGTGTGGGGTGTTGAATTTATACTGTTCAGGCGACCAGGCAAGCAAGTCAGAGGAAGGAAAGATGTTGTGGTTTTTTTATAGTTTTTTTTTTAGCAATTTCTATTGAAAAACTTTGTGTGTGCAATCACCGAATTCGGCAATACAGCGGTTCTTCCGCTTGTGCCTTAGCCCCCCAGTCCTCATTCTAATGGAGGGTGTTAGCCGAATGAGCAGTGGGTACCTTTTTTGTGTAAGTCTTTTGGTACTGGTTTGAACCCACGACCTTCCATGCTTGAGGCGAATACCTCCACCACTTAGCCGCTTGGTCAAAATTTTGACAATTGACTGAATGTAACTGGGTTTGTTTTAAGGTAAAGAAGGAAAGCGTTGTCGAAAAAAAGCCACATTGTTTTAGTATCCCCTGTGCTTGTACCCCATTCCAATGGGGGGGGGGGGGGGCGACTTGTTTTTGCATTCCAAGGGTTGGGGCCAACTTTCTTTCAGTATTCCAAGGGGGGGCAACATTTCTTTCAGTATGCCATAATTAATGAACGCGCCCATAGGCCAAGGGAAAGCTCATGCTTGTTTCTCGATAGAGAGATTGGAATATACCTGTAGGTGTAAAGATGCGTAGTGTCTGAGTGAGAGAGGAAGTCCTTTCTGTTGTCACAAAGAAAGAAGAATGAGCTATATGACCCAGAGAAGCAGGAAAAATCAGAAAGAGTAAAGTCATAACTCAAGGTAAACTGCTTGGACTCT
This sequence comes from Alentia gelatinosa, assembly GCA_950022655.1. Taxonomy (NCBI): domain Eukaryota; kingdom Metazoa; phylum Annelida; class Polychaeta; order Phyllodocida; family Polynoidae; genus Alentia; species Alentia gelatinosa. The sequence goes on from OX465582.1 coordinate 108,786,187, forward strand.
TCCCCATGCGAGGTGTGGAGAGATTAACGAGATAAACCTAGTCAGAAGATCTTATCACCCTGCCACAGGAGATAAGATGATCACGTGATTAGAGCGCCCTGTCACGTGATAGGAATCTTTACTTGCCAGGACGGTGAGAACTGAACGTGAGGCTGTCCCCAGAAGATGTGATAAATACAGTAAAGTCACGCCCAATCTGCTGGTATCAGATGTGTCAGGCATTTTGGGAGATTTTTTTCTGTGTATCTTTATTCGAGTTTAAGGCCTGACGTCCACCTCCTACGACATGAATTTAGACCTATCGATATGGCACCGAAACAAAATGCAAATATCGGAGACATATCGGGAAGGTGCAAAATCGTAGACACATGTCTAGACATGCCAATTCGCCATGCATCGACAGGGGTAGACCCCCATTTTTTATCGGTGCCTAATCGCAGAGACGTGGTCAACTGCCCCGATAGTAGGTGACCTTCCGACGCGATTTTGATTTTTTATCGGGAGGTGCATCGTAGACCATATCGTAGCCATATCGTAGTAGATGGACGCCGGGTCTAATTATGGAAAGTTGCATTCATCTGGTATCCTACATCTTCAATGATAAAGTCAGCCATATTACCATAAATTGATTAAGAGTACCGGAGAATACTTCAAATACAATCACATTCATACATTTCATCTTTATCAGTATACACTGCACCCTGACCGAATGTTTGATACGATGTACGGTCGGTGGCAGCACCGACAGACTTTAAGGCCCGGCGTCCACCTACTACGACAGAATCGTAGACCTCCCGATATGGCACCGATACAAAATGTCAAAATCTGTGCCATATTGGGAAGGTGCAAAATCGTAGACATATGTCTAGACAAGCCAATCCACCATGTATTGTATGGGGTTTTTATCGGTGTCTAATCGCAGAAACATGGTCAACTGCCCCAATATTAGGTAACCTTCCGACACAATTTTGTTTTTTTATCGGGAGGTGCATCGTAGACCATATCGGAGACGTATCATAATAGGTGGACGCCGGACCTAAAGGCCCGTTTCCATTGGCTGACTAAAATGGTTTAGATATTGTTAGTTCTCATAAAAGCCCATTTCCATTGGCTGTCACCTATCTACAGTCAGGGAACAACAACAGACCTTTAGGACAGCTGACGCAAAATGGAAATTGGATATTAGAAGAATTTAAAAATATCTACACCGTTTTTGTTGGCCAGGAAACGGGCCTTGAGAGGAACTCAATTAATCGGTGTCGTTTTTGTCGGCCAATGTTTAATGTTTACTGTGTATAATATGTTATAAAACAGCTTATGTGTTGTGCATAGTTCTATTGAAGAACATCTGAAGAAAACCAGCGACGGAAATACCATAGCTGAGAGGATGTTCAAAGGCCATTTATTGGCTGACCTGTATTGAATACCAAAACGGAAAGGAAATGTAAAATCTTTATTGCCAATAAAAGATATTTACCCCCCCCCCCCCAAAAAAAAAACAAAAAAAAATAGAAGGAAAAATGCCTTATGCACTGTTTCTATTGTATTTTGCAGGTACATGGTGGTGGGATCGAGGCCTTACCTTATAACCCATTTTCTAATGGATGATTGTTCACCACTGATCCGTAGTCGGGAACGACCGATCGATTTTTAAGCCACAAGACACCGACCCGACCACTGTGCCCGATTATATGATGTAACCTTTTCGTTCCGTTAGACGCCATTACAGAGTCTGTGGTTGGAAAAAAATTTGTGTGTGCCCGATTATACCTTTGCCCGACAGATCCGTCGGGTCTGTGACAATCTGCATCAATCGGTTCGGTGTACGCACTTCACCGAGCCCCTTTTTTTGCTTTTCCTGATCATAGATCTGAAAACCGTTAACTGATATTTTAAATAGACCCGAAGTTATTAAACTTATCATTATTGCTTATATTATACTTATCACCCGGCCCGGGGCCCAGCCGGGCCCGGCACCCGGCCGCTCTCTTTGATCTCAATCGGGTTGTTTTACGAGGTTATAAAGGCAGGAGGTGTCGTCGGGAAGAGTCATCGTGTCGGTGTCTTATAGGTATAAGACATCGACATTTTATTCCCGACTCTCACCGAGCCGATGGTCGGGATGAATCGAGAAAAGAATTCGGGGTATTATAGGCTTTAGGGAATAACGATGCCAGATCAGTGAATGGAAACAGACATCTAGAGACATGTTCACCGATGAATTGTGCACAGATTATGACGATAAGGCCACCACCGACTGACTTGTTCAACCATCGACAGAACTAACCTTGTTACATAAAATATACCAAATTAATCGCTAAGCATTCTCTCCAACTCTCGTTTGCATTAACCGAACTGGCGTCGGTATACAAACTAGGAGCAAATGTTATGTTCATCATTGATGAATGAGCATGCAATTATAAAGGAATAACAATAAAAGGTTTGGGTTACATTCAGTCAACTTGCCCTTCCTTCACCAGTAGGTCAATGAGGTATTTCAGTCTCTAGTGATTGTTCATGGTCAGCTGGGCATGTTTGGGTTACATTCAGTATATGGATATTTTTTGTGTAACCCAGTCAACTTGCCCTTTTCTTTCTTTTTTTTTCTTTGCACAAGATAAGTACATCAGTGGCCTCTGCCAAGGCAGGTATTCTGGCCTCTCTATCACCATTTACTGGGTGTAACAGTAAGTTCCTGCCCCAGTAGGTCAATGAGGTATTTCGGTCTTGAGTGATTGGTCACGGTCAGCTGGGCATGCCTCTAAGACCCTGAGACACTTGCACCCTGCTCCTTTCCCAATATCACAGTGAAAAGCATGCAGATAGTGAAGGGATAGTCTTTTGGCAGTACGCTGGAAGTCTATATGTGACCACTCTAACCTTTAGGCACTGTATATAGAAGCCAGCACGCTCTAAAATTACAGACTGCAGATCGGTGCCGAATAATCGGTCAATGTTAACGGGCTTTGAGGCTATTTCGTATTCCCGACACGGACTTAGCCGGGCGAGCTAACAACTGGGACGAGCACTGCAGGGATTTATGTGGATATGAAACGATTTGTCAGCATTACTAGAAGATCCCGGCTAAGAGGTGGTGAGGAGGTCGTGCCTGCCCCCCTCGCCACACGGGGGCGCTGTGGTGAGAGTGTTGGCGGCAGTGTAAATCACGGGTAGGTATCAACAGGTCATGGTGCCCGGGGATTTAAAGTGTAACGGCGAGGGAAGGTCTCCGCACGCCACCTGACGGTACACAGGGCAAGTACTTCCGATATACACATTTCCGAAACCTCTATAGTTACATACCGCTGCTCGGGGTGCAGTAATTGGTAGCCCATGGCTGTAGGGTCAGGGGCGGTCATTGCTCCACCTGACGCACTCCCCTCCTACTAGCGCTCCCTGCGCGCCCCCTCGTGTAGGCCACGTGAACCACGCGGTCACGTGGTACGCCACTACACTAGCCTCTTCCCATTCTCCTGCTTTTCTTCACCACGTACGGACGTACTCTACAATTTCTCCTTTTTGGCCTTCATCGCTCGCCGTCCCTATACTCCACGAGTATCGGACCGAGCCGTACGAGGACAACTACGGGTGATTCGAACGTACAGATACAGTGAGGAAAATGCCGAAGACACGGGCGACGCCGGGACCCTTGCAAGCGCAGGAGGGAGACCAGGTCTCCGATTCGACCGTGAGGGCCAGCGAGGACCAGGTGGAATCCGTATCCCAAGCGGGAAGCGTGAGGTCCACGAGGGCGACGGCCGTTGATGCGAGCCTCGCGCAGATGAGAGCGGACATCAATGGCATGGTGAAAGCCGTAGCAGAACTGACCAGGGCGCGGTCCCAGGACCGAGGTTCCCGGGCGCCCTCGGCACGGTCGGCAGCCGCACGGAGGACAGAGGACTGGGCCGAGGACCAGGCCTCCCGGGTACTCTCGGAGCCGAGACAACTTAGGGAACGCTACACCCTGGACGCCTACATCCAACGGGAACTGGACCGGGAGACGATACGCCACGACCGTACGGCCGGTAAGCTTTATTCAGATCTAAATATTGCTCGCCTTACATCCAAGCCGTACATGTTCCTAGACCGAGAGGGAGTGTACACTCTCTCTCAGAAGTTGGAGTTGAGAGGGACCGATGGAGTACGTCAGCGCCTTCATCGGACTTCTAAGCGACCACCGAGCCTTGGCCCCGGGGGACCGGGACCACATGTTTAAACATCTCCACCAAGTCTTGGTCGACGCACAGTCCCGCCCGTGGGCCGGGGTGCGTAGGTGGTCGCAGTACGTGTTCGACCAGGTCGAAACAGGCAGACTCTCGTGGAGCGATTATAGTTTGATTCAAGAGGAACGAGTGCGACTGGCCATGACGACCGGGACAACTCAGGCTAGATCGGACATGGGGAAAGGAAGCTCAAAGGATCTGCCATGCCGGCAGTATAACTCGGACCGGGGGTGCCGGCACCGGGGCAGCCACGAGGACGGGCCGGTAAAATGGTTGCACATCTGCTCGTACTGCGATTCCGTTGGGAAGCAGTGCGGGCATTCCCTCCACACGTGTAACCGCAAGCTAGGGTACACGATGGGGTACAACGCACAGCCGGCTCCTCCTGCTGCCCCCCGCCAGGCCGGACCGGCCGGATGCACCCCCCAAGCCGGACACACGCTGCGGGCGGTAGACCCGAGGCAGGAAGCAGTACACCAACACGCACCGCCAGCACCTGCAAAAAACGGTTACGGTGCGCCCCGCGAGTGATCGGAGCGCACCCCCAAACAGGATGCTCACGTGCACGCACCCCCGAGCCCGGGGTCGCCGCATACACAGCACGTGAGATCACACAGGATGCACCCCCGAATGCTTACATAACGCCCCCCAATAAACCGCGGGCCAGGACGTAGGCACAGGTGGTGAGCGGGCCCGGACCGGATACGGGCCCAACGGCTGCGCCCCCACGGAGCACGCAGACCGGGCAGGGCAGGACCAGTGACGTCAGCCCCCACGTGACGGGGAGCGCACATGGACTCGACAACAACAACACAAGCACCACGTGGCGAGCGGCCACGCCGGTGGGCGTCGCCCGCCAGCATGTGAGCAGTGTTAGTGTTACCGCGCCACATCGAGTACAACAGACTAACACTCCGGATTTCGACACACTAAAGGAAGTGTGCCGCACCGGAGTTGTTCCCCCCGGAGTCCGGACGGATCCGGAGGCCCTCCTACAGCACCGCCGTGCGGAATGGCCGTCTCTCCACGAGGACGCGCCCGCGGCGCACGGGCATATCTACAAGGCCGTCCGGGCGTCCGGGCTCCCAAACGCCATGTGTGCCAAGATTACGCTCCCCACCGACCTGAATCTACGGGCATGGGAGGCGTACCTGACGGGAATGGAGGGAAAGGCCGAGCTCCTCGGATTCATCCGCTACTGCTTTCCCCTCGGCAACCTCGGGCCGGCCTCCGATACTCGGGACATACCAAACCACCCTAGCGCCACTGCTTACCCTGTTGAGGTGAGCGACTTTGTGAAAAAGGAGCTAGGTTTCTCGAATCTCCTCGGGCCGTTTCCGGAGGCGCCGTTCGGCCCGTGGTGCCACGTTTCTCCCCTGATGTCGCGGGAGAAGCGGGATTCCCGAGCGCGGAGAGTGATCACGGATATGACTTTCCCTAAGGAACAGAGCGTTAACACCTACATAATGAAGAACGCAGTGTACGCCGAGGAGAGGGAGCACAGCCTCCCTACGGTCGAGGGCTTTGTCTCCCGGCTTGTGGCCTCGGGGACCTGGAGCTACATGGCGACCATCGACATCTCGAGGGCGTACAAGAATTTCCGCTGCGACCCCCTCGACTGGCCGCTGCTGTGTTTCTCCTGGGACAGCGGGTACTTCTGCGATACGGCGATGCCATTTGGAGCCCGCGCGTCGTCCTACCATATGCAGTGTGTCGCCGAGACCATAGTGGAAATTCTTGCCCGGGGGGGTGTCGAGGCCGCCATGTACCTCGACGACCTCATAATTCTCTCCCCCAGCAAAGAGAAAGCGGCATCGGACTTTGCCGCAGCTCGCAGTCTACTCAAGGAACTAGGTCTCCCCGAGGCCCGCGAGAAAGTGCAGGCACCCAGCCAGACGGTGCGATGGCTGGGGATACAGATCGATGCAGCCGAGATGACACTCATGATCCCCGAGGACAAGCTGGAGGAGGTCCGACAGCACGTCGCGGCCGTGGCCCGAAAGCGGTCTCTGACGAAGAGGCAACTACAATCCATCCTCGGGCGGATACTCCACGTCTCCCGATGCGTCCACCCCGCGAAGCCCTTCGTAAGGCCCTACGGGCGATGGAGGGTTACTACATAAACATATCCTCCGAAATGCGCCAGGACTTCGACTGGTTCTCCCAGTTCGCGGAGGGCTGGAACGGCCGTGCACTCATCCCCCGGGGACCGCCCACGAAGTGCATAACGGTGGACGCGTGCCTGACCGGGGTCGGGGGCACCGACGGCCGACGCGCCTACTCAGGACAGGTGTGCCCGCTGAACGACCCTGTCAACTGTATATGGGAGTTAGAGGCACTGAACACCATATATGCCCTAAATACCTTCCTGACCGACGGCGACCGAGGACGTACGGGTGAAGAGGGCCCTCGACGCCATGAAGAGAGACAAGACATACCAGCCGAATATCAAGCCGCCGGTCCCGATGAGTGTGCTCAGGGATGTCCTCGCCGGCCTCACGGCCACTCCCCTCGACCGGACACTGCGTGCGGCATTTCTGGTATTGTACTACGCCGCACTCCGGCAAAGCGAGGTCGCGCCGCCAACGTTGGGGGGCTTCGATCCGGTCCGACACCTTTCACGTGGAGACGTGGCAGTCACGTTGACTCACGTGCTAGTAAGGATCAAAGCTGCCAAAAATCTCCAGTGTGTTGGAGAGGAGAAACGGGTGGCCCTCCAACCCTCACCGGAGCCGGCCACATGCCCCATCATGGCCGTGAGGGAAATGACCGCAGCAGTCCCCACGCGATCCGATCAAGATCCGTTCCTCATGAACGAAGACAGGATGCCGATAACGACCCGGTCGTTAACCAAACAATGGACTAGACTAATCACCAAGGCCGGCCACCCCCCAAAGACCTACACCCTACACAGCCTGAGAAAGGCCGCCGCCACCCAGGCCTTCCAGGCCGGGGTACCAGAACTGTCAATTCAACGTTACGGGGGGTGGCGCTCAAACGCTCACAGGAGCTACATCCTGGACACGAATGCCACTGAGGTGAACAAATCACTTATCAAATCCATCAACAAGTGATTTACAAACTTTTTTTTTTTTTCTTCCCACCCACCACTCACCTTTCATGGTATTTTTGGGTTATTTTATACATATTATACAAATACATATACGTATTACTTCATAATACTCGTATACCTATACCATAATTGACACCTGTCAATTACCATATGTATTCTTCAATATGTATCTTCTCTTCATATATCATATTTACTAATATGTATATCCTTGTATCATATTTACCAATATGTAATACCTTTTCATATCATATTTACCAATATGATTATTCTTATCATATCATATCTAACATATGGATCTGTTTATCATTTACGATATTTCTACCATTGTATAAATATCTCATGTCTGATTGGTTTCATAAAATTAAAATAAATTTTATTTATCCCACTCTAGACTCTCCTATTCTTGTGTTCAGGGTAAAGGGTAATGGGTAGCCCATGGCCGTAGGGTCAGGGGCGGTCATTGCTCCACCTGACGCACTCCCCTCCTACTAGCGCTCCCTGCGCGCCCCCTCGTGTAGGCCACGTGAACCACGCGGTCACGTGGTACGCCACTACACTCGCCTCTTTCCATTCTCCTGCTTTTCTTCACCACGTACAGACGTACTCTACAATTTCTCCCACCCACCCTCTCCTCTCTTCCTACTTTCGTAGGGGTTATTTTATACATATTATACAAATACATATACATATTACTTCATAATACTTGTATACCTATACCATAATTGACACCTGTCAATTACCATATGTATTCTTCAATATGTATCTTCTCTTCATATATCATATTTACCAATATGTATATCCTTGTATCATATTTACCAATATGTAATACCTTTTCATATCATATTTACCAGTATGATTATTCTTATCATATCATATCTAACATATGGATATGTTTATCATTTACGATATTTCTACCATTGTATAAATATCTCATGTCTGATTGGTTTCATAAAATTAAAATAAATTTTATTTATCCCACTCTAGACTCTCCTTCTCTTGTGTTCAGGGTAAAGGGTAATGATAAGTTATGTAGCGAGGCTGACGTTTTCGTCCCAGGCTGATGTTTTCGTCCTGGGCTGAAGTTTTCGTCCCAGGCTGACGTTTTCGTCCTGGGCTAAAGTTTTCGTCCCAGGCTGACGTTTTCGTCTTGGGATGACGTTTTCGTCCCAGCCTGACCATGTGACATAAAGAGCAGCGGGACGAAAACTTAGCTATTGCAGTTACTCGATAAGGGTGGACATTTTTCTAGGGCTATGGCAGGAAAAGAAATAATAATTTTTATCGATATTTAAAGGTATATAGGGAAAGGGAAACCAAGTACCGGTAGTCAAAGTTATTCGGTAAGGCTCGGAAAAATTACTGCCCGCGGCCAAGGCCTTGGGCAGTAAATTTTCCGAAAGGTGAGTAATAAATACATTACCATGATTTCGATCTATGTGGCCGTATTCTCCTTGTAGTTGACACTACGTAATATTCCTCGCTATCGCTCGAAGTTTTACTTCGCGTCAACTACGCAGAGAATACGGCCACTCAGATCGAAATCATGGAAATATTGTGTATTTATTATCCATCGTGCACAAAGACCTCATTAAAAATGTATGGGGACTCAGTAAACCGCTACCCATTGTTTATTATCCATCGTGTACAAAGTACACATTGAAAATGTATGGGGTAAACCATAACCCATTATATAAAACCTGTCAGATACCATAACTGTGGTATACGGATTCAAATCTGTGGTATACGGCCTTAAAAACCATGGTATAGGGGAAAAATAGTCCCTTTTGCTGTAGAGCAAAGAAATAGTCCCCTTTTTACCCTTTAATATGGCAATTACTGGGCTTAATAAGATGGATAACAAATGCAACAACGATGATTTTGTGAACAGGCGGCTCTGTAGACCACTCGCGGTTGCCGTCGTAGCTAGGCGCTCGTGTATTAATGCCGCCTGTCCACAAAAGCATCGAATATTGTCTATGGCTACATTTCATTTACAATAACTCACTGATACACCTCCTGATGATACAGTCAGGGTATTATTAGCCTGGAGGCCTGGCCTATGTGTTCACTCAGACTGCATGGAGTTGTCCCATTACACTAACTGTCATATAAGGAATAGAGTAGACCCAGTAGCCAATGACTGCATTCAGAGCAAACCCCGACCTTCACCCTGACCTCCTTACATAATATTTCTAGCGCCTTGGGACGGTTCTAGAGTCAAGAGTTGACCTAGAATCTAGTGGGCCACAACCACCCTCCAGACATTACGCCAGGTAACGCCCGCCATTTATTGGTGCATCTTGGGTAACGGCCGCCATTTTTCTGGTGCATCATGGGTAACGGCATTCACCTAGTACTACGTTGTTTACCCGGTCATCCCCTAGGGCCTCGGCGGAATCTGTCAGTTTTTAGAGAAACATTCTAATGAATTATCTTTTATCTTTTGAACGGTTGCCATTACTTTATTTTTTATCATCCTTTGATAAAAAAAACAAATCAAGTTGAAATAAGGTATTTGGGGAACCTCATGAGGGAGAGAGGTTGTGCTGGTTTTCATTGCCACTGCAAATCAGCAGGGAACCAGTTAAAGTTCAAGGTCGATCACACATTGCTCTCGCTGGGCGTTACCTGTCCCGTAAGAACTCAAACAAGATTAACTCGTGCACAAACAAAAATAGTCTTGCATGTTGAGAAACCACGGTTAGAAAAATACACCTGTTCCCCTTTGTATCAGGGTATTAAGGTATGGAACTTAATACCTCATGACATACAAATGTTGAATGACAACTCATACTATAGGATATTTATAAAGGAGTTCTTGTTAAATAATCCCACAACTTGGTGAGATATTGGTTTTAGTAGTGGGTAGCTGGCACTGGTTGTAACTTACACTATATTTGCTGAATGATTGTTTAATGCAATCGACCAAACTCTATTTTTCTTCTATCTGTTTTGTCCTGTATCTTGTACCTGTAACCTTTGTACCTTGTCCTCCTGATATGGATCTACCTGTAAAAACGCCCTTACAGGGTGAAATGTATTTCCTTACCTGAATAAAAAAAAAAAAAAAAAAAAATTCAATTGGGGCAGGAAACCAGTCTAGGTAAGTATCGCCACTGCTACAACTCATTTACAATACATCACTTAAGTCTGATGCACATCTACCGATTTGGAATTGAACGATTAGTTCCCGAATCGTATAGGAGTCGGGGAAATGGGCCGTAATAGTCTCTCGGCTTCGCCTCGATGACGATTGCGGCCCATCCAAACTTGTGGAGTATTGTCTATTTATACGATTCTCGATGCAGTTCTATATAAACCCTTGTATGTGGTACAGAAAGGGGTACTCATGTACGATCCTAGATTATTAAACAGGCCCCTGGTGTGGTTAAATCAAAGAACTTCTTTTGTTAAATCCATGGCCACCTTGACCCAATAGTTGTAATGTCTGTCGCTCTCCCTGCAGATATAGACAGGTTTTTACCATAATTTAGGTCTGTTGCGTTGGTGGTTGGGGAAACGGCTACATTTGTATATGATCTGGACCCTTATTTGGAAACTGCGATATTCAAAGTCTATCCGTTCTATATAAGCTGTGGGCATGGATACATACACAATATTGACTGGTTTCAGATACAAGCGGTTGTATACTCCGAGGAGTTGACGCGTAGTAATATCCGAGCGTATGCGAGGATATTGCGAAGAGGCAAAACCGAGGAACAGTCTATATTGTATTTATTATCCATCTTCTCCTGACAAATGGCAAAAAATCTGTATGCTCCAGGTATGTAGATCTTTTTTCATACGCACTACTTTTCCGTATGCTCTGGTTTTTGCAACCTGGAACATACAAAAAATCTGTATGCTCCAGGTATGTGGATACATGTGTTTTCTATGGACACCTTGTATTAGGTGGATATAGCTGTATGCTCTGTGTTTGGTGATACACACTCCCTATGTGTTTTCTATGGTCACTATGTATTAGGTGGATATATCTGTATGCTTTGGGCATGGCAATACACACTTCCTATGTGTTTTCTGTGGACACTTTGTATTAGGTGGATAATAGAAGAACATATACAAAGCATACCCCGTCAGAACTGTAACAAGAAGACGCCATGGCTTAGTCTAACAATGGAGACCACAAATCGCTGTTCAGTAACACATGGGATCATCTGACACTTGCACCTGTCGCCCTGTGCATGCCCATTGTGGTGCACTTATCCTGAACGTTACATCTTAGATCCTGTGATCCCGTGTTGCCCGGGTACACAAAGAAGGGGTGAGGAGACCTGACACCGTATTGTGGTCTCTCTGAAGTACTTGGAATGGATGTGGCTTTGTTGTGGCAGGCGTGGAAGGTGTTAGATGTGGTAGTTGTGGAGATATGGGGGCCGTTTGATATCTGGGGCCATTTAATATCTGGGGCCGTTTAATATCTGGGGCCGTTTTGATATCTGGGGGCCGTTTGATATCTGGGGCCATTTGATATTTGAGGTCGTTTGATATATGAGGGCCGTTTGATATCTGGGGCCATTTGATATCTGTGGCTGTTTAATATCTGGGGCCGTTTAATATCTGGGGCCATTTGATATTTGAGGTCGTTTGATATATGAGGGCCGTTTGATATCTGGGGCCATTTGATATCTGTGGCCGTTTAATATCTGGGGCTGTTTGATATCTGGGGCCGTTTGATATCTGGGGGCCGTTTGATATCCGGGGGCCGTTTAATATCTGGGGGCCGTTTAATATCTGGGGCCCTTTATTATCTGGGGGCCGTTTAATATCTAGAGGCCGTTTAATATCCGGGGGCCGTTTAATATCTGGTAGCCATTTGATATCTGGTAGCCATTTGATATCTGGGGCCGTTTAATATCTGGGGCTGTTCCATATCTTGGCCGTTTGATATCTGGGGGCCGTTTAATATCTGGGGCCGTTTGATATCTGGGGCTGTTTAATATCTGGGGGCCGTTTGATACCAGGGGGCTGTTTAATATCTGGGGGCCGTTTAATATCTGGGGGCCGTTTAATATCTGGGGGCCGTTTAATACCTGGGGCCGTTTAATATCTGGGGCCGTTTAATATCTGGGGGCCGTTTAATATCTGGGGCCCTTTCATTCCTGGGAGATGTTTTTGAAACTAAGAACAATGATATAATTCATCTTATCGTGGTCTTTGTTCCATCCTTATTACCTGAAGTGATCCGTTTTTATGGAGGACGGTTTCCAGTGAGAAGGATAAGGACAATGATTGGAGAGTTTGCTGTTGGTTCTTCAATTCTTCTGTCCCAGGCACTGTTGGGGGTGTAGAGTTAAAATCAGTGGTAATCAGAAGGTCCTGGGAGCCGTTTAATATCTAGGGACAGTGAGAAGGATAAGGGCAATGAGAAGAGAGTTTCTGGGTGGACAATGAACAGGATGGGAGAGTCATCATGTTATAGTGTTGTCCATGTGTTATTCTCCTTTTCCTGACCTCAATCCTTCAAAAGGACAGTTCAAGATGAAAGCCACCCAGAACAAGTCCAATTTGTTTTTCTATTTTTTCACAATTTAAGAAATGCATATTCTTATTAGGCCTAGTAAATGGAGAATAATATATTATTTACATATAGAATCGGACCTAAAAATGGTAAATTTTGTGACCTTTTCAAAACTTAGAATAAGGATATTTTCACTGATCGTCTTGTAAGACTGTCCTCTATAAAGAGGGATCACTTCAGGTAACGAGAATGCAACAAAGACTACGATAAGATCAATTCTTTTATCGTTCTTATATTATTAGTTTTAACAACACCTCCCATATTCATTTAACGTGGTCCCTCCTATATGACCGTCATATGACCGTCCTGAGGGAATCCTCTTAGATATCAAACAGCCCCCAGTGAATATTGTGTACAGTATTTACAAATGGTCGTGCAACAAGGAGTGCCGTAAATCCAGTAGAACCAGTGAAAAACTCGCTCCAGTGAAATATCGCATTGATGAAAGATGTCTTGTAAGAGACAACAATAAAGAACGATAACCCAAAAAACCAAGTACAGTTAGATTTGGTCGGATGGGTCCCTGCTGAAAAGGTCGTTTTAAATACCGCTAAATAACATCACACAAGACTCGTTCACAAGACGTGCGATGAAAAGAAAAGCCATATTTTTCGGCAGCTCTTTATAGCAGCGGGTCACTTAGACTTGCGCAAGTCTTTTATTACTATATACCTGTGCTAGTATATCCTATACATACATACATATGTCGTATTTATATCCATACGACACCTAGGTGACGTACGGGGTATGTATGTGGTGTATGGGGCATGTACGGCGGCAAAATCCAAAAACTCGTCAAGAAACAAAGTTAACAATTGGATATTTTAAGGTATATAATAATACTGTGTCTGAACGTGATAAATACTTGGTAAAATTGACGATAAAACGAACCTCTGCCTGCAGTATCGGTTCATTTTATCGTCAATTATGCCGCGTATTTATCGCGTACAGCCACAATAACCCTGTTTCTGTATATTATGGACATTGATAAGAAATAAAACTACTTTGCAACATTGGACTTCTGACAGGACAGTTCAGTAGTGACTGAGGGGGAATGTTTCTATTTTGATTTGGTTTGATTTAACGTCCAGTCAACCATTACAGGTCCTTACCAGACTTTCTCAAGGTTCTTTTAGACCACGAGGGTGATGATCGAATCTATGTGATGAATTCAGGTAAAACTCTCACCTTTACACAATTATCCATGTGAGAGTTCTTTTACTTCCCACGACACATAAACATGGTATGAGAAGGATTGGCCTTTGATATAGCAGTAAATCTACCACTGCTGGGGGTGGGAGTCAAACCCACAAAGTCCTACAACCTTGGGGTTACAAGTCCGGTGCTCTAACAACTGAGCTAACTCCCCACCCCAAGGGGTGGAATGTAAGGGGAGGCCAGTCTGCAGGGGGAGTTAGAGGACACAGGGACTGAGGCCAGTCTAGGCGGGGAGGGGGAGGACACAGAGACTGAGACCAGTCTACATGAGTAGGGGTATGACACAGGGACTGAGGCCAGTCTACAGGAGGTGGGGTAGGATACAGTGACTGAGACCAGTCTACAGGGGGAGGGGGAGGACACAGGGACTGAGGCCAGTCTAGGCGGGGAGGGGTAGGACACAGAGACTGAGACCAGTCTACATGAGTAGGGGTATGACACAGGGACTGAGGCCAGTCTACAGGAGGTGGGGTAGGATACAGTGACTGAGACCAGTCTACAGGGGGAGGGGGAGGACACAGGGACTGAGGCCAGTCTAGGCGGGGAGGGGTAGGACACAGAGACTGAGACCAGTCTACATGAGTAGGGGTATGACACAGGGACTGAGGCCAGTCTACAGGAGGTGGGGTAGGATACAGTGACTGAGACCAGTCTACAGGGGGAGGGGGAGGACACAGGGACTGAGACCAATCTAGGCGGGAGGGTAGGTTACAGGGACTGAGACCAGTCTACAGGGGGAGGGGTAGGATACAGGGACTGAGGCCAGTCTACAGGGGGAGGGGTAGGACACAGGGACTGAGACCAGTCTACAGGGGGAGGGGGAGGACACAGGGACTGAGGCCAGTCTACAGGGGGTGGGGGAGGACACAGGGACTGAGGTCAGTCTACAGGGGGAGGGGTAGGACACAGGGACTGAGACCAGTCTACAGGGGGAGGGGTAGGATACAGGGACTGAGACCAGTCTACAGGGGGTGGGGGAGGACACAGGGACTGAGGCCAGTCTACAGGGGAGGGGTAGGACACAGGGACTGAGACCAGTCTACAGGGGGAGGGGTAGGACACAGGGACTGAGACCAGTCTACAGGGGAGGGGGAGGACACAGGGACTGAGGCCAGTCTACAGGGAGAGGGGGAGGACACAGGGACTGAGGCCAGTCAACAGGGGGAGGGGTAGGACACAGGGACTGAGACCAGTCTACAGGGGAGGGGGAGGACACAGGGACTGAGGCCGGTCTACAGGGGAGGGGTAGGACACAGGGACTGAGACCAGTCTACAGGGGAGGGGTAGGACACAGGGACTGAGACCAGTCTACAGGGAGAGGGGGAGGACACAGGGACTGAGGCCAGTCTAGGCGGGGAGGGATAGGCTACAGGGACTGAGGCCAGTCTAGGCGGGGAGGGGTAGGACACAGGGACTGAGGCCAGTCTAGGAGGGGTGAGGGGTAGGATACGGGGACTGAGGCCAGTCTAGGAGGGGTGAGGGGTAGGATACAGGGACTGAGGCCAGTCTAGCCGGGGAGGGGTAGGACACAGGGACTGAGGCCAGTCTAGGTGGGGTGAGGGGTAGGATACAGGGACTGAGGCCAGTCTAGGAGGGGTGAGGGGTAGGATACAGGGACTGAGGCCAGTCTAGGAGGGGTGAGGGGTAGGATACAGGGACTGAGGCCAGTCTAGGAGGGGTGAGGGGTAGGATACAGGGACTGAGGCCAGTCTAGGCGGGGAGGGGTAGGCTACAGAGACTGAGGCCAGTCTAGGCGGGGAGGGTAGGATACAGGGACTGAGGCCAGTCTAGGAGGGGTGAGGGGTAGGATACAGGGACTGAGGCCAGTCTAGGCGGGGAGGGGTAGGCTACAGAGACTGAGGCCAGTCTACATGAGTAGGGGTATGACACAGGGACTGAGGCCAGTCTACAGGAGTAGGGGTAGGACACAGGGACTGAGGCCAGGCTACAAGGGGAGGGGTAGGACACAGGGACTGAGGCCAGCCAGTCTACAGGAGTAGGGGTAGGTCACAGGGACTGAGACCAGTCTACAGGGGGAGGGGGAGGATACAGGGACTGAGACCAGTCTACAGGGGGAGGGGTAGGACACATGGACTGAGGCCAGTCTACAGGGGGAGTGGTAGGACACAGGGACTGAGGCCAGTCTAGGAGGGGTGAGGGGTAGGATACAGGGACTGAGGCCAGTCTACAGGGGGAGGGGTAGGACACAGGGACTGAGACCAGTCTACAGGTGGAGGGGTAGGATACAGGGACTGAGGCCAGTCTACAGGGGGAGGGGTAGGACACAGGGACTGAGACCAGTCTACAGGGGGAGGGGTAGGACACAGGCACTGAGGCCTGTCTACAGGGGGAGGGGTAGGACACAGGGACTGAGGCCTGTCTACAGGGGGAGGGGTAGGACACAGGGACTGAGGCCAGTCTACAGGGGGAGGGGTAGGACACAGGGACCGAGGCCAGTCTACAGGGGGAGTGGTAGGACACAGGGACTAAGACCAGTCTACAGGTGGAGGGGTAGGACACAGGGACTGAAGCCAGTCTACAGGGGGAGGGGTAGGACACAGGGACTGAGGCCTGTCTACAGGGGGAGGGGTAGGACACAGGGACTGAGGCCAGTCTACAGGGGGAGGGGTAGGACACAGGGACTGAGGCCAGTCTACAGGGGGAGGGGTAGGACACAGGCACTGAGGCCTGTCTACAGGGGGAAGGG
Source organism: Alentia gelatinosa (assembly GCA_950022655.1). Lineage (NCBI taxonomy): Eukaryota > Metazoa > Annelida > Polychaeta > Phyllodocida > Polynoidae > Alentia > Alentia gelatinosa. The sequence goes on from OX465582.1 coordinate 108,802,947, forward strand.
GAGGATACAGGGACTGAGACCAGTCTACAGGTGGAGGGGTAGGATACAGGGACTAAGACCAGTCTACAGGTGGAGGGGTAGGACACAGGGACTGAGGCCAGTCTACAGGGGGAGGGGTAGGACACAGGGACTAAGACCAGTCTACAGGGGGAGGGGTAGGACACAGGGACTGAGGCCAGTCTGCAGGGGGAGGGGTAGGACACAGGGACTGAGGCCTGTCTACAGGGGGAGGGGTAGGACACAGGGACTGAGGCCAGTCTACAGGGGGAGGGGTAGGACACAGGGACTGAGGCCAGTCTACAGGGGGAGGGGTAGGACACAGGGACTGAGGCCAGTCTACAGGGGGAGGGGTAGGACACAGGGACTGAGGCCAGTCTACAGGGGGAGGGGTAGGACACAGGGACTGAGGCCTGTCTACAGGGGGAGGGGTAGGACACAGGGACTGAGGCCAGTCTACAGGGGGAGGGGTAGGACACAGGGACTGAGGCCAGTCTACAGGGGGAGGGGTAGGACACAGGGACTGAGGCCAGTCTACAGGGGGAGGGGTAGGACACAGGGACTGAGGCCAGTCTACAGGGGGAGGGGTAGGACACAGGGACTGAGGCCAGTCTACAGGGGGAGGGGTAGGACACAGGGACTGGGGCCAGTCTACAGGGGGAGGGGTAGGACACATGGACTGAGGCCTGTCTACAGGGGGAGGGGTAGGACACAGGGACTGAGGCCAGTCTACAGGAGGAGGGGTAGGATACAGGGACTGAGACCAGTCTACAGGGGGAGGGGTAGGACACAGGGACTGAGACCAGTCTACTATCCTATATCATATATCTCCACACTAATCGGTTGGCGTTGGGTTCTTCTAATAAACATTCGGTGTTAGATCGCAGATACTGAGAGATACACCAAGTCCCATTACAAAAACAGTGGTAATAAACATATCTGACTCCGTTTTATGCTAACCACTAAGTGAGTTGCAAATACCAGGTCCCACTCAACAATTGCTAAGCGTTTTAAGACATAGTTTATCTGGTGAAGGGGCCATCCATAAAGTACGTAGGGAGTAAAGGTCGGGGGTAAAATAATTTGGACATTTTGTGTACGGTGGGATAATTGACCTGGCATTTGATCTTGAACGTATTCTTGCCCCGTCGCCATTTAATGGAGGGTCGTATTTTCGAGTCTGTGAGTGAGTTATAATTCACAAGTTTAATGCATGGTCTATTTTCCCTTTATCATACACGAGGGTTATCATTTAGTGATATTCAAGCTCGTTCAGTAAAGACAATCCTAGCCGATGGAAGGTCGTGCATATAAATGTTGAATAAAGTTGACCAACATCGTCCCAGGATGGCATACAGATAAGGGTCTCCATGTACGAGCCTAGATTATTCAACAGGCCCCAGGAGTGCAGTTTCCATTCCTCACTGGGTGACGAAATCATATTCATACGTCCTCCGTACCAAGTGATTTGTTTCTAGATGCCGATTTTACTGAATTCCAGATATATCCTTTTTTCTAAATTTGAGCTTAGCTCTCTTTATTTTCAGTATTTTTCCAAAGATTGTGTTATACATGTGACTATCCCTCGTAGTTTACATGTGACTATCCCTCGTAGTTTACATGAGACTATCCCTCGTAGTTTACATGTGACTATCCATCGTAGTTTACATGTGACTTTCCCTCATAGTTTACATGTGACCTTCCCTCGTAGTTTACATGTGACTTTCCCTTGTAGTTTACATGTGACTTTCCCTCGTAGTTTACATGTGACTTTCCCTCGTAATTTACATGTGACTTTCCCTCGTAGTTTACATGTGACTATCCCTCATAGTTTACATGTGACTATCCATCGTAGTTTACATGTGACTATCCCTCGTAGTTTACATGTGACTTTCCCTCGTAGTTTACATGTGACTATCCCTCGTAGTTTACATGTGACTTTCCCTCGTAGTGTACATGTGACTTTCCCTCGTAGTTTACATGTGACTTTCCCTCATAGTTTACATGTGACTATCCCTCGTAGTTTACATGTGACTATCCCTCGTAGTTTACATGTGACTTTCTCTCGTAGTTTACATGTGACTTTCCCTCGTAGTTTACATGTGACTATCCATCGTAGTTTACATGTGACTATCCCTCGTAGTTTATATGGGACTATCCCTCGTAGTCTGGGAAATATTTACTGTGTTGGAAGACATCATAAACAGACCGGGACCTAGACTGGGGTCCGTTTAATAATCTAGGATAGTAAATTAAGACCCTTTTCTGTACTTCGCTTAGGATTATTGTTTAATGATATTTAAGTCTGTTGGCTGTTGTCTTCCGTTACATATATCACTCTGCTCCGCTTCGTGATATCATTCCGTGAAGACAACTCACGCCATATAAACAATCATAGGGAATTCGTGACATTTCTTGATAGTATGAAAGTGTATACCGCCATATGTATGATGTCAATATGTCAATATCATTATTTATGTCAAGGCCTAACAGAGAAATACATACCTCTCCCAGCAAATCTTTCATGGTGCTAGCGTTTACTAATCTCTGCCTCAACCCTACGGTGGTTACCCAGGTATCCACTAAAATCAGTGGGAACCAGCTTACATTTCGGATTCAAAACAGGGCAACTGTCAAAAGTAATTAAACTCAAACAACTCATATTTCATGAGTTGGGAAATACTGTAATTGTTGAATGAAGTTCACAGACAATCTAGCTCTTTCTTTTTCAGCTCTAAACCACTTTATAATGTGGATCCACAGTTGATTAGACTGATACTTTGAGTGAGCACATTCGTCATGTTGACAAACAAAACCTCCAACACATGAGGTTATTTCCACTGAATAAAGTAATCCCTAAGATCCCCTATGGCTGGTTTGACATAACAAATAACAGAAACGAGGCTATATTATTTCCCACATAAGTATGTGCATCTCTATTTACAAGTAAAACACTAAATACTCCTCAAAATGTTCAGAATTTACAATAGATGAAGAACTTGTGTATGGGGCAGATTTTGCCCTCAAAAGGCAGGTCGGTGCAGAGATACAAGCGGCCGCACACTGCGCCGCTCCGGTTTAGCGCTCCGCAAAACCTGTTTCTGTAGGTTGCTCTAGCGGTGCAGTGTGAAGCGGCCGCAGGAAGTAGAGCGCAGGATCTCTGCTGGGAGAGTGCAGGCAGGTCGGTGCAGAGATACAAGCGGCCGCAGGAAGTATAGCGCAAGATCTCTGCTAGGAGAGTACAGGCAGGTCGGTGCAGAGATACAAGCGGCCGCAGGAAGTAGAGCGCAGGATCTATGCTCGGAGAGTGGAAAGACGTACGTACGTGCGAGGTGTTGGTACGTGTTCATTTACCGGAATCTAACGGTCATGTCAGTGGTGAGGTACTAAAAACACTGATGGCACTTCTCCACAAAGGATTCTTTCACGCCAGCAGCTCAAGTGAAGGAGAGAATCAATGCTCACTGACTTGGTCTTTTCAGTCGCGTAACTCTTGAGTCTCCACACTATGTCTCCACCAATGAAACACGTCTGAATCACGTGTTTTTTTTGTTTTATTTTAGTTAAGTGTCTTAGTACTGAGAAAGAAAAGCCACTGGCCTGATAGCTAGAAAATGTCTTATGAACAAGGTAAGGTTCCCAGTCTGCTCATTGCATGGAAGTTACCTCGGAATTGATATGTACCACCATACTGTGCCTGTATGGCGACGTACCACCATACTTTGAATACATTCGGTAGCACTTAACTCAGAAATGTATAAATGAGGTAAACATGTTTCACTAAAGTACCGATAAAGCCCGCTGCCCATCTACCGACTAATGGTTGAGGGATTAGTTCCAAAATCGTATAGGAGTTGGTCAACTTGTTGGAGGCAAATTACATAACCACTCGCTCGAACGGCGGCCATCAAGGAGAGTGGGTGGTGGGTATTAGTCCTAAGGAAATCAGTCTACACCTACAGACAGATATACAATTATGCACCCCGCGACTAGGTTTATCAACATGTTGATAAACTTTTAGCCACCGATTTTGGAACATAGAAACCGTAACTTGTGAAGTCTGACGTCTGATGGAGGTGGTTCACTAATCGGTGGCTCACCCTTGCCTAGCTGTGCTATATCTACCGACTACAGCCGACTCCGTTAGGATGCCTTGGCTGGGACAAAATACCGTCCGTTTGTCGCCGGCAAAGGTACATGAATGTTCCAAAATCGGTAGATGGGCATTTGCCTAAAGCCTGATGCCCATCTACCGATTCAGGGTTGAGCAATTGGTTTGCAAATCGTATAGGAGTCGGTGAACTTGTCGCAGGCAAATTACGTAACCCTCCGCTCGATCTGCGGACATTGAGGAGATGGGGTGGTGGATATTAGTCCTAAGCAAATCTGTCTACTAATCGGTGGCTCACCCTTGCCTAGCTGTCCTACATCTACCGACCATGGCCGACTACATTAGGATGCCTTGGCTGGGGCAAATTACCGTCCGTTTGTCGCCGACAAAGGTACATGAATGTTCCGAAATCGGTAGATGGGCATTTGCCTTAAGCAGTGTGGGAAGCCCAGTAGTACTCCCAGTGTTCTGTTAGCTCCTACGTGGGCGAAAATGCTTATGATAAATGTCTGGACTCCGACCATGTGTATTTTGCTTTGGAATGTATCTGGAAAAAAACTCACAACGATGAGAGATGCAGGATTTATAAAAACAATAAAAAGACGAGTGATATAGTGAGTATTACGGTGTCAACAACAAGTCGGTTATGAGGTCCACAAGCCCAGTAATTATTGTGTTTGTTATCCCTCATCATGAATAGTGACAAGAAGGGCATTAACACAGGTACAGTAGAACCCTGTGTAAGTGGACATCCGCCGTTCCGGGGCAAAGTGTCCACTTACACGGGGTTGAAATAAACATCCAATAGAGGGATCCATTCAGAGCAAATGTGTCCGTTAACGCGGGGTGACCGCTTACATGTGGTGTCCATTAGGCCGGGTTTTACTGTAGTTGGTGCGTCCATAGACCCCCTTGCAGAGCAGACGCCTGCATGCTTGGTGCCGCCATATTGGCGACCACCGAACAGACAACGAGGGGGCTCCTGAGATACAAAATACGACGTCATAATGTGGAATAAGACAGAGGGAAACAACCTATTTTGAATCAATTGGCACTTGGCACTTTTCTGCATCCCTCTCACAAGATCTCACACTCTCTAAGTGGTATTCTGTACAAGGTTCTCACTACGTTCTATGGGAGAAGAATTATTAACGAACTGGGCTTAGAGCCTTGAGAAATCCAAAGATTCCTATAATCTCAATGATGCCATCTAGCGGGAATACTGTGTACTTGGCACCCTAGTGGCTTTATTTGGACTGGAATACAGTGTGAGATCTTTTGAGAGGGGTGCTTTTTAACTGCTCACTGTGTGTAAACGCAGAATATCAGTCGCAACCCCAAGACACGGTGGTCTCCAACATGGCGGAGCCTGACATCATCTGAAAACGGTCTTTTGTTGATGTTTATTATAAATCAATTTTGTTATTGAGTCATTCAGCTACAAGTCAGTGATTACATCTTTATAAGTATCCCAATTAATTTATTTCAAAGTGAGGAGTTAGCTCAGTGGTTCGGGCACTGGACTTGTAACCCCAAGGTTGTAGGATATTGTGGGCTCGGGTCCTACATCGGGTCTATGTGTTGTAGTGTGCAGCCACTCTTCTCCTTCACCCCAGCAGTGGTAGACTTACTGCTATATCAAAGACCAGTCCTTCTCATACCATGCCTATGTGGTGTGGTGTACAGCCACCTTTCTCATTCACCCCCAGCAGTGGTAGATTTACTGCTATATCAAAGGCCAGTCCTTCTCATACCATGCCTATGTGGTGTGGTGTACAGCCACCTTTCTCCTTCATCCCTAGCAGTGGTAGATTTACTGCTATATCAAAGACCAGTCCTTCTCATACCATGCCTATGTGGTGTGGTGTACAGCCACCTTTCTCCTTCATCCCCAGCAGTGGTAGATTTACTGCTATATCAAAGGCCAGTCCTTCTCATACCATGTCTATGTGGTGTGGTGTACAGCCAACTTTCTCCTTCACCCCCAGCAGTGGTAGATTTACTGTTATATCAAAGGCCAGTCCTTCTCATAGCATGTCTATGTGGAATGTTGTACAGCCACCTTTCTCCTTCATCCCCAGCAGTGGTAGATTTACTGCTATATCAAAGGCCAGTCCTTCTCATACCATGTCTATGTGGTGTAGGAAGTAAAAGAACACAGACTCGATCACCACCAAAGAAACCTTGAGAAAGTCTGGAAAGGACCTGTAATGGTTCACTGGACGTGAAATCAAACCAAACAACAAACAATAAAAACAAACAATCGTCAAAATACCCTTCATCTCGGACATAGGTTTACAAACTTGAATCTGATTATTATTCAGTGGTGGTTTTGGCTTCCTGTTCGTTTAGCCAAACCGCTGGCAGTAATAATATGATTGAGGAGAAAGGCTGAGGAAACCAACAAAGTGTTGTCTGAGAAGGGTCTGGAATCTGAGACCGGGGGCGCTGTTTGTGATGGATGAGACAGCTCACTGACAAATCACATGGCGGTCTGTCCCCGCTGAAATACGACTTAAACTGCACTGTTTGTTCTGCCACATAGTCCACTGTCGTCGTGGCCGCTCAGTAAAATGGCACTAGACGGACTGGGACGTGCCGGGAAACCCAATACCACAGTCCTCAACACACATACTTTATCTACCTCTCTCTCCCTCTCCTCTCTCTCTGTCTTTGTCCTTCCCTCCTTTACTCTCTCCTTCTCTCCTCAAATGCCTGTCTCTTCACTCGCCCCTCCTCTCTCTATCTCTCTCCTTTCCTCTCTCATTCTCTCCTCACTCTTTTCTCTCTCTCGCCCCTCCTCTCTCACCCTCCGTCTCCCTTTCTCTTTACCTCTCTCACCACCGCTCTCTCCTCTGTCTCTTCCTCTCTCCCTCCCTCTCTCTCCTCTCCTTCTCTCAACCTCTCTATCCCCTCCATCTCACTCCTCCCTCCCTCTCTCCCTCCCTCCCTTCCTCCCTCCCTCCCTTCCTCCCTCCCTGCCTCTCTCTCCATCCTCTCTCCTCTCTCTCTCCCCCTCTCTCCTCTCTCTCCTCTCTCTCCCCCTGCCTCTTTCTACCCCTCTCCTTACCTCTCTTCCTCCTCTCTCCTCTCTCCTCTCTCCCCCCTCTCTCTCCTCTCTCTCCCTTTCTATCTACCTCTCTTCTCACCTCTCTTCCCTCTTTCTCTTCCTCTGTCCATCCATCTCTCTCCTCTTCTCTCTCTCTGATTGTCTCTGTCTCCCTCCCCCTCTCCCTCCCCCTCTCATCTCTCCTCTCCTCTCTCTCATTTCCTTTCTCTCTACATTCCTCTCTCCTCCCTCTCTCTCTCTCCCCTCTCCCTGCCTCTCTCTCCTTCCCCCCCCCCCCCCGCCCCTCTCTCCAGGATCCCTTTTTCTCTACTTCTCTCTCCCCTGACTCTCTCTCCGTCACTCTCTCTCCCCTCTCACTCCTCTCTCCCTCTCTTCCTCTCTCTCCCTCTCTCTCCCTCTCTTTCCCTCTCTCTCCCTCTCTCTCCCTTCCTCCCCTCTCTCTTCCTCTCCCTCTCTTTAGCCCTTCCACCTACTCATTCTGTCAAATTCGCTTTCGTACATTCACGGAAATGTATTAGTCTATAAATAAATAGAACACCACCTGTTAACTTACAATGACATATTTATCTGACGGTATATGAAACACTTCACGGTTTAGCCTTTTTTGTTCTTAAAAAAGTGCGACCAGACATGACATGCAACCTGCCACTTGACCTTGATATATGGCCGTGATCTTGTCAGGTATGTCTATGCCGACAGGTGTTTAAAGTACTGACATGACACCCCTGGTCCTCCGGTCTACCCCTCCGAGCTAACTCCCTGAGAAAACAGTTGAGTCGTATGATAGTGAAACGGGAAATGTTTGTGGAGGTAGTTTATGTGGGAAGATTCTGTCGCCGCGTCTAACTAATGTTTGTGGCAATAATTTATACTTTTAATCTTCTCTCGGGCAATTCAGGTGTGCTCCTAATATACTTATCCTACCCCTAATAAAAACGCCATAGGTTTAACATTGACTCAGTGTATTTGACAGAGCGTTAAATAAAGTGTTATTCATGCACCGAGGTGAATAAAAAAACAGACCAATCAGGGACGAGGTAACGAAAGTAGATCCGGCAGCATTGATAAACACGGCCATCCTCCGATGAGTGTCAACACGCTACTAGCATGGATAATTACAAAATTTTCTCTGTATATTGGTGAGATGGGGTAGGATAAATACCAAACCGAACTCGGATTAGCCTTCTCTCATTTGGTTTATACTAATTATGTAACCCCTCCCCCTCCCCCTTCCCCCCTCCCCCTCCCTCCATGACGATATGCCTAATGAAGCTGACTCCCCCCCCCCCCTCAGTTCCTTTAATATTCCACATGCCGACTTAACCTGTGCACCCTGTACAACAGTCAGACGGTGGTCTTCCTTGAGACCTTTGTCTGTGTGCTAACTATCGTTATCGCTAAAGCACCCAATCTGTTTCCACCTGACGACCTATTATTGATCGGTGGTATTGAGAAAAACAAAACTGTTTTTACACCGAAATGGAGGTGGGCACCAACCGATTTTTGGTCGCCTCGCAGTTGACTCTGCGCAATATCCTCGTATACGCTTGGATATTACTACGGGTCAACCTCTCGGAGCATACGACCGCTTGTATCTGAAACCAGTCAATATTGTGTATACCCGTCCCGACCAATGGGGTTTCCCACAGACCCCTTCCTGTGAAGAGTTAAAATACACAATTATGATATTTTCCCAATAAATACAGGTGTTTCATTAGTTCTATGGCGGTTCTAGGGGTACAGTGTTCTCATTCATGGAATTATGACTAATATCGCGAAATTCTACCCACTCATACAACTCAAAAACCTGTCGGTAGAACCACGAGGACTGCTAATGTAAATATTATGTCCGTCTCCACCATCACGGATGTACATCAATGGAATGCCCACGCATTTAATTCCCAATCCTAAGAGTGTGTATAGAAAGGTTCTTCTTTTCTAAGGACCACCAGTTGTAACCCCTCATGAAAGAGCTCCTGTGACCTCTAGTCATACAATAAGTGTGACCTTGCCGCCTCAGAGGACAAACGGCTTGTTTTAAAAAGCGCGCGAAACCTGAAACGAGCAGACGACATTGAGGACCGAGACGCTGTCATTACCTGAGAGCTACACTCTCCAAGCAGATATTATCTAATTGGTTTTAGCTTTCAGTTAGTCAACGCAGGCGGGTATTTTCTGATATTTGACTGAATTGTGTTTGTGAGGAAACACACGTAAGCATAACGAATATTAGAGAAAGTATTATGAGAAAACGTCGTCACTGAGCCTGTAGGGATGCCCTCCAGCGTAGGGTCATATTTTTTATCCTACCCCTAATATAAAATCCCATAGGCTTAACATTGAGTTTCCGTATGCCACGCAGCGTGGCATACAGGGTTTTATATGCTACTAGTGGCATACAGAATTGCTATCACGTAATATTCCAAAAACGAGGAGATGGGGTAGGATAAAATCAAAACCTGATTCGTTTTAATTGTGGCCACCGCATTCCACTCCTGGAGTTTTGGCTCTGGAAGTCACTTTGCCAAACTCCAGTCGTGGAATACGGTGGCCAAGATTAAAACTCATCCAGTTTTACGATAGTATTACAAAAGGGTGAGAATGGTATCCCTATGGACTCTGTCACTGCGTTTTATTATTATTATTATTATTATTATTATTATTATTATTATTATTATTATTATTATTATTATAAACCTATAATCGATAAGAAAACACCATTTTATTCACTTAATAATTGATTCATGTTTATTCAATACGGGCACAGTGCGCCCGAACATTATTCAAACTGCACCCCTAGCAGTGGGTATTATCTTACCCCTGGTACAAGTTTAACCATAGGAATAATTTTAGAAAAAAAAGTGCCATTATACGCCATGGTATACATAATACTCCACTTGTTGGAGTAATCGTTACTCGGCTTCGCCTCGATGACGATTGCAGCCCATCCAAACTCGTGGAGTATTGTGTATTTATACAATTCTCCATCCAGTTCTATAAAAGTATATAGGTATATGACATTAACGTACACTTGGGCCTAAATCAAGTTGGAATAGAGCCTCCAGAGGTTACTAAACTCTCGATTATCGCCCCGAGTAAGGCAAAGTTCCGCTCCCGATTGACTAGCCACACTACGACAACATGACCCACGGTTTTCTGATTTATAAATGGAGAAACTGTATATAATTTCGGATTTCCATGTAGAAATAGCTGAAATTTCCATTTCTGACATCAGAATTTCAATTTGAAGGTTTCTGAAAACCTTTAAGCTACATCAATTCTGGGTTACGGGTAAAGGGTCTATCATCCTACAACGTCGGTAACCAGAGAAAACCAGACTGAATTATGGGATACCTCAATAGGGTCTATGACAAGTTCAATGCCAACAATGTTGTGTGTGTCATTTGAACGTAGGATGCATGTCACACCTAGACTCTGCCTGGAGAGCGACTACCCGTTAAACCGGGTGTATCTTTTAGCCTTGTTTGCTCCGTCTGCCGAGAAGAGGTCCCTCTGCTAATAGCACGAACATCTCCCCGCTGCCACCAAAGTCGTGCAAACACATTTTTACTGCGAGCAGAGATTAGAAAGGAAGCGGGTCGGTGAAACAGTTCATCTAACAAGTGAATGGGTCACTGCGACCGACACCCTCTCAATGTATGGGTCTGTGCTGTCTTTATAGTGGTGGGGGAGGCACCCCTCTCATAAGATCTCACACTTTCTAATTCGTAATCTGTACAAGGTTCTCACTGCGCTCTATGGGAGAAGAATTCTTAAAGAACTAGGCTTAGAGCCTTGAGAATCCACCGGCACATAGTATTCCCGTTAGGCGGCATCATTGAGATTATAGGAATCTTTAGTTGCATTGATGTACGCCTTTAGCATGGGAGGCAGGCCAGTGGATTCTCAAGGCTCTAAGCCTAGTTCGTTAAGAATTCTTCTACATTGAGCGAAGTGAGAGTACAGAATACGACTTAGAGAGTGTGAGATTTATGAGAGGGGTGCAGGGGAGGTACTCTGCGAAAAATATCTGACAGTGCTTTCATAATGCGGGATTTCCAGAGCAAAACAATGGTCTTAAGTGGGATTCACACGATGGGACAAATGGACCTGAGACTGGTGTACTTCACACCTTTGCACCAATCGGTTACTATTTCCAGCTGGGTACAAAGTTTCACAGATTGTGGTGTTCTACAGTCTCAGGGTAACATGGCGGATTCAATTCACATGGGAGGACTTAACAGGTACATAGTCTCACCCCTACACCCCTACACAGGGTACCCATGGTACACAGGGTACAAAGCTGCCGACTCAGGGTACTTCCCGTGTTAATAGGTGTTATTTGAGACCACCGAGACTCACAGATAGGGGGAGAACTTGTGAAGTACATTTGTCTCACCAAAATCCCCCTCTAAATTTTAAACCTGTTTACAGTCAAAATCTCATGAGATTCTGTTCCTTGTTAGGGGTGATTGTCGTCGACAATTGCTAGGGAAATAGTTGTCTCAGCAAAATGGAACCCTGTCATTCACACAAGGAAATTGTGTTTCAGTACCGAATCTCAACGGGATTTGTCTCAGACAAACACCCTGTGAGGTACAAAAATCCCTCCCTGTGAATCCCACTTAATATAGACTGGTTCCCTGCCCCAATGAAATATCGGACAGGAAATGCCCAGCTAGACCAACGAATTGTATAAATGATTCTAAAAGTTTAATGGGAAATTTGTCATAGAATCTTTACTATGCTCTCAAAGATACGACTTATGAGCAAGATAAGATTCCGGGAATCGCTGCGTTTCTCGCTTGGTATCTCCAGCTTCAGTGCCAGCTTTGTGTATTAGCGAATCTAACTGGTTCCAGAGAGTACTATTAGCGCGAACCATTTTGAAATCTATTTTTGCATCGCCCCGTGTTTGTGAATACCATACATACAAGCAGGCTACAATATAAATATAAAACGAGTGAACTAACTAACCAGGTCACCCTTGAATTCTGATTCTAATCATATATACATTTTACCATACATACAAGAGGGCTTCGATATAAGTTTTCTGTGCCATGTAACCCCCACCTAAGAACCGCCAGTTCCTATAAACCTCCCTGTCTGAGGGACGAAAGGATTGGAGCTTCCACAGAATACACTGCCTTTCAGTTCTGCTGATTTGACTCAGCTGATAGATTTATCTGGACGGGTGGACGGGTCTAAAAACTCACGTGTAGTCTTACAGTGACACACGTTGAGTTAACTCCTTCATCTCTGTCTCATTTCAGAGCTGATTTTAACCTGCTATGTTAAAGGCATATCAGACAATTTCTCTCGAAAATCAAAACCCATGTTATTTTCCTGAAATTTAAATATGATGACATCAAAGTGTTATGGAAAACATATTAAACTGTGCTAGTTTTTTGAGTTTAAGAAATCAATATTATCAAGATATTGTAATGGAATATATTGGAATTCTAAAAATGTTTATTCTTATATAATAAACCCCATGCCATTTTCGTCAAACTTTCACAGAATGTAGCCAATGTTTAATGGTACACATTAAAGTTGTTCAAAACATAGGTCACCGTCCTTGTTTAATTTGAAAGAATTGATGAAAACCACATTTTTCAATATATTTCCTATGTTAATAATGCTAATATAAATTTGCTTATTGTATTTATTAAGTTTGGATAAGTTTGACATAACGTACGCCTTTAAAGGTGTATCCTCCAACTCACAGTAACGCCACCTAGTGATCTTCTAATATCGATAATTATCAATGGAAACGTGAAATCCAACCTGGAATATCTGTATTTTATATTATGAAATCTAAATCAAACCTAGGATGGTGCCACCATATTTTTAAATTAGATATGTGTTCTACAACATTTGGAGACTATCATATTCAATTTTCAACAAACTGACCTTTAGCTTTCAAGGTGATTTGTTTGATATGCCTTTAAGATATGCCTTTATGTACGAATTAGTAAATGCAAGGTTATGTTTTTACTTCGATTGCGTTTAGACTGACACCATCACAAAAGGACAGCAGAAAATGGAAACAAAGCAATACTCCGATTTCTAACAACTATTCACGGATTCATTCATTCTAATTTGGTTACTACTCAGTTGGATGTAGTTGTTTGGTGTTTGCTTTTTAAGAGAGAATGATTTTTATCGACTGTTGGTTTGCACGTAGGCAGTGCTTATCAAAGGGAAGTCCCATCCTGGTATTATGCCCAGAAAGACCTTGGAACTAAGATGTCCTTCAATCATTCATCTCAGTACACACATGACACTCTCAGGGGGTCTCATTTGACTTAAACCGGTTTGATGCTTCCTTTTCAGTCATTCCAGTGACATGCCCGAATCATTTCATCTCTACAAGAACAGAAAAGAACTACAAGATCAAGTACAGCTCCGCTCTTCAAGACCGCATTACCCCGACTAAACACCTATAAACGCTCTCTAATGTACTTTGGAGCCACGGCTTGGAACAGCCTATCACCGCAAATAAGGAACATATACAATCTGGAAAATTTTTAAAAAGTACAAAAGGCATACTTAATCTCCAAAATCCCATGACTGACACTGTTATAGGATGCTTTTCATCAGAACTATAATAGAGACCCGCTTCTCTGCGGTTTTGCATCCTTAATTACTTACTAATTTAATTTTGAATATTCGAAAGCTGTCCTTTACCTAAAATTGTGTATCTTTTTATACAGGACCTATAGATAGCAGAGCCTGGGCCTAAACGCCACTGTCTCTACATATATTTCTGCACTACTTGTTTTGTTACTATTATTATTATTTTTACATACGTTGCTGACTTGCAAAAAAAAAGATCATCCAACGCTGTAAACTTTGCCACTGAGGGTGCCTTGAAACCAATTGTAAGATTGAGCATCACCCAGGATAAATAAATGTTAAAAAAAAAAAAAAAAAAACCGGGGCCCGTTTAATAATCGGGAATCGTACATGTAGACCCTTTTCTGTATGCCATAGAGACCAAGGGATGAAGTGGGACACCTTTATTCAACACCTATGGACGGCCTTATGGACGGCTAATACTATCTTAGCGAACGGACTTCAATATCATTATGACCCTTGTATGACATGTAGACCATTTTTTGTATGCCATAGAGACCCCCTGATGAAGTGGGACAACCATGTTTCTACGATTGACTCTACGATAGCCCACGATTGGATTCCAATAGGCTACGATTGGAAACGCCAATCGTAGAGCTCCCAATAAGATCCAACATGTTGGATTTTTCATTGGACGACTAAAAATGTGACGTCAAGCCAATAGTCGTCAGGTGGTGGCATTCTCCCCGCAATACTCGTCATCCTCAGAATGTACCCGAGGGTTTACCCTGACGACTCACAGAATCCCCACCCATCTAGACGACCAATTTAGACTGGATTGAAATAGTCTCCGGCGTCAGAGCATGTCCAATAGCCGTCAGAGAGTGCCAAATTGTATGATCTGAGATAATCAGACAATAGGCAGTCGCCACACGCTTGGCGTTTACATTAGACGATTTCTATCATATTACTGCTGAAAGTCATCAGGAGGTGCAAAATGTCAGAATCGCCAGCCAGAATCGTTTAGGGTAAACTTGAAGTTCAACTTCACGGTAAAGTTCAGTACGGCGTAAATGCAAACCGTTCTTTGCCGTCCATAAAGTCGTCCATAGGTGTTTAAATAAGTCCACTGCCACAATTTTGTCTGACCTCCTGATGAAATTTCATTCCAGTCCGAAAGTCAATCGTAAGGCCTATCAGGACCAGAATCGGTGTTGGTGGGTCCAACGGTTAACAATAACAACAAAATGAATTATAAGTAGTCAGGACATGTCCATCAGGTCATATGGAACCTGGGACCTGTTTCACTAGTTCATGACATGTCTGTGACACCAAACAGACATTGGGGTTGTTTAGTTTCGTGACAACACAAGTAGCTGCCCTTAGGAAAAGACAAACCCCAAACATAAGAATTAGACAAATCTACACATCATATGGACCTGTTTCACTAGTTTCGTGACAAAAATGTTAGACAAACATGAAAAGCGGCACCAACAGTGCAAGCAAGAACGGACAAAACGAAGTCTAATGTCTAGTTCTTATGAAACCGGACACACCATCTAGACGCCATCTAGACATGTCATGAAACTTGTGAAACTGGGACCTGTTTCAGTAGTTTTATGACATGTCTAGATGGCGTCTGTGACACCATACGGACAAATCACAAGATTGCAATTGACGACACACGGAGTTTCACTCACTTCTCGTAGGAATTAAGCAATGACACTTTAACATGAGTAGGGGATACATATAATCTATAATCGTCCAAAATATGAAGAAGATTGGCCACTTCGATCTTCTGATATTTGCTAGTCTTTTTCCACTGTTACTTGCACTGTTGGTGATGCTGTTGATGTTTGTCTAGGCCTAATGTCACGAGACTACTGAAACAGGTCCCAGGTCCCAGGTTATTTGGAACCTCGAGTCTGATGTACCAGCTGTGGGGTGTCTGGGATTCCGTTTTCTATTGTATATAAGTGTGAGATTATAGCGCACCAACTTTAAGTTGTTGTCTATATAAGGCGCATGGTGGTATGGTAATGAGGGTTATATTTAACCCTTTTAGGACGACCTCCTGTGACCGGGTCACTTCCTTATGGACGAGTGTTCTGGCCCTAGTGTGGTGCCAGGGTACAACGGGTTCATACTGAGTATTACGATATATCACCTTTATATAGGCCACATAGCTATTGTGCTATAGAGGCGGCCACCTTGCCCCCCGACGCCATCGAAAACCCAAGGTGGCAGGACCAATCATTAATAGATTTTTTTTTTAAAGCGTGTTTGTGAGATATTATTTCATAGTAATATTTTCTACTGATAATCTATCATATCAGCAGCAAATAAAAGCCCATATATACACGCCATCTTTTGACAGCAATTCCAGAAATCGCTGCTGTTTCTCACTTGGTGTGTCCACGGTTAGCGCCAGGGACACACCAAGCAAGAAATACAGCAATTTCTGAAATCTCCCCAGAAAGGTGTGTTTGTGAGATATTATTTCATAGTACTGATTTAGTGTCTTAGAAGCAATAATCAGGTGAAATATGAAATAATAGCTCACATACACGCCCTTTTGTGTTGGCGATTCTGGAAATTGCTGTGTTTCTCACTTGGTGTGTCTCTGGCTTTCATGTCAGAGACACACCAAGCGAGAAACACAGCAATTCCAGAAATCGCCTCGTTTCTTGCTTGGTTTGTCAATTGGCATGTATGTGAGCTACTTTCATGTTTCACCTGATTATTGCTTCTAAGGTGCTGAATTTCCAGTGGGAGTTATTACTATTTTGTAATGGCGATTCTGGAAATCGCTGCCTTGACTCGCTTGGTGTGTCTAGAGGTAATGCCAGGGACACACCAAGCAAGAAACGTAGCGATTTCTGGAATCACCCCCAAAAAAGGCGTGTTTTCATAGTAATCTCACCAATAATCTAGCATCTCAGAAGCAATAATCAGGTGAAATATGAAATAATAGATCACATACACGCCATTTTGTGTTGGCGATTCCAGAAATCGCTGCATTTCTCGCATGGTATGCCTTGGGCTTTGATGTCGGAGACACACCAAGCGAGAAACGCAGCGATTTATCATTTTATTATTATCATTTAATATATCACCTAGACACTAAATTATCAGCGTGAGATATCACTATGAAATAATATCTCACATAAATGCTATTTTGTGTTGGGGGTTCCGGAGATCATCACCTTGACTCTTTTGGTGTGTCTCGTGCTTCAAGACGCTATCAGTAAGACTCCACAGTCTTTGAGAAGATCCAAGATTATTAAACGGGCGCCTGACAGACTCCACAGTCTTTAAGTAAGATCCTAGATTATTAAACGGGCCCCAGACACACTCAACAGTCTTTAAGTAAGATCCTAGATTATTAAACGGGCCCCAGACACACTCAACAGTCTTTAAGTAAGATCCTAGATTATTAAACGGGCCCCAGACACACTCAACAGTCTTTAAGTAAGATCCTAGATTATTAAACGGGCCCCAGACACACTCAACAGTCTTTAAGTAAGATCCTAGATTATTAAACGGGCCCCAGACACACTCAACAGTCTTTAAGTAAGATCCTAGATTATTAAACGGGCCCCAGACACACTCAACAGTCTTTAAGTAAGATCCTAGATTATTAAACGGGCCCCAGACAGACTCTACAGTCTTTAAGTAAGATCCTAGATTATTAAACGGGCCCCAGACACACTCAACAGTCTTTAAGTAAGATCCTAGATTATTAAACGGGCCCCAGACACACTCAACAGTCTTTAAGTAAGATCCTAGATTATTAAACGGGCCCCAGCCAGACTCCACAGTCTTTAAGTAAGATCCTAGATTATTAAACAGGCCCCAGTCAGAATCTGCAGTCTTTAAGTAAGATCTTAGATTATTAAACGGGCCCCAGGCAGACTCTACAGTCTTTAAGTAAGATCCTTGATTATTAAACGGGCCCCAGACAGACTCTACAGTCTTTAAGTAAGATCCTAGATTATCAAACGGGCCCCAGGCAGACTCAGCAGTCTTTAAGTAACAGGAGCATCAGAACATTTTGAAAGTTGGGGGGGGGGGGAAACTGGAAATTTGCTGACATTTTTTCTTAGTATGAATTCAGACTTTGACATTGGCCTATTGCACTGGATTTACCTAAAGCTGCAAAAAGTCTGTGAAAAGTCAGGTCTTAGCGTTCATTACACACGAAAAAGTCAGACTTTGACATTTTTCCACAGTTAAAAGTCAGGGCTTAGCCATCATTGCATGCTAAAAAGTCAGACCGTGACATTTTTCAACTGTGAAAAGTTAAGGCTTAACCATCATTGCATGCTAAAATGTGAGACATTTTTCTGTGTTGAAAGTCAAGGCCGAACCATTGATACACACTAACGAGTCAGACTTTGACACTTTTCCATAGTGAAAGGTCAAGGCTTAGCCATAGCTGCATGCTAAAAAGTTAGATTTAGACATTTTGCGATGTTGAAAAATCAAGAATGTTTTTACACTTGAGTGAGTCAAATTTAAAGGTGCTGACTTTTTGGGGGTTGGCAAAAAAGTGGGGGCGCCCCACTGCCCCCCCCCCCCCCCCCCCCTGCCAGCCCTATTCTGACGCCACCAAGTAAGATCCTAGATTATTAAACTGGCCCCAGACAGACTGCACGAACACCTTCTGAGGTATAAATACCGCCGGGTTCGCGGGGGCGGGGGTTGTGGAACAGGGCCCTGGCACTGGCTGTATATATATGTATATAGATAGATATATAGAACCACACGGCACAGGGACCTACTGAGGGGCAGGCGCCGCTACCGACGACCGCCTTCAGTCAACACACCGGCCTTAAAGCCGTCCCCCCGCCGGCGGGCCGCCAGTCCGTCCCGGTACTCTACGGGAAGGGATCCCACACTCTCCAGGGAGGTCCCACACTCTGCAGGAAGATTCCACACTCTCCAGGAGGATCCCACACTCTCCCACACTCTCCAGAAAAGTCCTACACTCTCCAGGAACATCCCAAACTCTCCAGGAGATCCCACACTCTCCAGGAGGATCCCACACTCTCCAGGAACATCCCAAACTCTCCAGGAGTATCCCACACTCTCCAGGAGATCCCACACTCTCCAGGGAGGGTCCCACACTCTCCAGGGAGATCCCACACTCTCCAGGAACATCCCACACTCTCCAGGAGAGTCCCACACTCTCCAGGAACATCCCACACTCTCCAGGAGTATCCCACACTCTCCAGGAAGATCCCACCTCTCCAGGAAGATCCCACCTCTCCAGGAAGATCCCACACTCTCCAGGAAGATCCCACACTCTCCAGGAAGATCCCACACTCTCCAGGAAGATCCCACACTCTCCAGGGAGGTCCCACACTCTGCAGGAAGATCCCACACTCTCCAGGAGGGTGCCACACTGTCCGGGAGTATCACACACTCTCCAGGGAGATCCCACACTCTCCAGGAGAGATCCCACACTCTCCAGGAACATCCCACACTCTCCAGGAGAGTCCCACACTCTCCAGGAACATCCCACACTCTCCAGGAACATCCCACACTCTCCAGGAAGACCCCACACTCTCCAGGAGGATCCAACACTCTCCAGGAGGATCCAACACTCTCCAGGAGGATCTCACACTCTCCAGGAGGATCCAACACTCTCCAGGAGGATCCAACACTCTCCAGGAAGATCCCACACTCTCCAGGAGGATCCCACACTCTCCAGGAGGATCCAACACTCTCCAGGAGAGATCCCACACTCTCCAGGAAGATCCTACACTCTCCAGGAGGATCCCACATTCTCCAGAAGAGATCCCACACTCCCCAGGAGAGATCCCACACTCTCACCACCTACAGTCCCTCCCCACACTCACACCACCTCCAGTCCCTCCCCACACCTGAGGATGGAGACTGAGTCCTCCTGTGCCTCTCCCTCCCACACAAGCCCGACCACCTGAACCTCCAGTCACCAGTGACCCCTCCCCCTCCTCCTCTCACCCCTCACACAGCCCGGTATGCGAGCTGGGCACGCGGTGACCGGGCTGGGTGCAGGGATCCCCGGGCGTGGGTCTGGATCCCGCTGGATCCTCGTCCTGTGGTGTGTGGAAGCCTCGCTGTCTCTCCGGGGGTCACAGTGACTCCCCTCAGACGAGTGGGTGCCAGGACTGACAGGGGCCGGGCTGTGTAGAGCTGGTCTATGGATACAAGGCAGAGGTGGAGAAAACGTGAGTAGATATTAGTAGAAACAAAACGAGAGTTAGCCTTGGCAATGTTTATGCCACGATGGGCAGGTTGTGTATTACTACACGAGGCGTTAGCAGAGTGTAGTGAGTAGCAGACCTGACCAGAGTGGTATAAACATTGAGAAGGCTAACTCGAGTTCGGTTTCGTATTTATCCTACCCAATCTCACCGATATACAGAGAATTTTTGTAAATATCCATGTTAGTAGTTATCAATGCTGCCGGATCTACTTTCGTTATCTCGTCCCTGATTGGTCTGGGTTTTTTTTATTCACCTCGGTGCATAAATAACACTTTATCCAACGCTATGTCAAATATATTGAGTCAATGTTAAACCTATGGCTTTTTTTATTAGGGGTAGGATAATGACATTTATCTAACCCCTAATAAAAATCGCAATAGGCTTAACATGGGATTTCATGTCATGGGTGTGACATAAAGTGGTGTTTATGTCACTACTTTCTAATGCTGAAAAATGCGGATAAAATCTAGACGCCACTCGTTTGAGTTTGAGTTTACTTATGTCACTCATTTTGTTGACTCCGTAATGTCACTCGTCTTCGATTCGTGAAATTACGGAGCCAACAAAATGCGTGACATAAAAAAACTCAGACTCAAACTCGTGAGGTCTCTTGACATTTATATCTCCCAGGTATCTTTAGGAACTACATGTCTTGATGTTTTATTGCAATATACTTGTTATCAATATTATAGGTGGATGAAAAATACAATAAGGACTGGGTTTTTGTTTTTTGTTTTTATCTTAGCCTGGTATAAACGTCCATGGGCTTAACACTAGGAACTCATACTCAACAGGCTTGTGGGTACGGTAACTCATACTCAACGGATGATAAACAGATAAATATTTCCAGGCTATTAAAAAAAGTTCAGATACATATTCATATTTGGTTTGAGTCCCCGTTCACCATCTCATTTAGAGCATTCTGGAATGTTCCCTCGGCTATCACCTTGTCCATATTACTGTGCACATCAAACACGATGGGGAATGGGGACACAGACCAAACACTCATCAGTTTCTTTCTTTGTATACGAGAGGCTGTAATCTCTTCGTAGTCGACGACGTAATATCCTGGCTTTTGCTCGGATATTACTACTCGTCAACTATTCGTGATTACTGTATACATCTCACCTTACAAAACTCTAACCCTGTTTGTCTCACCCTTCTTAGTTGTACAAGACTTTCCCTAGCCTCATCTGACTACAAAGGCTTCAAAATCCCTGCCATTCCTTGCATAGTATCTTCCAGAATCTACCTTACCTGAACCTCCCCAGCTTTATACCCGACCCTATTCTAGCCTTTACCTATGATATCTTGCCTTACAACATCCTACCTGCCAGATCATACTTATATATAGAGTATGAATGTGGTTGTCATTGATAGCAAAATATGAAATAATCTTTAAAGAAAAACTGAAAGAACCTTAGCCTTATTACACCCTACCTAGCCTTACCTAAAGCCACCTGCCTCATTCAGTCTGACTTAACTTGAGCCTACATGTCCTCACATACCTCTACCTTGCCCTTTATTATCCATCGTATAAAAAGTCCTCATTGAGAATATCTGTATACTCAGTAAACCACGACCCTTTATATAGAACCTGTCAGACAATATAGCAGTGGTATTCACATTCATATCCATGGTATACGACCTTCAAAATCATGGTATACGGGGAAATAGTACCGTTGTGATATATAGAGCAAAAGAAATAGTCCCTATTGATATATTTTTATATGGGATTAATTTATTCTAGCAGATATAAATGCAATAAACGATTGTGGACAGGCAGCTCTGTAAACCACTCGAAGTTGATGCCGTAATACACTCGTTGCAGCTCGTGTATTATTACGCGTCAACCACTCATGGTTTATGGCCGCCTGTCCACAAAACCATCGATCATTGTCTTTTTATTATCCATCGCATACAAAGTTCACATTGAAAATGAATGGGGATTCAAATCCACTGTATATGAGAAACTAGGAGCATATAGTATGTTCATCGTTGAGGAATGAGCGTGCAATTATAAATGAGTAACAAATAAAAGGTGTGAGTTAAGCTCAGCCTATGGATAGTTTTCTGTTGTAGCCCACTTGCACCCAGTCAACTTGCCATTTCTGCAACTTCCTATCTAGGATCCAAACACATCAAGTGGGTCCTGAGGTATTTTGGTCTTGAGTGATTGGTCATGGTCAGCTGGGCACACCTCTAAGACACTGAGACACTAACTCCCTGCTCTGTTCTCAATATCACAGTGAATACACACAGATAGTGAAGGGATAGATTCGCTTTTATTACCCACCTAATACGGAGTCTCCATACTAAGACTATGAAGATTACAGATCGCTACTGAGTAGAATACAGACCTCCGGAATCTCCTAGGAGAATACGGATTTTTTAGATGAAAGTAGTCCCATTGAGATGAAAGTAGTCCCTCCTTAACTATGTTGAAAAGTTTTCTAAAGATCATATTTATTGCTTAAATCTAAAAAATAAGTGAGTAATAAATACAACATTACCATGATTTCGATCTGTGTGGCCGTATTCTCCTTGTAGTTGACCCTACGCAATACTCCTCGCTATCGCTCGGAGTATTACTACGCGTCAACTACGCGGAGAATACGGCCACTCAGATCCAAATCATGGTAATATTGTGTATGTATGCAGTACTCTGACAGTCAACATATGTATTTTTATTCAACATTAAGAAGCGTACAATCACCATCATGTTGGCGTTCTTCCTTGTTCCTCAATATGGACCCCTCTAACTTCTAGATGATGTATATAGCGCATGCAAGCATGCTCTAAAAATTCTCTTTGGCTATAGAACCAAAGAATACTCTTTACTATGGCAATTACTCAGGACAGGTGGTTCTGTAAATCACTCGAGGTTGGCGTCGTAATACACGAGCGTTAGCTCTTGTGGGTTGTAGCTGCCTGCCCTCAAGACACATCAACTAGTGTCTATATCTGACATTTCCTGGCTTTATCTGACCCTACCTTACTGTATCTAGCACTACCTAGCTTCATTAGCTGAACTTAATTAGCCTTACCTAATTCTGTCTAGCTTTGTGAGACTTTGTTCAGGCTTACCTGCATAGATACTTGGCCTTACCTCACCCTACCCTGCCCCACCTCACCCTACCCAGCCCTACCCCACACTACCCAGCCCTACTCCACACTACCTCACCCTTCCCAACCCTACCTCACCCTACCTCACACTACCCAGCCCTACCCCACACTACCTCACCCTACCAAGCCCTATCTAACACTACCTCCCCCTACCTCACCCTACCTCACCCTACCACACCCCACCACACGCTACCACACCCCACCCACCACACACTTATTCACCCTGCCTCACCCTACCTCACCCTACCTCACACTACCCAGCCCTACCCCACACTACCTCACCCTACCAAGCCCTATCTAACACTACCTCCCCCTACCTCCCCCTACCTCACCCTACCTCACCCTACCACACCCCACCACACGCTACCACACCCCGCCCACCACACACTAATTCACCCTGCCTCACCCTGCCTCACCCTGCCTCACCCTACCCAGCCCTACCTCACCTTACCTCACCCTACCTAGCCCTACCCCACCCAACCCAGCCCTACCCCACACTACCCAGCCCTACCTCACACTACCTCACCCTACCCAGCCCTACCCCTCACTTCCCAACCCTACCTCACACTACCTCACCCTACCTCACCCTACCCAGCCCTACCCCTCACTTCCCAGCCCTACCTCACACTACCCAGCCCTACCCCACACTACCCAGCCCTACCTCACCCTACCCAGCCCTACCTCACCCTACCCAGCCCTACCTCACACCACCCAGCCCTATCTCACCCTACCTCACACTACCTCACCCTACCATGCCCTAACTAACACCACCCAGCCCTACTCGGTCCTATGATGACATACTGCTATTAGAGGGATTAATTTACTTGAGGTCAAACTTGAATCTGTGTGAATTACATAATGAACCTGGCCCAGTGCTGACCCTGTAGTAGTAACCCTTATCACTAGCAGTGACTGACTATTCCACTATACCTATGTGCGAACACTCTATACTTACATACCGCTGCTAAGGGTGTAGTAACTTGCGTTTACTGCCCAAGGCTGATGTTTATTACTCGAGGTTGACACGTGACCAAAAACTAAGATTGCTGAATTTTAAAATGGCGGATAGTCCAAGCCAAGGCCTCGGGCAGTATTTTTTCGATTCTTACCTCGTTATTTTGACATATTTTCACCGGGACATAGTTTCCCTCTATTCCTTGTGACAACGTATTAACGGTAAGTATAGTGAATTCCACGTGTTTAAACAGAATTGGCATCAAGACCGAACCTTGACGAAGCCGTACTAAAGCCCAATACACATCTACCATTTCAGGGTTGAACGATTAGTTCCCAAATCATATAGGAGTCGGTGAACTTGTCACAGGCAAATTACGTAACCCTTGGCCCGTGTCGGCCACCCAATCAAAGGCTGTTTACCAATGTTCCGTTGTCGGTGACAGGATTTATCAACATGTTGATAAACTTTTGGCGACCAATTTAAGTACATCGAACAACAACTCGTCAGCGACAAAAGAACATCTCAAGTGGGTGGCTTCACTAATCATTGGCTGACCCTTGCCTAGCTGTCCTACATCTACTGACCAGAGCCGACTCCATTAGGATGGCTTGCCTGAGACAAATAGGCCTTTTTCCACTGGCCGGCGATGCGCCTTATCTGCTTAGTTACGCAATGCATGCGGCCAAACATACCCCTGGCAACGTATACTTCAGCATTGGAGGACTGAGTGTATATGCATAATAAGTTTACAATACCCATGCACATTATTTCCATACAAATAAAAGCGCTTGCATCATATATTTCTATGGTATTCTAGCTCTAAATTGATGTATCATACATGCATACTACCTCAATGATACCATAGATATATCTTACATAACATAGGTATACCCAAACTGTATACACAATAATACATTGGCAGGCCTAGCTATGATATGCTTATCTTTTTCCAGGTCAAAACCAAGATAATTATCAACTATAAAGTTTAGACTGCTCAGACTCACTGGTACAATACCCAAGTTTGCTCCAACAATTTAATCTGTCAAAAAACAACACTCGTGCGATCACACCCACCGTTCACACTTTAGGTGTGATTGCTATATGTCCCTATATGAATGCCACCGGACTCGCGGTGTTTGTCCGAGCGGTTGCATAACTAGATAGTGGGCCGTCAGGCGGCGCTGAACGGCAACACCTGTATTACCGTCCCTTTGTTGCCGACAAAGGTACATCAATGTTCCGAAATCGGTAGATGTGCATTGGACTTTACACATTATTATTTTCCTCAGCTCCACATGCCTGTTGTGTGACCAACCGACCGTGACCGCATGGAGTTTCTGAAAATAATATTTGTAAGGTTCACCGCAGTGCGTTATCATTACACACCTATGACCGAAATAATATCCGCTACTAGGGGTGTAGTATAAATGATGTTCAGGCTCACTGAGACGTATAATGAAGGTTCGGGCGCATTGTGCCCGTAGTGTACTTTGTAAATACATTAACTGACCTGTGTTTAGGGTTTTTCCGTGTATGATAATAAGATAAAGTAGCGAGTGAACCCGTAGCGATTCCGTTCTTGGTCTTTTGAAGTATTTTAAGGGACAAAAGACCTCGAACGGAAATCTCTACTGGTTTACTAACTACACTCCCTCTTGATGCTCTTTTGTGTTACAGAACGTTGAAAGGGAGCGTATGCATTCTAATATCACATAGATCATAGAATGATGAAACTGAATAGAAGGATAAAAGAATTATGTTATATGGGTCAGGGCAGATGCCCTACGTACAGAAGATATTGTAATGTCAAGAGGGCAAGTGTTGTGTAGTCACCTTTCTCCTTCATCCCCAGCAGTGGTAGATTTACTGCTATATCAAAGACCAGTCCTTCTCATACCATGTCTATGTGGTGTGGTGTACAGCCACCTTTCTCCTTCATCCCCAGCAGTGGCAGATTTACTGCTATATCAAAGACCAGTCCTTCTCATACCATGTCTATGTGGTGTGGTGTACAGCCACCTTTCTCCTTCATCCCCAGCAGTGGTAGATTTACTGCTATATCAAAGACCAGTCCTTCTCATACCATGTCTATGTGGTGTGGTGTACAGCCACCTTTCTCCTTCATCCCCAGCAGTGGTAGATTTACTGCTATATCAAAGGCCAATCCTTCTCATTCCATGTGGTGTGGGAAGTATTAGAACTCTCACCTCGGTGAATATGTAGGGATGAGATTTCTACCTAAATTCATCTAATAGATTCAGTAAAACCCAAAGTAAGTCTATTAAAACATATTGGACATTAAACTACCCAAACAGACAAACAAATCTCCGGTGACAATACAGATGCACGGGTCATAAAACCAGCAGATACTGGCTGACGCCTATGTAGTATAAATATATAAATTTACTGCGGAGCTCGCCATGACGGGTCAAGTTGTTCATTCCGGTGGAGGACATCCTCTCTCTGAACCTCACAGTGTGAACGCTTTGTTCTAGAGACTCAGTAAGCCGTGTCGTGAAGCGTGAGGCCATATCGGGGAAACAAGGGAAGGTTCCCAGGATGTTTGAGTTCCATGTGTTTGAGGTAGAGCTCAGGGAATGAGGGGAGAGTTTGAGGAAAGCATACTTGAGGGTCGCAATCTCCCCACGAGGATTACTTACAAGGTGTGTACATTGGAACATGTGTTCAGTGCGTCCATTGGCTTCTGATGAGACGCCTCACTGGACTAGTATATTACATACGGCAACTGCCTACGGCATCGGGATGTATGTGATCAACGAGTATAGAGAAAGTTCTCTACGCTCGTTGATGTGATCAATAATTTCACCGCGTATTTTTGACGTATGAAGACAGCCAGCCTGTTTTCGTATTATTTACCTACCATATCTAAAAAAAACTATGATTCTGGTTGGATCTGCTTGGAGTGTATTCAGTGAGTCCATTGGCTTCTGATGAGTAGTATGTCTAGCGGCTGCCAGAGCTGTCAAACTGGGACTGTGATAAGGTCTACATGTATGAGCCTAGATTATCAAACGGGCCCCAGGTTCTTTATATAGCTACGTTCTATACGGCATACAGCCTATGATCCATGGGGGCTGCCATGACGCCCCCCGAGTAGGAGTTCTTCACTAATGGAGGTGAAAAAGGAGGTGTTCTTCACTAATGGAGGTGAAAAAGAAGTGAGTGATAATTGGGAAATGTCACAACTCTAGCCTTGCTCACATATGTATATAAAATGTTCCAAATGAAAAACATCATGTCATGGGTTTAATCATTATGTCATCCTGCTCTGGGATGGTTGTAGAGAGTCAAGCATGGTAAAACATTGAAAGGCAGTTTAATTTCGTAAGAACAAAGAGCCAAAACACAGGTTCTGTCCCCCGATAGCGCCTGCCATACTGATGGGCACCTAGCGACTGCTTCATGAACTAACAACGGCTTTGTCCCCTATAGATTCTACGTTAAATCAGAGAACCAGAATCCCTGGAAAGCCCACTCGCCGTTCAGCGCTTTTAACTGGTGGCGCGCATGCGCCGGTCCATCCATGCCTTCTATTTTCCTTACATCAATACACAGCCTACTAGGCTATGTCCTATATCCTATAACTTCTATACTTCTTAACTTCTTACTTTAGAAGAGGAGATCATATATGGAAATGATAAAACGGTTAAAAAGGAGGTTAGATTTTTGTTGAATACTGATCGTTGGAGCTTGAGACGAGTTTCACAAAGGAAAGCTTTCGAGATGATTCTCCACGACCCCACCAGAGGGCACTCCAGACTTCGTAAGGATGCTTGCTGAGGAGCAGCCAAGTACTTTCATCTGAGGATAGGGACTCTTAAATAGCATATAAACCTCTTGGCCTGTTACTTTTACTGAGAGACTCGTTGAATTGTCCAGACGATACCTTTACGTACCTCAGAACGTATCTTAGCATAGACGAAATTATCAATCATACTTTTCATGCCATGTTATCAAAAAATGTCACGAAATTTCATATAATGGTTTATATGGCGTTATGGATTGATATCATGAAGCGGAGCTGAGTGGCATATGTAGCAGAAGACAATGAATGCCATATAAAAAATTATATGGAATTGAGCGATGTTTAGATTTTATCCTACCCTGTGACATGTTTTTAACTTCCTTTCTTTTTTTTATTTCATTATTCATACTGCCTCCATACAGCTTGGGAGGCTGGTTTGATGTTAGAGACTGTCAGCATATTTAATACATCGAAAAGCAATCAGAGTGAATACTTCCTATGTGGTATATACATATCTTATGGCATAACCTTGGCATACGGTTACACCATGTTAAGTCTATGGAGATTTATATGAGGGGTAGGATAATCCACACTGGGCCTACATCTCTTAATCCTGGATTATTTATCTCACCCTTGGTATTTTTGTCCCATGGGCTTAACATTGGGAACTCGTTCTCCATGCCCCTACAAGTAGTGCAGCGCACCATGGTTTATATCCTCTGTGTCGTCCATACGTTTAGTGTGTACAGAGTTCAGATAAATACAGAAGCGACTTGTTTTGGTTTCTTCTTTATTCCACCATCATAACTCTTTATATACACTATATCATACTTTTCTGATCTCACCTGCACCACACAATTTAGAGATCTGAATATATATTTTGAATTCTCAGATTTATACTTGTTGATATTTTACATAGCCTAAAGTAGAAGCACAGTATTATCTCACCCCTGGTATTTCCCCATAGACTTAACATTGTGAATTCATACTCAACGCCCATGGAGTATTATACAAAAATAGTCAATCGGGTATGAGGTCACAAATATTAACCAATTGATCAGTGATAGGGATGAGATAAAATCTGAACCACACTCAATCCATAGCCACTGAATATACACTAGTTTGCTGTCTAATCTCACGAGGCAAACTCATGGCGTACTTTCAGTATCCAGGGAACTTGATGCAGTTCCCTCTTAAAACTTATGGCTGTTCGGTTTACACTAGAGGACGTGGGTGCCGATCCCTGTTGTGTGGTGATTCCGGTGTGCCTGTGCATGAGAGTGCTACGGGTTTGCCCGCATTACGTAACTTGGTCTGTATATAAGGTTGAGTCCGCAGCAGGGTTTTTTTCTTGTTAAATTCTTTATTTTCATTGGGACAGTCGTCAGCAATTAGCTGGTATGAGTGAGTCTCCCAACATGGAAGATTTACATCAGAGTTATACATACAACAAGTTTAGGGACCTAGATAATTAAAGGCCCACAATGATAACATGATTAAAAAAAAACCCAAACAAAAACAAACTTATGGCTGAACACACTGCAGTTACAACAGCTGTTGGGGGTGTAGTAACTACAATTTTCCTACTAAGGCTGACTTTTTCATGCCAAGGTTGACCACGTGACTCTGTCTAGACCAATCAGATCGTAGCTTTGATGCATAAAGAAAAAGTTGAACTTGCTTGATGTGTCAAAGGTCAATAAATGATCATCTCATCAATATCTCAAGGTTTATAGGAATAGAAAATAAGTTATCCTTAAGTTACTCGGTAGATTTTGTGGACAGGCGCCCGTAAACCACGAGAGGTTGGCGCGTAGTAATACAGAAGCGTTATTGAG
Source organism: Alentia gelatinosa (assembly GCA_950022655.1). Classification (NCBI taxonomy): domain Eukaryota; kingdom Metazoa; phylum Annelida; class Polychaeta; order Phyllodocida; family Polynoidae; genus Alentia; species Alentia gelatinosa. Next base: position 108,832,646 of record OX465582.1, read on the forward strand.
TGTATTACAACGTCAACTTCGAGTAGTTTACAGAGCCATAATAATTGCCATATTAAAGAAAATAACAATAGGGACTATTTCTTTGCTCTGTGGCACAAAGGGACTATTTCCTCGTATACCACAGCTGTGAGGCCGTATACCACAGATTTGAATCTGTATACCACAGTCATGGTTTCTGACAAGTTTTATATAACGGGTCGTGGTTTACTGAGTCCCAATACATTTTTAATGAGGTATTTGTATACCATGGATAATAAAGTATTTACTTGGGCTAAAGCCTCGATAATAACTTTAACCTTCCTCACTTCGTAACTCCAGGATTCTCCCACCCAGAACCAGTTTCACTTTATTCTATTTTAAACCTACATTTGACAAATTGTCGACCTTTTAACAAGTAACACAGAAGCACACATACGGAATAAGGTAACGCAATCTAGATCTGGATTGATATACCAGTAACTTGTGAGGGACGTTAACAAACCTATGAACACAATAAAAACAGAATTATCGTTGATCATTGTTATAGTACACTTTATGAGGCTCAGTTATAGGGTTAATGTGGGGAGAATGGGAGAACCCGCAGAAGGTGTGAGATTTGAATGGGTTTATTTATACCTTCACTATAGGGTCTTGGTGTCTGGTTCAGGGTTCAGTTGTCTGCTGGTATTCAATGTAAATAAAGGATGTGTTACGGCCCTGAGTGAACCTGTCACAACCCTACATTTATCCTACCCCTCATGTAAGTCTCCATAGACTTAACATGGTGTGACTGTATGCCACGGTTATTATCTACCCCTCATGTAAATCTCCATAGACTTAACATGGTGTGAGTGTATGCCATGGTTATTATCTTACCCCTCATATAAATCTCCATAGACTTAACATGGTGTGACTGTATGCCATGGTTATTATCCTACCCCTCATATAAATCTCCATAGACGTAACATGGTGTGACTGTATGCCATGGTTATTATCCAACCCCTCATATAAATCCCCATAGACTTAACATGGTGTGACTGTATACCACGGTTATTATCCTACCCCTCATATAAATCTCCATAGACTTAACATGGTGTGACTGTATACCACGGTTATTATCCTACCCCTCATATAAATCTCCATAGACTTAACATGGTGTGACTGTATGCCAAGGTTATTATCTTACCCCTCATATAAATCTCCATAGACTTAACATGGTGTGACTGTATGCCACGGTTATTATCCTACCCCTCATATAAATCTCCATAGACTTAACATGGTGTGACTGTATGCCATGATTATCATTTCACCCCTCATATAAATCTCCATAGAATTAACATGGTGTGACTGTATGCAATGATTATTATTGCACCCCTCATATAAATCTCCATAGACTTAACATGGTGTGACTGTATGCCACGGTCATGTCATACAGTATATTTATACCACAGGTGATATATGAAATTAAAATGACACAGGGTAGGATAAAATCTTAACGTCACTCAAATTCATATAATTGTTTACATGGTGTTTGTTGTGTCCTGCTACAGATACCACTCAGCTCCGCTTCATGATATTATTCAATACAACTCACGCCATATAAACAATCATATGAAATTTCATGACGTTTCTTGATAGTACTATCAAGTCTACAGCGCCTATACATAGACAATAATCTGTGGTTTGTGGGCAGGCAGCCATGAACCACGAGGGGTAGGCGCGTGGTAAAACGCGAGCGGTTTACGATGTAAACTTCGAGTGGTTTACAGAGCTGCCAAAACCATCGATTGTTGTATTTATCACCCATCATTCCAAGCAATTAAACTTGGGAATTTACGTATCTTATTTGGGATCAACAATAGGCATATAGTTGTAAATACAAACAAATAGTCTGGGCATTTGATAAAGGGTGTATTTTCCGTATATTATGTTTTTTTCAAGACACATTTCATATAATTGTTTATATGGCGTGAGCTGTATTGGAATGATATCACAAAGCGGAGCTGAGTGATATCAATAGCGGAAGACTAAAGAAGAAACCAACAAGTTTTGGTCAAAGTCGTTGTTATCCACGAGTTTGATGCGAAGTGAATATCACGTAGCATTCAAACGAGTTGGAGAACGACCTATTTGACCAAAACGAGTTGCTTTCTGTATTTATCTCACCCATGTACACACCGAAAGAATGGGCAGGAAATAGGATATACTGCAATACTCATAGGGGAATGAAGAACGAGTTTCCAACGTTAAGCCTATGGGCCAAAAATACCAGGGTATGAGATAAAACAAACGCACGCATTGGGTGCCCGGCTTTATCATGACTCTGTGAGCGTCCTTTGATATACACAAATCAAAGCGTAAGTGCACTGCAGGTCAAACCAGTCCCTCTCCATCCAACATTATATGTATAAGGCTAGCAATAAGACAACAAAGTAACGGTCAAAATAACAACACCATTCATAGATAATCCTCAAAAACAGAATCGGACTTGGCCGGTAGAGAAATGCTTACTAAACAAAGAAAACCTGCTAGACAACTATTTTGGCACATCTACGAAACGCCAGGCCTTGCAGACATGGAGTGAGACAGGTATGCCGGCCACGCTCCGTTGAGCACGGGGCCACGGTTTACGGCGACCGGGGCAGCTTTTTACCGTGGCCATATTTGTCCACTTGAGAAGAGTTCACTGGGAAAACATTTGATCTATTGCCGTGACAGGTGACTTGCATGAGCTCGTCAGTCGACGGGGAGTATTTATAGAGAACGTCCTGACCATGCTGTACAAGCTACAGAACGAGATGATGATTTACGGTTTGTACGGAACGAGGCGTTTACGCCGAGTTCCGTACAAACCAAAAATTATTGTCGAGTTTTGTGGCTTGTACAAGCATGGTAGGTTGTTCTATGTTTATTATATACCCGAAATTAAGAAAAATCATTAATTTCATTTGGTTTAACAACTAATATTTTGATAAACCTTTACGGAGGTGCTCCGTATTATCCTGTACGGAATACTGGTCCGTACGGTATTTTTTATGTTATATGGCAAAACGGCGAGTATTTACAGTATATTGTATATACCGCATGGGTATAAGGTATATTTATCTCACCCCCGGTATTTTTTCTACATAGACTTAACATTGGGCACTCGTATCCAACGCCCATGGAGTATTTAGACTTGATATTCAATGGGGGATTATGTTATAAAGGCTAGCCCATTAGTCAATGTGAAGGGTGAGATGAATTAAGAAACCTATTCAAGTTTAGGGTCAGAGCTTGATTGAATCGCAACGTAATTGACGCGGCTTCAACTTATGAATTACTACGCGATTCAAAATCGATAGGATACATGCTCTAACTGTAGACTCTGATTGTATTTAAATGAATTGAGGGGCCTCTATATTGGCACGAGGACAATCATGAGCTCGTTGGACTAAATCTGCCTGGTTTTTGTTGTCTTTCCATCCTGGCTGTTGCGTGTATTTTCTATATTTCGTTTTGATATTTTTTATGATGATCATGCGTCAGGGAGCACGAAGGGGCGTCGATGTCACCGACTATTGACACTATTCCAGCAAATACACGGAAACCGAGTCTGCCATATATGGCCATATGCAAAGTGGTTTGGCACTTGAAATAGTAGCGTAAACAAACTTTGAAAGTATATATCTGTTTAAGAGTTGTCAAACCCACTGTTGTATGCAATGCAATTCAGACTTGCATAGAGCACAGAATTTGCATCCCATTTGATGAGATACAGATGCTGCACGTTGTACTGTGGCTTACCGGGTCCCATACATTCTCAATGTAGACTTTGTATACCATGGATAACTAGGAGCACTTAATATGTTCATCATTGATAAATGAATAAGAATGGAAAGGTTTGGGTTAGGCCACTAAAAGAATTATTATGCTTATGCGGGGTTTCCAGATTTGTACTTGCTATACATTTAATGCATCCCTGACATCAGGAGCTTTAATTTGATACTAAATACACATACCTTTCATAATTTCTATCAAGGTTCATCTATTTGAAAAAAAAATCTTCTAAAATCGTTTTTTCTGATGCGAGCGGTGATGAGAAACAAGTTTTTGTTTTTTAGTGGCCTTACATTCAGTATATGGATCGATTTCTGTAACCCACTTGAACCCAGTCAACTTACCATTTTTTCAACTGCCTTAGACTAGAATCCAAACATATCTAGCACCAAATCAGTCAATGAGTTTGAACTTCCAGCGTGCTCTCGGAAAAGTATCCCGTCACTAACTGCGAGCTATTCACTGTAATAGTGAGAAAAGAGCAGGGAGCCAGTGTCTCAGTGTCTTAGATGCATGCCCAACTGACCATGACCAAACACTCAAGACCAAAATACCTCATTGAACTACTGGTGCTTGATATGTTTGGGTCCTAAATCGCAGAAATAGCTTGACTGGGTGCAAGTGGGTTCCAGAAAACTATCCATAAAATGAATGTAACCCAAACATCTCCATTGTTATTCATTCATAATTGCATGCTTATTCACGAATGATGAACATACTATTTACTCCTAGTTAATGCAGCAGGGTACAACGTTTCGGCGTGGAGTTGCCTTTGTCAAGTTTAGACATCTTTGATAGTTTCTATTAAGGACACGAATGAGAATTTTAAGCAGATAGATCTTACTTTGACCAATCCTGCTAATTCAATCTTAATGAATGGATGAAGTAAGTCATCCATTAACATTAATTCAGCGGTATGTCATTCCGCTGAAATCCGCAGGAACATTTTTTGCATTGGTTAACATATACAGTAAAACCCCGCTTCTGGGTCACTTCGCTTGAGGGGACACCCCGTTTCAGGGATTAGTTTGCTCGGAACAGAATTTTTTACTTAGTTTATCTGAACCCCGCTTAAGGGGGCACCCCACATAAGGGAGCACTTTGCTCGGCACAGAGGGTGTTCCCTTAAGCGGGGTTTTACTGTATTACAATAATATTATTGATTCGTAAATAAAAGAAACTTTCTGCTTTGTTTTCGCTGCAGGCCGCCCCATGGAGGAGGGCGCCACTGGCGTCATGACGCTCCTCCCTGATTGGCTCGCCGCCTTCGCCCGGAAACGCTCCACCAAGCTGCGCATGCGTGTGGCCGTCTCGCTGGTCACGGGACTTCTCGTCCTCTACGTGATCACGTCACGCGCCGCGCCACCTAGCGGATCCAAGGAGAAGCTCTACAAACAAAGACTCAACGAGAGAACCCGCCGGAAACCAGTGTCCGCCGCAGAAAACAAGATGGCGGACTTCCGGCCTCAGGCGCCGCGTCTCATGGGCCCGCCGCAGATGAGCAAACAGAGCCGCCATGTTCCTCCAGGGTTTGTGGGGGTCGGTGGGGGGAGTAAGGTGCTACAGCCGCCTCCGGGTCCAGCCCTGGCCGGGGATCGCTCCAGGCTGGGACTGGAGGATCACCCCAACCCACGACTGCGGATTGGTGAAGCACAGGGGTCGAGACGCTTCTACAACGTCGGGCCTCCAGGGCAGAGTCACGCCATGCATCTGGTAGATGGCGCTACGGACAGCGGAAGTAGCAATAAGAAGCCGGTAGAGGGCGTCATTGTAGCGCCTGTTGTTGATAGTCAGGCCGCAGCCGGAAGTCACATGACCGGAACTCAAACTGCGCAGAATCCAACGAATGTGAAATTACCGCGGTATGTTCACTTGGATCTTAAAGTCGGGCCGCCGAAGTTGTCATATCTCGTACAAATATTCCCAATTTTGAAAAGCCTCGGAGCAAACGGTGTGATACTGGACTATGAGGATAACTTCCCTTTCAAAGGAGACCTCGCCTCTTTAGCCTCGGCAAAAGCCTACACGTCCCAGGAACTCCAGAGGATAGTCTCAGCAGCAAGGGAGAATAGCCTGGATATAATCCCCTTGGTGCAAACATTCAGCAACATAGAGTTTATTCTGAAACAGAAGCAGTTCCAGCATCTCCAGGAGCGACCAGACTTCCTCCAGAACCTCAACCCGGCCCGAAATGAGACCTTGACCTTGGTAGGGGTCATGGTGGAGCAGGTGTTGTCGGCGCACCCTGGAGTGAGGTACGTGCATGTGGGGTGTGAGGAGGTGTATCACATGGGGTACTCCCCGGAGACCAAGGCCTTCCTCCAGCACCCGGAAAACAAAATGGCCGACCTGTATCTGAAGTACGTCACGTCCGTGGCAAATCTCGTGAGAACGAGACATCCCGAGATGAGGGTCATTATCTGGGACAACGTGGTGCGTTCTATTGGTGCCGAAAGGCTGAAGGTAAGATCAGATTCAGATTTGTTTGAATAATCACCTTCAGAGTGCTTTTTTTAAGGATTATTTATTAGTTCAATGTTGTGGATGCGGTTCATGCAAAAGGGTTCTAAAAGGATGAACACATTAAGGGCTCTGTACCTGTTAGGCCCGACGTCCACTGAGCTCCCAATACCCTCACGTGCATCCTCAGGTGCATCGGCTACGAATCAAAGCTAACCTTCCAACGCGATATAAATTTTGTGTTTTGGAGATGCATAATAAGCCCTATCATAGTGTATCAGCAGCTCAGTAGATGCTGCGCCTCATTTTTCTATTTATAATTTACTATCTGCATATAATTGGTGTATGATCCGCTAATAATCACAGTACGATTTCCTCTGATTCTTGACTAATTCTCTCACTAATCGTGTTAATTCAGAGGCGACTCCCCTGGGTTCTGATGCTCACAATGCAGAGATGAATTACTTGTGATGACATTAGAAAAATCACATATTGTCGATAGGTTTGTGATTCGGATGTTGACGTGGTAAACATGAAAGGGCAACACTAGTCACTGCACGAAAACCACTATTTTACATATATATACGACATTGCGATAACGCACGTATTGGCTGTATCGTGGCTTGTTTATATTTGTATACACCTCTTATACGCGTCTACGTTTTGGGCGCCTACGAGACAGTTTCCATATGTAGACGCGCGTGACTTCGCTGTCTTTCACGCCTGGTGTATTTAAGATAAAACATACTCTGCGCAATATATATATACGCCAGGCATATATATGATACCAAAAAAAATAAATTGCGACCCGTGGCGTGCCCCGTCTTGTGGGTGTTGGTAGAGGATACACCAACACTGACCCGCCACCCGTGACCTCCCAACCCTACCCCCTACCGCCCCCCTACCACCCCACGCCACTCCCAGCTGCCCACCGCCCACCGCCTGCCGTCAGCCGCATTTGTACAGGTTGACTCAGTGGGAAACCCTCCCCCACCCCCCACCGCCTGCCCATGCCCGCCGCTGCCCACCGCGAGGTGTTATGGTGTCGGGAGGGGGGGGGGTCACATTCACACATGTGCGGCCGCATTCACAAGTGTGCGGCCGCATTCACACGGGGGTAAGATGATTTCAGTAGCCAACTATAACATTCAACAGGGCCCTTATATGCTAGGCCAATATTGACCACACATAGGCATGGTGTTTTAAAGTCAAATCTATTAGAAAAAACAGTAAATAAACCAACACAATGCAGCGTTTATTATGTGTAATTAATTAATTTATACTGAATCACGTTTTATAAAGGTTTTATAAAATAAATTGGTAATATAAGATTGTATTTTTCATATAATACAGACTTGGATGGTTAATGGAAAATTAAATATGCTACCAGTAGTGTCCCCAAGTTGCAAAGATCGGAACTATTGGATGGTGGCGTAAATAAACAGAATCAGGCGTATATATGACGTATATAAGCACCATGGACACGTATATGCGCCACTAGATAAGGCGTCTACGAGACGTCTAATAGGTCGAACTTCTAGACGCAAAATCCTACTGTTAGACGCGTTTCGCATACATATGTAAAATAGTGGTTTTCGTGCAGTGAGTGAACCCTGAAGCAGAGGCCGAAAATCTGCACAGTCTTCAAAGATTGGACATAATTTTAGCACCAGAGTGTGCCATACACATTCATAACATCAACACTTATCTTTATTTACCTGCATTATTCCTATTAACCGCAATATTCAGTGGAAATTCATGAGCTGTCGATCACAATTTCACACAAATCCAAGATGGCAGACTCTGGGCTGCTCAGGTAGTAGTGGCAGTGCCCGAGAGCAGACAAACTTAGTAGATAAAAAGAGAAGAAGATAAATAACGGCCTGCTTTATGTAAATATTGCAAATAAGGGTTAGATTCGGCAATTTCTGAGAAGGCATTGGCTGTAATAGAAAATTAATATCGATCCACTTTGATGAAAGTGTCGGAAATTGCTAAGTTCGATAAGTTTGTACACTTTCCTGTATCGCATTACCTGACGTATATATGTGAACCATACTAAATGTAAAAACGCTTGGATTGTTACTGAAAAACTCATGAATATGAGAGTAACAATAAATAAACAAAATTTTTTTTTTTTAAATTCAACCTCCCTCCCGCCCACTTGCAATTGAATGGAGAAGTCGGTTAGCGCGATACTGTGGCCAACGCCCATCAGACAGCATGACAAACATGGGGATCGCGTTAATGGGGGCCCAGTGGAGCAAGTCCTCTGTACCAGTGCCGATAGGAGAGACTGACAAAAAACTGAATTCTTGTGGGAGTGGAGTGCTAACACCACCAGTTATGGTATACGATAGTGGCAAGAACAATATGGCAGAATTTGGTGAAGAACGAGGGGAGAACGGGGGTAGAACATGGGTTGGCGCAATGGAGCACCGTCTTAGGGCTTTGCTCGCCCATCCAGTCCTTTCATTGGCATCCTATTTGAGCGGGCCATAGGCTCCATCTGGGACGTATCCACCATGGTAGGGCCAAGGTATGGTGTAGGGCAACCTGGGGGTTGGACTTTCGCCAGACCTTGGTACACTATAGCTCCAGGGGAATTTGAATTGGCAGGAAAGTAACATTTGAGAGCATTGGGTTCCTGATATAGTATTGGTTCGGCACCTCAATGCAGTCAATCTCCATCGGGGAAAACAATGTATAAGTGTGTGTGTGTGTGCGCATATGTAAAAATACACTGCATGAAACTGATAAGAACCAATAAAGGCAACCCAGAGTTCGCTGTATATTCAATCTGGAACAATATATGTGATTAACGCCTACCTCTTTTTGTCTCTGTCATGTCATGCTAAACATATTTATAAATACTGTGAGAAGATGTCTAGATGACATTTTCCCCCTCTTAGAAAATTGGCACATCATCATGTGCCATTTCACATACCAGACATATATGGGAAGGAAGTTTTTTTAACACAAGATATATATATATATATATATGTATATATCTTAAACATATGTATATACATATATATGTATGTACATATGTATATATATATGTGTGTGTGTGTGTCTATATATATATATATATATTATATATATATATATATATATATATATATATATATATATATATATATACTTGCATTTATGTTATTTATACATTATACCAAACTTCAGTAGAGAATATTTTTCGGGGCATATGTGCATTAAGTGGGATTCACGCACCTCACAGAGTGTTTTTCTGAGACAAATCCTGCTGAGATTCTGCACTCGAACACAATTTCTTCGTCTAAATTATATCGATTCATTTCCCTGAAACATGTTTTCCTTCCTGTAATTGTAAAGATATTTCCCCCTAAAAAGGAACAACATCGCATGAGACTTTGAGCCCTGTGAGGTACACGAATCCCATCGTGTGAATCCCACTTTACCAGGGGCTCAACACTCCAGTGTACTTACTGAATAATAGATCTATATCCAGTATCAGATCAACTATAAAAACAGAACTTTTCTTTTACCACGCTACTGCCTGACAACACAGACAATAGGACAGAGAGACAGGGAAATTCCTCCGAATTCAATCGGTAACAATAGTAGAGCCACATGTTTTTCCCGAGAAGGTACTTCTTTTCAGCTACAGTTCAGTGATATTCATGATCCCCACTGGTAACTCTGGCAGGTTGTGGTTTGGATTTACCAGACAAGAGCCACCAATTGTTTGTCTTCTCAATGGGATCCTTCCACATGCATGTCGTCACCGATATGCCGCGATAAACTTCGTTTCCATTGGCCGGGTTCTCCTAATTGTCCGTTTCCATTGGCCGATTTCCCATCACTGATCTACAGTCAGGAACCACGGACGGACTTTCGTCACTGCTGACCCAAAATCAGTCAATGGAAACGACCCAGCTTGTGAAATGACCCACGACTTTTTCTGCCTAGATTATGCAATGTGGCACCACCACCCACTGAGTGAAAGCTAAGTCACTGAGTGAAATCTACTACCCTCACCGATTTTACTATACCGACGCACAGTCAGTGGCACCACCGACAGATATTCTGGGGAACTTAAAAAATCTACACCTTTTTCGCTTGGCCAATGGAAAGAGATCTTATAAGTCCGTTTCAATTGGTCATCACCAATCTGCAGTCAGGAACCACCGACGGACCTTTAGCACTGCTGACGCAAAATGATTCAATGGAAATGGGCTTTGAGGAGAACTAAAAAAATCTCCGCTGTATTCGCCGGCTAATGGAAACGGGCTTAAAGGCTCATGTATTTCATGTATTTCAGACTGGTCTACTTTACCCATTTCCCCAGGTTCCGATCATTTTCCCTCTGTCCACATATCCCACAGCAGGATACCGAATCGGGTATTTCACAGTCTCAAGGGGAAATGGCGGATCTGATTCACACGGAAGGACATCTCCGGTACATAGTCTCAGAGAAATTCCCTTTTACAGGGTACGTAGTCTATGACCTTGGGCTTTTTCCCGTGTGAATGCCGTCCTTAAGACACAGGTACCCTTGGTTGACACTTGGTGCAGTATACATACATACTCCCATGTGAACGTATAAAGTGGGATTCACACGATGGGATTCATGTACCTCACAGGGCTCAAAATCTCATGCGGTTTTGTTCCTTTTTAGGGGGAAATGTCTTTAACAATTGAAGGGAGGAAACATGTCTCAGGGAAATAAATCCCTATAATCTAGACGAAGAAATATGTTCGAGTACAGAAACACCCTGTGAGGTACATGAATCTCATCGTGTGAATCCCACTTAAGAAAACACACCACTGAGGCAAGAGGACCCTCATTACCAGCGAGAGGTACCCCAGTCTCACCAAAATGAAAGAAATTGTTTAGACATGTTTAAAATCCAAATTGCTTGAGATTATGTACCTTTGCAGGGGAAATTGACGGTGACGATTTCCCCTTCTCCATAGGCCCTATTGAGGTATCCCATAATTCAGTCTATTTACAAGTTCCGGTGTTCGCTGGTTGCCGACGTTGTATGGTGATAGACCCTTGAACCGTAACCCACAATTATTGCAGTTTAACAGTTTTTGTAAATCTTCAAATTGGAAATCGGATGCCAGAAATGGAAATTTCAGTTATTTCTACATGTAAATCCAAAATTATATTCAGTTTCTCCAAATATAAATCGGAAAACTGTGGTTCATGTGCATGGTCGTGGTGTGGCCAGCCAGTCGCGAGCGGAACTTGTATTTACCCTGGGCGATAATAGGGAGTTTAGTAACCTCTGGAGGGTCTATATCTGTCTCAGGGAATTGAACGTGGGGGTGTCACATGGGTAGATAACCTCAGGGGAAATTGACTCAGATAAACCCTCCTGGAGGTACACGAATATCTCGCTTAAGATATCTCAATATCTACCACGAGAGATGTATGGAGAGGAGGAGGTAGCATATTTTAAACCCTGGTGGGGGCGGGGGATATTCTCACTCCGCGTGAGGAAGGTGTGTGTGCATATAAAACAGTGCAGAGCCTTTGTTGGCACCTTTTCTTAGTGGTTGACAATGAGGCTCTATTGAGACTTAACACCGTGACCTCTGAGAGGAGATAAACGTCAGGACCAGGTACGTGGGCAGATTGTATTAAGTGAAAATCTCACAGTGAGATTCATGTACCTCCCGGGCCATCCGTCTGGAACACAATCTCCTCGTCTGATAAGGCTCCATTTCCCCCTAAAATTGTTGGGGACGATGTGAATAATCCTGTGAGATTTTGATTTTGCCACGTTTAGGAATTAAGTGGGATTCACACGGTGGGACTCCTTACAAGGTGCTTGTCTGAGACAAATCCTTTTGAGATTCATGTACCTAACAGGGTGTTTGTCTGAGACAAATCCTGCTGAGATTCATGTACCTCACAGGGTCTTTCACTGAGACAAGTCCTGCTGAGATTCATGTACCTCGCAGGGTGTTTGTCTGAGACAAATCATGCTGAGATTCTCTAATGGAATACAATCCCCTCGTCTGAATTGTAGGGTTTCATTTCCCTGAGACAGGTTTTTTTGTATATGGACTTCCAGCGTACTTCAAAAGAGCTATACCTTCACTCTCTGCGTGCTGTTCACTGTGATATTGGGAACAGAGCAGGGAGCCAGTGTCACAGTGTCTTAGAGGCATGCCCAGCTGACCATGACCAATCACTCAAGACCGATACACCTGATTGACCTTCAGGGACCTGTTTCACTAGTTTTGTGACATGTCTAGATGGCATCTAGATGGTGTGTCCGGTTTCATAAGAACTTGACATTAGACTTCGTTTTGTCGGTTCTTGCTTGCACTGTTGGTGCCGCCTTTCATGTCTGTCTAACACTTTTGTCACAAAACTAGTGAAACAGGTCCATGGTGATTGATATATTTGTATCCTTGACTCAGGCAGTTGCAGAAATGGCAAGTTGACTGGGTGCAAGTGAGTTACAGAAAACTATCCATAGACTGAATGTAACCCAAACCTTTTAGTTGTTATTCATTTATAATTGCATGTTTCTACATTCTATTTGCTCCTAGTTTTGTATTAGTTATCACGTTAATGACGCATGAATTCACTCACAGGACAGAAAGGTTTCTTATTATTATATACCTTTGGCTGTATGAACTATGTATACTACCCGCTCCTACCCATGGCGTATTTATACCCGTACGCCACACTCTGACGTACGGGGTATGTGATCACGTGATTAGGTAAAATTTCGCCATTTTTGATATATGATAATACTTGGTAAAATTATTGATCACGTACATCCATTTGCCTACGGCATCGGGATGTATGTAATCAATAATTTCACCGCATATTTTTGACGTACGAAGACAGTCAGCCAGTTTCCGTATAATACGTTTGCATCCAATATAAAAATTCAAAAAAAGGCACCTTAGTATCTTGCGGATTTAATGTAAATAAAGAAGTCACTTATAGGACTCTCGGCGTGTTTTTCCTGGTGTATTCACCTGAGGATCGTTGTATCCAAGCTGGCTTTCCACGATCCCCACCAACGGACTTGTTATCAATTAGAGAAAAAAAAGTTGAAGTTACGTGACTCAACCGGCGTAGGATGGAACAAAAAGGTGCGTGGATCAGCGCCAACAAGGCCGAGGTGTGTGGGGGACGCATGTGCCTGGTAAGGTGAGGACAAGGGACCTCCTGATGGGATGAAGTGTGAGGCGCAGACGTTCTTCCCGCCGCTGTAGAACAGTTTACCTATAGTCTCCTAACCTATATATTCATGATCTCACTCGCCATTTAAGGGCAGTTCACACTGTGCGTCTGGGTGAGGGGAAGGGAGTGCAGGGTACCGCTCTATATACGTTGCCTATAAAAGGTCAGAGTGGTCACATACACTTTCAGTGTGCTGAGAAATATCTATCCCTTCACTATCTGCCTGCTATTTGCAGTGCTATTGGATAAGGAGCAGGGTGCCAGTGTCTGAGGGTTTTAGAGGCATGCTCAGCTGACCATGACCAAGAACAAAATAGCTCATTGACCTACTGGTGTTTAATATGTTTGGATACAGTTACAGAAATGGCAAGTTTACTGGGTGCAAGTGGTTATAGAAAAGGATCCATAGACTGAATGTAACCCAAACCTTTAAGTTGTTATTCATTTAAAATTGCACGCTCATTCATCTATGATGAACATCCTATTTGCTCCTAGTAATGTTATATTATTAACCCTGGCAACCCCAGAGGGACCAGGATCTCATGATCTCACTCGCCACTTAAGGTCAGTTCACACTGTGCGACTTGGGGGGGGGGGTGTACAGGGTACCTGGAGTTTGAGATTGGAGGTACCACGCTTGAAGGGTGGCGTCCACCAACCATGACAAGGCTACAACAACGGCTTCCCAACAAACACCACGATTGGCCTACGATTGGAGGCCTTGTCATGATTGGTGGACCCCAGTTCTCGACAAGAGTCTACGAAAAGGCCACGACAAGGCCATGATTGGAAGCTTGTCGGGAGCCTTCCAACAAGGCTACGACAAAATCGAACATGTTCGATTTTCCCCACGACTGGATCCTTGTCGTGGAGTGTCATGGCCTGTCGGGAGCGTGTCGCAGAGGGCTACAATAGGATATTTTGGTGGAGTGTGCACTTCCCGACACGCCCCGACAACGCTGTCGTAAATCCCCCCTTCTTACGACAAGACTGCGACAAGTGCTGATTGGAACTTTCTTGTTGGCGATTGTCGTAGCCTTGTCGTGGTTGGTGGACGACCCCCTTGAAACTGGAGGTACGCCCAGTCGCAAGGTACGTGCAAATATGTGTGTGAACTACACCCCTTGCGACTGGAATGTCTGAGATTAGAGGTACATCGGTACGCCCAGTTATAGTGGATTTTTTTTTTTATATTCATGAAAATATAGACGTACAAATCACCCTAATGTGGGCGCTCTTCCTCGTAGCCTAACAATACATCAAGATGTGCTAATGTTGACAACAACAGGACAGACAGGACAGACATTATATTGATTAACAAATAGGACATGATTACAGGACAAATGTACAGTATATAAAGAAGCTTACAGGATGGGCAATTGAAAGAAGAGGTTTGCCTGGCTGGGCTGTTTTCGTATACACTAGACTATATATCCCACGTCTCGAGGTGGTTTATCAGAAAACTTTTTAGATATGTTTTACAGTGGTTACTGTCACTAGTTCTTTGGATATCCAAGGGCAGGTTGTCCCATACAGAGATCCCGCGATAAAGCGGAGATTTCTTAAAAAGCTCGGTTTTAGGAGGTCAATCTTTATGGCGATCTTACTTTGTCGTCTTGTATGAACAACTTGGTGGGACGATTGCAGGGGAAAAAAGACATGTCTCAGGGAAATGGAACCCTGCAATTTAGACGAAGAGATTTTGTTCGAGTACAGAATCTCAGCAGGATTTGTCTCAAACAAACACCCCGTGAGGTACATGCAATCCAGCAGGACTTGTCTCACACAAACACCCTCTGAGATACATGAAGCGGGTGAATCCCACTTGAGACTAGCGGTACCAAATTTAAAAACGCTTGCGATAGGGCGTACCTGATGTGGTATTCAGCCCGAATACTGCTAGATCCCTTCTGATAGCCTCGGCCTGCAGTCAGTTCCTTAAAAACTGCGTCTAGTTTCATATCATCTCTAGACGGCTATCAGATATAGCACACACTAACACCATTACTGGTAGAATAGAAATGGACGAGTTTAATCCAGTCAGAGATCTCGCAGAGATATACACACCTTCGCTGTACGACTACGACGTTAAATATAGCAAAGTCCAAAATAAAACCTGACAGGATGCCCCTTCAGGAATGTACACGTGCGCTTTTTAAATTGCATACATATATATCCACCTGATACAAAGTGTCCATAGAAAACACATAGGGAGTGTGTATCACCATACCCGGAGCATACAGATATATCCACCTGATACAAAGTGACCATAGAAAACACATAGGGAGTGTGTATCACAATACCCGGAGCATACAGCTATATCCACCTAATACAAAGTGTCCATAGAAAACACATAGGGAGTGTGTATCACAATACCCGGAGCATACGGATATATCCACCTAATAAAAGTGTCCGTAGAAAACACATAGGGAGTGTGTATCACCATACCCAGAGCATACAGATATATCCACCTAATACAAAGTGTCCATAGAAAACACATAGGGAGTGTGTATCACCATACCCAGAGCATACAGATATATCCACCTAATACAAAGTGTCCATAGAAAACACATAGGGAGTGTGTATCACCATGCCAGAGCATAGAGATATATCCACCTAATACAGAGTGTCCATAGAAAACACATTGGCAGCGTGTATCCCCATACCCGGAGCATACAGATATGTCGTATTAATAAGGAACTGCATCGAGATACATAGTCATTGAAATATGCCATGAGTTTTGGTTGCAGAGTAATCTCACAAGGCAAAGCCGAGTGAGATTATGTAGCAAACCAAAATGAATGGCATATCATCAGTGGCTATGGATCGAGAGCGGTTCAGATTTTATCTCACCCCTATCAATGACTAATTGGCTAAAATGTATGACATCATCCCCTATTGAGTATTTTTCAATAATACTCCACGGGCCTCGATTACGAGTTTCTAATGTTAAGTCTAAGGGGAAAAATACCTGGGGTGAGATAAACTCTGGGCTGCAAAAGCCGATGCATACGGAAAAATAGTGTGTATGAAAAATAGCGCGTACCTTAATGAACTTATATCGGTACGCCACTTAGAAAAGGTGGATGATATATACAATATACAGTATGCTCCTATCAGTTGCCACTGCGCAATATCCTCGCATACGCTCGGATATTACTACACGTCAACTCCGCGGAGCTCACATCCGCTTGTATCCAAAACCAGTCAATATTGTGTATTAGTTCTGGAAAAAAAAGTTTTTCAATCTGGTTTTCTGATCACCAGTAATTCTTACCATTATATATGGACAATTCATTGGATATGACACCCCGCGTTAGCGCACACCTTTGCTCAGAAAGGTTTCCTCTATTAGATGTCTATTATAACCTCGCGTAAGCGGTCACCCCGTGTAAGCGGACATTTGAGCCCATAAGGGAAGATGTCTGCTTACGCTGGGTTCCACTGTACTATACACCTGTGCCTTGAAATACTCCAAATACCAACCTCTGCTGTGGAATTGGTACTTTAGGCGAACCAGTGCAGTGTGCTGGTATGCCGGCATACCGGCACACTTTGATAAATCCGGCCCGCAAATGAGGTCAAGTAGTCTCCTAGCTGATGTTCTGCTATGCGTTGCGCTAAGTACCTGTGTGTGAAGAGTTATCATGACGCATGCGCGTTGTGCGTACCAAAAAACAACTTCCGCACTACCAACACAGTTTGATTTAGGCTTTGACATCGACGTATTTTGGAAATTTATTACACATTAAATAATATTTAGAGGTGTATAGTACAAGTGAAACTTGTTAACCTAATTGGGACGGGTCCTCGTACCTTGTTTCTTTCGCTAAATCTACCGCATTCGCTCTCCGAGATCATGCGGTAGATTTAGCGAAAGAAACGCGGTACGAGGACCCGTCCCAATTAGGTTAACTAGTTTCCCTAAAGTACTTCTGTCTCACAAAGGTCCCCATACGGTGCCCGGTGGGCACCCAGCAAACGCTTCCACTGAGCCGGGGCAGTCGACTGGCGCCGGCAGGGCGATGGTACCGCAACGCCGTCTGGTGGATGTTGGTGGCATTATTATGCTAACTCTGGCCACCAGAGCAGACGTTAGCTACGCACCTTTGCTATGGGTTCACTCGAGTCCGATATCTGCAGGGGGCGACACACAGACAGACTCTCACTCGATGTAACTATGCAATGCGGGAGCGCGAGTGAACAAATTGTTGTTATCGATTCATTTTGTCTATTTAAGCTATCTATACTGAACCACATTGGAAACCCGTGTTATGTACGCCTCCACACTCTGGTGCTAAAATTATGTCCAATCTTCCAAAATTATGCGGAATTTAGGCCTCCGCTCATGGGTTTTCATTTTGTGGGTAGTTCCCGAGGTTCCTGACTGCCTCCGTCCGGGAGCAGCCAACACGGGAGCCGTCCTCGAGTGGCTCATTAAGGACACTCAAAAAAACAACTTGTTTCTCATCACCAAGCCATGAAAAATATGATGAGGGCACTTTTTTTTTTTTTTTTTGGCTGGATCAAAGATGGCTTAAAAGTGTCATTAAATGGGCTTTAGACATACAGTAAAACCATGCATGAGTGGTCACCCTCCGTTCCGGGCCAAAATGTCCGCTTATGCAGGTTGTCTGCATACGCGGGGTTTTCAGATTTATACTGCTTAGATACTGAAAGCATCCCTGGCATGAGGAGTTTTAATTTGATATCAAATACACATACTTTTCATAATTTCTATCGAGGTTCATCTTATTTTAACAAAAAAAGAAAAAAAATCTTCTAAAATCGTTTTTGCAGATGCGCGCAGTGATGAGAAACAAGTTTTTTTTTGAGTGGCCTAAACACATACCTCTATGTTAAGGCGGGCATCCACCAACCACGACAAGGTTACTACAAACCCCGACAAGAAAGTCCCAATCGGTGCCTTGTCGTAGCCTTGTCGTGAGAAGGGGAGCTCTGCGACAGCGTTGTCGGGACGTGTCGTAGGTTGCACGCTCCACCTAAATATTCTATCCTAGACCTCTATGACAACCTCCCGACATGCCACAACACCCCACGACAAGGTTCCAAAATCGAACATGTTCGATTTTGTCGTAACCTTGTCGGAAGGCCCCCGACAGGTCCCCGACAACCTTCATGTCGCAGCCTGTCGTGGCCTTGTCGTAGCCTCTTGTCGGGAACGGGCGTCCACCAACCACGACAAGGCTACGACAAGGCTTCCAATCGTGGGCCTGTCGTGGACCTTGTCGGAATGCCATTGTCGTAGCCTTGTCGTGGTTGGTGGACGCCCCCCTTTAACCTATACAAGATGTTCAGACCTTATATATCAAACATATACCTGTAATGTTAACATTATCTATTTTCTTTTGCAGCGTAGCGGTATTGGTTCTGTCGTAGAACCAATGATCTCGATGCCCTCGCTAGACGTCACATTGTCCGCAGACACCGTGATGAAATACACCGATAGCTTCCCCAACCTATGGGTTGCCACAACCTTCAACAAACCCATGGCCAACATAGCCATGGCACCGTCTTTCTACAGATACATCAGACATCAACGAAGCTGGCTGGAGAAGCTCAAAAACTTGAAAAATATCCGCGGGGTGGCGCTAGTAGGTTCCTCTCGGACGAGCCACTTTGCACCAGTTGCTGCCATACTACTTCCGGTGGCGCTACCATCGCTTGGTTTATGTCTGCGGACTTTAGTCACGGGAGAGTTTAATCGCTCCACATTCAATGACGTCACATCCGTTTTGGGATGTACGCAGCGGCAGCCAATCAACGCCGAGGATTTATGGCCCGCGTTCTCTCAGTGTACATTTCCGGGGAGCTCTTTGTTCTCCGACGTGGCAGAAGTTCATCAAGGTGTGCTTCATATGAAACAGATTATAAACACTCAAGGTCAAAAGGATGTCTCTCCGATAGTTAGGAGATTTGAGGAGTTGTTGACACGCCTCCCGCGACATCTGGTGGCAGTCTACGACAAGGATGTGGCTACAGAGTGGCTCCAGTATCACATGATCAATAATCTCTCCTCTTTAGGGGGATTTAAAACGAAAGCCAAGGCCATGATAGCTTCGAATAAATTGTTAAAGAAAAGTTCCTAAACTGAAAATCACATGGATTGTATTTTCTTCTTTTTTTCCATTATTCTTTTTTTTGTATTGATATTTTTATAGTCATTTCACACGGACAGATATTGCTTGAGATCTGCCAGACTTGTGTTTTGTCCTAGACATTAACGAATTACTTTAAAAGCCAGGCTGACAAGTCTCACATATTTACCCTGACGCACACAAAATTGGGCCAAATGTCATGTTTTTCCAAACGATTTCTCACGAAATGTGAGGAACAGACATTTTTTGAAATTTAGTTTTTATCATTTCTAGACGAAAAACTTGCATATACAGAGATGAAATTGTAGTCTACCAAGAAAACTTTAAGTCAAATGTGACATATTTAGGTAACTTTATGCGGTGAAATATATCAACTATGAATAGACTTCCATATAACACCCCCCCCCCCCCTTCCCCACAATATAGTAAATATTTGAGAGTTTCCAGGGACTCCCCCCCCCCCCCCACCCAGCTCCCTAAACCTCAAACAGCCTCACTCAAGTCTATTGCACGAACTTTGCGGTCCTGCTTTAGAAGGTTTGATATGTTAATATTTAGAGTAAACTCCAAAAGAAATGCTGAATGAATAGAACTTTATGCGTATATAAAAGTCACCTAAGGTAATATCAATATGTGCTAAGCTTACACTTGAATATATGACCATGTGCAGGGGCCCATATCAATACACACGCGTGTCTGATAGCACTTACCTTCTTTTTTTGTCAATTTTGTTGAGGGAATATTGTGTTTACAACCACCAAGTTCGAAGACACAGCCGTTCTTCCACTTGGGCCCTACACGTAAGTAGCGCGTCACTGGATGTTCTTCAGTTGAACCTAGCCCCCCCCCCCCCACACACACACACACACTCCTCATTCAGATTGCGGGCGTTAAACCAAATGAGCAGCGGGTACCATTTTGTGGAAGTTTTTGGTATGACCTGACCGGGATTTGAAACCCTCACCTGGCCCACAATGTTACAGGTATTCCTTATTATCATTATACCTGTGGTTAAATATATATGAAGTACTACTCGCTGCTCGGGATGCAGTATTAATAATGTTTCAGCCCCATGGAATGACTGCTAGCAAGTTGGAGGGTGTAGAACTGGCTGGTTTATTGGGTGCTGGGAGGGTGTAGAACTGGCTGATTGGCTGGTTGTGTTGGAGGGTGAAGAATTGGCTGGTTTGCTGGGTGGATGGGAGTGTGTATAATTGGCTGGATGGGTGGAAAGGTGTGGAACTGGCTGGTTGGATGGGAGGGTGTAGAATTGGCTGGTTGGCTGGGCAACAAGTGGGTTACAGAAATGATCGACTTAATAGGCAACACTAAATCCTTTTATTTGTTCAACTTGGGAATTCCACATTCATTAATCAAAGATAAACCCACACTGTTTGTTCCTATCACTGGTTGTACTTTTCATGTATGACATGTAAATCATGTGTGTCACTGGGATGCCCCTTGCTTAGTGATTGAGGATATTGATGTTTAATGTGGCAGGGACCATGGATTCAAATCCCAAATAAGTATGAGGTCTCATTCCTGCTCTTGTTAAGATACCATACTTCTTAAAGAGCATAATTGAGCATATATATAGCCACTCACCCCTTAAATTTACTTGCATTAACATAAGTTATTTTCACATACATATGCTTTAAATGTTACACTGTTCACTTTGGTACTGTTTTTCTTAAGTGAAAGTATAAGTGAATTTTATTGACTGAGATGTAAATCATTCCAGTACAATTTTGTGTACATTAGTATGATTCTGTTCAAAAACATTGTGCTAATGACTGAATATATATACAAGTACAATTAAATTGTGATAACAGCATCACTCTAAATCTTATAGACTTTATTTTTGTATATGGTATTTCTATGATGGCTTACGGCTTTGTATATATGAAAAGGGTTAATAAAATACTTTCTGAATTGGTGTGTATGTGTTGTTATGCCACCTGGCCCTTTTTTATCTTCAGGAGCTGGTGATGGGTTGGGGGGGGGGGGGGTAATGTCAATAGCTGCTTCTTGTAGCACCTTGCAACATCTTGATGAATCTGGTTGCGCGCTTACCCCTGCTGGTGTAACCCCTATTACCGCTCAAAGGGGGCTATTCCACTGCAGCGATTCAACCTGATATTCTTACACAATTCATCAAGACCTAGCCAAATTGGCCATGATTGGCATGTATTGCACTTCCTGGTGGAATCAGCCCTTAAGTTCATAAAGAAAACAACACAAATTGGATTGAACACAGTCTTTCTTTTAGCCAGCCATTATGAACTTCAGTACAATCAAATATACAGGTCGAAGTAGGACATTTACCATAAAGTATCAGTTACAGAATCAATATCAAATCTACAGTGCTTCATCTATGGTATTAGATACAGTCATCGAGCCTGCAATATGTGTGTGGGGTAGGGGATGGGGAGACATCATGAGACATAAATAGGGGCTAGTTGCCTATTGTCCTACAAATATTGAGTTTCTTGATATTGAATGACTTATGCCCATGATAGTACAGGGTATAAGGAGACCTGGTATGAGGGTTACAGTTTAATGATATTCAAGCTCATTCACTGAGACAGTTCTTGATGATGAGAGGTTGTCCCTAAATGTTGAATAAAGTTAAGCCACATTGTCCCTTGACATATAGACAATGGTCTTATGTACAAGCCTATATTAATCAACAGGCAGCACATCGATAAACTAGGAGCAAATATTATGTACATCATTGATGAAGGAGCGTGCAATTATACATGATTAACAATTAACAGGTTTGGGTTACATTCAGTCTATGGATAGCTTTCTGTAGTATAATGGAACCCAGTCAACCTGCTATTTCTGCAACCACCTGAGAATAGGATCCAAAATATCAAGGTCAAGCACTAATGGGTCAATGAGGTATTTCGGTCTCTAGTGATTGGTCATGGTCAGCTGAGCATGCTTCTAAGACCCTGAGACATTGGCACCCTGCTCCTTTTACACTATCACAGTGAATAGCACGCAGATGGTGAAGGGATAGTTTTCTGGCAGCAGCTGAAAGTGTATATGTGTGACCACTCTAACCTTTAGGTCTCTAGATGATGTACTTAGCACGTGCAAGCACGCTCTAAAAAGGTTTAGAGGGCACGTTATCAAACAAACATTTTGGCAATTGCCCAGAGCTTTCAAAATGATATTATAAGCACTTAGTGATTAAGGCAAGAAAAATCTTTAACGATAGTGATCTAGCTACCTACTTTAAAGGCAAAACTCTTCACATGCTACTAAATGCTTTGGTTTCAGTGGTATGAAGGGCAAACATCTGTGAATCTACTGAAAACAGACCTTATAATGTTTACATTGCCAAAGACAGGTCTGAATTGGTAAGTAAAAGTAATTAAGCCAAAAGTTTGACCGTACTATAGTAAATTACACAAAGGTATGATAGATAAACATGTAAATGACCTCATCGTTTATTACACTGCATTGGGAAGGGGAGCGAGGACAGCCACAATTTTGTATTTTTTTGATCAGTTTAAGTAGACTAAAATCCTTAACTTATCTCATACAAATGTATATGTAGAACTATCTCTGTTTATAATCAAGAGCCACAATAGTTATATCTCTATGTCTAGCTCTGACTCATAAGAGATATACATCTCGAAATGAAGCCATGACTCATAAGAGTAATTAACAAGGAACTGCATCAAGATGTGTATCCATGGAAAATATGCCATGAGTTTTGGTTGTAGAGTAATCTCATGAAGCAAAGCAGAATGAAATTATGTAGCAAATCAAAATGAATGGCATATTTTCAGTGGCTACGGATCATGTGCAGTTCAGATTTGATCTCATCCCCATCACTGACTAATTGGCTAATGTTTCTGACATCATTCCCCATTGGGTATTTTTTACAATACTCCATGGGCATTGAATACAAGTTCCGAATGTTAAGTCTATGGGGAGGAAAACTAGGGGTGAGATATATATCTATACATATCCCTTATTACTTGCAAGGGATATATCTCAGTGTATATTCATGACCTACAGGATTTCCTGAAAACACAGGCTATAAAGAAGAAACCAACAATGTTGTCATTTTCCATGAGTTTGATGCAGTGTGATATGAAAAAGGCTACCATCACGTAGCATTCAAATGACTTGGAGAACAATAACTTTGACCAGAGTGAATTGCTTTCTGTATTTATCTCACAATAGAAGAATGGACGATGCACAGGTTATAGACCACGGAGAATGGACTGCAATACTGATAGAGGCATGGAGAATGAATTCCCAATGTTAAGCCTATGGGAAGACAATACAAGGGGCATCCTTCTGACCTCTGCAACAATTGCTTATTCTAGGCTCCAGAATACTACTTCACATAAGGAGCAACAAAACAACATAAAGTGCACCATATAGATATCAGCATGAACCTAATGGATACTACATAAAAAAAAACTTGCCTGTAACAACTGTTATATCTAGTAGCAACATTGTAATTGGGTATTCTTTTCAGAAATTGAAAGATGTTGATTTTAGATACTGTCATTCAAATCATCTTGCATAGCATGTGGTTCTAAACTCATATGCGACTGCCCTTCATAACGTGCATCCCTGTATCCAAATAAATGCCCATAGCTTGAGTATATACCTCAATAGTGAGAGTTTCTTTACTTCATAAAATGGTTTGGGGAATAACAAAGAACGATATCCTTGTATGTGTTTATTTGGTGCTCATTTAGTTAAGACTGGTTTCAAAGGTTGAAAGAAATACACATATATAACCTTCACATCAGCAATCTGAACAAGGAGAAAGTACAATAACAGCCTAGCATATCTGGTCAGTAATTCATGGATTCTATGGACAAGATGCTATACACTGCAGTCTGGTGTAATCTATATTTGATGTCACTATGAATAATTCTCCTTCACCTGCTAGGCGGACGGTTGAGCAGGGCATTTCTGGAGAAATCAGGGAGGTGTCTTCAGAACTAAGAACAATAAAAGAATTGATCTTTTCATGGTCTTTGTTGTATTCTTGCAATCTGAAGCAATCTGTCTTTATGGAGGACAGTCCTATAAAGGGGGTCATCCACATGAGACTGGCACTCCGTCCGTCCAGCAGGTCCGTCTGAAATCCAGACGGAATCAGACGGACAGCTCAGTGGAGGCGACTCATTTGGGTAAATCCGTCTGACCGACTGCTGGCGAACTGCTACATAACCGTGAAAATGGCTTCCACACACCGTCCGTCCATCCCAATATTCTGGCCATGGTAGACAGATTGAGACGGACGGGTATATGGAAGTACTCAATCCGTCCGTTTGTATTACCTAAAATATAGAGTACTTTTATAAAAAAAAACACGTCCAGACGGTGCAATCCAACTTTTTAGATATTGCTGTCTGACGGATCCCCAAAGCGCTGTCCGTACAGATACTATGCTGTATTTGGTGTCGCCACCTGTGGTGTAGTAGAAACACTATATATTTACTCGCTAGCTGCAAGGTGTCGCTGCAGTTGACGGTCACGTGATCCATTTGTACGTCCGTCAGTCGGTATTCAAAATGGTGGGTCGCGGAAGAAAAAGGAAATGTGCTCCGATCACCAGACCCTCTCCTGTTGGCAAACGACGTGCGACTGGTCCCAAACTTGACAAAAATGAAGATCTCCCACCAAGAAAGGTAGGGGTCGACCCTCGAAAAAAACTTTGAACGCGTTTGAACCTTTTACTCCCTCCATGCGTTAGCGTTAGTCACTGGTTTTTTTTCACTCCCTCCGTAGTGCGGCGGGGGTTTCAGCTGTTCTTTTCTCCCCCCCCCTGGAGGCCAGTGGGAAGTGCAGTATTTGCTATGACCAAATTCAAACGTCGATATCTTCGAAACGGCTTGGCCGATTTTCTTCATATTTGGTACGATTATAGGTTGTATATATATAACTTACTCGTGTAAAAATTTCATTGCTTAATTCGTATGGGAAGGTGTGAAATTCTACGTCATCCTGGCCCTTGATGAATAAATTCGAATGTCAAATGCGTGTGCATAGCGAGACCTGTGCCAACAGTGAGTTGGTCTCACCTCAACAGTGAGAGCACTGATGAAACGGGAACTTGTCATTGTCACTGTTGGTATCGCTGTTGCTCGCACTGTTGCGGGCCTAGCTCTCGCTTATACCACCCCACTAGTGAAACGGCCCCCAGGTTTTGATTTTATCCCACCCCATCTCCTCGATTTTGAAATATTACATAATAACAATTCTGTAAGCCACTAGTAGCATATAAAACTCTGTATGCCAGTCAGCGTGGCATACGGAAACTCAATGTTAAGCCTATGGCATTTTATATTAGGGTTGGGATAATAAACTATATAGATTATATCAGAAAACGAACCTCTCCTGATCTGAAATCGAAAGTGGATTTTGATGATACTTATCAGTATCTGGAGGTTCTTGCTGCTGTGATTTGATTATATTATTTTCATGCTAACCATATTGCATTGGTGATGGCAGGGGCAGAGAGGAGGAGTGATGTAATGCCAGCAGCACCAGCTGGACCAATCAAATAAAAGCTTGGGGTGTGAAGAAAACATGAAGTTACTCGATGAGTTCTGTTGAATCTATGTAATGAATTTAGGTAGAAACCTCACCCCTACACATTTACCGAGGTGAGAGTTCTTGTACTTCCAACAACACATAGACATGGTATGAGAAGGATTGGCCTTTGATATACCAGTAAATCAACCACTGCTGGGGGTGAAGGAGAAAAGTGGCTGCAGTGGGACCCGAATCAAC
The DNA here is from genome assembly GCA_950022655.1 of Alentia gelatinosa. Classification (NCBI taxonomy): domain Eukaryota; kingdom Metazoa; phylum Annelida; class Polychaeta; order Phyllodocida; family Polynoidae; genus Alentia; species Alentia gelatinosa. Next base: position 108,858,995 of record OX465582.1, read on the forward strand.
AAAGTCTGACAACCTCGGTATTACAAGTCCAATGCTCTTCACCAATGAGCTAACTCCCCACCCCAGTCGCTTTTGTTATGCTTGCGTGCAAGCATATCCGGTCTGCATCACGAGGAGGCGAGGCGACCAAGAGGGTGAACAGATTGGTAATTGCTTTCTACCCAGCAGACCTACTTTATGAGGGTTACAGTGGCTCTCCCACCAATCGGAGGTCAACAAATTGCCATTTCTCTCAATAGCTGAAGGTATATAGTAATAGGGCAGAAGTCCTGGCAGAAAGAATATCAAAATTACTCAGTAATGATGTAAAATAAAATATTGGCCAAGCAACTTTTTAGATCCTTACCTTGTACTGCGACCAGTTCACCTCTATTCCAACATACGCCATGAATGTCAATAGTTGCATCATGGTACTTTCATATGATTCTAAAGTTTCAATTATTTAGTAGATATTCCTTCGGTTCTTTGAATGGCATTGTACACCTCAAGGGAGAGCAGAAGGCTCCCATGACTCAAAGATGGGTTTCCACCGGCATGCTTTGTTTTTACCTGGCAAGGTCAGGATGCTTCTTGTAGCACATTGCTGCATCTAGATAAATCGGAATTAATCTTGTAAAAACTTGCGCACTTTCCCCTGTATATGGAGCCCATATTGACAGTGAAATGGCGCTATTCCACTGCAGCGATTCTCACACAATTGATTCCGACTGAGCAAGTCAACAGACCAGCCATGATTGGCATATATCACTCATCCTGGTGGGATCCGCCCTTAAGTTCATAAAGAAAACAACACAAATTGGATTGAACACAGTCTTTCTTTTAGCCAGCCGTTATGAACTTCAGTACAATCAAATATACAGGTCGCAGTAAGACGTTTACCATAAAGTATCAGTTACAGAATCAATATCAAATCTACAGTGCTTCATCTATGGTATTAGATACATTCATCGAGCTTGCAATATGTGTGTGGGGTGGGGGACGGGGGCAGGAGGTGGGGGGGGGGGGGTAAATCATCAGACGTAAACAGGGGGCTAGTTGCCTATTGTCCCGCAAATATTGAGTTTCTTAGGTTAATATGCAAATGGACCGAGATATGTGGTTTTTGTTTGTACATGTTTGCCCTCCCCGCTCTTCCCACAAGGCAAGAGTGCACATTGATTATTATAACACACCTATTGTTATTCGGTGTTCTCATCGCCCCCATGAGTGTATGTATACACACATACTAAGTAGTGTTCAACCAAATACAGGCTGAGTAAACCACAACACATACATACATTTATTCCTGATTATTAGTCTTTCGATGAGGAAGGTTGTTTTCTTTTTTTACATATTTATAGGTATACGCCTCATTCGTATCTCCGGCGCCATCTACAGGATAAAGACGAAAGCCCGAGGCCGGTAGAAATTCACACAAAAAATCAAACATGTTATTTATAACTTTGTTGATACCCGAAACCCATATATATATAAAGAGTTTTTTTTTTATCTGTTGATCATGTACACACAAACACAAGCTAATACAGAACATGATTGAAATAAGATATACGCACATCTTAGGTTTCTATTATACCTTTCTGTAATTGTCTTTTAATCGTACAACAGAAAACAAATTACTTTTTGCGATATCATGCAGGGATGGAGCATTGAATAAAGTTGACCCACATCCTCCCTTGGTATACAGAAAATGGTCTTTAGGTATGAGCCTATTTTTTTCAACAAGCCCCACATCTATAAAATAAGTTCACTGGGCACTTTATAAAACAAACATTTGGGCAATGGCCTTGAGCTTTCGAAGCGATATTATAAGCACTTAGTGATTAAGGTGGTAAGGAAAATCTTTAACACTAGCCATCTCCTAGCTACATATTTAAAAAAAGATAAACCAAGTATACATACATACAGGGCAAAACTTTGGCCTTGATATGACAAAGGCCATGGCAAATTGCTACTAGACAGTGTGGTTCCAGTGGTATGAGGGGAAAACACCTTTGACTCTGCTACTCTGATGTAAAACATTGTCTGAATTGGTAATTATCTCACATATTTTACCTTACCATCGTAAATTACACAAAGGTATAATAAATACACTTGTGAATGACCTCATCATCGACCATGGGACATTGAAAAGGGGAGCGAGAACAGTCATAGCAATACACACTTTTGTAGTTTTGTATCAGTTTAAGTAAACGTAAATCTTTGACTTATCTTATACAAATGTACATGCAGAATTATCTCTGTGTATAATCAAGAGACACAATGTATAGCTCCAGAGAGATATATATCTACAAATAAAGCCATGACTCGCAAGAGTTATCAAGTAGAACTGCATTGACATCTGTAACCACAGAAAATATGCCATAAGTTGTGGTTGTGGATTAATCTTATGAAGCAAAGCCCAATGAAATTATTGAGCAAACCAAAATGAATGGCATATTTTCAGTGGCTACGAATCGAGTGCAGTTCAGATTTGATCTCACCCCCATCACTGACTAAATGGTCAACGTTTCTGACATCATCCCCCATTGGGTATTTTTTACAATACTCCATGGGCTTTGAGTACAAGTTCCCAGTGTATATGGGGGGAAAAACCAGGGGTGAGATAAATCTCTATACATATTCCTTATTACTTGTGAGAGATTTATCTCTGTGTATATTCATGACTTAGAGGATTTCTTGAAAATACATTATGAATAAGAAATCAAAAAATCTTGGTCAATGTCCTCATTCTCCACAAGTTTGATGCAGTGTGATATGAAAGAGGCAACAGCCGAGAGAATATTACAAAGCATTCAAACAAATTGTAGAACAACATCTTTGACCAAAACGAGTTGCTTTCTGTATTTATCTCCCTCCCCTGTACACACTATAAGAATGGACGCTGCACAGGATATAGACCATGGAAAATGGACTGCAATACTTGTTGGGGCATGGAGATTGAGTTCCCAGTGTTAAGCCTATGGGACGAAAATACCAGGGGTGAGATAATGCATCCTTCCGACCTCTGCAACAATTGGCTATTCTAGGCTCCAGCCTACTACTTGACAAAAGGAGGGGCAATAAAACACACATAAAGCTCACCATATAGATATCAGCATGAACCTAATGGATAATACATCGATAAAACCTCGCCTGTAACAACTGTTATATTTAGTAGCAACATTGTAATTGGATATTCTTCTCAAAAGTTGAAATATGTTGATTTTAGATACTATCATTTAAATCATCTTGCATAGCATGTGGTTGTAAACTCAAGTGCAACTGCCCTTCAAAACGTGCATGCCTGTATCCAAATAAATGCCCATAGCTTGAGTATATATACCTCAATAGTGAGAGTTCTCTTATGTCACAAAAGGTCCGGTGAATAACATAGAACTGTGTCCTTGTATGCCATTTGTTTGTGTTCATTTTTTTGAGAATTTCATTTTAGCACCATAGCCCACAACCAAATATATCGTTGTCTCATTGTAGAAAAACAGAAATAAACCCCCAATCCCTCAGAATGGAGAATGTAAAAATAATTTCTAATTTTCGTTTTGTAGAGCGTAAACCTTAAAAACATATATAAAACCATATTTGATTTTTTTTCTTTCTTCTGTTTGTCTGATAGAAAATATAGCAATCTTAAGACGGGTTGCAAAGGTTGAAAGAAATACACATATACAACCTTCACATCAGCAATCTGAACAAGGAGAAAGTACAATAACAGCCTAGCATATCTGGACAGTAATTCATGGATTCTATGGACAAGATGCTATACACTGCAGTCTGGTGTAATCTATATGCGGTGTCACTATGAATAATTCCTCCTTCACCCAGTAGGTGGTGGGGTGGTGATATGCTCCTGACTTCTGTGCAGGGAATTATCACCTGGACAGAGCATTTCTGGAGAAATCAGGGAGGTGTTTTCAAAACTAAGAACAATAAAAGAATTGATCTTATCATGGTCTTTCTTACATTCTCGTAACCTTAAGCGATCCGTCTTTATTGAGGACAGTCCTACAAGACAATCAGGAAGTAAGATCTTGACAAGAATGCCATAGGTTTTATCTTTCAATTTTTAGGTCTGCTATTAGGTGGGTTCAATTCTACATAACAAAATATAAAAACTGCACAAGATGTCATGGAATACTGAGGGCCCACTACAAAAAATGCACAGACACTCTGATCGTGGTCTGTGTCACCTGAGGCTAGTCGAAATCCTAATCGTTTAAGCTAATATCATTCTTAGTTTTAAAAACACCTCACAGTTGCTACTTTCCTGTGGACTATGGTACGGATTGAGCAGCTATGGTGTGTGCCTTATCAAACTATACATATCAGAAATATGAGTCCCTATTATTCTGTGCTCCTCGAGCTATTATTTCCATCGGCCATTTTGATTGCGCCCATCACTAAAATACCACTCACCACCAATGCTTCTACATTATTTACACAAAGTAATGCAATTGTCATGCGTCAACACTACTGACAAAATGTTAATGAAACTGTTGAGATATTACAGTACCTGTTGTGAACCTTGCTCTAGTCTAGCCCAGATAAGGAAAACATTATATTTTTGTCAGTTGTCCCACATCGGTTGAATCCTTTACTCTGCAGGACATGGGCTCTAGCACGATTAATTCCACCAGTAGTAATATTCATACGACTGGTCACTTACAGCAAACAGAAAAGGGATCCTTTCGAAAGCAAAGTCAACATGTAACATCTTGCCAACTAAGACTTGCCCTTCTGGTCAGAGCTCTCCTCTAAAAAGGAAACACCACCCTGGTCCCCATATATAAATCGTTATACCTTGGAATCGATAACTATATGGTGATATCAAAGAGTGCTTGCAAGCCAAACTAAACCCAAACCATAAATCAAAAGATACAAGACACATATAAACATCAGGTTCTAGATTAGCGTTAACTGGGATAGCGACTACGTGTCTACTCTTCTATATGTCACAGCAACATCATGTTGCGTCATGACGTAGAATCGGAGGGTTCATATGACGTCACTTATTCCATGCGTTCTTAGTTACAACTCCTGTTGTGGTGCCGTGTACTTAAATCATCCTTTCAAACTCCATTCTAGAGGTCCACAGCTGGGGCGTTATTTCCTAGAATGACAGTTTTTACAGTCACAGGCTTCTCTGGGTGTGAAAGAGCTGTATACCGCCATGGAAACCTCTCTTAGAAAATTCAGCAAATTCCAAACCAGAGTATCAAAACCCGGGATTCTTTTTATTATTCTTGCTGCTCACCATTCTAGTGATTTTGTTGACAATAATCTCAACAGAAAAAAACCCAGGCGTCTTCTCTCGGGAGTTGATGAGAGAGTGGTCGTTTCATTTTGTGACAGCGAAGAACAACTTGAAAGGTATTCCCAACCGAACCGCAGAGAGTAATATCAATGAAAACATCACTGCCGGAAGTACGGTTATAGTTCGTCTGTCCGCCACCAGGGAGCATGGTACTTCACATGGGTGTGCTGCCATCTGGTGTCTTAGTTTGCAACAGTCACTGTCGGGTTGTTGGAGTCATCCTGAAAGATAACCACATACAGCGCATTAGTTTTCATTTTTCTATTCATCACTTTTTCCCCTACAGCTCAAAGAAAACATCTGAGGATACATACAATAGACAATTGTGGTTCATTAAATATCTATTTAAATTTGAAGCACACTAAATCAAACTGACTTTAGGTAAACTGAAAGGTCCTACTGAATAGGATTTTATCATAGGTTTAAATATGTTCAAAGTCTACGCCTATATTCCGACTGAAATTGAAATTTATTATCCATGGTATTCAAAGTCTCCATTGAGAATGTATGAGGACTCAGGAAACTACTACCCATTGTTTGGGAACCGTCAGATACAACAACTGTGGTATACAGATTCAAATCCGTGGTATATGGCCTCAAAGACATTGTATACGGAAAAATAGTCCCTTTGTGCTAGAGATCAAAGAAATAGCCCCTATTGATATTACCCTCAATATTGCAATTCCTGGGTTTAATTTATTGGAGAAGATGGATGATAAATACAACAAGCAATGATTTTGTGGACAGGCAGCTCTGTAAACCACCCAAGGTTGACGTCGTAATTCACTTGCTGACGCTCGTGTATTACTACGCGTCAAACATTTGATTCACGACGTTTGTCTATTACATTTACGAAGAATCGTTATTTCCTATCGGGATAGGACCATGCAAGACTTTGTATGTACAGCCAGTGAGATAAATAGCCTTTCAGGTTGTGATATATATGTACATGTATTTTCTCTCCTAAGACCTTATTTGATATGAAAGTGTTGGCTCGCAATGTATAATTCCAGAAAAAATAACAAATGGTGCAAATATACAATAGAAGACAAGCTATTCATATTTATCTCACCCCTGGTATTTTTGTATCATGGACTTAACGTTATGAACTTGTTCTACATGGCCCTTCAAGTATCAGTACCAATACTCGATGACTTCACACATCGTGGTCATTTATTTCTTTTAATTTATGCAGGGGTGAGATGAATACAGAAGGCAATTCATTTTGGTCAAAGTCATCAGTCTCCATATTGTTTGAACGCTTTGCAATATTAACTCGCCTGTCGCCTCGTTCACATCGCTCCACGTTCAAACTCTATGGAGAACGATGACTGTGACCAAAACTTGTTGGTTTCTTCTTTGATACACATGGACAATAGAGGTAAGAGCACACTTGATACAGACAACCACAAGTCTGGTGTAACATTATACAACAGTTTTATATTCATTGGCACGTTCCCATAATGGCACAGTGAAGCATAACAAACATGTGGTTGATACCAGAAAAGGTTTTTCAATGTTGAGATGGACTACCTTTTGGTCCGAGATAAATTCAGAAACCTATGCAAGCTTACGGTCAGAGCTCGATCCCATCTGCTACGTAACCCATGCGCCTTGTGAATTACTACCCTATTCCAACTCGATGGGATACGAGCTCGGACCATAAACTTTTATAGGTGTTTTCTATAACAACTACAAGGAGTTGTGTTTAGTAATACTCTTTATCCTACCCCTAATAAAAATCTCCATAGGATTAACATTGGGTCACTGTATTCGGTCTGGAGTTCAGAAAAATATCGCTCTAGTGGGATACACTTGACAAATGACTTTATTTGTTAATGTAGAAGTAATTTAGACAGGCGGGGTAGGATAAATTCTAAACCAAACTTGAGTTAGTCGTGTAATTGTTCATTGCACTCTGGCAAGATCACGTATTACTGCTCTCGGCTTCGCCTCGCGCAGTAATACGCGATCTTGCCGTCGTGCGATAAACAACAACACGGCTAACTCTTGTTTGGAGTGCAGTTTAAAACTGATCATATGTACAGATACAGCAGTTTATTGGTGACTATCAGAACGAGGCAACAGCACCCCTCTCCTAAGATCTCACACTCTCCAAGTCATATTCTGTACTCTCACTATGCTCTATGGAGAAGAATTCTTAACGAACTAGGCTTAGAGCCTTGGGAATCCACTTGCCTGCCTCCCGTGCTAAAGACACACATCAATTCATCCCAAAGATTTCTATAATCTCAATGATGCCATCTAGCGGGAATACTGTCTGCAAGTGGATTCTCAAGGGTCTAAGCTTAGTTCGTTAAGAATTCTTCTCCCATAGAGCGTAGTGAGAACTGGTAAACAGAATACGACTTAGAGAGTGTGAGATCTTAGGAGAGGGGTGCCAACATGGCGTCACCGCGTGGTCACAAAAATACACGTCAAGCTCGACAACCATGGAATGTGTGTTAAAGTCAACATCAACTCAAAGGACCAATGTTAGATATTCAGAATTCCTGGACACAGTCAATGGACATTCTCACTCACATCACACAGTCACCTTAAAGGTTCTCTTTGGCTCGATTTGGTATTGAAGGTAGAGGGTCTGCAGGCTAGGGATGAAATAACAAAAAGAAATAGAGCAGAAATCGATAGGCCGAGGGTTTGAGAATGATTGCATGAACCAACCAGAAGGGCAATGCTAGATCATGAGTTTGATTGAAGAGGTAGGGGACATTAAACACAGAGGCCAAGGGATACAAAACGCCTAGAGTTAGCAGAATATGCAACGAAAAACTTCATTTACACGTATTTGGGAAAGGGGCAGCACATCTGTAACTTGAGGGACAGGGATAAAACCTACAACATGTTCGGTCACAGGGGTAATCAGCTGTAGAATTCGATTAAATACATTACAATACAAGGTAAGGCTCTGGAAGGTACCTAATGGAGAAGCATTGTTAGGAAATATCTTAGACCACTTGACAGCTGAGTATACCATATAGACCTGGTGATAGGTATTACTTTTGATTGGGTTAGAAATATGTTTACGTTGGTTTATTTATCCAATGATAATTTTTTTCCTTTTTTTACCCTTTTTTATTTAGGTGAGTATACCATGTATAGACAATAGGACAATCTAGGATCGTACATGAAGGGCCTGTTTTTTACCTTGTATAAGGGTTATCGTTTGGTAATATTTGAGTTTATGCGTTAAGATAAATTTGGCCATCCATAAGGTGTTGAATAAAGTTGACCAACATCGTCCCTAGGTCTATATGGCATACAGAAAAGGGACTTTATAGACGAGCTTACACCATTGTCTTCTGGGTATTCGTCAGAACCAATCACAGTACAGCTTACACTAGTCCGCTTACAAACCGTCTGCATTCAGGTACGGCACAGAGTAAAGAGATACGTCCATAAAGGTCAAAGAGAGCACGGCGGATATTGGTCAGCGCCCCTGGGTGATAGGAATAATGTGGTTTGTTGTTCTATTTATAGCATCAGTTTGACAAGATCTGATTGGTTCTGACGAATACGGACTAGACAGCCCTCTTAGATTATTCAATGGACCCCAGATCTTCCTGTTGCTTGGACAGTAGTCAACAGTCAATTTTTTCAGTCAAGCGGTAGATGAATTGTCTTACCTTGGGAGCCAGGGGAGGACTTCCTGAAATAGGACTGCAGGCCTGGTCACCAGAGCCACCGGACATGGACCGAGTGCGCAATCTCGGGAGGTCGTATTCCTCCATGGACATGGAACGGAGGCGAGCGGCCTTCTGAACGTGCTGCATGGGCACCGATGACACTGGAGGACAAATGACCCGCAGTTAATATTATCAGTAATATTAGGAAACATCCTTACTATGGATGAAACAGTCCCTCTTCGAGAACAGTCATCGATTTCATACTGCCTGATGCCATAGGCAGAAGGCCATATAAAATCAATAACTGACCGAGAATGAGAACCGTTTTGTCCACAGTAAGGACGTTTGCTTATTATTTGAAGGTGCTGCGTGGGCACCAATGACACTACGGAGAAGAAACACCCCACAGTCAATATTATCAGTGATAGAGGGAAACTATGTTCCGTTGAGCAAAAGTTCAAAGTTACGAGGTAAATAATTTTTCCAAGCCTTACCGAGTAACTTCGACTTTTGCTTACCGGTACTTGGTTTCCCTATTCCTATATACCTTCAAATATCGATAAAAATGCTTAATTCTTTACCTGAAACACTTCCGAAGCAAATGGCCACCCTTATCGAGTAACCACAACAGCTATTGTTTCGTCCCGCTGCTGTATTGTATCACGTGATCAGAGCGGGACGAAAACATGAGAGCGGGACGAAAACGTCGACCTCGACACATAACTTATTTTTAATGCACCCCCCAGCAGCGGTATGTAACTCTAGATAGTTCAATAATGGGTATATAGGAATATATGGAAAAATGATGCTGAGCTCCTAAGGATTGGTCGAGCTCCATGTGCTGCATGGCCACCGATGACACTGGAGGATAAACGACCAGCAGTTAATATTATCAGTAATGTATGTAAACGTCCTTACTGTGGACGAAACGGTTCCTGTTCGAGGTCAGTCGTCGATATCATACTGCCTGACGCCATAGGCGGAAGGCAGTATGAAATCGATGACTGACCGGGAACTAGAATCGTTTCGTCTACAGTCAGGACGTTTGCTTATTATTATATACCTTAAATCGATGAAAAAACAACATTTTAATGACTTATTAAGTCACTCTCACAGCGAGCACGAACATTATCATTACACCTGTATCATTAGGCCCGGCGTCCACCTACTACGATATGGCACCGATATGGTCAAGATGCACCTCCCGATAAAAAAATCAAAATCGCGTCGGAAGGTTACCTGATATCAGGGCAGTTGACCATGTTTCTGCGATTAGACACCGATAAATAACCCATACAATGCATGGTGGATTGGCTTGTCTAGACAGATGTCTACGATTTTGCACCTTCCCGATATGGCACCGATTTTGACATTTTGTATCGGTGCCATATCGGGAGGTCTACGATTCTATCGTAGTAGGTGGACGCCGGGCCTTACACCACCCCTAGCAGCGGGCAGTATTTCATAGACATTCGGACACAGGTATATAATAATGTATGTAAACGTCCTTACTGTGGATGAAAGGGTTCTTGTTTGAGGTCAGTCATCGATTTCATACTGCCTGACGCCATAGGCAGAAGGCCGTATAAAATTGACGACTGACTGAGAATGAGAATCGTTTTGTTCAAAGTAAGGATGTTTGCTTATTATTATATAACGCCATTTTAATGATTTATCAAGTCACAGTTACAGTGGGCATTATTATTACTGCACCCCTAGCAGCGGGCAGCATTTAATAGATATTCGAGAGGTATATAGTGATGAGAGAAAACATGGTAACAGAGGCGGTAGGGATGGTCGTTTGAGGTCTTTTGTTCCATAAAATACATCCCGGTGCCAGAGGCGAAGGGACATATTCATCGTACAAATGGCTGAGAATAGCATCCCTACTGCTAAGTCACTACGTTTTCTTATTTTCACATACCCAAATATCATGAAAAAAACGACATTTTATGTACTTAAGAAGTATACTCCCATATTTGTTAGTTACTTTGATCTCTTTAAAACGATTTATTCACTATCTTAGAACCTATCTTTTGTCAACGATATATCGTTGCACTACATGTAATTATATTTCCTCTTCATCATGCTTCATATAGCTAGGCGCTGGTGTATCATATCAAAAAGTCTTACCAAGACCCAGTCCCTGTAGGAAGTACTGGAAGCACTCGACAAGTTTCTCCGGCTGCAAGAAGCAAACATGGAAACGTGGACATTTGTGTTGGTTTAAAAACAGATGTATTCAATAAACAAAGTTTAACGACATATGCGATCGCCGTCCATTACACTTTCCTAAGCATAGCCAGCATAAGTTATTCAACACACCCCAGAAAAGCCTACAACTGAAGCCCAATTGCAGCGCGAATTCTAACGTGATGGAGAGGGCTGTTCTCATATAGCCTATGACCTAGATTATAAAACAGGCCCCAGGTCTATCTCTACTTTACCGAAGTGCGACCCATGACCTACCTTTTCTTCAAGGACATTAGCGATGCCGATGACCTCGAGGAACTCGACCTTGGTCTTATCGGAGCAGTGCTTGACAATGAGCTGGTGCAGCTGATGCGTCGTGTTCTTAAAGACGGACTTGGCTCCCGTGATGAGCAGGACGGGCACCCTACAAAAAACAGGAGTGGAAGAATATATGTCAGTTATAAGTGATACAATAGAGGCTTGGAGACAGGCGCCCTGCAAAAACAGGGGGAATGTTACACCTATAAGTGACACTAGGGAGGCAGTGAGACAGGCACCCTGCAAAACAGGAGGGATATCTGTCAGCTATGAGTGAGACAAGGGAGGCACCCTGCAAAACAGGAGGGATATCACACCTATATATATGAGACTAGGGAGGCATGGAGACAGCCGCCCTGCAAAAACAGGAGGGATATCACACCTATAAGTGAGACCAGGGAGGCTTGGATACAGGCACCCCGCAAAAAACAGGAGGGATATCTGTCAGCTATAAGTGACACAAGGGAGGCTTGGCGACAGGCACCCTGCAAAAACAGGAGGAATATCACACCTATAAGTGAGACCAGGGAGGCACCCTGTAAAAACAGGAAGAATATCACACCTATATATGTGAGACTAGGGAGGCACCCTGCAAAAACAGGAAGAATATCACACCTATATATGTGAGACTAGGGAGGTACCCTGAATAAACAGGAGGAATATCACAGCTATAAGTGACACTAGGGAGGCATGGATACAGGCACCCTGCAAAAAACAGGAGGAATATCACACCTATATATGTGAGACTAGGGAGGCTTGGAGACAGGCACCCTTCAAAAACAGCAAGAATATCTGTCAGCTATACGTGACACAAGAGAGGCACCCTGCAAAAAACAGGAGGGATATCTGTCAGCTATAAGTGACACTAGGGAGGCAGTGAGACAGGCACCCTGCAAAAACAGGAGGAATATCACACCTTTATATGTGAGACTAGGGAGGCTTGGAGACAGGCACCCTGTAAAAACAGGAAGAATATCACACCTATATAAGTGAGACTAGGGAGGCATAGAGAATGGCACCCTGCAAAACAGGAGGAATATCACACCTGTCACCTCTATAAGCGATGCTATGGAGGCATGGAGGCTCAGAATGATTACATGGAATTACCTTATTTCATCTTTATATCGCTAAAGTCAAAGCATGTACAACAATCCTCCAAGCTTGGGGGCTAAGTGGTAGGGGTGTTCACCTCAAGCATGGGAGGTCAGGTTTTCCAATCCTGGTCCAGTCATACCAAAGACTTACACAAAAATGGTACCCACTGCTCATTTGGCTTAACACCCACCATTAGAATGAGGAGCACATACAACAATCCGGCAACAGTCATACAGTGCATACAGTAAAACCCCTTAAGCGGGGTTAGAATAAACGAAATAAAGATTTCCGTTCCAAACAAACTGCCCCTTTAAGCGGGGTGCCCTCTAAAACAAGGTGTCCCAGAAGCGTGGTTTTATTGTATAACAATTCCGCAGCAGTCATACAGCATACATAACAATCTCGCAGTATATAGAGCAGCCCCAAAGCCCGTTCAACAATCCCGCAGCAGTCATACAGATTATAGAACAGTCCCGCAGTATGTACAGGAGCCCCACAGCACTTACAACAATCCTGCAGCAGTCATACAGCGTATAGAGTAAAACCCCTTAAGCGGGGTTAGAATAAACTAAATAAAGATTTCCGTTCCAAACAAACTGTTCCCTTAAGCGGAGTGTCCCAGATGCGGGGTTTTATTGTATAACAATCCCGCAGCAGTCATACAGCATACATAACAATCCCGCAGTATGCAGAGCAGCCCCGCAGCACATACAACAATCCTGCAGCAGTCAAACAGCATATTTAACAATCCCGCAACAGTGATACAATATATATATCACAGTCCCGCAGCACATACAACAATCCCGCAGCAGTCATACAGCGTATATAACGATCCCGCAGTATGCAGAAGAGCCCCGCAGCACATACAACAATCCCGCAACAGTGATACAATATATATCACAGTCCCGCTGCACATACAACAATCCCGCAGCATTCATACAGCATATATTACGATCCCGCAGTATGCACAGGAGCCCCGCAGCACATACAACAATCCCGCAGCATTCATACAGCGTATATAACAATCCCGCAGTATGCAAAGGAGCCCCACAGCACGTACAACAATCCCGCAGCAGTGGTCCCTGGTCCTGCGGTGCATAACAATCTACTTCTTGAACGGCAGAAGCGGATGTGGACCTTGACCGTCGTGGTTTCAATTGTAATCCACTGTCAAAGCTCTGCCGCCATCCCGCCAGCAACTCCTCCTGCAACCTATTTGTTTCCATGGCAACCAGGGGAGAAGAAAGCGTACCGGATCGAGGCAAATGGCCCTGCTGACCAGAAGCTCCTAAATAGTTTGCCGGGAGGCGGGAACGCGATTAGCGCCCGATGGGAGGAGAAAAGGGCGGGGAAAATGTCGTCTGAAACCATGGGTTAATTGTCGTCTGCGTTTTCACTGAATCTATGTTGAAAGGTCGTCTGCATTTTCACTGATTCTATGTTCATGGAAAAGAAGGGGAAAATATGGGGAAAATATGGGGAAATGAAGAGGGGGATAAGGGGATAATAAGGGAGAAATAAGGGAGAACCGAGGAGAAAATATGGGGATAGTATGGGGGGAAATAAGGTGAAAATAAGGGGAAATTAAGAGGGAAATAAGGGGAAAATAAGGGAAATAAGGTTGAACTAAGGGGAATAAGGGGGAAATAAGGGGTTAAATTAGGGGAAATAAGGGGAAAGGGAACAAAGGGGGAACTAAGGGGGAATAAGGGGATAATAAGGGGAAAGTAAAGGGAAAATAAGGGGAATAAAGGAGAAACTAAGGGAGGAAAATAAGGGACAATTTTAGCTTGATTCCTTATGTATGGATGGCTTTGTCTAGTGACATTACTCTACAACCGAAACTCATGGCATATTTTCCGCGGCATTCCCTGTTTCTGTGTGAAAACTCGTTTAGATTCAGGTAAAGAACCCAATATCTAGCTGGCGCCAGCTAGATTTTACAAGATTTGGTTACAGCTTGTGGGACGACATAGAGAGAACGCACTACCACGGGGATGCCATTTCCTCAACTCTGAATTTAATTCAGAATCGGAGGACCACCAAAAACCAACCGCAAGTTGCCTGACGAGACTTGAAACAGTCGAAACCACTATAAGAGAAAGAATTTTTCCAACAGCAGGTACCTACTAACACACAGAGTACTACCACATATATTGTTACGACACAAACGGCGCCCCATAATCTATTACAGGGTAGAGCCGGCCACGGCGGGAGCGCTAAATGAATGAACACGCACCTTACATGACCTGTAGGGTGACAGACCAATGAAAACCGTCCATACAACAGGGAAGGCAGTGGGCGCGGGTTATATATGAACCCGGGCCGACACCTGTTCTCTCGTTTTTTGTTTTTTTTTGTGGTTTTTCATATTTTGTTTGTTTATCCTTTAATGATTCAACGGTGCTTTGGCATCACAAGTGCCACACAAATGGTCAGGTTGTTAACTATGTTGCCACATGAAAGAACTGGCCTTTTCCCGATTCTGGTAATAAACAACTCAAATGATAAAGAAACAAATACCCACCTAAGTTTCTTCACATTCTCAATTGTGCCTATGTTTGTCCGTCTGAAAATAAACAAGAGAAGGTGACATTTTGCTGGCCAAATACTAAAATGCAACTGTAACTGCCAAGAGACTCTCGGAATAAACTTATCGCATTATTGCAATATAGGACCATAAGAAAAATGTAAATATGATACCTAATGAATTAGGAATAAATCTTACATAGTGACCAACAATACAATAGAAAAATCGATCCATTCACATATCTACTATTTGACTTCTATATCTGATTCTTCCATTTGAGGGAAATAATGAGTAATTCTAGTGTAATGGATTTAGTCTAATCACTAAGGTATTTATCTCTCTTCAATATTGTAAAAGTCCACATTGTCTATATAGAATATAAAAATCCATGATAACTAAGAAAAAGTAATATAGTGAAATGTATTTACCTGGTATGTACGCGCGTACCGCATATCTTTCGATGAAAATATTCTACAAGCTTTAGAGCGAGTGGAATACTTTTATCGAAAGAAACAAGGTACACAAGTATGTACCAATAGGATCAATACATTTAACGTTTATTATATACCTTTATATATAGATAATAGGTAAAATACTTGGCAGAACGTAACGACGTCCTAGCTGGCTCCAAAGTGTGCTGGGAGTTTTATTGACATCTTACCGGAAGTTCAGAAGCTTTGACCACTCTCCAATCTGATTGGTCGGTGATATTTCTTCTACCAATCACAACGTGTATTCAAAGTGTGTTGGTACGTTTTATATACCACCATACTATGGTGGTATATTATTAAAACCACTACCGTAGCAGAGGTTGATGTTTGTGTAACATACTGGCATAGCTGCGTTCAGTTGTCCCTCTGCCTCCACTGCCATATATGGAATATAGTAGACCCAGCAGCCAATGACTGCACTCAGAGCAAACCACGACCTTCACCCTGACCTCCTTACATAGTGTTAATAGCGCCTTGGTAAGGTCTATAGTTGTCTACAGTCTATAGTTGACCTGAATTTCTCGGGCCAAAACCCCCCTCATAGGTATATAATAAAAATACAAAAATCCCCGTACTTAAGGAATGCATCGACGAACTTCTTGAGATTTTTGGGGTTACAGCGGGTACGCAGATTGGACTGGTAGTTGTCTATGGCCGATTTCAACTGCTGTTTGTCCTCTGCCTTGTGAAACTGCAACGTTCAAGTGCAAAAACATTAATCAGTCATCCATCTAACAGCCATAAATCTACTTCTCGATGATTCTAAATTCATTTGTATTGCCAATAGCGACCAGGTATGGATTTAAATTCGGTAAATTATGCTAAATATCATACTTTATGCCGAAATTTTAGAATAAAAGAAAATCAGATTTCTGCATGAATTTTGTTATGTGTCTTTATGGTTAAACTACCATAATGTACCGCAACCATAATATGTACAATAAGACAAGCATTAATAGCCCTAATGGTCCCATTTCTTCGGATTATATTCTGAAAGTCAAGTATTGTAAGATGAGATTATGATCGTAAGGAGAACAACACGTAATAATGTAAGTGGTCAGTACACGCATAGAGGCGTAACTGTGTGAATGAAAAACGACCTGTTAATGGTGCATCAAAAACTGTTAGTATGAAAATCATGCATTGTACTGCAACATCAAAACATGCGCTTCAGAAGATCAACCGAAGGTGATGCTGGTTTGAATTAACAAAGAACTTCGGCGGTTTGAGAACGATTTAAATTATGCCAAACAGGAGTTCCCTTTGGAGTGTTTTTAATGCTAGGTTTACACCATGTTCCCAGTCTCCCCTGGCAATCCCGAAAGCTCGATTTTACCAAAACGTAGGGTACCGTTGCAGATGGAACGGTAGCCTTAGAGGGTGCGTCCACCAACCACGACAAGGCTGCGACAACGGCTTTCCGACAAGGTCCACGACAGCTCTACGATTGGAAGCCTTGTCGTAGCCTTGTCGTGGTTGGTGGACCACAGTTCCCGACAAGAGGCTACTACAAGGCCACAACAGGCTGCGACATGAAGCTTGTCGGGGGCCTGTCGGGGGCCTTCCAACAAGGTTACCACAAAATCGAACATGTTCGATTTTGGAGCCGTGTCGTGGCGTGTCGCAGAGGTCTACGATAGAATATTTCGGTGGAGCGTGCACTTCCCGACAGGCTGCGACAAGGGCTCACGACAGCTCCTCTCCTCACGACAAGGCTGCGACAAGGCACCGATTGGAAATTTCATGTCGGCGTGTGTCGCAGCCCTGTCGTGGTTGGTGGACGCACCCTCTAAAGCACCAGATTCACTATGGCGATTTTCCATGTGAATTTGGGTTTGCAGACGTTCGCAGACGTTTGCATGGACATGCGAATGCCTTGCGACAATATTCAATATATTGAATATCATCGCATAGGATTCGCACAGTCGCATAGATCGCAGACGCATTCGCTTGGTTGCCTTAGTGGATCTGCCGCTTAAGATATGCTTTTGCACCATGACTACGGCAACACGCAGCACCACTGTTTAGAGGGTGTTCAAGGCCCATACTCTATCTGCACAGCTGCCTACAGCCGCCTATGGTCCCCTGCGGTCCGTCGCGGTCATCACGTCGCGTTACGATTCTCATTAATACCGTGAATCACCGTGGCTACCGGGCCAAAATTTTAGATAGAGCATCACACTCTCCCGGCCGTTCCTGAAGACTGTCAGTGGCCAGGGTGAGCTACGGTCTCTCACGGCTCCCCAGCCCGTCTCCTGCCGTTCTCCTACGTCCTTCCCGTTTCGGCCCGGGTGCATCCCTGGAGCTATATGGTGCTCCTCTACCAGGGTGCCAGGGCTGCTGGGAAACTGGTGTAAACCGAGCATTAGGAGACTTGATGAATACTAAACACAACCATCAGTTTCTGGTTGTTTTTATCAGTGGTTACAAAAGAAATTAATATTTTATGCACTGCTGGGTACTCCTGAGGACACTTGAGTAAGGCCTGGCGTCCACCTACTACGATAGAAATTTAGACCTACCGATATGGCATCGATACAAAAAGCATAATATTGGAGACATAGTGGGAAGGTGCAAAATCATAGACGTATGTTTAGACATGCCAATCCACCACGCATTGTACGGGGTTTTTAACGGTGCCTAATCGCAGAAACGTGGTCAACTGCCCAGATATTAGGTGACCTTCCGACGCGATTTTGATTTTTTATCGGGAGGTGCATCGTAGACCATATCGAAGCCACATTGTAGTAGGTGGACGCCGGGCCTAAATATGATGCTTTTTGAAAGTTGTAGCGATGGAAACTACACCTCATAGTATTTTATATCATGTTGAGTAATTCAGCTGCATCTGATGATTTGCAAGGTACTATGCATGGATATAACATGAGACAATGCGACACCACTGAAAGTCTGAAACACATATTCATAATCTGGAAAATGAATGTATGTAAATAGTCAGCAAAAAGTACAAAACATCCTCTGTCCCTAGCCTCCTGCTTTGTGCAGGGCTACTGTGGTGGAATCAACAATCTCTCTCCACGTACAAACCTAATCGAGAATGACTGAGCTAGGAAGGGAAATACTCGCTACAAAAGATCCATCAAAACAGTCTATGACAAAAAGAAAAAGGAGAATGTTTAAAAAGAAACTTAGTAACACTTAAACAATATACAGAAGGGAAAATTAAGAAATCCTGTTGTGTCGAGGTGAAAAAGTTGACCATTATAACCATAGTGCATCACTATATAAGTGTTGATATCAGTGAAAATAGATCCATGAAAATGAAAGTATTTAAGTACCGTCTGCATGCTGATTATATATTTAGATATTTTCACCAGTTCATTTCTTGAATAATATTCTGAGAGAACTAAATTGTATAAGCATGCCTCGTGATATTGATTGAAATAAAATCCATTTGTGTATGGAATTCAGATACCAGCATGCATATACCGGTTCTAGTTTTGAATTAAAAAAATAGTTAAAAATAATAGAAAAAAAATCCTAAATCCAGTGATAGAATCCTGCAAACGTTTGGCATGTGCTGGCTGTGAGAAGGGTGGGTCGGGACGAGCAAGCGCACCTCCAGTTAGACAATAACTGCCCAGATTCACGATGGATAAGGTCTACACTAACTCAAAAACAGGCTTTAGTTTAAAATGTAATACTGCAAAATTGGAAGGAAACCTTCAAACAAGTTAAGGTTTCCTTCTTTATGGATTATATGTTCAGAAATTGGTGCTAGAGGTTCAATTGGTGATGAGTAAACAGAACTAACGGTGTGCAAATTGAATGATAACAAAGGTCAGTAAAGGACGTAAAGGTCCAGGTCCCTATAACGACATTACCTCAGCCACAGCCTTTGCTCGGGAGGCAGCCAGACACAAGCATGGAAGAGAGAGGCCACGCAACACTTAATACCAAAGAAAGAATGTAAGCAGCACTCGGATTGGTCGTTGACTAGGGAGTCTGTGGTGTTTATAAGGCCTGTTTCCATTGGCCTACAAAAAAAGTGGAGATTTTTTTAGTTCTCCGAAAGCCCGGTTCCCACTGAGCGATTTTGGGGCATCCAGAGGGCATCTGTCGGTGACTATCAGCCAAAATTCTTAGTAATTTGCAGAGTCGCCAAGTGGGAATGCAAACTGGCAAAATCGTCAGCGACTACTGTCCTACCCCCCATTGTTCAGGCTTGAGTCGGCAACTGGATTTCCTCTAAAAAGGGCACCATTCTCCGGCAATTCAATTCCAAACATGTTTGAAATATATCAGGGCATAGTCGCTGACCCTCTGCTGTGACCGAGACTGAGTCGCTGACTATGCCCTCCCACCCGTGGTGCGACTGCCGTTTCCGGGCAATTATGCCTGGCGGTAGTCTCAGGGGCAGGAATCGCCAAGCAGGAATGGGCCTTTAAAGCCAATTTCCATTGGCCGTCACCGATCTACAGTCAGGAACCACCGACGGACCTTCACAAATGCAGACGCAAAATGGAAATGGGCTTTTAGGAGAACTAAAAAATCTACACCGTTTTCGTCAGCCAATGAAAACAGGCCTTATATTCACAGAACTACAATACCTCTATTCTCCTCGCTCGGGCATGACAACTTACCGTTCACTTATTTTTATACTGATTATTAGCAGTTTATACGATAATACACGTATACACTATGGTTATAGATTATATTTATCTAATTTTATCTCATTATCAATAGGATAGGTCTTAAGATTTAATGGGGAGTAGCCATCTACAAAACCATATCTAATAGGAATCTATAATCATTCATTTTAACATTATAATATTCTACAATGAATTACGAATCTCAACCTCAATGGTAAGTAATAGTTAACTAGATTGATTATTTGACTAAAAATGTAATTAAGATCGAATACTTGACTGGATATATGATACCAGTCATAAGAATTATAAGATAGAAAAGAAGTTGCATGCAAGTAAGGACTGGCTTCCAATGATAATATAGGGATGATTTAAGAGAAAATACCAATGGGTAATGTTTTTGGTGAAGGGAGAGTGAATGGTTGGTGGGGGGAGAGGGACTTAATGTGCATTTTCTACTCGTGAATCTAGGTCAAATCTGTATTGATTGTAGTTATACGTAGTACAACGCTGTGTCCATTATCACTCCCTACAGACGTTGTACTTACGGACATAGGCAAACTTTGAGATTCTTTGCGAACCAAACTGGTTCGCACAATAAAGTTTGTAAAGGAAGTGTCATGAAATAGAAAACAGTTGAATTCAACAACTTACATCACGATCTTCAGTCTCACATCATATGAGCGGCAGATGTTACCCTTTTCTTTATCAAATCCTCCTTTGAATCCCTGAATGGAGCGGCTCCTCAATCAACCATCCGCCATTTTGAATCCTTGAATTTTGAATCGAGCTGGTTACCAGCGATCATGTGAGTTTCAAAGTTTGCCTATGACCTCAAGTCCGACTCTTGCGAGGAAGGAACAGAGTCGCACTACGTCTGACTATATTGATTGATACTTTTCTGTAGTGCGGAACAATAACACTGCATGCTCACACTGTAGGACTAATCGACTGAGACTGCGGGTATCTTCTGTCAGTTTTAACAGTGTAGATCTCAATCTAGGTCATAAAAGCCTAATAGGCTCACGATACTAGCCTACGTGATATAGATTTAAGTCTCTAGACTCGAAGTGCTGAAGATGTGCATTGGTTAACAATGATTCACTGTGCGATTCTTCATCGGCATCCTTACGTTTAAAAATAAAGTCTATAAATCACCAAAGAACCAGAACCCCTGGAAAGCCCACTCGCGGCCGTCCAGCGTTGCGCCTATGGGACGAACTGGTGGCGAGCCTCGTTTTCAAGATACAGGGGAGGTGGACTTCCGCTTACCCATTCAACACATGTAATCAGTGGCGTGGGTATATCTCCATCAAGACCCCTAGCGGATACCACAGGAACTAGCATACATTATTAGCAGATCTAGTCGGACATGATAGAACCGTGAACCGGATGTTTTGCTCCCCTGTAGGAACCAGGGCATGCGCGCCACTAGTTAAAAGGTCTGCACATTGAGTGGGCTTTCCAGGGGTTCTAGTTCTCTGAAATCACCAAATAAGTACACGTCGTCCAATGCAGTAACAGCCACTTTCACTAGCACACAAGGGGGATCTAACACTAAAATATACTCTAAGGACTTTGTAATGGAATATAAACAAGGTCTACAGATCAGTATGGAAGGCACATTTCCGTTTCTGGAATCTTGAACACAGTACGTTACCTCAGGTGCCGACTACACGCAAGGTCAAGGCCATTCATGGCAGAGGTCAAGGTCATCGTGAATAAATATGGAAAAAAAAGTGGAGAGACAACATTAGAAAGTGGTGAGGGAAAGAAGCGTAAGTCGATAAAGCAAGGTCATGCATCAATGAACAGGTCAAGAAGAGTCACAATATACGTACAAGGGAAACGTATGTATAGTCAGAGAAATACTTTCTGTTCGAAAAGTAAATAGGAGCTTAGAATCCCTGAGCTGAAAGGAAGCAGGCAGTTTTTTGCTCTAAATTGCTCGCATAGTTATAAGGCAGATGACTAAATTTGAATCTAGACCAGAAAAACTGGATATAAATCCATCCTCCATCCAATGAGACCATGTTATATTCGTCTAAGTCGTATACACTTTTCTGTTGGGTTCCAATGACCTTGGCTACATTGATATTCAATCTGAGACTTGTTAAATTTCATTGAACAATAATTTAAGAGATTTGAGGTTAACTCTATATCTTACACGCACCCAACTATTAAGAAAGAAATCTGCAAATTTAACATGCAATATGGAAAGGAATGATAGAAGAACTAAATAGTAATCAATTAACCTTCTATTTAAAAAAAAACATAAGTGGTGTTCAAGTAAAATACAGTGGATCGATACAAAACTAAGACAGGTTGACTGCGCTAAAATAAGGTGTCGATATTTGTAGTTACTTATAACCATGCCTACTAGAAGAGTAGTACTATGAGAAAACGAGGTTACTGAGCCCGTACAGGTGGCTGTTCGAGGTGATTTAATAAAAAAATATGGCCCGATGCCACAGGCGGGAGGGCCGTATTTTTTCATTAAATGACCAAGAACGGATACCGTACTGGCTCAGTCACTACGTTTTCTTATTACTATATACCTCCTACTCGTTTAAAAACCCGTTTTATTAACTTTTCTGCTCCATGAAAAGCCCCTGCCATTCACTACGACCTGCTGTCACAGCGGGCGCGAACATTATTTATACTACACCCCTAGCAGCGGGCAATATTTCATGGACGTTCGCACACAGGTATATAGTAATATTGTTACACTAGTTATTCTGTGAGCATGGTGTATGTATCGATTCAAATTGCCTGGAAGAGGACGTGGTTTTAGAGTAGAATACCGAAATACACGGAATAATATATTCTAAAGATTCCGTTATTGCAACAAAGGAAATATAATCAATTTCAAATGCATGCTTTTTTCTGAATATTTTGGAAAGAAGATAATTAATCGATGGAGAAATTAAGCTTAAGCTATTTATGTGCGGAATGCAAGATGGAGGCGTGCAAAGATAACAAAAGGAGGAGAAACTACATCGGTGCGTAAGGGTTACCCAGCTACAACTCGTGACGTCACGACCTCTCGTGTATCACGTGACCTTCGTTAAGTCACGTGGTTGTTGCGAGGTCAACTTTAATCCAATAGGAACTAATGGAACTCATGTGGTCTCGATTGGAATCTTACTCCCTAGTGTCGAGCTGAGTTGGTAACGGTGACATCAAATGGATGTAAAAGATTCAACTAGACGTTTGTAAATCCATGATTGGACCCTTTTCCATATGTGTGACCATACCTATCCTGGACTGCGGGAGCGTACGCGGTACAGGCAAGCAGAAACATAAAGACAATCAACATGGAGAGATGAAACTCAGATGCCGAGCCTGAAGGAAATTGGTGAAATTAACGATGAGGAGAAATCCGACCAGTCAGAACGTAAATCATAAAGTTGAGTATCTAAAAAGAAACCAGCAAGTTTTGGTCAAAGTCGTCATTCTTCATGAGTTTGATGCGGAGTGATATGAACAAGGCAACAGCCGAGTGAATATCACGTAGCGTTCAAATGAGTTGGAGAAGGACGACTTTGACCAAAACAAGTTGCTTTCTGTATTTATCTCACCCCTGTACGCACTAAAAGAATGGACGACACACAGGATATAGATCATGGAGAATGGACTGCAATACTTGTTGGGCCATGGAGAATAAGTTCCCGATGTTAAGCCTATGGGACAAAAATACAAGGGGTGAGATAAAGGGCATGCTCCACCAGACCGGCGATTTTTCCCTTCATCGGGCGCCTACCAAACATGCTTATAGTGTACAAACCACTAGCCCAGTCACTGCCGGACACTGGCTAAAGCTGATTTATTAGGTTTTTCCAGTTCTTCGCAAATTTCACCTCTGTGTGGCCGCCGCCTGTAGAGTGTGACCTGCTCCACTGCCCCAGTCTCCATATTTGAGCTAACACTGGGGCAGTGCAGCCGCCACATGGGGGTGCACTTTCCACACAATATCGCTGGCCTGGTGGAGCATGCACTTTAATATTTGGTTTCCTATTCGCAGGACCAAGTTACAAGGTGTGGACCCAACGTTGGTCCTGTCCAGTATCACGATAACTGGCAATCTTAGGGTAGGGTTTTACAAAGACAGGAACATATTTCACCAGTAGGAAATTAAAGACGAAACCAACAAGTTTTGGTCAAAGTTGTCATTCTCCATGAGTTTGATGCAGAGTGATATGAATGAGGCGACAGCCAAGTGAATATCACATAGTGATAAACAAGTTGGAGAACAATGACTTTGGCCATAACGAGTGCTATCTGTATTTATCTCACCCCTGTACACAATAACAGAATGGACGACACAAAGAATGTAGACCATGGAGAATGGACTGCAATACTCGTAGGGGAGTGGTGAACGAGTTCCCAATGTTAAGCCTATGGGACAAAAATACCAGAGGTGAGATAATAAGGGTTACTTCAAGGTAGCACCAGACCTTAATGCTCTGCTAAACTAAGAGGTTGAAGTCACCCCCTCTGGGATAGACTGCCATTGAACTGCAATCTCTCAACCTTTTCAATCCCAGGCTTCTGACAGGGAATCCATATCTCAAAATAGCTCCCATACATGTTATGCCTGTCTTAAGAGTTTTTAATCAATTGAAATGATTTTTCACATCCATGTATCATATTCCATTAGAAAGGTCAGGACATACCCTTTATTACATATTTGGCTTCCATGGCAACCATTCCTTCCATTGCTAATGAAAAGAGTGGACTTTGTGTGTGCAAATTACCTTGACTCTATAATGGTAAGCCACAATTCCTTTAAGGGAATAACATTATATACATGTATCTCTAAATATATATGGGTAGCAAGATCTCAGATTGCTATAACTTTCTAAACCTGGTAGAATATCATTTCCATGGTGCACCCAACAGTAACTTACCATACTGCACAGGGTGATTATAATACAAAGTTGCTGAAGAGTATTTTTATCGAAACTTTTAGTTACATATCATGCCTGCTTCAAGAGTTTTTAATTGAATGAAATTATTTTTCACATGCAATCATCATATTCCATTAGAAATGACAGAATATTGTGTTTAATTCCCTATTTCGTTGCCATGGCAGCCATTCTATCTGTTCTTCATAAGCAAGTAGACTTATTTGCAGAAATACTGAAATTAATTTACTCTATAGTAGGAAGCCACCAGCAGAACTATTCCCATCCATATAATTCATATGAGCATGCTCTTTATCAACATAACTTATATATGTATCCTTTTCACCCGTTCGCATCATTTTCTTTTGTCTAACATACCTAGCAGTAAGCTCTGCCAATACATGTGTTTTTTCCTACGTATGACCTATTTAATCATCTGAGCATAGTTTTTAGATTTCTCCTCTATTTTACTTGATCTTGTATATCGCAAATATCATTTATTTTCTTAAATGAGACACTTTAATCTCATTTAATTTTTCTAAATCAACATCGTGAGGTAATTCCTACACCATCTCCTCCAAAATATTACATTAGTTTGCATAATCATGATATAGTGATATTCACACTTTAATTATGGATGGGATTCCCATTATCATAGGAAAAGTGTATTAATGGAAAAGTATGTCGAATATGAACAGTTTCCAGCTAAAACCACTACATATATAGGGATGATTTAACTTTTTTTAAATTCAATAAACTCTACCTAATGTCACTAGGGATATTGTGATCTGGTATTGCTAATTACTATACAAATCCCAGCAAAGGTGAAAAAACATATCATTTGCATAAAAATGTTTAAAGTTATCAGAATTGCGCTGATTTGTATTAAGACAAGTGGCAGAAAAGCTATTAGAGCAGATTATTTCTGTTTAATTACAACATAAAGTCGTTGGGTTAGATATTCCAGGGCAGTTATAATCAATACACTAAGACCTCCTTCAGTGAGAGAGTTTGGGGCCCGTTTAATAATCTAGGCTCATACATATAGACCCTTTTCTGTATCGTACCTCGTACGAGGATTATCTTTTAATAATATAAATATAGTTTGCTAAGACTGTATCAGCCGTCCATAAGATCATCCAAAAGTGTTGAATAAAGCTGACCCACATCGTCACTGGGTCTCTATGACGTACAGAAAAGGGTCTTCATGTACGATCCTAGATCATTAAACGGTCCCCTGGCATACTTCTTTGTTAGCACATTTGTTCTGGAAATATGATAATCTTTCTACTTACGCGTTTGTGGATGACTACCGTAGGCTTACGTTCTTAAGACACACTTAGTTTGATACTTATAGCCAATGTAAACCAGTACACGTATGTTCAATATAAGACTCATGTTCAATACTATATATTGAATTTGATTTATTCCAGTAGCAGGAATAATCGTGTCCAATACAATCTCCTTCAACTTTATTCAAACGGGATATAATGATAAAGAGACATTAGATGGTGATGGTAAGGAGTGTGTGTGACATGTGTATAGTGCATAGACAGTGCTTAAACTGCACTGCAAAACGCATCTGTCATACATCACACTATCACGAAACCAATCTTACTATCCATGGAATCCATACTATCAAATAAGAATGTATGGGGATATACCCTTTGATATTGCAATGGCTGGGTTTAATTTATCGGAAAAGATGGATAATAAATTATTTTTTTAAACCGAAGGTTCAGTTGACAGTATGTCGGTATGACCCAGCTTGATGTATAGAAATAGTTTAAACACCTCAAAGGCATATTTGATCGCTGTTTCAATCACTCACATCACGCCAGCGATCAAACATGTGAAAGACTTGATCTGGAAAAACCTAAGCAAACTTGTTTTATTTATTCCAAACCTACATCTCCGCTAGGAAAGGGAGGGACTAAAGAAGATACCAACAAGTTTTGGTCAAAGTCGTCATTCTCCACGAGTTTGATGCAGAGTGATATGAACGAGGCAACAGCCAAGTGAATATCACTTAGCATTCAAATGAGTTGGAGAAGGATGACTTTGACCAAAAGGAGTTGCTTTCTCTATTTATCTCACCCCTGTACACACTAAAAATAAACAGACAACACACTGGATATATGATGTCACAGACCATGGAGAACGGACTGCAATACTCGTAGGGGCATGGAGAACGAATTCCTAATGCTCAGCCTATGGGACATAAACACCAAGGGTGAGATAAAGTTTAAGCCCCACTAGAACTGCATCCAGGATAACACCTTGAATAAATCTTTATAATATCATCTTCCTTGGGTGTGGAATGAATAACAGAGAAAAGTTCAGGAAACCATTGGTCACATCATTGCATAGAAGAAGCTACATGAATGGAGCTCACGTTAGAGCCTGCAGCTGTGAGGAGTTGCACACCTACTATGTACAGAGCTGAGGTCAGATGGGTGTGAGTGACTCACAGTTCTCTGAGCTACTCACCGAGCCGTATCGATGAAGGACCAGGTAGGACTCGGCCGTGGGGTTCATCCCGATGTTATCCAGCTTCCAGTTAATCACCTGCAATTAAAGACATGAATATATTTATATATGTGTATATATGTGTACGAAATAAATTGTAATGTAGAAAGAAGAAACCAACAAGTTTTGGTCAAAGTCTTTGTTCTCCATGAGTTCGATATGGTGTGGTAATAACAAGGCAGCAGCCGAGTGAATATCACGTAGTGTTCAAACGAGTTGGAGAAGAACGACTTTGACCAAAAATTAGTTGCTTTCTGTATTCATCTCACCCCTGTACACACAAAAAGAATGGATGACTTATTAACCGAGCGCAGTGAGTAGCTGACCTGACCGGAGTGTGATAAACACTAACACTCCTAGGTCATTTTATCATTTATCTTACCTAGTCTCCAATAATTCATTTGTTACAAGCATGCAATAAATAACACTTAACTGCACGCTCACCCGAATACAGTCAGCCAATGGTAAGCTTATGGTGTTTTTATTAGGGGTGAAATAATAGCTATTTGCCCTATAGGGCATACAGCCTATGATCCATGGGGGCTACCATGATGCCCCCTGGGTAGGTGTTCTTCACTAGGTGAAAAAGTAGGTGTTCTTCACTAGGTGAAAAAGTAGGTGTTCTTCACTAATGGAGGTGCAAGAGAAGTGAGTGATAATTGGGAAATGTCACAACTCCAGCATTGCTCACATATGTATATAAAGTGTTCCATGTGAAAAACATCATGTCCCAGTTTAATGATTAAGTCATCCTGCTCTGGGAAGGGTGTAGAGAGTCAATGGAACCATGGTCAAAACATTGAAAGGCAGTTGAATTTTGTACAGACAAAGAGCCAGATATAGGTTCTGTCCCCCAACAACCTAGTGGCTGTTTCATGAACTAACAATGGCTCTGTCCCGTATACCTTGTACCAGGGGTGAGATAATAGCTATGTGCCCTATAATACCCGCCCCTGTTTTTTTTTGGGTTTTTTTTTGGGGGGGGGGGGGGGAAGATGGCTGCCTCCATAACACAATAGCTCTGTGCCGTATAATACCCGCCACCTGGTGTTTTGTTTAGGGGTTAAGATGGCTGCCTCCGTAACACAATAGCTATATGCCCTATAATACACGCCACCTGGTGTTTTGTTTAGGGTTTAAGATGGCTGTTTCCATAACACAATAGCTGTGTGCCCTATAATACCCGCCACCTGGTGTTTTGTTTAGGGGGTAAGATGGCTGTTTCCATAACACAATAGCTGTGTGCCCTATAATACCCGCCACCTGGTGTTTTGTTTAGGGGGGAAGATGGCTGCCTCCGTAACACAATAGCTATGTGCCCTATAATACCCGCCACCTGGTGTTTTGTTTAGGGGGTAAGATGGCTGTCTCCATAACACAATAGCTATGTGCCCTATAATAGCCGCCACCTTGTGTTTTGTCTAGGGATTCAGATGGCTGCCTCTATAACACAATAGCTATGTGCCCTATAATACCCGCCACCTGGTGTTTTGTTTAGGGGGGAAGATGGCTGCCTCCATAACACAATAGCTATGTGCCCTATAATACCCGCCACCTAGTGTTTTGTTTAGGGGTTCAGATAGCTGCCTCCATAACACAATAGCTGTGTGCCCTATAATACCCGCCACCTGGTGTTTTGTTTAGGGGTTCAGATAGCTGCCTCCATAACACAATAGCTGTGTGCCCTATAATACCCGCCACCTGGTGTTTTGTTTAGGGGTTCAGATAGCTGCCTCCATAACACAATAGCTATGTGCCCTATAATACCCGCCACCTGGTGTTTTGTTTAGGGGGTAAGATGGCTGCCTCCATAACACAATAGCTGTGTGCCCTATCAGGGGTGCTGACCTTGTCTTTGAGAGACTCCATGAAGCCGGCCGTCGTCCCTGTACAGTGCATGAGGCACACGCCGAGCACGCGGTCCGTGTGCGCGATCTGAAACAACAAAGACCAGCTCTCAGAACGATACAAACAAGTCAGACTTGGCAGTGTTTTGCTTGAAGGCCTGTATTCTATCTTATGGAGGATCTATTGTTAATGACAATGAAATAAAGAACCTTAAAAAAGAAGAAACAAATTTCAATAGTTCACTCAGTCAATAATCAGCATAGACACTTAAAATAAAGAGTGATTTGTATGTTAAGTCCCATAGAATACAGCTGGTCAGATATTTTATGGCCTATATGTAGACTAGATTATTTAGAGGTAATCGTTTGAAGTTCCCAGCTATGCAATGACTTGGCAGAGTGCTTTCGTTTGAAGGCCTGTATTCTATCTTATGGAGGATCTATTGTTAGTGACAATGAAATAAAGAACTTTAAAAAAGAAGAAAAACACTTCAATAGTTCACTCAGTCAATAACCAGCATAGATACTTAAAATAACGAGTGATTTGTAGATAAAGCTCCATAGAATACAGCTGGCAGGATATTCCTACCACAGCCTGGCAATATAGGTATCATTTTAATCATCTTGATATACCGTGGAAGATGTTTATTTCTATAGGTCATCGCGATGGATTTTTCATTAAATCGTGACTATGAAGCTACTGAATCATTGAAGCATATATGGCACCATCTGGTGAGTTTTGGATGCACTACAGGATATATTAGCAATATGAGGACCGATTCGAAAACAAGTCTCAGGTGTGAATTACTCAACAGAAGGTTATCACATTTGGATATTATATATGATTGATATGGATGATTGCCCGCTGTAAATATTGATAAATCTCACTGAGTTTTAATGTCTGAAAAACAACACATTAGACCACCTTTTTACCTCTGTATGACTAGTCTAACTCTTTCACCGATTTGGTGATTGTTTTGGGAAAAAGAAATTACATTCATCATGACTATGAATGACCCCATGACCTCAAAACGGTCGCTATTAGCGATCATCACGACTATAAAAGACCTCCCAGTATAGCTATGTATGACTTTATGACCTCAAAACGGTCGCTATTAGAGATCGTCACGACTATAAAACACCTCCCAGTATGGCTATGTATGACTTTATGACCTCGAAACGGTCGCTATTAGCGATCATCACGACTATAAAACACCTCCCTGTATGACTATGCATGACCTCATGACCTCGAAACGGTCGCTATTAGCGATCATCACGACTATAAAACACCTCCCTGTATGACTATGCATGACCTCATGACCTCGAAACGGTCGCTATTAGAGATCGTCACGACTATAAAACACCTCACTGATTTAAAGGGTTTGATGATGAATACTGACCGCAAACCTGGCCAAGATGTTGGCTCCCGCTCCCTCTCCGAAACACACAACATCTTTTACTCTGAAACGAGAAACACCCGGAGCAGATTAAAGTACGAGTACATTGTTAACTAATATAGAAACATGGAGAGAAGGTACAGACAGTGCAAAAAACAACCGACGAAGTTAATAGTACAGTTAGTCAATAGGTCCAATCGAATAAATACACAATATTGACTGGTTTCAGATACAAGCGGCCGTATGCTCCGAGGAATTGACGCGTAGTAATATCTGAGCGTATGCGAGGATATTGCGTAGAGTCAACTCCGAGGAGCATACAGCCGCCTTTATCTGAAACCAGTCTATATTGTATTTATCGCCACCTTTTCTGGAGAAGTGGCATGTTGATATCAGTTCGTTTTAGTCATGCACTATTTTTCCATACGCACTATTTTTCCGTATGCGCCACCCGGAGCATACAATATATCTGTATAGTCCCTACATGTTTTCTATGGACACTTTGTATTAGGTGGATAATAAAGATAAAGGGCTCTTGATCAGGTTGGGCCTCGACCAATTTATCATCCCCCTAATAGACAATAATCACTGGTTTAGTGGAAAGGTCGTTAACCATGAGAGGTTGACACGAGCTAGCGACTCGATAACGACGTCAACCCCGACCGGTTTACAGAGCCGCCTGTCCACAAAATCATCGTTTGTTGCAATTATTATCCATCTTTACGAATAGATTAAACCTATTAATTTCTATGTTAAAGGGTTTTTTTTTTGTTGTTTTTTGTTATTTTCGATTTTTATACTGCCATTCTGCACAACTAAACATAGCTGGACTGATTGCAGAGGAAGTCACAATGTTGTACAATAGTGTCTGGCTCAACTTAGCCAGTAATTACAAATCATCCAGGGTGAAAAAAAATGTGTAAACTAAGATCTAATGACAACTCAGTCGTATAACAATAGGGGCCATTTCTTTCTTATAATGTTTCTTTCAATTTCGTTCTAAATGAAATACGGTGACCCCGAATTTTTAAGTTATATGTTCTGACATTGGTTTTAATGTTCAAGCCAAATTGTCCGATATGCCTTTAATAATAACCCCGCTTGTTTAACCCTTTAACAGCAGCATAATGCAACCAGGCATTCCCCTGGCTACGGCAAAAAGATGCCTTCAGGCAATTTAGAGGCATCATTGATATTTATGTACAAAATTCAATAAATAGAAAAATGATTATTTTGATTGAAAGATATTTTGACTAAGTATAAGAGCCATATTGACCTTTGATTTGGTAAAAAGAAAATATCATCAGTTATAAAGGTAAACTACTCAAATCACATGACACATCATGTGACATTGCTATTTCCCAAAAAAAATGCCTGGCGGAGCAGGGTAATTTATGCAGGCAGTGCCTGCCGTGTAATGGTAAGCAGGGTAACTGGGCGCTGCAGGGAAAGGGTTAATTTTGTGACTAATCATCTCTTCCCCACCCCACAGTAAGAAGATAAACCCTAACAGTTCCTGCATCTCCCTCGCTGAGCGACTCACTTGAGTTGGTCGAGGACGTGGACGAGGTCTTCTCCGATCTTCTGCATTGTGGGGAATACGTACCTGAAAAAGAGAAAGCCGCAGAGTAAACGTCGTTACTCAGTCAGTAGGGATGGCTGTTCGAGGTCAGAAGGACGTATTAAAGCGAGGGCTCCATCAAATCGACAACGCACGCCAGGGGGTTGTCAAACATGCTTATAGTGAGCAAAACACCGGCCCGGATAAAAACCGGCGGGAACCAGTTTGGAACCAGTGGGTAATAGGCGGGGAACCAGTAGGGAACCGGAGGGGAACCACTCGGGAACCAGCGGGGAACCATTTGAGAACCAGCAGTTAACCAGTGGGAAACCAGTGGGGAACCAGTGGGGAACCAGTGGGGAACCAGTGGGGAACCAGTGGGGAACCAGCAGGAAACCAGTTGGGAACCAGCGGGAAACCTGTAAGAAACCAGTGGGGAACCAGTTGGGAACTAGTGAGAACCTGCGGGGAACTGCTGGGGAACCAATTGGGAACCAGTAGGCAACCAGTGGGAAACCAGTGGGAACTGGTGGGGAACCAGCGGGAAACCAGCGGGGAACCAGTGGGGAACAGGCGGGGAACAGGTGGGGAACCAGTGGGGAACCAATGGGGAACCAGTGGGGAACAGGAGGGGAACAGGCGGGGAACAGGTGGGGTACTGGTTGGGAACAGGTGGGGAACCAGTGGGGAACCAGTGGGGAACCAGTGGGGAACCAGTGGGGAACCAGTGGGGAATTAGCGGAAAACCAGTTGGGAACCAGCGGGAAACCGGTAAGAAACCAGTGGGGAACCAGTGGGGAACTAGTGGGAACCAGCGGGGAACTGATGGGGAACCACTCGGGAACCAGCAGGTAACCCGTGGGAAACCAGTGGGGAACCAGTGGGGAACAGGCGGGGAACAGGTGGGGAACCAGTGGGGAACCAGCAGGGAACCAGTGGGGAACCAGTGGGAACCGGTTATATACCTATAGCCTAGATATTTGGTCACAGGTATATAATAATAGTCAGTCTGATTCCTGACAGTCTCAGAAGTTTTTAACAATACAGACATCACCAGACATGTTTACAACACCGAAAGACAGACACCAATACATAGGCAAATAGAAGATAGCAAATTCAATCACATGCTTCCTTGGACCTTGGGAATGGACAGCCAATTACAATAGGATCATCTAGGATGCAGAGGATCAATAGATATTACATAGGGTCACATTCTAAGGTCAACTAGTTCAGGATTATGTAAGTACAAAGTTGTTAAGTCACGGATTGCTGAGCCAATGTTGGTGCTCATTCACTATGGCACAGTGCGCCCGAACGTTGTATATACTGCACCCCTAACAATGTGCAGTATTTCATAGACGTTCGGCCATAAATATATAATGATAGTCAGTCTGATCCTAAGCGGTATCAGAGGCTTTGAACAATATAGACATACATTTTTTTTTCTTACAATTTCTTCATTTATTTATAACACCGAAAGACATACACAGCACACATAGGAGAATAGAAGATAGCAATTTCAATTACAAGCTTCCTTGGAGCTTGGGGAGGGACGGCCAATTACAATATGGATCATCTAGGACGTAGGGGTCAATAAAGTTGTTCAGGATCATAAGAGGATGAAGGCAATTTCAACTGTGCTTGCTGAGGGAATTAGGAAGTTTCCAGTCGGGTCATTACATGCATTGAACCAGTACGAGTAGGTCTTTCTCCACGGAAATGACCTGGAAACCAATTACATGCCAGCTTATTATTGACAATATTGATTGGTAATGAATGATATTAGGAAACGTCCTTACTGTGGACGAAACGGTTCTCGTTCGAGGTCAGTCGTCCATTTCATATGGCCTGAACCTGACGGCGGACGGCAGTATGAAATCGATGACTGACCAAGAACGTGAACCGCTTTGTCCACAGTAAGGATGTTAACTTATTATCATATACTGCAAATCGAGGGGAAAATGCTATTTTAATGACGTATCAAGTGCCAGTCACAGCGGGCATGAACATTATGAGTATCTGATAGACATTCACACACAGGAATATGATAATAGACCTTTCATGAGAAAATATTTTATATACCTGTGTGCAAATGTCTATCAAATACTGTCCCCTGCTAGGAGTGCAGTAATGATAAAGTTCATGCCTGCTGTAACTGCTGTAACATTTTTTCATCGATTTGCGTTATATGATAATAAGTAAACGTCCTCACTGTGGACAAAACGGTTCTCATTCTCGGCCAGTTGTTGATTTCATACTGCTCTCCGCCTATGGCCTCAGGCAGTATGAAATCGATGACTGACCTCGAACGGGAACCATTTCGTCCACAGTCAGGATGTTTCCTAATATTACTACTCGGGGTCTAGCTAGGATAATACTTTAAGGACGGAAGATACACACACCCGTCCCCAAAGGGTTATTATAATTGATTGATGACAAAGCACTCAAACATTGCACAGAGATCTATTTCATACACATCATGTGTGCACAGGACAATCAGCCAATCAGGAGCGGGTTTACATACGAGGCCGGTAGGTCGGGCGCGTCCGGCGTCTGTCCCGGGATGGTCACGTGCATCCACGTGGTCCGCTCACGGATCTGTTGCATCTTGGGATGTGCCACGAAGTCCATGTATTGTGTGTCTGTGGTAAAGACGGAGAGAAAAGAGAAAAATTGATCAGATCCAATCATAGTGCACACTGACCTACAAATACAGGACTATTAAACTAACATACATGTTTTTGTGACCTGTATTGTCACAGTGAAAACAGGAAGGTAACATGATTTATCCTTTTTACCTAAAACAATCCCAATGTTTAATCTATGACAGGTAATCATACACATGATACAGGTATATCATATATATACCAACAGATAGACCTAATGCTCAGCCTTCTAACAATGTTTCAATTATAAAATTCGGTCATTTATTCATGACAGAAGAACGATTTATATTTTCATTATTATAGTGGTATTAGGCGCTTGCTGCAGTGTTGGCTTCACTCTGACAGCGCTCGCCTCGTTCTGGAGTGCGGAAATGTCGCTGATGCCAGGCTGTACTTTATCGGGTATATAGAACCAGCGGAACCCGTTCTCACGGCTATTGCCGCGCCACACTTATGTGCAAAAGGTGAATTGACTGGATACAGGCGGCCTGTGCTCAAGGAATTGACGCTAGTAATATCCGAGCGAGTCAACTCTGAGAAGCATACAGCTGCTTTTATCAGAATCCAGTCTATATTGTATTTATCATCTACCTTTTCCTGACAAGTAGGGTACCCATATTAGTTCATTATAGATATGCACTATTATTTCATGAGCACTATTTTTTCGTAGGCGCCGGGTTTTGCAGCCACGAGCATACAACATAACTGTAAGATCCGGGTATGTAGATACAAGCTATCCATGTGTTGTCTATGGACACTTTGTATTATGTGGATATATATGTATGTAGCGGGTATGTGGATATATCTGTAAGCGTCGGGTATGTCCATACACACTCCCTATGTATTTTCTATGGACACTTTGTATTAGGTGGATATATCTCTATTATCCATCTTATACAATGTATCCATAGAAAAGGCATAGGGAGTTTGTATGGACATACCCGGAGCATACGTTGTATGCTCCGGATGGCGCATACGGGACAATAGTGCGTACGGAAAAATAGTGCATAAATAAAATGAACTAATATTGACATGCCACTTGCCCAGAAAAGGTGGATGATAAATACAATATAGACTGGTTTCAGATAAAAGCAGTTGTATGATCCTCGGAGTTGCCTCTGCGCAATATCCTCGCATCCGCTCGGATATTACTGCGCGTCAACTCCTCGGAGCATACGGTCGCTTGTATCTGAAACCAGTCAATATTGTGTATGTATGCTCCGGGTATGTTGATACACACTCCCTATGTGTTTTCTATGGACATTTTGTATTAGGTGGATGTATCCATATGCTACGGGTATGTGGATACAAGCTGTCCATGTGTTTTCTATAGGCACTATGTATTAAGTGTATAATACACTATAACGTTAATTGTTAACTGAATAATAAAAAAAGGGGGTCACACTTTTATAGATATAGAGGCAGACCGACATGATAGTGCTTTAATATTATTATATACCGGTGCACGAACGTCTCATGTATACGTCATAGTAGCAATGATTTCATTCGTCCACACTGTGGCGTAATATGTTTAATACTACCCTCTGTACCACGTGACCACTCATTCTTCTATTAAGTGAGTTGTAGAATAGCATTCTTAATTATTTCTAGGTATATAATAATAAAAAGACATAGTGAGTGTGTCTGAATTCCATCTCTTCCTTGATATTTTGGTCAGAAATACTCACCTCATTCTTCGAATTCGGTGAGTATTTCTTACTAAAATATCTCTGAACAGATTCTATTCAGACACACTAACCATGTCTTTCTATAGTACAGACCAGTACCAGGAATGGTGAGGCAGTGGTCACGAGAAGTACACTTTGTGGTCACTTGGTGTGAATGTGTTTAGCCATGTATTAACAGTCTGATCAGGTG
This sequence comes from Alentia gelatinosa, assembly GCA_950022655.1. Classification (NCBI taxonomy): domain Eukaryota; kingdom Metazoa; phylum Annelida; class Polychaeta; order Phyllodocida; family Polynoidae; genus Alentia; species Alentia gelatinosa. The sequence goes on from OX465582.1 coordinate 108,895,972, forward strand.
CCGGTATGCGCCGCCGAGCATACCGCCCCCAGCCGGCGATGGAGAAAGTGTGTACTGGGAGACGGACCGCCCATTCAGAGGCACCACTACAACCTGGGAGGTGTTTTTTTAATACTAAGAAGGATGAAATAATATGGAGAAACCAAACAAGAGTTAGTCATGTTGTTGTTTATCGCGCGACGGCAAGATCGCGTATTACTGCACGAGGCGAAGCTGAGAGCAGTAATATGTGATCTTGCCGGAGTGCGATGAACAATAACACGACTAACTCAAGTTTGGTTTAGAATTTATCCTACCCTACCTGTCTAAATTACTTCTACATTGACAAATGGGGTCATTTGTCAAGTGTATCCCACTAGAGCGATATTTTTCATTTTTCTGAACTCCAGACCGAATACAGTAACCCAATATTAAGCCTATGGAGTTTTTAATTAGGGGTAGGATAATTGATTTTATTGCAGTCTTCGTTGCATTCTCTGGGTACCAGACTTACACAGGACTACTGTTGGAGACCCAGCAGGGTTCTGCACATGCCCAGTGAGACTCCACAGGTGTATATTAAGCATGTTGAAGCTCAGCTGGGCATACTGGGGTGTCAACAGGGCTCAGTCTCTGTTCGACTTTCAGGTCCCCTATGGGCAAGGTTCAGAGAGTCCCAGATGACGGAAGAAACGTTGACCTTTGGGGCTTCCCTTCGGACAGAGTCTGGGATCCGGGTATCAGCAGGGACTGTGTGACTCTCCGTGTCACCCTTGTATGATCCCGGGTGGAACATGGCGGTGCTGTGAAACTCCGCTGCGGGTTCGCGGGTGGGTTCAACACTGGAATGGCATTCTGGACCAAAGCTGTGTTGGTGCTCAGGATAAGCTTCGGCTGTTCCCGACACCCAGCCACTACATAACTATTAGCCTGATTAAATGATAATTATATACCTATATAAGCGAATTTCTTACTTTTATTGACCAGGAGGGCAAACTCTGTTTGTCTCCAAGGGATGAAATAGTATTCATACGTCCCTCTGTACCACGTAACCACTGTCATTCTTCTGTCTAGTGAGTTGTAGATTAACGATGAGTTAAGATTGCTTGCTGGCCTCCTATTAACTAGGTTGGATTCTTAGTCGGTAGCTCAGCAGTGAGTACATTTGTCTCCCTAAAATGCCCCTATGCGTTAAGTAAATAGTCACAGAACATATTTTGCACTGGGAGCCCCATAGCAGTGCCCGTAGCTCTGGTTTGGGTGACATGCAGCGCTGGGAACCCGTAGCTGCACATACTGTTGGAGCGTTAAGTAGATAGTCACAGAACATATTTTGCACTGGGAGCCCCATAGCAGTGCCAGTAGCTCTGGTTTGGGTGACATGCAGCGCTGGGAACCCAAAGCTGCACACGTTGTTGGAGCCGAAACAGCTATGTAAATATTCACAGAAAATCGTTGGCACTTGGAGCCGCATAGTAGTGCCGATGGTCGTGGGTTGGGTGACAGGAAGAGGTGTAACCTGTGAGCTGCTCTCAGAGCCATTAGAGCGGCGGAAACAACCTGGAGATACTCGGAGCTGCTCGGCATTGCTCGGAACTGCTCGGAGCTGCTCGGCATTGCTCGAAGCTGCTCGGCATTGCTCAGAGCTGCTCGGATCGGGTCGGAGCGGCTAGGAACGGCTCGGAGCATCTCGGAACTGCTCGCCGCCCCAAAGCGCATTGATTTCTGGTGTTGTCTTTGACGACACCAGTCTGGCAGTCAGCAGCACTGGTGCCCTGTGCCCCTCACAGGGCAGCGAGTAGATTGTGAGGGTGGACATGGGTATGTGATTATTTGTGTTTATTATCGACCGCATACTAAGTCGCCATTGAGAATATATGGGGACTCAGTAAACCACTATTCATTGTTTAAAAACTGTCCGATGCTAGAACTGTGGTAAACGGATTCGAATCTGTGGTAAACGGCCTCAAAGCCATGGTATACGGGAAAATAGTCCCTTTGTGCTATAAATAAAGCAAAAACATTCCATATTGATGACCCCTTTAATGTGGTAATTCCTGGGATTAATTCATTCGAGAAGATGGATAATTAATACAACAAACAATGATTATATGAACAGGCAGTTCTGTAAACCATTTGAGGTATGTGATTATTTACATTTATTATCGACCTAATACAAGGTGTCCGTAAAAAACACATGGGAGTGTGTATCGCCATACCCGGAGCATACAGATATATCCACCTAATACAAAGTGTCCATAGAAAACATATGGGGAGCTAGTATCACCATACCTGGTGCATACAGATATATCCACCTAATACAAAGTGTCCATAGAAAACACATGGGGAGTGTGTATCTATAGATATACCTGGAGCATACAGATATATCCACCTAATACAAAGTGTCCATAGAAAACACATAGGGAGTCTGTATCACCATAGCCGGAACATACAGATATATCCACCTAATACAAAGTGTCCATAGAAAACACATGGGGAGTGTGTATCACCATACATGGAGCATACAGATATATCCACCTAATACAAGGTGTCCATAGAAAACACATGGGGAGTGTGTATCTATAGATATACCTGGAGCATACAGATATATCCACCTAATACAAAGTGTCCATAGAAAACACATAGGGAGTTTGTATCACCATACCTGGTGCATACAGATATATCCACCTAATACAAAGTGTCCATAGAAAACACATAGGGAGTGTGTATCGCCACACCCAAATTTTGTCTTAAAAGAAAAACCTTCAGAGAATTTAATCATTTAGATCTTGAAGTGAAAACACACACTTCTCCATGTGAAGATGCACAGTACAGCTTGTTGCGATGGCACAAATTTAATCAAAGAAATCACAGTTTAACGGTTATTTCCAACAGGGAGAGAGAGCCGAGAATCTTTTCATCATCAGGGAGTTAATTAGTGTTAGTGTCGTCTGCTCTAACACAGAGCAACCTTTCCCGCTCTAACTAACAACACTCACCGCCACATCCCCACCACTCAGCACACTCTCCCAGCAGATCTCTCGCGGCGCTAGCGCTCACTAATCTCTGCCTCAACACAACGCTGGTTCACTGGGTATCCTTGTTTGTTTTGTTTGTTTGGTTTGATTTAACGTCCAGTCAACCATTATAGGTTCTTACCAGACTTTTGTAAGGTTATTTTACACCACAAGGGTGGTGATCGAATGTATGTGATGAATTCAGGTAGAAATCTCACCCCTACACATTTACAGAGGTGAGGGTTCCTTTACTTCCCACACCACATAGACATGGTATGAGAAGGATTGTCCTTTGATATAGCAGTGAATCTACCACTGCTGGGGATGAAGGGGAAAGGTTTCTGTACACCACACCACATAGACATGGTATGAGAAGGACTGGCCTTTGATATAGCAGTAAGTCTACAACTGCTGGGGACGAAGGAGAAAGGTGGCTGCACACCACACCGCACAGACATGGTATGAGAAGGATTGGCCTTTGATATAGCAGTAAATCTACCACTGCTGGGAGTGGGACTCAACCCACAAAGTCCTGCAACCTTGGGGTTACAACTCCTCACCCCTAAACATCCCTGGGTATCCACTAAATTCTATCTTAATGTTTCAGTCTACCCAAACTTATGTGTCAAGGTGAGTGATGTTAATTTAAAGGCCAACGCACACATAGCGATATTTTTCCTTGCGATATGCTTGCGATATCGCAAGGAGAATATCTCAAGAGAGGGGTGGTTTGCGCAGCAGGGAAGGGGAAAAAGTCGCCGTAAATGTACCTCGGGCTTTGGCCTCCACAGCTGAAGGCGAGCCTCATATCTCAAGGCATTTCATGGCACACCTAGCGATATTTTGTTGAGATATTACCTGCTTGGCCAAGGTACAATATCGCAAGGAGGGCTGCTGACGCTTACTTTATCCCTTATATGGCAGTTAATTGAGTTGGCCCGGCGGCCCACCCAGCAGGTGGTTGCGTAAAAACGGTACAATATCGCAAGGGAAAGAATTGACATGTCAATTCCCAAAGTCGCATGAGACTTTCTCCCTATTGGGGGAAAAATATCGCATGCGACTTTGTACCTCAGCGGGGGGCAAAAGGGGGTGCAAAAGGGGTGGTGCAATATCGCACACTTGGCGATATTGTACCGGGAAAACATCACAAGGGTGCTTTTACGGCGACTTTTTGCTTGCGATATGCAAAAGTCGCTAAGTGTGCGTTGGCCTTAAGTTTTGTTGACCCAAAGTTTGGTCAATTCTGGGATGATTCACGGTCATTTCAGCACACTCAGCAGATTGTTCGTGGCGCTAGCGTTTGCTAATATCTGCCTCAACACAACGCTGGTTTCCCGGGTATCCACTAAAGACAAGGGGAACCAGTCAACATTTCAGATTCAAAACAGAGCAACTGTCAAAAGTTATGAAACTCAAACAATTCATACATGTGAGTTGTGAAATATAGGAATTGCTAAATGAGCTTCATAGACAATTCCGCTGTTCTTTTCCAGCTTTAAACCACTTTATAATATGTGAATCCACAGTTGATTAGACTACCCCTTCAAGTGAGCACATGTGTTTTGTTAACAAATGAACCCTGCAACACATGAGGTGCTTTCCACTGAAGATAGTAATCCCATAGACTATGTCTAGTATGAAATAACAACTAACAAAAATGAGTGTCTATCATTTACGATTCAATGTGCATCTCTATTTACAAGTAGAAGGAAAAATATTCCCCAAAACGCTCAGACTTTACGATATTCGAAAAACTGGCGGACACGACAGAGTCCGTCCCAAACAGGTAGGTCAGTGCAGAGATACAAGCGACCACAGGAAATAGAGCTCAGGATCTCTGCTAGGAGAGTGCAAGCAGGTCGGTGCAGAGATACAAGCGGCCGCATGAAGTAGAGCACAGGATCTCTGGTAGGAGAGTGCAGGCAGGTCAGTGCAGAGATACAAGTGACCGCAGGAAGCAGAGCGCAGGATCTCTGCTGGGAGAGTGCAGGCAGGTCGGTGCAGAGATACAAGTGGCCGCAGGAAGTAGAGCCCAGGATCTCTGCTGGGAGAGTGCAGGCAGGTCGGAGCAGAGATACAAGCGGCCGCAGGAAGAAGAACACCGGATCTTTGCTAGGAGAGTGCAGGCAGGTCGGTGCAGAGATACAAGCGGCCGGAGGAAGTAGAACACCGGATCTCTGCTAGGAGAGTGCAGGCAGGTCGGTGCAGAGATACAAGCGGCTGCAGGAAGTAGAGCGCAGGGTCTCTGCTGGGAGAGTGCGGGCAGGTCAGTGCAGAGATACAAGCGACCGCAGGAAGTAGAACTCAGGTTCTCTGCTGGGAGAGTGCCACTCCCGACCTTTCAGCTGCATGACTCCCGGCTTGCCTCGGTCGGAGTCAGTGGTGTCTTTTTGCGCCTGCTTTTTACGCGGAATGTGGGTCGTGTTAATTTGCAGTTAATCTCACATAACGCAAGCCCGCAGAAACCTCCGCTAGGGGGACAGAGTTCAGGAAGTCATCATCTGTTTTTTACCTCACTTCGATCGCACACAATTCACGAACAAAGGCCTGGCTGCTTGTAGGCATATATTCTGATGACAGGCGGGTGCAGTAAGGTCAACGCCATTGTTTTTGTTATCCATCGTATACAAAGACCCCATTAAATATGTATGGGGACTCGGTAAACCACCTCCCATTATATAAAACCTGTCAGATACCATAACTGTGGTATACGGATTCAAATCTGTGGTTTACTATATACCCATGCAGTATATACTGTAAATACGCACCGTTTTGCCACATAACGTAAAAATACCGTACGGAACATTGTTCCGTACGGGAAAATACGAAACACTTCCCCATTCGCGTTGACTAAAAAATTAATTGTTATGCTAAATTGAATAAATATTTTTTATCGATGTCGAGTATATACATAGAATATAAGTATAGAGCGACTTACCATGCTTGTACAAGCCACAAAATTCTGTTTAAACCATAAATTGCCATCTCAGTTTGTTTAATCTGTGAATTGCTACTCACAGACTTGAATATACGCCCTTCCCGCATAACGGCATACCAGCAAGTATTTGCCAGTCCGTAAGTTCGTAACAATTCACATATTAAACACCCAGTCAGTTTTCCCACTGTATTCACATAAAGGCTATTAACTTCACTTCTACATATGGAGCAATGGTAGCCATTATCTCGTCAAAATATAGCCACGATTGCACATATATCATGGGCTACAAAAAGGTAAATTGTCAGATCATTTAAAAAAAGAAAACATAAAACAAAAATAGTAATTATGGTCATATATCTGAGATGTTAGATACGGGATAATGGTTTATAAAAAGAGAATATATATACGGAATAATGGTATATAAGAAGAGAATAGAGGAGTGGTTTAAAGGCATATTGGACAATTTGTCTTGAAAATTCAAACCAATGTAATTTTCTTGGAAATTGAATATGATGATCTCAGAGGGTTGAAGAACACATATCTAACTTAAAAATATGATATTATGGTAATATTATAATAAAATATATAGAAATTATTTAAAGTCGTTTTTTCACATAGTAAAACTTATATCATCTTCTTTTAACTTTTACAGAATGTAGTAAATTCATGATACTTCAGTTTTAAAAACAACAGGTCACCATCCTTGTATTTGAAAGAATTGAAGAAAAACATATTTTTCTGAATATTTTCTATATAAATCAACCAAATGTAAATGGGTCTATTTTACCGATTGGGTTATGTCAAACTAGACAAAACTTGACTTTTGCTCATTTGCGTTTGGGATATGAGACGAAGAACCAATTTTAATGGATATATTTGAATATTAATAAATCAGGTGCGCCAGGTAATCAGGTGCGCCACTCTGTAATTATATAGAACGTCCTGACCATGCTGTACAAGTCACAGAACGAGATAGTAATTTATGGTTTGTACGGACCGAGGCGTTTACGCCGAGTTCCGTGCAAACGGTAAATTATCATCTCGTTCTGTGACTTGTACAAGTATGGTTGGACGTTATATATCTACTATATACCCGAAATTTTTAAAAATCTATTTAATTTTGCTTAACAACTAAAATTTTGATAAATGTGTATGGGTAGGTAGTCCGTATTTTGGTGTACGGACCACTGGTCTTACAGTATTTTTACGTCATATGCCGAAACGGTGTACATTTAACAGTATATACGGCATGGGTATATAGTAAATTGGAGAAATTGATAATACTTAAGTTTTGAAAACAACAGGTCACCATCCTTTTATTTGAAAGAATTGAAGAAAACAAATATTTTTCTGTATATTTTCTATATAAACCAACCAAATTTAAATGGGCCTATTTTACTTATTGGGTTATGTCAAACTACACAAAACTTGACTTTTGCTCATTTGATTTTGGGATATGCGACAGTTTTAAATGGATATATCTGAATATTTGTAAATCACCAGGTGGCGCCACTGTGTGTTGTAGGACATGCCTTTAAGTGCCCTAACGAGGCGTGAGTTGCTGAGCCGCTCAGTGACATACTTACAGTCGCATCCCAGGTCGTGCACGGTCATTATGACGACGTTACCGCTCGCCCTCTTCCCCTGCAAACACACAAACACACAGGGTTACTTTATGAGACGATGGGACAGTAAATCATTCCGTGCAAATCTTCTTCACCGAAGAAGATCAATCAAAATAAAGTCTTGCTATTCCACAAAATGGCAATTCAGTAAATATTTAAGTGGGTTCTTTTGTTATTACTTTTTATCATTTGCCATAAAGTATCTCTCTCCAGGGCAATTATTTCAGAAATAGGACTGTATAATGTATTCGTTTCTGCAACACATTAATATATATCGAGAAAGTGCCTAAACGGCTAGGAACAAAATGAACGATGTAAATGAAGATGGTGTGAAAAGATGGGTGGGTTTTAATCGCTGAAAGGCAAATGCTGGAAGTTGGGCGATTTATAAATTCTATTGAGTTTTGCAAATAACTCAGGATGATATAAGTTCAATATATCAGCAATTAGAAAATGAAAAAATAGGTATGTCACCATGCTAACTTTTATATGAGGGCCATCTGAAAATGTAAGTGCTTAACTATTGGTGTCTATGGGAAAATGCAATATTTTGACTCTGTTGCTAAATGACACTGATGTTCTATCTGCACATAATTCTGGATCATGATAGTTGGGAACATGTACAAATAAGAAATGCTAAAGAAATACTATGTCACCATGCTAATTTCTATGGGAAGGCCATCTGAAGAAGGTAAGTGCTTATCTATTGGTGTCTATGGGAAACTGCTACATTTTCATTTTCAGATGGCAGCACCAGTGCTGAATCTAGTAGAAACAGGGGGCACTGCAATACCTACCCGCATTTGTCTTTAAGTCTCTCGAGATTAGTTCCTACTAGGAAACTTTCTAGGAAACTTTTCATAATAGGAAACCTTCTCGGCATCTTAATGAATCACTACGTAATTCACGTTGCTTCGCCTTGTGAATTACTCCGCAATTCAAACTCGATGGTATACGAGCTCTGACCGTTAACTTTCATCAGTTTCCTCAACATGAATTGCCTTCAGTGTCATTTTCGGTGAAGACAATGAATATGCTAATCATGCCACGTGACATTTCAGGGGTTTAACAGAATGTGGAGAAAATTAATCATATTCTGTCCGTATTTAGTTCTCATCTTCCGGCAGATGTATAAATGAGTGTGCCGAGCCTTATTGCACTCAATCCCGAGGCTCAGCCAGTGGTTTGGTCTACAGAGGGGCAGGGGAAGGTTTGTACAGGGAATTGGGTCTGGCAGGTCTATAGACACAATGGTGGTGTAGGAGGACTGCTGAACAGCGTTTACACTGACCAATGAGCGACGAGCTTCTGCAGAGAGTCAGGACTGACACATTCACTGAAGCATGAAGTACAGCATTTATCCTACCCCTCATATAAATCTACGTACACTTCACATGGTGTGACTGTATGCCACGGTTGTGCCATATAATTTTCATATGCCACACATAACATATGAAGTTAAAAACATGTGACAGGGCAGGATAAAATCTAAACATCATAAAATGTGTGTACATGGCATTCGTTGTCTTCTGCTACAGATATCACTCAGCTCTGCTTTGTGATATCATCCAGCGAAAACAACTCACGCAATACAAACAATCATATGAAATTTCGTGACATTTGTTGATGATATCACCAAGCACACCCTCCTGTGTTCTGTGGACATAGAATCCGGCTGGAAAGCTCTGTGGACGTAGAATCCGGCTGGAGAGTGTGTATGTGGATCTCCTTGCCTCGCACAGACCCTCAGATGATTGCCTACCGCCTTACTTCAGCTCAGTGCCTCAATAGAACAGGGCCACTGAGGCTCAGACCCACCTTATTAATGGCCTAGAGTCAGTGCCCTCCACGCCCTTATCACATGCGTCATCTGATACCTACCTCTCCCTATTTCCCGTTCCTGGAATGCAATACCTAGGAACAGAGTTTGCCATATATGGTCATATGCAAAGTGGTTTATCTGATTAAAAATTGGCAAACCCACTGTGTAGCAACTGCATAACATTTTACGCAGAGCAGTACAGACTTGTATATCCAAATCCATGAGCTAAGCATTTGTATCCCATTTGATGAGATACAGATGCTGCAGGCTGTGGTGTGGCGTACTTAGATACAGCGCAGCCTTGGTGTATTTTTTTTTTGCACAGATATACTTCCATGATCAGTTTGTTTATGCTCCCTTTATTGAAACCCTGTTTCGTGTATACATAGCACAGCATGAAAAGAATGATTTATTAATCCTAGTACAGTCAGAAAAATACACCAAAATATCTGAAAAAGAATTGTTGTGGGTTTAGTACTACACACTTATGCCCCAAAATACTGCAAATACCAACCTCTGCTATGCAAGTGGTAGTTGAGCCATACCACCATACTGTGCCGGTATGGCGCCGTACCACGATACGTTGGAAACGTGTAATAACGGAAATATGAAAATATATCATAAATAATCAATATCCGGACAAAAAAAAAACCCAGAAAATTAACAAGTAATATCCTGAGACTGATATTTGCAAGGAAAAGAATTTTCTATGAGTCTTAAATCTATTTACGACAACGTGGCTATGAAGATTGTGGTAAAGCACGCTAGCAAATGACCGGGAACCAGCTTAAGTTAGTAGCAGAAATGACTTCCGCACTACCAGTCTAGTTTGATTTTCGCTTCGACGTCGACATATTTTGGTGAGTATTTAAATATTTACAGATATTTAGAGGTGTATGGTACGAGTGAAACTTGTTAACCTAATTGGGATGGCTTCTCGTACTTTGTTACTATCGGTGAAATAATTTTACCGATAGTAACGCGGTACGAGGAGCCGTCCCAATTAGGTTGACAAGTTTCCCTAAAATATCAGAAGGCTGAATGACCATTAATACTGGAATCAGTTACGTCGTGTGAATCTGTGATTGTGCAAAATGTGGCTAACGTCCACCAGACGGCGGGACAGTCAAGTCCCGCTCGTGGGTATCTCGCGACCGCGTTAGGGGAGCTCTAGTGGAGCAAGACCGCCGATCGGGTGCCGATCGAGGTGAAACTGACAAATAAACCTGCTTGCGGCAGTGGAGCGCTAATGGAGCAGCACCACTGTTTAGGGTAAGACCAACTCAGGTGGAGAACGGGTTTAGAATGGGTGGAGAACAAGGATCGGCACTGCACGAAAACCATCATTTTACATATGAATGCGCCGGGCGTATATAAGTAGGTATTTTGCGTCTACAAGGTCGTCCTAGTCCCTGTGTGTATACACCTCATCTGTCAGCATATATATAAGCGTCCAGTGAACAGGGCTTCACTGGGAGCGGGCGGGGGGAGCGGGCGGGGGGAGCGGGCGGGGGGAGCGGGCGGGGGGAGCGGGCGGGGGGAGGTGGGGGGGTTGGGGGGGAGGGCTTCCTACTGAGGACACCTGTACCTTTACCAACACAAAGGGCAGGAGGTGGCGGGGGCAGAGGAAATTTCCTCTCATATACGCCGGGTGTGAAATACAGCCAAGACGCATCTGTCGTATATAAGGCATGGGCGTATATATATATGAAAACAAGTCAATATTCAGCCAATACATGCACTTCCGTGATGGCGTATATATGAATAAAACGGTGGTTTTCGTGCAGTGCGGCACAGTGGAGCACGGCCTTTACGTCATGTGTGTGTGTGTTGTGGGGTGCAAAGTTTGTACATAATAGGCCTATCGTCCCTTACGATCTATGTCAAAGATACGACAATTTGTGAGAACGATTCACGTGTCTCCCTACGATCTACTGTATGTAATGAGATTGAGCTTTTTTGTTATAGATTTATTAGCGACAATCTCTTTCACCTTGGCAGGTGTTTTACAAAGTGATAGTCGTACGACTATAATACAAGAATATCTTGTTTCAAATACAATAGCAAACGATTAATGGTTAGTATTACCGTCATCCAAAGTAAATATCATATCCACTTTTCATATTCGAGTTCATCAAGTTATATGACATATAGTCCCTATCAGATAGATCGTTAGATGATCGTATCGTCCACTGCTCGTTTCGTTCACAATTTATGTAACGGACCCCTGGATAACCTGGGGGGGGGGGGCGTTGAATAAACTACGAACGACAAAAAAGTATCTTAGAATTGTCTCTGGGGCCATAGCGTTGTATAAAATAATGTGTTGTAAGCATAAGATCTTTTGATGATAAGAGCAACCTTAAGCTCTTACAAGGTGTTGTATACAAGTACGTTAATTTATAAAATATATTATGTTTTGTCATACAACACTGAATGGTAAAAATCGTCCATGATTTCGTTTATCGTTGGAGTGACTGTATCATCCAGCACCAGCACCAGAAAAGATCGAACTTTATTCAACAGCCCCCTTGACTACAATAAAAACGGCGACAGAAAAAAAACAACCAGTATCAAACCATATTTAATGTATTTGTCTGGTTTGTTCATGCAGATACATTGATTATTTCTACCCTATCAACTAAAACCCCACTTGATTGATCACAATTTTCCATATTGTCTCAACTGACTTTGATGAAAAGAAGAGATCGGCCCGGCAGTCCGTCTGTCAGTCTGCAGAGGGCGCTGTCATCTTGTCCAGCCCCAGAGGGACTCCGAACAGCTCCCCCCCCCCCCCAAGCCCCCCCCCCCCCTGCCCCCCCCCCCCCGGCAACCCCCGCCCCCTCAGCCCCCAGCCCACCGCCCCCCCCCCCCCCGTCTCGGAACACACGGGTCGCCCCAAGGAGTCGCCCCCAACTCGGGACACGGGAACGTCTAGACTTGCTCAAGTCTTTGATTATCACGTTTTGATTGTGGACGTTCATTAAATGATTGAATAAAATTAGGATGGAGTGCAGCGCAACCTTCCCTGACTGGCCCAGGAATTACATTGTTCAGAGGAGTGTAGGGGGAGGGGGAGGGGTAGGACAGGGAAATAGAAGTGGAGGGGAAGGACACAAACACAAAGGGACTGAGGTCAGTCAACGGGGGAGGGGGAGGACACAGGGACTGAGGCCAGTCTACAGGGGGAGGGGAGGACACAGGGACTGAGGCCAGTCTACAGGGGGGAAGGGGGAGGACACAGGGACTGAGACCAGTCTATAGGGGGAGGGGGGCACAGGGACTGAGACCAGTCTACAGGGGGAGGGGTAGGACACAGGGTCTGAGACCAGTCTATAGGGGGAGGGGTAGGACACAGAAACTAAGGTGGAGTGTAGGGGAGGGTAAGGGAGGCGGACAGGGAGGTAGAGGGGGAGGGGTAGGACACAGAAACTAAGGTGGAGTGTAGGGGAGGGGTAAGGGAGGCGGACAGGGAGGTAGAGGGGGAGGGGTAGGACACAGAAACTAAGGTGGAGTGTAGGGGGAGGGGTAAGGGAGGCGGACAGGAGGTAGAGGTGGAGGGGTAGGACACAGAAACTAAGGTGGAGTGTAGGGGAGGGGTAAGGGAGGCGGACAGGGAGGTAGAGGTGGAGGGGTAGGACACAGGGACTAAGGTGGAGTGTAGGGGGAGGGGTAAGGGAGGCGGACAGGGAGGTAGAGGTGGAGGGGTAGGACACAGGGACTGAGGTGGAGTGTAGGGGAGGGGTGAGGGAGGCGGACAGGGAGGTAGAGGTGGAGGGGTAGGACACAGGGACTGAGGTGGAGAGTAGGGGAGGGGTGAGGGAGGCGGACAGGGAGGTAGAGGTGGAGGGGTAGGACACAGGGACTGAGGTGGAGTGTAGGGGAGGGGTAAGGGAGGCGGACAGGGGAGGTAGAGGTGGAGGGGTAGGACACAGTGACTGAGGTGGAGTGTAGGGGGAGGGGAGGGGTAGGACAGGGAGGTAGAGGTGGAGGGGTAGGACACAGGGACTGAGGTGGAGTGTAGGGGAGGGGTGAGGGAGGCGGACAGGGAGGTAGAGGTGGAGGGGTAGGACACAGGCACTGAGGTGGAGTGTAGGGGAGGGGTAAGGGAGGCGGACAGGGAGGTAGAGGTGGAGGGGTAGGACACAGGGACTAAGGTGGAGAGTAGGGGAGGGGTCAGGGAGGCGGACAGGGAGGTAGAGGTGGAGGGGTAGGACACAGGGACTGAGGTGGAGTGTAGGGGGAGGGGAGGGGTAGGACAGGGAGGTAGAGGTGGAGGGGTAGGACACAGGGACTGAGGTGGAGTGTAGGGGGGGGTGAGGGAGGCGGACAGGGAGGTAGAGGTGGAGGGGTAGGACACAGGCACGGAGGTGGAGTGTAGGGGGAGGGGTGAGGGAGGTGGACAGGGAGGTAGAGGTGTAGGGGTAGGACACAGGGACTGAGGTGGAGTGTAGGGGAGGGGTAAGGGAGGCGGACAGGGAGGTAGAGGTGGAGGGGTAGGACACAGTGACTGAGGTGGAGTGTAGGGGAGGGGTAAGGGAGGCGGACAGGGAAGTGGAGGGGTAGGACACAGTGACTGAGGTGGAGTGTAGGGGGAGGGGAGGGGTAGGACAGGGAGGTAGAGGTGGAGGGGTAGGACACAGTGACTGAGGTGGAGCGTAGGGGAGGGGTAAGGGAGGCGGACAGGGAGGTAGAGGTGGAGGGGTAGGACACAGTGACTGAGGTGGAGTGTAGGGGAGGGGTAAGGGAGGTGGACAGGGAGGTAGAGGTGGAGGGGTAGGACACAGTGACTGAGGTGGAGTGTAGGGGAGGGGTAAGGGAGGTGGACAGGGAGGTAGAGGTGGAGGGGTAGGACACAGTGACTGAGGTGGAGTGTAGGGGAGGGGTGAGGGAGGCGGACAGGGAGGTAGAGGTGGAGGGGTAGGACACAGGGACTGAGGTGGAGTGTAGGGGAGGGGTAAGGGAGGCGGACAGGGAGGTAGAGGTGGAGGGGTAGGACACAGGGACTGAGGTGGAGTGTAGGGGGGGGGGGGTGAGGGAGGCGGACAGGGAGGTAGAGGTGGAGGGGTAGGACACAGGCACTGAGGTGGAGTGTAGGGGGAGGGGTGAGGGAGGTGGACAGGGAGGTAGAGGTGGAGGGGTAGGACACAGGGACTGAGGTGGAGTGTAGGGGAGAGGTAAGGGAGGCGGACAGGGAGGTAGAGGTGGAGGGGTAGGACACAGGGACTGAGGTGGAGTGTAGGGGGAGCGGTAAGGGAGGTGGACAGGGAGGCAGAGGTGTAGGGGTAGGACACAGGCACTGAGGTGGAGTGTAGGGGGAGGGGTAAGGGAGGCGGACAGGGAGGTAGAGGTGGAGGGGTAGGACACAGTGACTGAGGTGGAGTGTAGGGGAGGGGTAAGGGAGGTGGACAGGGAGGTAGAGGTGTAGGGGTAGGACACAGGGACTGAGGTGGAGTGTAGGGGAGGGGTAAGGGAGGCGGACAGGGAGGTAGAGGTGGAGGGGTAGGACACAGTGACTGAGGTGGAGTGTAGGGGAGGGGTAAGGGAGGCGGACAGGGAAGTGGAGGGGTAGGACACAGTGACTGAGGTGGAGTGTAGGGGGAGGGGAGGGGTAGGACAGGGAGGTAGAGGTGGAGGGGTAGGACACAGTGACTGAGGTGGAGCGTAGGGGAGGGGTAAGGGAGGCGGACAGGGAGGTAGAGGTGGAGGGGTAGGACACAGTGACTGAGGTGGAGTGTAGGGGAGGGGTAAGGGAGGTGGACAGGGAGGTAGAGGTGGAGGGGTAGGACACAGGCACTGAGGTGGAGTGTAGGGGGAGGGGTGAGGGAGGTGGACAGGGAGGTAGAGGTGGAGGGGTAGGACACAGGGACTGAGGTGGAGTGTAGGGGAGAGGTAAGGGAGGCGGACAGGGAGGTAGAGGTGGAGGGGTAGGACACAGGGACTGAGGTGGAGTGTAGGGGGAGCGGTAAGGGAGGTGGACAGGGAGGCAGAGGTGTAGGGGTAGGACACAGGGACTGAGGTGGAGTGTAGGGGAGGGGTAAGGGAGGCGGACAGGGAGGTAGAGGTGGAGGGGTAGGACACAGTGACTGAGGTGGAGTGTAGGGGGAGGGGTAAGGGAGGTAGACAGGGAGGTAGAGGTGGAGGGGTAGGACACAGAAACTAAGGTGGAGTGTAGGGGAGGGGTGAGGGAGGCGGACAGGGAGGTAGAGGTGGAGGGGTAGGACACAGGCACTGAGGTGGAGTGTAGGGGGAGGGGTAAGGGAGGCGGACAGGGAGGTAGAGGTGGAGGGGTAGGACACAGTGACTGAGGTGGAGTGTAGGGGAGGGGTAAGGGAGGTGGACAGGGAGGTAGAGGTGGAGGGGTAGGACACAGTGACTGAGGTGGAGTGTAGGGGAGGGGTAAGGGAGGAGGACAGGGAGGTAGAGGTGGAGGGGTAGGACACAGTGACTGAGGTGGAGTGTAGGGGAGGGGTGAGGGAGGCGGACAGGGAGGTAGAGGTGGAGGGGTAGGACACAGGGACTGAGGTGGAGTGTAGGGGAGGGGTAAGGGAGGCGGACAGGGAGGTAGAGGTGGAGGGGTAGGACACAGGGACTGAGGTGGAGTGTAGGGGGGGGGGGTGAGGGAGGCGGACAGGGAGGTAGAGGTGGAGGGGTAGGACACAGGCACTGAGGTGGAGTGTAGGGGGAGGGGTGAGGGAGGTGGACAGGGAGGTAGAGGTGGAGTGGTAGGACACAGGGACTGAGGTGGAGTGTAGGGGAGGGGTAAGGGAGGTAGACAGGGAGGTAGAGGTGGAGGGGTAGGACACAGGCACTGAGGTGGAGTGTAGGGGGAGGGGTGAGGGAGGTGGACAGGGAGGTAGAGGTGGAGGGGTAGGACACAGGGACTGAGGTGGAGTGTAGGGGGAGGGGTGAGGGAGGCGGACAGGGAGGTAGAGGTGGAGTGTAGGAAACTGAGGCCAGTCTAGGGTACCTCCTAAATGACCACTACTTTGTCCTCCCGGCAGGCACAGCCTTATTTTCCCTTGTCAACGTTTCCGGATCCGCTAGGGGTCGCGCGTGCGCAGTGAGGTAGCGGGAGACGCTTCCGGGTAATTTGAGAAGGGACGTGAACTCGCTGAGTCAGCGCTTTAAGGTGCGGGGGGGGGGGGCTGTGGCTGGGGGGAGCACGGACCTGGTACGAGGCCTGGGTCCCGTAGACGGGTGCGGTGAAGGTGGTGTGTGTGTGTGTGTGTGTGGCGGGTGTGGGAAGTCAATGTCCATGATTGAATCCCACCGACCCAGGTCCAATCACGTAGATCCCCCTGAGGCAAACTACGATGCCTCCAGCTAGAGATACGCTCAAACAGGCACTTCATTCTACTTTACATTTATAACCCCCACCTCCTTCTCCATTCACACACACTGTGTTACATACCCTGCCATAAGTGTGTAAACTGGTGAATAAACATATTTATCACCAACCTAATACAAGGTACACAATACAAGGTAATACAATACACACTTCATTCTACTTTACATTTATAACTCCCTCTCCTTCTCCATTCACACTATGTTACATACCATGATCATAAATGTGTAAACTGGTGAATAAACAGATTGATTACCCACCTAATACGGAGTCTCCATACTAAGCCTATCGAGATTACAGATCACTACTGAGTAGAATGTGGACCGCCGGAATCTCCTAGGAGAATACGGCTTTTTCGGCCACCTGACGGGCATTATAGGAACTAATTCATATAAACAAAGCACGGCACTGGGGTCGAATGTCTAATTATATATTAGATTTTTTTCCTAATAATTACTCGAAAGGTGAGTAATAAATACAGCATAACCATGATTTCGATTTGTGTGGCCGTATTCTCCTTGTAGTTGACACTACGTAATACTCCTCACTATCGCCCGGAGTTTTACTTCGCGCCAACTACGCGGAGAATACAGCCACTCAGATCGAAATCGTGATAATATTGTGTATTTATAATCCACCTAATACAAGGTACACAATACAAGGTAATACAATACACACTACATTCTACTTTACATTTATAACCCCCACCCCTTCTCTATTCCCACACACACTATGTTACATAATGATAAGTGCGTGAACTTGTGAATGAACAGAAATATGAGGATGCATCACGTTATGTATGAGGCCCTGCACATTGATTCTGATTAGGAATGTAATGATCTAACTGAGTATGCGCTAATTGTACTCATATTGAGCGCCGACTTGTATGCCCTATTCATAATGCTTATTCATCATAAGCAGAAGACCGCTTATGAATAATAATAATAATAATAATAATAATAATACAATGTAGTAATGATGATGATAATAATAATAATAATAATAATACAATGCAGTAATGATGATGATAATAATAATACAATGTAGTAATGATGATGATGATAATAATAATAATAATAATAATAATACAATGTAGTAATGATGATGATAATAATAATAATAATGATAATAATAATAATAATAATAATAATAATAGCAATAATAAAAATAATAATAACAATAATCATTATTTAAAAAAAGAGCTCGCTTGTTTTTCTTTGATATTTCTTATCTATTCTTTTTAATTAAAAACACGATTTAATTGGGCAAGATTAAAACTCTTATAGTAGTAATTCAATGACATCACATATCAATATATTGAACGTTAATTATCACAATAATATTACTCCATTTATTTATCTATATTTTCAATAAACGAGCATTACTCTTTTTATTGGTCTTAATTTCCGCTTACAATAACAACAATAACAGCAATGATAATAGATAATAATTAAAACAACAACAATAACAGTAATAATAACGATGACGTATTATGATGATAATGATGATAATAATAATAATAATAATAATAATAATAATAATAAAACCACTAACATACATCCGCAGCTCACATGAACACATACTTATGATATGGACACACTGAATGACATGCATCCATGTAAACACCCCGTGACAGTGATAGACACCCACCTCCCCCAACACACACACAGTGACAGGCACCCTCACGCAAACCCCTCATACCTCATACACCATGACCGTGTACCTAGATACGGACCCCGTCTAACGGATAGACCCTGCCCCGGCCCGGTCTGCCTCCAGGCGGGCCGCCGCCACTGACACCCTCTACTCCCGCCGCTCCAGGGCCGGGCGCGCCTCCTAAAGGTGGGCTGCCTGGAGAAGGCCAGGCGGGATTGTATTATTCAGGTCACGATCCGCATCACGATAGACGTTCACACCGTCACGTGTCTCATTAGAGGAGCATTCAGCGAGCATTTCCGAGCAGCATCTCCGAGCATTTCCGAGCATTTCCGAGAATTTTCGAGCATCTCCGAGGAGCTCCGAGCATTTTCGAGCAGCACCGAGCATCTTTGAGGATCCGCGAGCAGCCCCGAGCAGCTCCAGGCAGCTCCGAGTAGCCCCGAAGAGCCCCGGGCAGCCCCGAACAGCTCCGAGCAGCTCTCAACATCCCCGAGCTGCCCCGAGAAGCTCTGAGCAGCTCTGAACAGCTCCGAGCAGCCCTGAGCAGCAGCCCTGGGCAGCTCTAAGGAGCTCCGAGTAGCTCTAAACATCTCTGAGCAGCTCTGAACAGCCCCAAGCAGCCCTTAACAGACACGAGCAACCCTGTGCAGCTCTGAAAAGCCCCGAGCAACCCCGTGCAGCTCTGAACAAACCCGAGCAACTCCGTGCAGCTCTGAGCAGCCCCGAGCAACCCCGTGCAGCCCTTAACAGACACGAGCAACCCCGTGCAGCTCTGAAAAGCCCCAAGCAACTTCGTGCAGCTCTTAAAAGCCCAGAGCAACCCCGTGCAGCTCTGAAAAGCCCCGAGCAACCCCGTGCAGCTCTGAAAAGCCCTGAGCAACCCCGTGCAGCTCTGAAAAGCCCCGAGCATCCCCGTACAGCTCTAAAAAGCCCGGAGCAACCCCGTGCAGCTCTGAAAAGCCCCGAGCAACCCCCTGCAGCTCTGAAAAGCCCCGAGCAACCCCGTGCAGCTCTAAAAAGCCCCGAGCAACCCCGTGCAGCTCTAAAAAGCCCAGAGCAACCCCATGCAGCTCTGAATAACCCCGAGCAACCCCGTGCAGCTCAGAGCAGCCCCGAGCAACCTCGTGCAGCCCTGAACACCCCCGAGCAACTCTTATTAGCAGACCCGTCATGTAGCACAGACATGTCCTATATGCTGCCAAAGCAGCTGATTAATGTTTTAAATAGATACTGGAATAAATACCCATTATCATACACCTCTGCACATTGTTCTTATACTTACTGACCTCTGCTCCTTATATTGTAAAATTCATGTATGGCTTACTGTGCCGTACGCTGTTGTACGGACCAGCTCTTGTCGCCAAATCTGAATTTGAATTCCGAATGTAGCTTTAATCTGGGAATTATACTTACTCATGCACTTAAAAATATGCCCCTCGCGCCTAACATCATCAGGACATGTACTTACTGGTCTGTGAGTTCGTAACAATTCATAGATTAAACGCCCAGTCAGTTTTTCCACTCTTATATATGTATTCGGCCGAAATTTGTCTTTCGAGAATCAAATGAGACAAGACCTAAGAAATTCCAGGATCGACAGATATTTAGTCTAAAATGGATGACACAGTTCATTGAAGAATGCCTATAGTTATTTATGAGTTCGAGACTGAGGAAGTAAGCCAAAAAAGGCGAACAAGACTAGAACACACCGACCACTATTCGTCGGCCCTCGGGAGGAGCACATCCACCTCCACCTTCCCCTTCATGGCTGTCCAACAGATAAGCCTCAAGTAATTATCTGAGCGCCGCCACCGTCCATGCTCCAGTTGGCACCACCCCTCTTTATCACCCAGTGGATACAAAGTATCTAATGAGAATGTATGGAGACTCAGTAAACAACGACCCATTGTTTATCACCCAGTGGATACAAAGTATCTAATGAGAATGTATGGAGACTCAGTAAACAACGACCCATTGTTTATCACCCAGTGTATACAAAGTCTCTATCGAGAATGTATGGGGACTCAGTAAACCACTACCCATTGTTTATCACCCAGCGTATACAAAGTCTCTATCGAGAATGTACGGGGACTCACTAAACCACTACCCATTGTTTATCACCCAGCGTATACAAAGTCTCTATCGAGAATGTATGGGGACTCAGTAAACCACTACCCATTGTTTATCACCCAGCGTATACAAAGTGTCTATCGAGAATGTATGGGGACTCAGTAAACCACTACTCCCATTGTTTATTACCCAGCGTATACAAAGTCTCTATTGAGAATGTATGAGGACTCAGTAAACCACTACCCATTGTTTATCACCCAGCGTATACAAAGTCTCTATTGAGAATGTATGGGGACTCAGTAAACCACTACCCATTGTTTATCACCCAGCGTATACAAAGTCTCTATCGAGAATGTACGGGGACTCACTAAACCACTACCCATTGTTTATCACCCAGCGTATACAAAGTCTCTATTGAGAATGTATGGGGACTCACTAAACCACTACCCATTGTTTATCACCCAGTGGATACAAAGTCTCTATCGAGAATGTATGGGGACTCAGTAAACCACTACTCATTATTTATCACCCAGCAGATACAAAGTCTCTATCGAGAATGTATGGGGACTCAGTAAACCACTACCCATTGTTTATCACCCAGCAGATACAAAGTCTCTATTGAGAATGTATGGGGACTCAGTAAACCACTACCCATTGTTTATCACCCAGCAGATACAAAGTCTCTATTGAGAATGTATGGGGACTCAGTAAACCACTACCCATTGTTTATTATCTGTCGTATACAAAGCCTCCATTGAGGATGTATGGGGGCTCAGTAAACCACGACCCATTGTTTATTATCTGTCGTATACAAAGCCTCCATTGAGGATGTATGGGGACTCAGTAAACCACGACCCATTGTTTATTATCTGTCGTATACAAAGTCTCTATTGAGAATGTATGGGGACTCAGTAAACCACTACCCATTGTTTATCACCCAGTGGATACAAAGTGCAATAAAAATGTTTCTGCAAGACATTTAGTTCAAGACACCACAGCACTGTCAAGCATGGCAGTAATTTGGTGTAGACTTACACCAATAATTTTTTTAGACAGCCTGAATCTGGATAAATCCGTTGACAAGCATCTAAGAATTTTTTTAAATCACATTACACCAATAATATAGTTTGCCATTTCCCCATCATTTTAACATGCCAATCATGTTATGACATTAATTTCTGATGAGATTATTATGACTGATTATAAATAATTGATATCAAATGAACATTAAAGAAAATTGTTTTGAAGTACAAGATAATTTGACCTCATAATGGATGGGACTTTTTTTCCGGAATCTCCTGCAGGAGATTCTGACATGCCAGAATCTCCCGGTAGCCGATTGCAGGTGCTCTATACATTTCCTATGGAGACTACGTATTTGGTGGGTAATAAAAATACCCTCCCCCTCACCCGCCCGCTGTATACGACCTTCCCGCTGTCAGCGACCAGCTGCCGTAGATCAGATAAAACAATGCATTATAGAGACGAGTCGCCGGGCACCAGCCGGTCGTCTGCGTGACGTCACAGCGTTCTGATGACCGCCTTTTTAGATCTGGTGTTCAGCGTTCTGATGGCCGCTTTTTATAGGTCTGGTGTACCACCCAGCGTTTATTATTTACATATAGATTCCACCATCTGTACACTGTTTTCACTTTATTGAACTAATAGAGCATTATATATGCGTTATTACTTATACCTTTGGACGTATGACCTACATACACTACCACCAGCTGCCCATGACGTATTTATGGCCGTTCGTCACAGTGACACGAACGGGGTATGACGTCACGTGACTAAGTAAAAGCATTATTAGCAGTTAGATGAAGTTGGTAATGTCTGGTATCACAATATGACCTTCACCATTTGGGTTAAACAAATGTACCCACTATTGAGTCGCCAACTCAGTACCCAACCTAGCTTATAGGAGGCCAGCAAGCATGATCACATTTTTGTAACATCCCTCACCTCAAGGGTACTTGAGTCCCAGGATGAACGCCTGAGATAATGTACCAGGTGTGTCCCTCCATGTGAATCCAATTCGATTTTCCCTTGAGACTTGTAAAAGCATTTTGCTATGAGAATTCTGTACCAAAGGAGAATTGTACGAGAAAAGGAAAGGTGTGAAGTAAACCCGTCTGAGGTACATTAGTCTCTACATGTAATCCCACTTAATATCAAAATCTCTTGAGATTCTGTACCTTGTTAGGGGTAATCTTCACCGACAATTGCGAGGGAAAATACTAGTCTCAGGGAAATTGAACCATTCAGACAAGGAGCTTGTGTTCCAATAGAGAATCTTAGCAGGTTTTTGTATCAGACAAACACCCTGTGAGGTACATGAATCTCAGCAGGATTTGTCTCCGAAAAAAAATTCTGTAAGGTACATGAATTCCATCAGGATTTGTCTCGAACACCCTGTGAGGTACATGAATCTCAGCAGGATTTGTATCAAACAAACACCCTGTCAGGTACATGAATCTCAGCAGGATTTGTCTTAGACAAACACCCTGTGAGGTCTATGAATCTCAGCAGGATTTGTCTCAGACAAACACCCTGTGAGGTACATGAATCCCAGCAGGATTTGTCTCAGACAAACACCCTGTAAGGTACATGAATCTCAGCAGGATTTGTCTCAGTAAAAAACAGCCTTTGAGGTACATGAATCTCAGCAGGATTTGTCTCCAAAAAGAAATCCTGTTAGGTACATGAATTCCAGCAGGAATTGTCTCAAACACCCTGTGAGGTACATGAATCTCAGCAGGATTTATCTCAGACAAACACCCTGTGAGGTACATGAATCTCAGCAGGATTTGTCTCAGACGAACATCCTGTGAGGTACATGAATCCCACTTTAGGGAACTGCTCCAGAGAACACACGGAATTAGACAGGGAGTTGCGGTCTTCTACTGCACAAAGCAAACAGAGATGACGTTATATCTTTACATCTGTTGCTTGTGGTCCATTATAGTAATGATGTACCTTTATGTGTCAACATGTATCGGAAGAAATAAATATTTAGGCACACTATTCCGTTATCGGTAAAAACAGCGCTTCTGGGACCCGTTTCATAAATAATGAGGGTACAAGAAAAGTTTAATTCATATTAGCGGCACCAATAATGAAATCACCAACGAAAATTTCGTTACAGCGTTTCATAAATATCTTTATTATTCAGGTTTGATTTCGTTCGTTATTCTTGCACATTCTTGTATTATCGCCCGAAGGCCGCATATGCCCTTGGAAATGGTTGTATAAGCAGAGGCCTATACTAAGCGTATTTAACTTACATGTGAGGCAACTGCTTTCAGATATTATTGAGATATTAGATTTTTGGCTTCAAATAGTTTTAAATGTCCATTTTAGGTAGATTGTGTTTGTTTTGCCGATACCGGTACGCAGGAGACACATGGCATCGGCGGCCATCTTGGTTCTGGTTGTTTTGTCAGTTTGAACTTGGATTTTCAGTAAGGTCTTCCGCATGGTGAAATATTATGAAAATTATGACATGTGGATGATACGTATGTCAGACATATATGATTCTTCGCTGAAAATATTGAAGGAGTTGAATATGATCTACTGCTTGAAAACCAGATGTTTAACTACGCGTGGGCTCTCTCTCTCTCCCTCTCTCTCTCCCTCCCCCTCTCCCTCTCCCCCTCCCTCTCCCCCTCCCTCCCTCCCTCCCTCTCTCTCTCCCTCTCTCTCCCTCTCTCTCCCTCTCTCTCCCTCCCTCCCTCTCTCCCTCTTCCTCTCTCTCTCTCCCTCTCTCTCTCCCTTCCCCCTCCCCCTCTCTCCCCCCTCTCCCTCTCCCTCCCCCTCTCCCTCTCTCTCTCCCTCTCCCTCTCCCTCCCCCTCCCACTCTCTCTCTCCCTCTCCCTCCCACTCTCTCTCTCTCTCCCCCTCTCCCTCTCTCTCTCTCTCCCTCTCTCTCACTCCCTCCCCCTCTCCCTCCCCCTCTCCCTCTCCCTCCCCCTCTCCCTCTCCCTCTCTCTCTCTCTCACTCTCTCTCACTCCCTCTCCCTCTCCCTCCCCCTCTCCCTCTCCCTCTCTCTCTCCCTCCCCCTCTCCCTCTCCCTCTCTCTCTCTCACTCTCTCGTAGTTCAGTGGAGTCAGGGAAAGAATAAAAATGACACATAATTCTCTCCTGGGTTATTTCGCCATCTCCATATACTACTTACAAGCCTCAGCGATTAGGGTTTTTTTAAACTACAAAAAAATGTTCTTAACCTCGAAAAGTAAAACCCATGTCACCTGGAAATTGAATATATATATATATAATTATCTCAAAGCGTTATAGAACACATTTTTGATTTCGCGATCAATATTATGATAATATGTGAAAATATACAGGAATTCTAAAATAATTTTTTTTTCACATTTAGTAAATCTCATGTTATTTTCTTCGAGTCCATTCATTTTAGTACATTCCCTATACAGATCGGCCAAATGTAAACTAACGTACTTAACACATGAGGTTAGGACTAGCTCACTAATATGCTATACTTCACTCTATATGTATTAGAATAAAGGTCAGAGTAACGGATTTGATTTGGTTGGTTGGTTGGTTTGATTTAACGTCCAGTTAACCATTTCAGGTTCTTACCAGACTTTCTCAAGGTTCTTTTACACCCCAAGGGTGATGATCGAATCTATGAAATCTCACCCCTACACATTTACCCAGGTGAGAGTTTTTTTACTTCCCACACTACATAGACATGGTATGAGAAGGATTGGCCTTTGATATAGCAGTAAATCTACCACTGCTGGGGGTGAAGGAAACAACTGGCTGCAGTGAGACCAGAATCAACAAAGGCTGATGACCTTGATAGTACAAGTCCAGTGCTCTTTACCACTGAGCTAACTCCCCACCCCGGTCGCTTTTGTTATGCTTGCGTGCAAGCATATCTGGTCTGCACCACGAGGAGGCGAGGTGACCAAGAGGGTGAACAGATTGGTAATTGCGGTCCACCCCAGCAGTCCAGATGTGTATTGATGATTGTCAGTATTTGTAAATCACCAGGGTATCAGCATTTTATCTCACCCCTGGTACAAGCTCAGCCATAAGAATAACGCTAGAAAAAAATACTCAATGATCACCTTAGTAAAGTGACAATACTACGCCACAGTCGTAGCGGAGTGAATGTGAGATGATGTCATACACTATTGACCAACTGGATTTGCGAAGCAATTTGAATTATTCTGATATTGTGATGTGATTTAATGTCAGTGAAAGGGGTGAGATAAATCCGGAACCACACTCGGATCGCGTTGTTGTACGAATCAATGTAAACCCATTCGCTGGATGGCCGTAAGATCTACTATGCAGAGGCTTGATTATGTACTTTTTTTTTGTGCAGTAAAAATAAAACCACAATACTCCACTTGTTTGGATGGGCCATATTTGTCGCTGTGCTTCGACTCGATGATGATTCCGGCCCATCAAAACTCGTCGAGTATTGTGTATTTATACGATTCTTGATGCAGTTCTACATAAGCACCTGCATGGGAAATGCTGACTCATCTAATTCTCTCGTCCTGATCTCTGCAGGGTCCCTGACCTATGGGCGAGTAATCATAGTCAGAAGATCCATGAATTACACCTGATGTCAGCCTGAATCCCATTACCAGGCATCCCAAAGAAATAGGACATCAAATCTCCAAGCTGGTTTCTCGTAAAAATCACGGATTGTCTTGCCCAGGGGGGTTGTCTGTGCAAGAGTGTATATCTATTGGACGGAGTCTCCATACTAAAAGGAGTGTGTATTATCCACCTATTACGAAGTCTCCATACTAAACCTATAGGGAGTGTGTGTTATCCGCCTAATACAGAGTCTCAATACTAAACCTATAGGGAGTGTGTGTTATCCACCTAATACAGAGTCTCCATACTAAACCTATAGGGAGTGTGTATTATCCACCTAATACGGAGTCTCTATACTAAACCTATAGGGAGTGTGTGTTATCCACCTAATACAGAGTCTCCATACTAAACCTATAGGGAGTGTGTATTACTCACCTAATACAGAGTCTCCGTACTAAACCTATAGGGAGTGCGTATTATCCACCTAATATGGGGTCTCTAAACTAGACCTATAAAGCTAGACTGGCTCCAGTCCCTGCATCCTATGGCTACCTTCCTCGCTGGGATACAGGGACTGGTACAATCGGTAATGGTGTTAGATTTCTGGCGCTGTATAGCGCCAGTATTTCCAACACTCTCCATACAGATATCATGGCTACTGGTCAGATATCTGATGGGAGATTGATACCCTCTCACTTTGATTTAATCGGGTCACAGTCAGGAGTAGGCTAAATTTATTGCTATGACAAAACAGGCGGCCAGTGAACTGGAGGAGGGGATATGTGAGGGGTAGGAGGTAGTATAGGGCTACAGGGAGTGACTTGGGGTCATAAACAGGAGATTCTGTTTATAGTGGACAAGTCTTTGATTCATGGGCCAGTCAAAGAAGGATACATACGTTAATGAACTTTATTCTGATTGTGATTAATCATTTAATGAATGTTCATGATCATTGGCCAACTAGGAAGCACCAATAGATTTTTTTAAATACCGATGTGAGATCACTATTGACGCAAAACCGGTCTAGCTAGGAAATAACCAACTGACAGACTTTTAGGAGAACTGAAAAAAACCTCTACCGTTTTCGGCGGCCAATGGCAATGGGCTTATAAGGAGAAAGTATTTAATCAACGCGTTTTCGTAAGCCAATGGGAAATGCTCTTATAAAGCCTGTTTCCATTGGCTGACAAAAACATTGTAGATTTTTTTAGTTCTCCTAAGAGCCCATTTCCTTTATGCATCAGCAGTGCTAAAGGTCCGTCAGTGGTTCCTGATTGTTTTGTCGGCAAATGGAAACGGGCTTTAAGGGGAACTAAAAAAATCTCTGTCGTTTTCTTCGGCCAATGGAAACAGACTTTTAGGAGAACTAAAATAAATCTTCGCCGCTTTTGTCGGCCAATGTAAACAGACTTTAAGGGGAACTGAAAAAATCTCCCCCATTTTTGTTGACCAATGGAAACAGACTTTAAGGGTATTTATTACCCACCGATTACGGAGTCTCCATAGGAAATGTATAGGGCACCTGGAAAACTAAAACTAAGGGGAACTAAATACATCTCTACTGTTTTCTACAGCCAATGAAAACAGACTTTTAGGAAAACTAATATATAAAATCTTAGCCATTTTCGTCAGCCATTGTAAATAGAATTTAAGGGTAACTCAAAATATCTGTGGCGTTTGCCAATGGAAACGGGCTTCAAGAGGAACTAAAACAATCTCTGCAGTTTTTGTCGGCCAATGGAGACAGGCTTTAAGGGGAACTACAAAAATCTCTGCCATTTTTGTTGGCTAATGGAAACAGACTTTAAGCAGAATTCAAAAAATCTCCGCCGATTTTGTCGGCCAATGGAAACAAGCTTTATGATTGCATGGCGGCAATACCCCAGCAGACAGAGGGTTAGTGGTATGTCTCTCTGTTTAATATGGGGCGCCGTTCTGGACAAACCCCTTTCGTCAATATTTTCGTCATACAGTATACCTTTCGTACTACGGAATGTATTTCGTTCACGAAATACACTACGAAACGTATATTTCATACCCCAATAATTTTTCTTGGAACACAAAAATATTTTACGAAATACATTTTTGTTAACACAAATTTTTTGTTCCCAAACTAATAATTTTGTCCAAAAAATCCATTTCGTCAGAGACGAAATCCATTTCGTCCATCACAAAATAAATTTCGTCATTGACGAAATAAATTTCGTCTTTCACGAAATTCATTTCGTCGAGTTCCGTCTACATACACCAGGGGGCGACACTGTGCCGCTGCATTGGGGTGCATCTTCTGGTGTATCAACTACGGGTTAAAGTTCACTTTCCATAACCACTCCCCCACCAGGAACACGTATTTACCTCTATTAGATGGGCACCTCTACAATGCTGTCCCTCCACCATACTACCCCTCTACTATACTGCCCCTCCTCCATACTGCCCCTTTACCATACTGTCCCTCCACCATACTGCCCCTCTACAATACTGCCCCTCCACCATATTGTCCCTCCACCATACTGCAACTCCACCACACTGCCCCTCTACAATACTGTCCCTCCATCATACAGCCCCTCCACCATACTATTCGGGTCTGTATAGTTTAGAGGCACTTATGTGAGGGCCAGTATGGTTTAGGGCCAGTATGTTTAGGGCAGTAAGGTTGAGAGGCAGTATGGTTTAAGGACAGTATGGATTAAGGGCAGTATTGTTAAGAGGCAGTATTGTTGAGGAAAAGTATGGTGGTTGAGGGGAAGAATGGGTGAGGGGCAGTATGGTTAAGAGGCAGTATGGTAGAGGAGCAGTATGGTGTAAGGGAAGTATGGTTGAGGGGCAGTATGGTTGAGGGGGAATATGGTGGTTGAGGGAATGTATTGGTGAGGGGTGGTATGGTTAAGGGGCAGTATGGTTTAGGGGAAGTATGGTTAATGGGCAGTATGGTGGAGGGGCAGTTTGGTGGAGAGGGACAGTATTGTAAGGGGCAGTATGGTGGAGGGGCAGTATGATGGAGGGACAGTATCGTGGAGGGGCAGTATGGTGGAGGGGCAGTGTGGTGGAGGGGCAGCATTGTATAGGGACAGTACCCCTTAGTAACTATTACCATTCAATCAACATGGTAACACCACACTTGATGGTGTAGTGGTTAGAGTATCGGATGTTGATCTCCGGACCGCGGGTATGATTCCCGGCCGTGACTAATGGTTTTTTTTAAAACCTGAAATCTATTGATAAGCAGTTATTAATAAGAACAATTCGTGAACAATTAATAATATTGAACCCGATCTTGGAGATACAAGATATAAGGGATTTGGAGTGAAGTATTTGGGACAGGGAGAAGTATTTTAGGAAAGTATAAGGGATATGGTATAAGTATGGCGCCTCCAGCGGCACAGTTTCGTCCCCTGGTGTATGTAGAAGGAACTCGACGAAATGAATTTCGTGATTGACGAAATTTATTTCGTGATTGACGAAATTTATTTCGTGATTGACGAAATTTATTTCGTGATTGACGAAATTTATTTTGTGGACGAAATAAGTGGTTTGGGAAAAAAACATTTTGTACAATATTTTTGTCTTTTTAAAAAATTATGGGGTTCTTAAATATAGCTTTCGTTGTGTATTTCGTTGACGAAATAGAGAAGGAAACCATTATTTGATGACCCAAAATATTTGTTGGGACGAAAGGCATAGTATATTACGAAAATGAGGACGAAAGGGGTTTGTCCAGAACGGCGCCCCATAGTTTAATGGCCCACGAATAGATCATAAATAAAAAACCTCCCCTGTTTTCGTCAGCCAATGGAAACAGACTTTTAGGATAACTAAAAATTTCTCCACCGTTTCCCTCCACCGTGTTTCGTCGGCCAATTGGAACGGACTTTCAGGAGAACTAAAAAAATCGGCCAATGGAAACAGACTTTTAGCGGAACTAAAAAAATCTCCGCCTATTTATGACTGCATGGCGGCAATACCCCAGCAGACAGAGGGTTAGTGGTACATCCCTCTGTTTAATGGCCCGCGAATAGGTCATAAATCTCGAGACGTGGCAGAGGGCGGGGTGCAGCTACTTTTACGAGCAAACTCGCCCAGCAACACATTAACAATGAGAAGCGTGACCCACAATGGAGGGCGCAATAACGGCCGCCAGGGAAGACCCAGATCACGCGGCGTAAATCATCAGAGAAATCAGGAACAGAATCAAAAATGAAAAAAATAACACAAGCTCAGAATCAGTTGGTGTGCGTCTGAGATTCTGCTTTACCAAAGGGAAGGCTCTGACTACAGTAGAACCCCGCGTAAGTGGCCACCCGCCGTTCCGGACCAAAGTGTCCACTGACGCAGGGTGGCCGCTTACACGGGGTTAAAGTATAAGCTGATAGAGGTAATTGTTCGTAGCAAAGGTGTCCGTTAACGCGGGGTGTCCGCTTAAGCGGGGTGTCCATTAAGCAGGGTTCTACTGTATTTTCCTTATACAGTAGAACCCCGCCTAACGGACACCCTAAGTATGTAGACACCCTGCGTTAACGGACAGTTTCCCGCGGCACGGAAATTTTCCTCTCTGTGAGATTTGTATTTCAACCTGGCGTAAGCGCAACCCCACATAAGTGGACACCCCATGGAAGCGGAAGCGGAAGGTTATTTCAGTAGGAAAACACATTTAACACAACATGATACTTCATACGGACATCTTATCAATATCTGTTGTCCAGGGGAGAGACAAAGCTCCAGATTATCCTGATGTTTTTTTATGGTGGGTAAAGCCGGATGCCCATCTACCGATTTAGGGTTGAACGATTAGTTCCCAAATCATATAGGAGTCGGTCACCTTGTCGCAGGCAAATTACGTAACCTCTCGTTCGATCCGTACACTGATAAAATCGGTGAATGGTCCACTAATCGCTGGGGGGGGGGGGGAATCCAAAGAAACCGAGTGTTCACTAATCGCTGGGTAGCCTTGCCTAGCTGTCCTACATCTACCGACTCCGTTAGGATGGCTCGGCTGAGACAAATTACCGTCCGTTTGTCGTCGCCAAACATACATAAATGTTCCGAAATCGGTAGATGGACATTGGGCTTTAGAGAGGTGGGTAGAGTAGTGTCTAGAGAATCAGACAACAGGCAACTATCTGCGTAGACTCCTGTAGGCGTCTATGGGATGTCTGTGTGATTATAACATGCCACAGTATCATCTGTATAAAGGTGCATATAGAACCACAATGCCACTGAAATCCTGTATTATATGCCCTATAGCCTAACCATCGACACCTCGTGTAAGCGGACACTTTGACCCGGAACGGAGGGTGTCCGCTTTCGCGGGGTCCCACTTTTAAATTTCCATCGGTGTAAAATTCTTTACCAGTCTGTGTTATCATCACTCATAACGGAGTCTGCCTTTTTAGATAGTCGCATATCATGAACAGAATAGATGCGACTTCAGGTTTTGATTACAATGTATAGGTTCGTTCTGCGAGAAGTGGCCCAGGATTTCCCTGCGGACTCGTTGTGTTTCATTTACGTTATTAACGACGTTTTATGAGTCATATTTCTCGAAGCAGACGTCTTTAAAAGCCGCTTCAACAAGACCTCGCTGAAGTAAACCGTCTGGGAATAGAGTTTTTATCTGCATATGAATCAGCTCCGAACATGCAGCCACTACTCTCTTGTCAAATTTATTGTCTGTTAGTTTTCTTAAAGGCATAGCCTACAATACACGGTGGCGCCACCTGGTGATTCTTAAACAGTGTGTATTATCAGTCTTAACTGGTTGCTTGCGATTCATTTTTATATCAATTGAGTAAATCTGACGAATTGTCTAGTTTATACAAACCTAAAAGGTAGAATAGGCCAAATTATATTTACCTGATTCATATATAAATGTACTGAAAAATATGGGGTTTTTCCCATTCTTTCAAGAACAAGGATGGTGACCTATGATTTTCAAAACTGAAATGTATAGTCCTATACATCTACCATGTGCTGCGTGAGTATGAAGAAAATGGCATGGGTTTTACCAGGTGAAGAGCAACTTTTTAGAATTTCTAAATATTCTATTATAAAATGATCATAACATTGATCTCTAAATCAAAATCCAGCATGGTGACCCAATGTTAGATGGATGATGATAAGATAGTATAAGATAAGATAAGATAGTACTTCTCACAATATCCAAAGTGATGTCATTATATCACACCTTCATGGTAATCCAGAATAATTCGAATGTTATACAATAGTAATGATATGAACTATGATATATTTTTACATAGGTTCGAAAAAATATTATCAAAATATTTGCATTATTTCAATAAAAAAAAGAGCAATTACTCAAATTTCGGAAATGATGCCTCAAGGAATCATAGCGTACTGCGCCCGGGAATGCCTCCAGCCATCACAGCTTAACTAAAGGGATATGCCTGTGGACGTTTATACCAGACTAAGATAAATAGCACGACCAGAGGTCACAGAGATCACAGAGGGGTGTGTGGAGATCGCAGGTTATTAAACGGGCCCCCGCTCCACCTCCACCTGTCAGCACTCACCACACCACAAAGGAGATAACAGGGAGATGGCCGGGGACGGAGGTGGGGGTGTCAGGAGCAGGGTCTAGGCCCGTTTTAAGTTCCATCAATGGCGGCATTCCTTCAGTACAGGGATTATTCTGGTCGACTCACATCGCAGGTCCCTCGAGGATTCACCGTCGGTGCAGTATTATTGACAGACAGAGGTTTTTTGCTGTGTTACATGGTTTAACCTGTTTTCGTCGACCAATGAAAAGACTTTTAGGAGAACTCAAAAAATCTCCACCGGTTTTTGTCAGCCAATGAAAACAGACTTTTAGCAGAATTTTAAAAAGTCTCTGTCGTTTTTGTTGGCCAATGGAAACAGACTTTTAGCAGAATTCAAAAAATATCCGTCGTTTTTGTCGGCCAATGAAAACAGACTTTTAGGAGAACTAAAAGAAATCTCCTTTATTTTTGTCAGCCAATGGAAACAGACTTTTAGCAGAAATC
Source organism: Alentia gelatinosa (assembly GCA_950022655.1). Taxonomy (NCBI): domain Eukaryota; kingdom Metazoa; phylum Annelida; class Polychaeta; order Phyllodocida; family Polynoidae; genus Alentia; species Alentia gelatinosa. The sequence continues at coordinate 108,929,012 of OX465582.1, forward strand.
TCCGCCGATTTTGTCGGCCAATGAAGCAGTGTCTAGGCCGGTTTTAGGTTCCATCAATGGCGGCATTCCTTCAGTACAGGGATTATTCTGGTTGACTCATATCGCAGGTCCCTCGAGGATTCACCGTCGGTGCAGTATTATTGACAGACAGAGGTGGTTTTTTTTACCGTGTTACATGGTTTAAACTGTTTTCGTCGACCAATGAAAAGACTTTTAGGAGAACTCAAAAAATCTCCATCGGTTTTTGTCAACCAATGGAAACAGACTTTTAGGAGAACTAAAAAAAATTCTGCTGTTTCTGCTGGTAAATGTAAATGGGCTTTAAGGGAAACTACAGAAATTCCTGCTGTTTTTGTCAGCCAATGGAAACAGACTTTTAGCCGAACTCAAAAAATCTCCATCATTTTTGTCGGCCAAGGAAAACAGACTTTTAGCAGAACTAAAATAAATCTCCGTCATTTTTGTCAGCCTATGGAAACAGACTTTTAGCAGAACTAAAAAAACTTCTGCTGATTTTGTTGGCGAATGGAAACGGGCTTCAAGGGGAACTACAAAGATTTTCGCTGATTTCGTCAGCCAATGGAAACAGACTTTTAGCAGAAATCTCCGCCGATTTTGTCGGCCAATGAAGCAGTGTCTAGGTCGGTTTTAGGTTCCATCAATGGCGGCATTCCTTCAGTACAGGGATTATTCTGGTCGACTCACATCGCAGGTCCCTCGAGGATTCACCATCGGTGCAGTATTATTGACAGACAGAGGTGGTTTTTTTTACCGTGTTACATGGTTTAAACTGTTTTCGTCGACCAATGAAAAGACTTTTAGGAGAACTCAAAAAATCTCCATCGGTTTTTGTCAACCAATGGAAACAGACTTTTAGGAGAACTAAAAAAAATTCTGCTGTTTCTGCTGGTAAATGTAAATGGGCTTTAAGGGAAACTACAGAAATTCCTGCTGTTTTTGTCAGCCAATGGAAACAGACTTTTAGCCGAACTCAAAAAATCTCCATCATTTTTGTCGGCCAAGGAAAACAGACTTTTAGCAGAACTAAAATAAATCTCCGTCATTTTTGTCAGCCTATGGAAACAGACTTTTAGCAGAACTAAAAAAACTTCTGCTGATTTTGTTGGCGAATGGAAACGGGCTTCAAGGGGAACTACAAAGATTTTCGCTGATTTCGTCAGCCAATGGAAACAGACTTTTAGCAGAAATCTCCGCCGATTTTGTCGGCCAATGAAGCAGTGTCTAGGTCGGTTTTAGGTTCCATCAATGGCGGCATTCCTTCAGTACAGGGATTATTCTGGTCGACTCACATCGCAGGTCCCTCGAGGATTCACCGTCGGTGCAGTATTATTGACAGACAGAGGTGGTTTTTTTTACCGTGTTACATGGTTTAAACTGTTTTCGTCGACCAATGAAAAGACTTTTAGGAGAACTCAAAAAATCTCCATCGGTTTTTGTCAACCAATGGAAACAGACTTTTAGGAGAACTAAAAAAAATTCTGCTGTTTCTGCTGGTAAATGTAAATGGGCTTTAAGGGAAACTACAGAAATTCCTGCTGTTTTTGTCAGCCAATGGAAACAGACTTTTAGCCGAACTCAAAAAATCTCCATCATTTTTGTCGGCCAAGGAAAACAGACTTTTAGCAGAACTAAAATAAATCTCCGTCATTTTTGTCAGCCTAGGGAAACAGACTTTTAGCAGAACTAAAAAAACTTCTGCTGATTTTGTTGGCGAATGGAAACGGGCTTCAAGGGGAACTACAAAGATTTTCGCTGATTTCGTCAGCCAATGGAAACAGACTTTTAGCAGAAATCTCCGCCGATTTTGTCGGCCAATGAAGCAGTGTCTAGGCCGGTTTTAGGTTCCATCAATGGCGGCATTCCTTCAGTACAGGGACTATTCTGGTCGACTCACATCGCAGGTCCCTCGAGGATTCACCGTCGGTGCAGTATTATTGACAGTATGTGGGTTTTTTTACAGTGTTACATGGTTTAAACAGCTTTATAATCAATAGGAATACAGCAACATGAAGTACTCAGTGCACCATCGAGGTTTCATGTGGCGTATGCTGGATATACTATATGAAGACATGGTTAGTGTGCCTGCATGGAATTCGTTCAGAGATATTTTGGTCGGAAATATTCACCCAGTTCGAAGAGCGAGGTTAATATTATGGAGACTCTGTAATAGTCGGGGTAATAAGAAAGAAATTGATAAGTCTTAGGTCTGTGTCCCCGTTCGCCATCGAGTTTGGAGTGAGCAGTAATATGAACGAGGCGACAGCCGAGTGAATAAAACAACATAGTGAACGGGGACTCAGACCAAGCACAAATATGTTTCTGATTTTATCTTGGCCTGGAAATATCTATTTAATTATCACCCGTTGAGTATGAGTTACTGTACTCGCAAGCCTGTTGAGTACGAGTTCCTAACGTTAAGCCTATGGACGTTTATACCGGGCTAAGATAATGCAATATCTGACATGGTGAATACGAACACACGACCATGTCGCAGAGAAGGCAGATTCAGCTGTTTGCAAAATGCACACGCAGCAGAAACGACGACTGTAAATAGATGTCGATGATTGGCTGCTGTGAGCACCTATCAGTCCTGGGTCCAAACCATGGTTGTGTTTGGTTTTTTGGGTTTTTTTAAAATTTTATTTTTTTTGTTTAAAAATCATTAGCTATTCTTTTCCTCTGCCCTATATTACTGTCATATGTAAGGTCCAGTCAGCATGTAATTGTTACTCTTTTTCTTGTTGTGTTTTAGAATGGTCTGTCCATGTACTGTACTTGGGACTATTATCCCCAAATGTCAAGTGTACTTCGTAGATGTAATTCTTCTGAAGATTAGATCTTTAAGAGATTGATACACTTTAATAGGGATTTCACTCATCAAAGTATACTTTCTAGAAAAAAACGTTTGAAAATATTAAGGTTGAATATTCAAACAAACCAACAAAAAAAAAGGGAATTGCTTATAAAATACATCCCCAGAAATGTTACTGTTAAGAAGGAAGGAAATGAACTAAAATTGCTGTACAGTTTGCGTTACTATCTCGATGTGACTATTTGAGAAGAAACTGAATAAAATTCCCTTGATACGAAAAAAAAATTAAAAAAATCATTAGCTACAGTAAAACACGTTCACCAGTATCCTGGTGATCCATCACGTGGGTGTCACGCACATACATTAAATACTATCGTAAAACTGGATGACTTTTATTCTTCGCCACCGTATGCCACGACTGGAGTTTGGCATAGTAACTTCACGAGGCGAAGCCATGTGAAGTCCAGGGCCAAAACTCCAGGAGTGGAATGTGGTGGCCATTATTAAAATGAATCAAGTTTTGATTTTATCCTTCCCCGTCTCCTCGATTTTGGAATATCATGTGAAAACAATTGTGTATGCTGCTAGTGGCATATAAAACTCTGTATGCCAGTCAGCGTGGCATATAGAGGAAGCCTATGAAAGTTTAAGGTCAGATGAAAGTTTAGTGTCAGAGCTCGTATCCCATCGAGTTTGAATCGCGTTGTTATTCACAAGGAGAAGCCGGGTGAATTACGTAGTGATTCAAATGAGATGGGATTGAACTCTTACCCTAAACTTTAATTGGTTTCTGAATTTATCTCACGCTAAGATTTGTGACATCATCCCCCATTTGGTATAATTTCTACAATACTCCATGGACATTGAGCATGAGCTACAAATGCTATATCTATGGGGTAAAAATACCAGAGGTGAGATAAAGATTAATACTGTCTGGAACTTGAGACACACTGAATGGCTGGCTTGATACAAGGTGTCTGTAAAACGTATGATGATTACCAGTGCAGCGCAAGTCCTACCCTCAGACATCAATACCCAGGTCCAGGCCTGTCCTCATTAGAGACGGAGATGCTATGTGAGTAGCACGCTGAGCCAAGAGAGTAAATACTTGGATTTCCCCGATATCCTGTGCTTCTTTTCCATAATCACAGAACAAGGGGACATAGACACAATCTCTACCTACATAAGAGTTAGACAGATATGCAAAAGCGTATCTATCAGTAAAATTTGGTTCTTTGCGGCTCATTCTATTCTAAATGAGTAAATTTTAAGTTTTGCACAGTCTATCAAATCTTAATAGATAAAATAAGCCAATTCGCATTGGCTTGATTTATATGACAGGACAATGACATGGATTTTACTGTAAAAAACAACTTTTTGAAATGTCTATGTATTATATTATGAAACTATCATAATATTGATCTTTTATGGACAGCGAACAAACTTGATTACTATTAAATGATAACCTTTTTGCGAGGTACAGAAAATGGTTTTCATTCAAGATTCTTGACTATTAAACGGGCCCCAGGTGAGCCAAGTGTGATGACTGTGGAGATCAATCTCTAACTGGGACTCCTTACCACATGACATCAGTCATTCCAGCATTACCTAATATAACCTCATGCATCCGCACCACAATGTGATCAAGCTGGAGAGGCCTAGGTCAGGTAGGCACATTAGGGACTATGGTGGGATGTGAATTCAGAATAGTGTTTCCCTCAAAGATATTATAGATTGACTTCTGCTGCATATCTAATTGGTTTAAGTGAGCATTTGTTTGTATATTACAACTAAAGGAAAAACATTCATTGAAATTACAATATCAAAATACTGCACCTTTCACAACCAAGCCTTTTTTCTCCCTTTTTCGTTTATTATGACAGTGCTTTAATATATGGCAGATATCACGAAAAGGGGCTTTTTGGTACTTTTCTATTTTCAATACAAAACAGTCTATTTTTACCTCTATTATAAGTACGACAAAAGTTAGGCCTGGCGTCCACCTACTACGATAGAAATCTAGACCTACCGATATGGCACCGATACAGAAAGCAAATATCGGAGACATATCGGGCAGGTGCAAAATCGTAGACATATCTGTCCAGACATGCCAATCCACCACGCACTGTATGGGGTTTTTATCGGTGTCTAATCGCAGAAACGTGGTCAACTGCCCCGACATTAGGTGACCTTCCGACGCGATTTTCATTTTCTATCGGGAGGTCCATCGTAGACAATATCGGAGCCATATCGTAGTGGGTGGATGCCGGGCCATAAGGTATCAAAATGATTGTAAAATGAATCTTTACTTAATCAAACTAAGTGTAGATTTTGCTTCCATATGGAATTCTATAGAATCTTTACTCATATTCTAGAAATCAAACATTTTGCCTAACTTTTAACATGAGATCTGATAAAATACATCAAAAATAAAACCAGAAAAACTGCCTAAATAAATTCAATATATATACATGACAATAAAGCTCATCATTTTAGGTTTGATATGATACCTTTTGCAACTCTATCTTGTCTAGAGTTATGTGAAATTTTGTATAAAAAGTCAAAAATAACTAGTTTTCAGTTCCCAATATGGCTTCACGGCCTATAGACTAGCTAGGAGTAGCCCTTAAGATAAAAGAACACAGATGTACTATGCACTACTATGAGTCAAGAACTTAACTGAGCTTTAATGCTGATTCAATGACATCCATGCAGTTTATATACAGACAGCAGGTGGCATCTGGGTTCAGGGTAAGCTTGTAAACTCTGTGCTGGGATTGGCTGTTAGAACAGCAGCCAATCAGGACTGACCAGTCCCGTTCCGGTCTGTCACACATGTCAGGAGGGCCGCTCATGTCACTGACAACTCAGGTGTCAGTGTCATCTCATAGCGCCCTGCCCCCATGTGGCCTGATTGGGAAATAGAGTGAGCGATAATGAGGGCAATTATGCCATTCACTAAAAGACTGCCATACGGTGAAAACAGGGAGGGAGCTACTACAAGATGGCGACTGTCTTAATGCAGTCATTTTGGTACTGATAATTACAGGCAATTTAGGTGACTTTATCTCTTCGCATAGGAACTAATATAATTGGTCACATAGGGATGTATGGACTGGGACTTTACAAAGCGACAGTGCACGTATTAGGCCCTAATTAGGGAATCAACGGAAATATGTACAGGTACTGGAAAAGGGTGGCAACTTTCACAAGTAACAGTCGACTAGTTAGTGAGGGATTAGTTAGAATTTTAACTTTTGAAAAAAAGGTGACGGGAGCATGATATCTGGTAGACCACAATCAGTAAGCGATGAGATGTAAGATGTGAGGAGTTTAAAGTGAGGAAAATGGATGAATGAACGCTGATCTTATTAAATAAAGAAACAAAAACCCAAAAGACTATGTCCTGAAGGCCTTCAATCACACTTCAGATGAGGAAACGACGGGACTGAGGTCAGAACTTGTGCATCTTATCTTCGATGTTTCCAGCAAAAGCTGCAACAGGGAGCGTGAGACTTGAAAAACTCGGAGCAAATGGTATGTTCATCATTGATGAATGAGCGTGTAATTTCACTGCACGAAAACCACCGTTTTATTCATATATACGCCATCACGGAAGTGTATATATTGGCTGAATATTGACTTGTTTTAATTCATATACGCTCAGGCCTTATATACGACAGACGCGTCTTGGCTGTATTTCACAACAGGCGTATATGAGAGAAAATACCCTCTGCCCCCGCCCCCTCCCACCCCTTTGTGTTGGCAGAAGTACAGGTGTCCTCAGTAGGAAGCCCTCCCCCCCTCCCCCCACCCCCCGCCACCTCTCCCCGCCCGCTCTCAGTGAAGCCCTGTTCACAGGACGCTTATATATACGCCCACAGAAGAGGTGTATACACATTGGGATTAAGACGACCTTGTAGACGCAAAATACCTACTCATATACGCCCGGCGCATTTATATGTAAAATGATGGTTTTCGTGCAGTGTTTTAAATGAATGTCAACTGAAAGGTTTGGGTTATATTCAGTCTATGGATAGTTTTCTCTAATCCACTTGCACCCAGTCAACTTGCCATTTCTGAGACTGCCTGACTCTAGGATCAAAACGTATCTAGCACCAGTGGGTCTTGAGGTATTTTGGTCTAGAATGATTGGTACTGGTCGGCTGGGCACGCCTCTTGGACCCTGATGCACTTGCACCCTGCTCCATTCTCAATATCACAGTGAATAGCACGCACATGGTCTGCTGGGGTGGACAGCAATTACCAATCTGTCCACCCTCTTGGTCGCCTCGCCTCCTCGTGGTGCAGACTGGATTTGCTTGGACACAAGCATAACAAAAGCGACCGGGGTGGGGAGTTAGCTCAGTGGTTAAGAGCACTGTACTTGTAATACCAAGGTTGTCGATCTTTGTTGATTCAAGTCCCACTGCAGCCACTTTTCTCTTTCACCCCCCAGCAGTGGTAGATTTACTGCTATATCAAAGGTCAGTCCTTCTCATACCATGTCTATGTGGTGTGGTATACAGCCACCTTCCTCCTTCATCCCCAGCAGTGGTAGGTTTACTGCTATATCAAAGACCAATCCTTCTCATACCATGTCTATGTGGTATGGGAAGTAACCGAACTCTCACCTCGGTAAATGTGCAGGGGTAAGATTTCTACCTGAATTCATCTCATAGATTTGGTCAAACCCAAAGTATGTCTAATAGAACAAATTGGAAATTAAACCACCCAAACAAACAAATAAATAAAGCATGCATATAGTGAACGGATAACCTTTTTGCAGGACGATGGAAGTCTAACCTCTAGGCAATGTATATAACACATGCGAGGCAAGCTCTAATAAAACCAAGCATCTGCAGTTGGGTTGCAGCAGGGTAACATATATAAGATTTTTCTTTCACCGCTTCTCACATAGCATCTCCGTCTCTAATTAGGACTGGCCTGGACCTGGGTATTGATGTCTGAGGGTACGACTCGCACTGCACTGGTAATCATCATACATTTTGCAGACACCTTGTATCAAGCCGGCCATTCAGTGAATCTCAAGTTCCCGACAGTATTAATCTGTTATTTTCTCGTGTCATGGGGTACGGAGCAACCCACTAATGAGGATCGGCTATAGAGCACCTGACGCTAGTCGTTGTTAGTGCCACAGCCCAAAGTAATTGCATACATTGTAGCCAGGGTACAGAAAATGTATTTAATTCAACAAAAATTTAAGACATTCAAAGTTGAATGCAAGCCTTTCACATCAGCATGAATTGGCGAGAAATCATACAAGCTGGAGTATCTGGAAGCTAGTCTACCGTAAGATACACTCTACTTTTCTAAAATGATTAAGAAAGCGAAGGTAGTCAGGTCCTAGCCAGAAAAGTTATCCTTCATAAAAAGAAAATCCTTTAAAAACAAAAGAAACAAAACTGAGCGTGTGATTGACCACAACTGTTGAAGGAAGCCATCAAACGCGAGGCAGAAAGATGTACAGGAAAATCCCGCTTAAGGGGACACCTCAACACCTCGCTTAAGGCAATAATTTGTTGGAACCGAATTTTTTTCCCCTCTATTAAGTAACCTAAAGGTCTTCTAAGATGTTGCATACAAAAAATTAATTTAGAAAATATATTTTGTCTTGTTATACAACAATGAATGGACAAAAATTCGTTCAGGATGTCGTTTATCCTTGGAGTTATCGTATCGTCCAGCACCAGCACCAGCACCAGAAACGAACGAACTTTATTCAACAGCCCCCAGGGAGGTGTTTATAAAACTAAGAACGATAATGATTGTAAGACTACGATTAGGGCCTACTAAAGCAATCCCAACTAGGATCATCTTTCGAAGTTTTCATATCTTTATTTCTCCTTTTGTATGGGAAGACATTTTGATATGTATGATCAATTTTACATAGCAACAGATCAATAAAAGCCTTCTTAACAACTCAAATTCAAAATTTTCCAGCTATCGTCTTGTTAAAACGGATCACTTTAGATAACGAGAATGCAACAAAGACCACGATAAGATTAATTTGTCTATCGGGGTTGTTTTTTAAACACTTCCCATGTTAGCAGGGTGCATGTCGTAGCACAATGCCACTGAAATCCTGTAATCCGTGAGATTAGCAGGATGCATGTCGTACCACGATGCCACTGTAATCTGTAAGGTTAGCAGGGTGCATGTCGTACCAATATGCCACTGAAATCCTGTAATTGGTGAGGTTAGCAGGGTGCATGTCGTACCACAATACCACTGAAATCCTGTAATTGGTGAAGTTAGCAGGGTGCATTTCGTACCACAATGCCACTGAAATCCTGTAATCTGTGAGGTTAGTAGTGTGCATGTCGTACCACAATACCACTGAAATCCTGTAATTGGTGAGGTTAGCAGGGTGCATGTCGTACCACAATGCCACTGAAATCCTGTAATCTGTGAGGTTAGTAGTGTGCATGTCGTACCACAATACCACTGAAATCCTGTAATTGGTGAGGTTAGCAGGGTGCATGTCGTACCACAATGCCACTGAAATCCTGTAATCTGTGAGGTTAGCAGGATGCATGTCGTACCACAATACCAATGAAATCCTGTAATTGGTGAGGTTAGCAGGGTGCATGTCGTACCACAATGCCACTGAAATCCTGTAATCTGTGAGGTTAGCCGGATGCATGTCCTACCACAATGCCACTGTAATCTGCCATTGTTCCCATGCTGACGATACCATCGTGTTCATACTTTTTGACATTTGGAACCACCATTACGCATCGATCTCCCCTTTTCATCGGCTCCCATCTCGTGCCCGGCCCGTGTGGATCGTCAGGCCCCGTCGTGTACCTGCATTGATTGCCATGTTAAGTCAACATGGAGAAACGTAGCAGTCAGCACGTCCCTCACTTCATGTTTCACAGTGTACTGTGTGGAGATGGGAATTAAAGGCATATCCTACAATACACAGTGGAGCCACCTGGGGGACGTTTAATATCTGAGTGTCATAGAAGGGGCCACGTTAAATAACTGCATGGAGTTGTCCCCCTGCATTAACTGCCATATAAGGAATAGAGTAGACCCAGTAGCAAATGACTGCATTCGGAGCAAACCACGACCTTCACCTTGACCTCCTTACATGATATTTATAGCGCCTTGGGACGGTTCTACAGTCCATAGTTGACCTAAAATCTAGTGGGCCACAACCAACCTCAAAAACATGGATTGCCCTTACAAAAGAGAAAAAAGATAGAGACTTGAAATGTCCTTCTAGGCTGTTAAATAAACCTGCCATTGCCCTGACCTTGATCTGAAATCTCTTCTGTTGGAAGGTCATCTCAATAAAAGAAAACCATAATATATATTTCTAAATCAAAAACTGGAATGGTGACCCCCATCTTTTAAATTAGCAATATATTCTATAACACTTATACCAGATATCATCAGGTTATTTTTGTTTTTTTTAATAAATTTATTTATCGACTATTTCTTTCACCTATACGGGTGTTTTACAAAGTAACAGTCGCACGACTATATTACGAATTAATCAGTGTACATAAAGAGTCCAATGAAATTGCAAGCTTTTTCCATGCTTTTCCAGACTCTAAACTTTTTTTCCAGGCACGCCACAATAGGAACTTATGCTAAAAGCATAATTCCAGGCTTTTCCAGGTTGTCCAGGCTCTGTGGGAACCCTGATCATCATATTCACTTTCCAGGAAATCACCGTGAGATATGCCTTTAACACGGTTTATGGGTTAACGTTATTGTGGGTATTTGCGCACGCCCACACTTGCTATTCTAGGTATCTCATTTGCTAATGGCTAATGTTATTCTTGACACTCAGATACCAGTAGAACGGTGACCTACAGACTCATCATCATTCTACTGGGAATCTTGATCTTCTGGGTACTGGTTCTATGGAAAAACAGAAATAGCACGTTTTCCTATTTATTACCCAAGACACTGATGCCCCAGTCACACTGTCGTAAAAAAAACCGCGTTTTCCAATGCACGCACGTCTACGTTGTTCTACGTATTTTGAAAAATAAAAATACGAAGATGCCCGAGAAAACGTGGCGTTGCGTAGACGGAACTATTTTTCGGTATGTGCCGTTTTTTCGGCTCGGAGCATACAACGTATCCGTATGCGCCGTATAGGTTTACTATGAACATTTTGTATTTGGTGGATAATACAACATATCCGTATGCTCTAGGTATATCCATACAGAATTCCTATAGATTTACTATAGACACTTTGTATGGATAATAAATATCCGTATGCTCTAGGTATATCCATACAGAATTCCTATAGATTTACTATAGACACTTTGTATGGATAATAAATATCCGTATGCTCTAGGTATATCCATACAGAATTCCTATAGATTTACTATAGACACTTTGTATGGATAATAAATATCCGTATGCTCTAGGTATATCCATACAGAATTCCTATAGATTTACTATAGACACTTTGTATGGATAATAAATATCCGTATGCTCTAGGTATATCCATACAGAATTCCTATAGATTTACTATAGACACTTTGTATGGATAATAAATATCCGTATGCTCTAGGTATATCCATACAGAATTCCTATAGATTTACTATAGACACTTTGTATGGATAATAAATATCCGTATGCTCTAGGTATATCCATACAGAATTCCTATAGATTTACTATAGACACTTTGTATGGATAATAAATATCCGTATGCTCTAGGTATATCCATACAGAATTCCTATAGATTTACTATAGACACTTTGTATGGATAATAAATATCCGTATGCTCTAGGTATATCCATACAGAATTCCTATAGATTTACTATAGACACTTTGTATGGATAATAAATATCCGTATGCTCTAGGTATATCCATACAGAATTCCTATAGATTTACTATAGACACTTTGTATGGATAATAAATATCCGTATGCTCTAGGTATATCCATACAGAATTCCTATAGATTTACTATAGACACTTTGTATGGATAATAAATATCCGTATGCTCTAGGTATATCCATACAGAATTCCTATAGGTTTACTATAGACACTTTGTATGGATAATAAATATCCGTATGCTCTAGGTATATCTATACAGAATTCCTATAGGTTTACTATGGACACTTTGTATGGATAATAGATATCTGTATGTGCCAGGTATGTCCATACAGAGTTCCTATAGGTTTACTATGGACACTTTCTATTAGGTTGATGATAAGATGCAATGCCTATTTCTAAAGAAAACTGGGTTAGGATTCACAGACCTCATATGGCTGCTCCCCGCACAGGTAGCATGACCTGGCATCGGCTTTGACGATCTATTAACAGAACCAACATGAAAGACGCACAGACAGAAATAGGCGACCCGCGGGCGAGTAGGTTGTGGAAGGGGAATGAGGGGCAGGAGCCGAGTCGCAGGTCGCCGTACCGCCCACAGCGAGAGGTGGACGTGTAGTGATACACGAGCCTCAATAAACCCACACACAGGAGAGGTGGACGTGTAGTGATACACGAGCCTAAGCCGAACCCACACACAGGAGAGGTGTACGTGTAGTAATACACGAGCCTCAGCCCAACCCACACACAGGAGAGGTAGACGTGTAGTGATACACGAGCCGAACCCACACACAGGAGAGGTGTACGTGTAGTGATACACGAGCCTCAGCCCAAACACACACATAGGAGAGGTTGACGTGTGGTGATACACGAGCCTCAATAAACCCACACACCGGAAAGGTTGACGCGTAGTAATACACGAGCCTCAGCCCAACCCACACACAGGAGAGGTTGATGTGTAGTAATACACGAGCCTCAGCCGAACCCACACACAGGAGAGGTTGACGTGTAGTGATACACGAGCCTCAGCTCAACCCACACACAGGAGAGGTTGATGTGTAGTAATACACGAGCCGAACCCGCACACAGGAGAGGTTAATGTGTAGTGATACACGAGCCTCAGCTCAACCCACACACAGGAGAGGTTAATGTGTAGTAATACACGAGCCGAACCCGCACACAGGAGAGGTTAATGTGTAGTGATACACGAGCCTCAGCTCAACCCACACACAGGAGAGGTTAATGTGTAGTAATACACGAGCCGAACCCACACACAGGAGAGGTTAATGTGTAGTGATACACGAGCCTCAGCCGAACCCACACACAGGAGAGGTTGACGTGTAGTGATACACAAGCCTCAGCCGAACCCACACACAGGAGAGGTTGACGTGTAGTGATACACGAGCCTCAGCCGAACCCACACACCAGAAAGGTTGACGTGTGGTGATACACGAGCCTCAGCCGAACCCACACGCAGGAGAGGGGGACGTGTAGTGATACACGAGCCTCAGCCGCACACAGGAGAGGTTGACGTGTAGTAATACACGAGCCTCAGCCGAACCCACACACAGGAGTGGTGTACGTGTAGTGATACACGAGCGTCAGCCGGACCCACACACAGGAGAGGTTGACGTGTAGTGATACACGAGCCTCAGCTGAACCCACACACAGCACACCTCATCATAACAACGAGAGGTGGAGGTGTAGTAATATACAAGCATCAGCCAAACGCACACAGAGGTCACCTCATCATAATCAACAGGGTTCACATGGACAGTAATCGATGGTTTTGTGGACAGGTGGCCGTAAACTACGACAAGTTGACGTATGGTAATACACGAGCGTCAGCCGAACAACACGCAGGACATCCTATAATGATTAACAGGGTTCACATGGACATGGACAATAATCGATGGTTTCGCGGACAGGCGGTCGTAAACCATGAAAGATAGTTATTAACGAGCGCCAGCGACATCAAACCGGAGTGGTTAACAGAGCCGCCTGTATGATATCTATCTAATTTTCATTAACGTATTTCCCACTAATCCTATTCAAAGTGGTACGTCGCCATACGGGCACAGTATGGTGGTAAGTGTCAACTACCACTTCTCTAGTAGAGGTTAGTATTTGCAGTGTTTTCTGGCATGGGTATAATACACGGAAGTCCCATATATAAATGTATATGTATATATATATATATATATATATATATATATATATATATATATATATATATATATATATATATATATATATATATATACCCAGCAGGTATATTTATATATAAAGGGCACCAGTCGCCACCTACCGTTTAATTAATTAACCATACCGCCTGCGCGCGGGACCTACCCTATATATATATATATATATATATATATATATATATATATATATATATATATATATATAAACTGAACACAATGACTGTAAAACCAATGTATTACGCATGAGGGGAATGTCACATAATACGAAGTAGTCCACTTATTTACTTAGTTGTTTTTTAATTTATATCAGACCGGTGCCTGGACAGGGAGCCGGACAGGGAGCCGGACAGGGAGCCGGACAGGAGCTCTGTGTTTTTTCGCGGTCAGTCTGGTGCCTGGACTCTCTTACAAGGTCTATGTTTCATCTCCAGTGGTTGGGTCCGTGACAAATGGCGGGCTGATTAGTCGGCCAATGACCATCGACGTCTCTCTCAGCCGGTACTTCCCGGAGCAGGGGACTGCACTTTATCCTCATATAAATCTCCATACACTTAACATGGTGTGACTGTATGTCACGATAATTATCCTACCCCTCATATAAATCTCCATAGACTTAAAATGGTGTGACTGTATGCCATGGTTATTATCTTACCCCTCATATAAATCTCCACAGACTTAACATGGTGTGACTGTATGTCATGGTTATTATCTTACCCCTCATATAAATCTCCACAGACTTAACATGGTGTGATTGTATGCCACGGTTATTATCTTACCCCTCATATAAATCTCCACAGACCTAACATGGTGTGACTGTATGTCACGGTTATTATCCTGCCCTCATGTAAATCTCCATAGACTTAACATGGTGTGACTGTATGTCACGGTTATTATCCTGCCCCTCATGTAAATCTCCATAGACTTAACATGGTGTGACTGTATGCCACGGTTATTATCCTACCCCTCATGTAAATCTCCATAGACTTAACATGGTGTGACTGTATGCCAAGGTTATTATCCTACCCCTCATGTCAATCTCCATAGACTTAACATGGTGTGACTGTATGCCACGGTTATTATCCTACCCCTCATATGAATCTCCATGGACTTTACATGGTGTGTCTGTATGCCACGGTTATTATCCTACCCTAATATAAATCTCCATAGACTTAACATGGTGTGTCTGTATGCCACGGTTATCATCTACCCCTCATATAAACCTCCATAGACTTAACACAGAGTGACTGTATGCCGTGGTTATTATCCTACCCCTCATATCCATCCCCATAGACTTAACATGGTGTGACTGTATGCCACGGTTATTATCCTACCCCTCATATAAATCTCCATGGACTTAACATGGTGTGACTGTATGCCACGGTTATTATCCTACCCCTCGTAATAATTTCCATAGACTTAATATGGTGTTATTGTATACCACGGTTATTATCCTATCCCTCATATAAATCTCCTTAGACTTAACATGGTGTGATTCTATGCCACGGTTATTAACCTACCCCTCATATGAATCTCCATAGACTTAACATGGTGTGATTGTATGCCACGGTTACTATCCTACCCCTCATATAAATCTCCATGGACTTAACATAGTGTGACTGTATGCCATGGTTATTATCTACCCCTCATATAAACCTCCATAGACTTAATATGGTGTGACTGTATGCCACGGTTATTATCCTACCCCTCATATAAATCTCCGTAGACTTAATATGGTGTGACTGTATGCCACGGTTATCATCCTGCCCCTCATATAAATCTCCATAGACTTCGCATGGTGTGACTGTATGCCACGGTTATTATCTTACCCTGCATATAAATCTCCATAGACTTAACATGGTGTGACTGTATGCCACGGTCATTATCCTACCCCTCTTATAAATCTCCATAGACTTAACATGGTGTGACTTTATGCAATGGTTACACCATGAAATAATTGTATGCCACAGGTGACATATGAAGTTAAAAGCATGTGACGGGGTGGGACAAAATCTAAACGTCACTCAATTTCATGTAATTGTTTACATTGCATTTGTTGTCTTCCACTACAGATAGCATTCACCTCTTCATGATATAAGTCTGCAAAGACAACTCATGCCATATAAACAATTATATGAAATTTCGTGACGTTTCTTGATTTTATCTCACCCCGGCATTTTTCTCCATACGCTTAAAGTTAGTCACTCATACTCCACGGTTGTGAAGGTAGTGTACCCAATACTCAATGGCTAATTTCGTTAGTTGATTAATTAATCAATGATGATATATGGGGTGAGATAAAATCAGAAACCCACTCGATGAATATAACTTGGTCTGCACTCCACCTCGTTTGACCGCTACGTAATTCACGAAGCAAAGCTGAGTGAATTACGTAGTTATTTTCATCTAATGAGTGTCCTTCTAAATACCTATTGCGACGTTTCTATCTGACCACTAAATGGCCACCAATTATGAGGACATGAAAAAAACATCAATTAGTTGGTAGCACTTGAGATTTAATCTTGGTACATAATCATCCACCCAAAAATAACCAAACTTTGCTTGGAACAGTTTGCTTGGAACTGAAATTCTTATTTAGTTTATTTCAACCTCGCTTGAGGGGCTACCTCGCTTAAGGGGGACACTTTGCTCAAAACGGAGGGTGGCCCCCTTAAGCGGGGTTTTACTGTATATTATATCAATTAGAAATCGGAAAACGGTGGTTCATCAGGGGACAGGTGGCTGTGGTGTGGCCAGACAGCCGGGAGCGGATCTTTAACGTACCATGGGCGATATTAGGGAGTTTAGTAACGTCTGTAAGGCGTATGACTCGTCTAGACAAGTGTCTGGGCTTATAAGGCAGTGGGTCGATACTGGTAATATGTGTTGGATTATGGATGGCCTGCTTTGGGGTTACTCCCAGATATAGCTGCCCGATGTAATGACCTAGGAGAGTGATGGTGCTCTACGTGTCGCCACCTTAACACCTTCCCTGCAACACCCACCATCACCCCCCTCCCACCCCCACACCCTCTCCAGTAGACGTCTGGCTCAACTCAGGGCTTAGACTTGCTCAAGTCTTTGATTGTGAAGATTCATTGGATGATTAAACACAATCAGAATAAAGTTCATTATAGTATGTATCATTCTCTGACTGGCCCATGAATCGAAGACTTGTCTAGTAGGAACAGAACCTCCAGTATATGTCCCCCCAAGACACTCCCTGTAACCCTACACCTCCTCCTACCCCTCCCCCTCCTCCAGTTCAGTGGCCGCATGTGTTGTCATAGCAATACATTTCGCCTGCTCTTGACTGTGACCTGATTGAGATGAAAGTGAGAGGGTATCAATCTCCCAGCAGATATCCTGACTAGTAGCAAGGATATCTGTATGGAGCGTTGGGAATACTGGACCTAAGCAGCGCTAGAAATCCAACACCATTACTGATTGTACCAGTCCCTGTATCCCAGCAAGGAGGGTAGCCATAGGATGCAGGGACTGGAACCAGTCTACCCTGGGCTCAACCTGTTCGCCCCTTTCTGCCTCCGCGACCGCCGCTCACTCTCCAAGCGGATTCCTAACTCTCCTATACTGCACCTCCTCCTACCAGACCTGCGCTTGGAGAGCAGTGTTTTGACTGGTCACGTGACCTCGCTGGGCGTTCGTTCCGCTGGTGACCCGGCGGCGGAGGCGCTTCCGGCGATCTATATTCCTACGCGGAGGCAGTAAGAAGGCCCGGCGGGTCGTGGTGTATTTATAAAGGAGTGTTGGTCAGGGAAGGTCTGTGCGTTTAGTGATCGCGGCCCTTTACGACCCCCGAGAGGGTCGAGGCACAAGTTCCGACGACAACCTCTCCATCCGTCATCAGGCCGGCCGTGGTTCCTCAACTCACCACCAGGCGGGGTGAGGGAGACCGGTCGTGCAGAAACCAAGACCGGTTGTGCAGAACTATTAACGATCAGGCGAGCCTAACTAAAGACCTGACAAGCCTAACTAAAGACCTCACAAGCCTAACTAAAGACCTCACAAGCCTAACTAAAGACCTGATAAGCCTAACTAAAGACCTGACAAGTCTAATTAAAGACCTGACAAGCCTAACTAAAGACCTGACGAGCCTAACTAAAGACCTGAAGAGCCTAACTAAAGACCTGACAAGCCTAACTAAAGACCTTACGAGTCTAACTAAAGACCATACGAGTCTAATTAAAGACCTGATGGGCCTAACTAAAGACCTGACGAGCCTACCTGAAGACCTGACAAGCCTAACTAATGGCCTGAAGAGCCTAACTAACAGACCTTAAGGGCCTAACTAAAGACCTGACGAGCCTAACTAACAGCCTGAAGAGATTAACTAAAGACCTGACGGGCCTAACTAAAGACCTGAAGAGCCTAACTAAAGACCTGACAGGCCTAACCAACGGCCAATCATGCCTATGTAACGACCAATCATACCTAACTCACGACCTGTCGTGTCTATCTAATGACCAATAGTGCCTAGATAATGACCAATCGCCTAACTAACGATCTGACCTTCCTAAATAACGACCAATCGTGTCGTTGGGCCTAACTCATGACCAGTCAGTGCAGTGTGAAACGACTTAAGGCTGATTATTGAGCACCAGCGAGTAGAAAGAGTGACAAACCGATTATGGCCAGTTCACACTGTGCGTTTTGAGGTACATAGGTACGTCTAGTTTGAAAGTGGGCGTACCTATATACCTCAAAACGCACTATATATAAGATCCGCTCGAAAGTCGCACAGTGTTTTTTTTTATTCAGAAAAAAGGTGGATTTAGTACAAATCATCCAAGTTAGGACGTTCTTCCTCGCACCGATCCAAACAATACATTGATGTGCTTTGGGACTCACAATGTGAAAAACTATATCCAATCATTCAATATCAGCTATTTAGTATACCATGAAGAGTTTTGAGTGAATGATAATGTAATTTAAACATGCAGGTCAGTGTGAACTTGCTTTTATTTTCATACTACCGAAGCAAATAGTTATGGGGCTTTTTATCTCTCCAACAGATTTAACCCCTAAAAAGGAAGATGGATATTTATTCGGCATTACTAAGGCATATAATACCATAATACTATGAGAAGTCACAAACATTGTGTTAATTACTTCAGTGACGTGACTTTAAGTACAACTGAGGTTAGTTGGTGCCTGCTCACAAACACCAAACACGAAGATCGTCATGTGTTACCACCAGGTATGTTCAGTAAATGTCACTGGGTCATTGTCAAAGCCGGGGGTCGCTGTGCAGTGCGTCGTTATGCCACCATTCTCACGCCAACGGGGATCAATCATGTCTTCATTAGGCCAGTAACACCTGATTGTCACATACACTGGCCCTCAGATGAATCTATATAATGAATTTAGGTAGAAATCTCACCCCTACACATTTACCGAGGTGAGAGTTCTTTTACTTCCCACACCACATAGACATGGTATGAGAAGGATTGGGCTTTGATATAGCAGTAAATCTACCACTGCTGGTGGTAAAGGAGAAAAGTGGCTGTACACCACACCACATAGACATGGTATGAGGAGGACTGGCCTTTGATATAGCAGTAACTGCAGTGGGAGTCAAACCCATAACATTGGTATAACAAGGCAAGTGCCACGGAGCTAATTCCCAAACAGGCATTATTAAGCCTTACTAAGGCGTATAATACCAAAATACTACGAGAAGTCACAAACATTGTGGTAATTACTTCAGTGACGTGACTTTAAGTACAATTGAGGTTAGTTGGTGCCTGCTCACAAACACCAAACACAACATCATCATGTGTTACCACCAGGTATGTTCAGTAAATGTCACTGGGTCATTGTCAAAGCCGGGGGTCGCTGTGCAGTGCGTCGTTATGCCACCATTCTCACGCCAACGGGGATCAAGTAAGGCTTCATTAGGCCAGTAACGCCTGATTGTCACATACACTGGCCGCCATACTCTGGTGACCAGAGCTACACTACGTTAACTCTGGCCGCGTTAAAGCTTATATAAAGCAATTAAGCTCTGTTAATTAATCCTTGACCCAGTAGCGGAACTGTTTGTTACTCTCAGATCTTTCATACTTCTTGGGGAGTGTGTTATTTCATAACCTCCAAGCCAATTTTCCATGTTTCTTAATTTCCTTTTGTGTGTATTCTTGAAAAAAAATACGACGAACATAAAGCTATGTTTCATTGTCAATTTCTTAAGCTATGAATATTTGCTATCAAGTATGTTTTCTGCTAGAACCCAAATACAACGGAATCACCTGGTTTGAGGCGCAGAAACTGTATAGGATATATAGACAATAATCGATGGTTTTGTGGACAGGCCGCCGTAAACCACGAGAGGTTGACGCGTAGTAATACACGAGCGCTAGCGAGTGTATTACTACGCGTCAACCGCGAGTGGTTTACAGAGCTGCCTGTCCACAAAATCATCATTTGTTGCATTTATTATCCATCTTTTCGAATAAATTAAACCCAGTAATTGCCATATTAAAGGGTATAACATTAGGAACTATTTCTTTGCTCTATAACAAAAGGGACTATTTTCCCCGTATACCATGGTTTTGAGGCCGTATACCACAGGTTTGAATCCATATACCACAGTTATGGTATCTGACATGTTTTATATAATGGGTCGTGGTTTACTGAGTCCCCATACATTTTCAATGGGGGCTTGGTATACGATGGATAATAAAACCTGACCAACCTCTTAGCCTCAACAGAGTGGAGACAATCTATGCCCGCCAGAGCACACTGACATTGGTGGAGTAGATCCGAGGCCACCTTGACTGCTACTCTCCCAGCTGATATTCTTACTACCTAAATCATAACCTCTGCTGGAACAGTGACTTATGTAGACATGTTCCCTACCCCAATTTACAATGGGATAGGTAACGCCCGGCGAGAGCAACGAGTGAGCAACCTTGAACTTTCCCCCTGATTTGCAGTGGAAAGGAAGGCATATAATACCACAATATAACAGCACAACCTCTCTCCCTCTTGAAGCTCCCCCCAAAAATGTAGCTCTGAGCCATGGCTTCCATGTGGCTTCTGAACTGGCTTCCTGGGTATTTTACGTGTGGCTTCTGTAGTGTACGGTCGGTGGCCCATACCGACCCACCCCATATATATATCATACGATATATCATAGGCTAGTATTCAGCTTCTGACACTATCCAAGCCCCCATCATGTATAATAATTACCAGGCTAGTATTCAGCTTCTGACACTATCCAAGCCCCCATTATGTATAATAATTACCAGGCTAGTATTCAGCTTCTGACACTATCCAAGCCCCCATCATGTATAATAATTACCAGGCTAGTATTCAGCTTCTGACACTATCCAAGCCCCCATCATGTATAATAATTACCAGGCTAGTATTCAGCTTCTGACACTATTCAAGCCCCCATCATGTATAATAATTACCAGGCTAGTATTCAGCTTCTGACACTATTCAAGCCCCCATCATGTATAATAATTACCAATTACTTTGGGAGGCATAAGTTATCAGACAGTCCCCAGGGTCCCCCTATGTATGCACTCTAGGGCACATAGCTATTGTGCTATGGAGATGGCCATATTGCCCCCCCCCCCCCCCCCCCAATGCTAAAGAAAACACCAGGTGGCGGGTCCAGTTAACAATGGATTTGATTAAAAACATTACTTTTTGGTTTGCCATAAAAGGGTTTTAGTCTCGTCTAAGGATTATCTAAAGATTATGACAGCAGGAAATAGTGGTTGTCCCCTGACTACAGTGGCGCTATCTTACAATATCCTGGTGGATGATAACAGAACTAGCCATCACTCTGTGCCCCATATGAGAAATATTGACTTAGATATATATATGATTACTTAAATATACAGTAGAACCCCCTGTAAGCGGTCACCCTCCGTTCCTGGCCAAAGTGTCCGCTTATGCGAGGTGACCGGTTACGCTGGGTTGAAATAAACATCTAAGGCCTGGCGTCTACCTACTACGATAGAAATTTAGACCTACCGATATGGCACCGAGACATATCGGGAAGGTGCAAAATCGTAGACATACGTCTAGACATGCCAATCCATCATGCATCTTAATGGGTTTTTTTTCGGTGCCTAATCGTAGAAACGTGGTCAACTGCCCCGATATAAGGTGACCTTCCGACGCGATTTTGATTTTCTATCGGGGGGTGCCTCGAAGACCATATCGGTGCCATATCGTAGTAGGTAGACGCCGGGCCTTAAAGAGGGAACCGTTCCGAGCAAAGGTTTCCGTGAACGTGGGGTGTCCGCTTACGCGGGGTGTACGTTATGCGGGGTTCTACTGTATATATACGATTCTCTTTACAGTAGATGATCGCGGAACTAGCAATCACTCTGTGCCCTATAGCAAGAGCAGCATTTGATGACACCATTGGATAGGAGTTCAGCTGGCAGAGTAGATGCTACGTGTTTCCTAAACGACCTCCATATATCATTAGATCCAATTGGCGCGTTGCTACTCTGCCGCGAGAGGGCGAGGTGCGGGCGGAACCGGAATGACGCTTCAGGTGGCAGTGCGCATGACCGGATGGTGTTCTCTGCGATATATCGCTGGCGAGCGAGCGATGCCCAGGCCCGGGCGCCGGCCGCATAGCACCACTATAAATGTAAATCAGGGATCAATACGGGGCCGGCGCGGCGTCCCACAAGATGGCAGCACCAGCCGCTCACAGACGGCCGCTCGGGGGCGCTGCGACACCATCTGCTCCGCGGAGTAAGTCTTCCGGTTTCTGAAGGTGGTTTGGTTGTTATTTTATATTGTAACCCTGTGCACACATGTGGCATTGGTGTGACTCTATATAAAGCGGAGTTCACACGATGAGGTTCATGTTCCTCACAGGCCATTTTCTACTTTTGGAGCCATTTTTTCATGCTCTTATTTCGTGGTGTGTCGCGAGCTATGGATATTTCTCAGTGGGCGTTTCAGCTACGTAGAACAAAATTGCTTGGCAAGAGAGAGAGAGAGAGAGAATTCGTGGACATGGCTTGGGTTGAAGCATACCAATCCCTTAGTTGGAACAGAGTGGAGACAGAGGTGGCGGCCATTCGAGATCCAGGGGTGGTATTGAATAGATGACTGAACTTAGCCACTACACTGGCCGCCAGAGCTACACGACGTTAGTCCGTTTCCAGACCGCGCCACCTAAGCCTTACGGTCCATAAGGGTCTAACAGAGCACAGCTCCCATTGGCCAAAACCCTGTGCACCGATGGGAGAAAGGAATTTCGTGATTGGTTGTTCTAATTTTAGCATAAATTCAAGCCTGTGAATACTGGTGATATTCTGGGAATTACTATAACTCTCTAAGCTGATTTATTTATGTACATACCTAGTAAATACTACTCTAGGACCTATGCTTGAAGAGTAACACACTGGTTACTGGCAAATCAATCAGGTTAGATGAGTATCAGCGAAGCCAAGAATCCCTGTCTCAAAATGGCATCCCATAATAGTCTTAGTTTGAGCCTGTGTGCCCTAGCCCTGGCGACAACAGACTGTATTAGAGTATAACACTACGTTCGCTCTGGTCGGGTAAAATCCGCGGTCGCCTTGGCCCACAACAGGGACATGTCTGTTACCCTCCTACCAGACCTTTTGTCCTGCTTGGAGAGTGTGTTAATTCATAATCCCAAAGCCAATTTTCCCTTTCTTATTTCCATTCCTGTCCTTTCCCTTTCAAAATACAATGAAGATACACCTTGATTTTTTTTATCAATTTGTTAGCTATGAATATTTCCTATTAAGTATGTCTGCTTTTAGAGTATACAGAGAACAAAATTAACAGGTTTGAGGCGCACACAGCAGATACTGTGTGTGATCTAACCCGACCAACCCCGATGTTGTAGCTCAGCGCAGACAGGGGTTGGTTGCCAATCTAGGGATGGTATTGAGTACATGACTGAATTCTGCCAGTTCCCCTGCCCTCCGCCAGGGGCTGTCGCCGTCCGTATAGCCCACCAGATGGCGCCCTGTGAAGTATATCCGGTCCTGTGAACGTTGTAACGGGTAGGCGGGCTGTTTCCGCCGAGATAAGCCTCTGACACCAAACTGTGTCTCTCCTAGTATGGTAAAACTACATACGTGTATACCGTACAAAATGAAAGTCATGAATAGGGCCTATAGTGTAGGGGGCATTATCTCACCCCTGGTGCAAGTTTAGCCATAGTAATAACAATAAAAGATTATACACAATAGTAACTCACGTACAGTAACAATGTTACACAAAAAGTGAAAATGTTGTGCATGGTCGTGGCGGAGTGATGTGAGATGACATCATAATCGACTAGCCAATCAGCGGCCAGGATTTCAGAGAGAAGACAAGACATCAAGATGGAGATTTAAATATTCCTCGCTGGATTTGGGAAGTAATTTGAATCATTCTGATATTGTTTCCATTCCAACGTCGGTGAAAGGGGTGAGATAAATCAATTATTTAGTGGCTTCCTCAGATAAAGCATGAAGCATGAAGGTTCGTACCCTCACCCGCCCCATCACACTTTTTACCCGCCCTCGGTTTTTTACTGCCCATTCTATGTTTATTATGATATGTATGTGAACATATGTTGCATGTAACATGCTAGTATTACTGTATGGTTAAATATCTGTAATGTAGTCATTATGACAAACGATATAAAGTATTCTGTGGCTAGGTATTGTGGTGTTCTGCATACATGAATATATTCTGTATGAAATGAAGGATAATTGAATATTTTGTAGACAACTTCGGTATGCTTACCATACAGTCACTTAAACCATGCGACCCTCTGTGAGATCTTTGTGTTTTTCTGTACCTCACTGTCATTATGTATCTTGTCTACAACGTCCCACTGTATTGTCATTGTCTGTTCTCATGTGACGGAAGCAGTGGAAGATCACGGTCTGTTTTTCTGTGAACTGTTATTCGTCAGAAATAAACTTTTTTCAAAAAACAAAAAAAAATCCAGAACTACACTCAAACTGTAAAATAAACAATACTCCACTCATTTGGATGTGCCAAAATCATCACTCAGCTTCGATGATGATTGCGGTTCATCCAATCTCATGGAGTATTTTCTATTTATACGATTCTCGATCCAGTTCTATATAATCATCCTACACCAGCCTATAGAACATTATAAGAAAATACTTTGTATCATGGCGCTCAAGAATGGAACAGTCTTTCCCCTGAGATAAGAAAACTTAAATACTATGAACAGTTTAAGGTGCACCAAAAGAAATGGGCATTATCTAAGAACTGGCCACCGGTTTAGGAATGCGCCGAACAACCCTTCAATTATCATAAGTACCACATCAAATATCCTAATAACTAGCCTGTGACATATCTTGATGTAAATCACCTGTTGTGGACCTTCCAACCCTGATTTAACTTGACAAAGATTGGACCCTACAAAGACTCAGCAAAGTACATTCTATAATTTGATCAGCATAGGACCAGTAAACCACACCTGTACTGTGGATGAGAGACGTCAAAATGACTTTATATAACCAATCACTGTGGGCCTTTATTTATCCAGGTCCCTAAATTTGTTGTATATATAGAAGGTAAAACTCCGATGTAAATTCCCAATGTTAGGAGACTCACTCATACCAGCTAACCGCTGACGACTGTCCCAATGAAAATAAAGAATTTAAAAAGAAATATATATATACAGGATATGTACTGCACTCGGGACATACTGATGACTTCGCCGCACACTGGACACAATCCTCACCAAGGCATCAACACCTAAATGATTTTAGAATGAGGTATTTGTGCTTTTATTGTTGTCCTTGTGTCTGCAAACCCTCCGCAGATAAAGTATAGACTGCTGTGATGCTACCTCCTGTGATGCTGACTGGGAAAAGGCTACCCATACTAAACAGGCCTCTGGAACCACCCACTACTGCAAAGGCCTTCACATCTCCGATTAGGGGCTACAGTTAGGGAACCGTGTATGGATATTATACGAATCCACAGGCTAGCTACACTACAGGCTAGCTTTTTGAGTTGTCTCCGATAGATTCGTTCAGAATCAGCTGTATCTATAAACGAGTTAGGCCCCGCTTAACGCCGATTCTGGCCCCGATAAGCCTTACCATTGACTACCCGATTGGAATCGAATATTTGATCAATTGGCCATTGTGTTTAGTATTTCTAATCGTCGTGTATCGGGAGGTCTATACTGGTGCATCGGCGTTGGTGGGTACGGGGCTTTATGAACGAATTCATCGTGGGCAACGGGAGGGTAAGGCCTGGCGTCCACCTAACACGATATGGCTCCGATATGGTCTACCATGCACCTCCCGATAAAATATAAAAATCGCGTCGGAAGGTCACCTAATATCGGGGCAGTTGACCACCTCTCTGCGATTAGACTTCATTGTAAAACGGCGTCTACGATTTGGTCCCGATGAAAAACCTGTATCGCAGGGTGTCTACGATTTTGACCTTTTGTATCGGAGCCATATCGGGAGGTCTAAATTTCTATCGTAGTAGGTGGACGCCGGGCCTTAATCGTACAAAAAAGTTCGGAATATTGGGTCACATGGCTGGTGAAGAGGGCCAACTCTTTTTGGTTAAACATAAAAAGACTCTTCATCTTTGGAATAATATGTGAGCGAGACAGGGGCCTGTTAATTAATCTAGTTTCGTACATAAATATTCTTTTCTGTACGCTAAGGAGTCACAGGGATGATAGCATCATACGAGTTGGAGAACAACTTTGAGCAAAATGAGTTGCTTCCTGTATTTATCTTACCCCTGTACACACTAAAAGAATGGACAAAACACAGGATATAGACCATGAAGAACGGACTGCAATACGTGTAGGGGCATGGAGAACGAGTTCCCAGTGTGAAGCCTATGGGACAGAAATACCAGGGATGAGTTAACGAATCCACTGGCACACCGTATTCCCGCTAGGTGGCATCATTGAGATTATAGGAATCTTTGGTTGCATTGATGTACGTCTTTAGCACGGGAGGTAGGCCAGTGGATTCTCAGGGTTCTAAGCCTACTTCGTTAAGAATTCTTCCCCATAGAGCATAGTGAGATCTTATGAGAGAGGTGCACCGTGAGAACCGGGATGCGGGCCAGCGGAGGTTCCCGCGGCCTCATCTGCATACCCTATTTGAGCAATCTGATTGGCCGAGGAAGTCACATGACCCTCAGCCATCGTCTGTAGCTTGTTCTGAGCGTTCTGCCGTTCAGCATTACATGCCACCCGTTAAGCCTATAAGACACCGAAATTTTTCCCTGATTCATCTCGACCATCGGCTCGGTGAGAGTCGGGAATAAAATGTACGCACTTTCACCGATTGTTACCGATTCTGAGGCCATTTGAATAGGGATGCTATCTATCCCCTAGTCCGATTGAGAAGTTCCCCGAAACACACCGAAGACACCGAAATTTGTTCCCGATTCATCCCGACCATCGGCTCGGTGAGAGTCGGGAATAAAAGTTCGACCACACCTCCTCCTTTTATAACCTCGTAAATTACGATTAAGATCAAAGAAAGCCGCCGTGAGCCGAGCCGGGGTGAGCCACGGGCCGCTGGTGTGGAATCATAGAAATTAATTCAAAGTTTAATAAAATCGGGTTGGTGTACGCAATTCACCGACCCGATTGATGCAGATTGTCACAGACCCGACGGATCCGTCGGGGAAAGTTAGAATCGGGCACAGCCGTCGGGTCGGTGTCTTCTAGGCTTTAAGGTCGGGGAGAGTCGGTCATATCTGACATGGTAGTAATGCCTGACGCGTCGGGAAAAGCAATAAAATCGGGTCAGTGAAGTGCGTACATCAACCCAATTAATGCAGATCGTCACAGACCCAACGGATCCGTCGGGCAAAGGTAGAATCGGGCACAGCCGTCGGGTGGGTGTCTAATAGGCTTTATACTCCATTCCAAACCCACCTTTTGATCAAATTCTAGAATTTCTCAACTTGACCTGGTTCTGGCACCTCTGCGCTGGGAGCAAGATTAATTGGATAGTTACACAAGCCAAGACTGATTACGTCCAAGTGCACTCACAGTAGCGGGCTGGCTGCGAGTGCCGGTTGTTTGATGACAGTCGGCCTGCCACTGGGCAAACAGTTCTCTTGTCAAGTGGCATGCAACGGGATGAATCGTTTGCTCACGAGGCCAGCCAGTGAGGGAATAAATCTGGACACGGGTCTCGAGATAATCCTAGCACCCACCAAGGCCGATTCTCGGGTCTGTTACATAAATGTTGAAAGATCATGTAAAAGATCGTACAATGGTCGTAGGGCGCATATCGTTACATAAATGGGCTTGGTTGTACACGTACAACCTTTGTACGATATGGTCAAATGATAATGGCAATTATCGTTACATAAACATTGACCTACATCGTGCAAATGGTTTTATATCGTCCAAAAGCGTCCTAACGTACGACACCTCTCTAGGGTGTCGTGGGTGTCGATTCATGTATTAATTTCATTAATTCAGATCTAAAATTAAAATATATAATACCATAAAGCACTTAAGACCATTGGTGATATAAAAAATAAACAAGATATAAGAAATACAAGCTATATACATCATATTATATGTTGGTTGAATACGAGTAGGATGAATGATGTTAACACTAGAACCCAATAGTCTTAAGCAGTGTGTGAGGATGGGAGAGCGGGGGGGGGTGCATAACTTCCACATAGTAGACCTATGATCCCTTACGATTTATGTCAAAGATACGATAATTTGTACGAATGATTCATGTGATTCATGATCGTCCACGAGGTCGTACATCGTTGAATAGATCGTATTTTTAAGTTAGATATGTGTTCTACAACACATCCTCATATTAAAATTTCAGAAAAATGACATGGGTTTTAATTTTCAACCCAAATTGTCCGATATGCCTTTAAGTCTAAGTCCTAATCCCAGGTCTCTCCTTAATCCCATGGCTTTAGCTTCATCTGGCCACTGCTTGGTGCATTAGTAGGATGCGGAGCGGCATGGGAGGGGTATCTTAACCCTGAGATAACAGTAAGATGCGGAGCTGTATCGGGAGGGGTATCTTAACCCTGAGATAATGGTAAGATGCGGAGCGGCATGGGGAGGGGTATCTTAACCCTGAGATAACGGTAAGATGCGGAGCGGCATGGGGAGGGGTATCTTGACCCTGAGATAACGGTAAGATGCGGAGCTGCATGGGTAGGGATATCTTACTCTGAGATAACGGTAAGATGCGGAGCGGCATGGGGATGGATATCTTACCATGAGATAACGGTAGGATGCGGAGCGGCATGGGGAGGGGTATCTTAACCCTGAGATAGCGGTAAGATGGGGAGCAGTATGGGGAGGGGTATTTTAACCCTGAGATAACGGTAAGATGCCGAGCGGCATGGGGAGGGGTATCTTAACCCTGAGATAACGGTAAGATGCGGAGCGGCATGGGGAGGGATATCTTACCCTAAGATAACGGTAAGATGTGGAGCGGCATGGGGAGGGGTATCTTAACCCTGAGATAACGGTAAGATGCGGAGCGGCATGGGGAGGGGTATCTTAACCCTGAGATAACGGTAAGATGCGGAGCTGCATGGGGAGGGGTATCTTACACCGAGATAACGGTAAGATGCGGAGTTGCATGGGGAGGGGTATCTTACACCAAGATAACGGTAGGATGCCGAGCGGCATGGGGAGGGGTATCTTAAACCTGAGATAAAGGTAGGATGAGGGGCGGCATGGGGAGAGGTATTTTAACCCTGAGATAACGGTAAGATGCGGAGCGGCATGGGGAGGGATATCTTAACCCTGAGATAACGGTATGATGCGGAGCAGCATGGGGAGGGATATCTTAACCCTGAGATAACAGTAAGATGCGGAGCGGCATGGGGAGGGATATCTTAACCCTGAGATAACGGTATGATGCGGAGCGGCATGGGGAGGCATATCTTAACCCTGAGATAACGGTAAGATGCGGAGCGGAATGGAGAGGGATATCTTAACCCTGAGATAACGGTAAGATGCGGAGCGGCATGGGGAGGCATATCTTAACCCTGAGATAACGGTAAGATGCGGAGCGGCATGGGGAGGGATATCTTAACCCTGAGATAACGGTAAGATGCGGAGTGGCATGGGGAGGGATATCTTAACCCTGAGATAACGGTAAGATGCGGAGTGGCATGGGGAGGGGTATCTTAACCCTGAGATAACGGTAAGATGCGGAGCGGCATGGGGAGGGGTATCTTAACCCTGAGATAACGGTAAGATGCGGAGTGGCATGGGGAGGATATCTTAACCCTGAGATAACGGTAAGATGCGGAGCGGCTGGGGAGGGGTATCTTAACCCTGAGATAACGGTAAGATGCGGAGCGGCATGGGGAGGGGTATCTTAACCCTGAGATAACGGTAAGATGCGGAGCGGCATGGGGAGGGGTATCTTACTCTGAGATAACGGTAAGATGCGGAGCGGCATGGGGAGGGGTATCTTACTCTGAGATAACGGTAAGATGCGGAGCGGCATGGGGAGGGGTATCTTAACCCTGAGATAACGGTAAGATGTGGAGCGGCATGGGGAGGGGTATCTTAACCCTGAGGGTCTGTTTTGTCTCAGACGTATCATAATCAATATAATACCACCACTCACTCCCAAAGTCAGCAGGGACCCCCATGTACGTGACTACAATATGAACACACTCCGGCTGCACTGATTGTCATCGCTCTAAATGCCGTAAAGGGACTGTTCCATCTGGCCGAATTCTCAGCCGGATCATGATTCTGACAGTGTCTGATTTACTATTCGGGTACCATCGGTGTAATGGAACATCATAAACTGGTGAGATCGGTGCCGTCGGCCACCGTCGGCCAGTGTCGACCGCACTGTTCCATTATGCTTTGGTTATCCAAAGCATGCCGATTCTAGTACACCCGTATTCTGCTAGGTTTTTTACTGGTGCTGTCCTCTGGTGTCTAATGCCTAAGAGCTGTGACCCCTGGAATGTTTACCAGGGATGAAAGTCGGGACTGATGAAAAAATCGGAAACAAAAACACACAAAAAACTGGGGCGTAATCGGGGGGGGGGGACCCCGTCCCCCCCCGTGCCGTCAAACAAAATTTCGGCACTTGACGGAACTCTGACGGCAGTGTCAACGGCCCTTGGCGCGTTTAACTGCCACCAAAGTACTGACTGGAGGTTTATATGCAGTTGGTGAGAGCCTGTTGCCAGAATCATCTGTCACTTCTTGGAATTTATCTGTCCCTTCTTGGAATTTATGATTTTCATACTTTGTTAATGATCATATTTCAAGATGCAGAAATTTCTGATTTCCGTCAATTGTCGGCGAACTTGCATCCTTGGTTTACTCAGAGTGTCTAATCGAAGGTTGGTGTCCTTCGGGTGAATAAACACTGTGTATTGTGATTATTTTGAGGAATAATGGAATTCTAATTGTAATTAAGATATATTACAGTCTACAAGAACAGAACTGTGGAACTCGCGGGAGTTGCGATCGGTTGCAATAATCCCATATATAGTACAAGTAAGCCAGAGGAATAACATCCAAAAATTATATGCAACGATAACTCATTTAAATTGACAATACTACACCATGGTCGTGAGGAGTGAATGTGAGATGATGTTATAATCGACTGGCCAATTCAAAATGTACAATACTAGTTTGGATGGGCCGTAATCATCACTTGGCTTTGCTTCGATGACGATTGTGGCGCATCCAAACTCTTGGAGTATTGTCTTTTTATATGATTCTCGATGCAGTTCTTCATTAGAAGATGACTACAGTCCACATTCAATGACGATTGTTTTGTTGTTTGCTGGGTCGATCTAACGTCCAGTAAACCAATAGATTTTCTCAAGGCTCTTTTACACCACAAGGGTGGTAATGAATCTATGTGATGAATTTAGGTAGAAGTCTCACCCCTACACATTTACCGAGGTGAGAGTTCTTTTACTTCCCACACCACATAGACATGGTATGAGAACGATTGGCCTTTGATAAAGCAGTAAATCTACCACTGCTGGTCTATGACGATTCCGGCGCCTCTGAACTCGTGGAGTATTGTCTATTTATACGATCCTCGATCCAGTTCTTCATTAGAAGATGCCTACAGTTCACATTCGATGACGATTGCGGTGCATATTCGTGGAATATATCCTATTTATATGATTCTCTATGCAGTTCTTTATAAGAAGATTACTACAGTCCGAATTCAATGACGATTGCGGCGTATCCGAAGTCATGGAATATTGTCTATTTATACGATCCTCGATGCAGTTCTCAATAAGAAGATGCCTACCGTTCACATTCTGGGTCAGTGTCAGGGCCCTGCCACTTAATAACATTGCTTCTCCTCTGCATTCCGCCCACGTCTGCAATCAAATAAGTGCTGGTGGCCATTACCTTATCTGGCGTATTTCTATTGACCGCATTCGTTGGCCTGCTTTTGCAATCTCGTGAGCCAAGGATGGGTGTCTTACCTAGAATAGAAAACAGAAAAAACACTATTAGTTATTGGATTGCATTCAATAAGTCTATTCCCTAATGCTACAACATGAACTGAGACACCATTCATCAATGGTATTCGCTTGTATGATCCTTTATTTACAGAAGGTTTCACTGATTGAAAATAACCCCTTGAGAGAACCTATGTCTGATGAGTGATGCAGTAGGATGTGAAACAATTGACCGAGTGGTGCAGTGCCCGCAGTTTATGCTTAAAACGTGAAGGTTTAGAAAAATGTTTCTCGCCATAGGAATGGATACAGGGACATTATGGGATTTATGATATAGGTACACCATACACATGGAATCCTCCGCTGCAAATATGATTTGATTTGGATATATTTTAGCATCTGAAAAAAAACCAGCGAAGACTTTTTGAGTTCCCCTTAAACTCTGTTTCCATTGATTGATTTTGGTTAGCAGTGCTGTTGGTGGTTCCTGGCTATAGATCGGTGACGGCCAATGGAAACGGGCTTTATGCTACACACTGGTGTCCAAGCAGTCGCTATCAACCGATTATAAAACACCCCAAGGAGGTTAGCTTCTTGGCACAGTGAATACATCATGAACATCTACTAACCCTTGTGTAAAGCCTAAGGGGAGCACATAGTAAACACTAGCAAATCTCTGTCTATATGCAACATTTAGTTCAAATTATTTGCATCTCTGTATAGCTTTATATAACCAGAATTGATCATATTTTTTTCTTCTGTTGTACAACAATGAGCTGGGCAAGGCTTAACACCCGAACTCTGCTCCGGTATTATGAATAAAACTCGCCACCCCTTAAACAGGGACACTCCCATGCAATAAGGCACATCGATATTGTGCTATAGAGGCAGCCATCTTGCTCACAAACGCCAAACAAAACAATAGGTGGCAGTTTCCAGTTATCAATGGATCCTATCGGGTTTTTTTTTAATCTCTTGGCTTGACATAGAGGGGTTTTAGCCTCGTCCCCTGATTATCTATAGATTATAACAGTAGAATATAGTGCTTGTCTCCAGACTACAGTAGCGCCATCTTACAACGTCCTGGCGGATGATAGCGGAACTAGCCATCACTCTGTGCCCTATATAAGAAATATTGACTTAAACATTTCTTTTAACTCTTTATCCATTAAGAATCAGGATAATAACTTGTGGCGCTATCTTACAACGTCATGGCGGATGATAGCGGAACTAGCCACCACTCTGCGCCCTATACGGCATATAGCCTATGATCCATGGGCGCCGCCATGACGCCCCCTGAGTAGGTGTTCTTCACTAAAGTAGGTGAAAAAGTAGCTGTTCTTCACTAATGGAGGTGCAAAAGAAGTGAGTGATAATTGGGAAATGTCACTTTTCTTGCCTTGCTCACATATGTAAATAAAGTGTTCCATGTGAAAAACACCATGTCCTGGGTTTTAGCATTATACCTTCCTGCTCTGGGATCGGTGTAGAGAGTCAAAGGAACCTTGGTAAAACATTATTAAACAAATTAGAAAAAATGGGGTGGAGACAATCTGATGAAAATTAATGAGAAGAAAACCAAATTATGTGTCTTCGGATCTAGAACCTGTGTCAATGTCAGTGAACAAGCAATTATTAATAGTCACATATATATTAATGGGTCAGAAATTCCTCATTGTGATTCATTTAGATATCTTGGTATCAATCTGGACCAGAACTTAACCTGGAAAAATGTTATTATAGATGTATGTAGAAGAGTAAATCAGAGGTTGTTTCAGATGTCTAAAATACGAAAATTTATTAATGACAAGACATGTCTACAGATTTACAAAACCTTGATTGCACCTTTATTTGATCATAGTGGTTATTTTATTAATGGAGCCACCCAGACCTTGTTGAATAGATTACAAATACTCCAGAATAGGGCTTTGCGTATCTGCACTAGAACAACTATAAGGGAAATGAGTGTTAATGAACTGCATCAAAAATGTGAAATCAAATGTCTGAATGCTAGGCGAATTTATCTCAAACTAATGTATATGCGAAGATTTACAAAGGACTTAGAACGTGAAGAGGAGCCAAGGACCAGAGGGCAAACCAAACGAACAGTTAAACTAAAGCGACCAAGAAGCAATTTCTTCAAGAAAAATCCTCTTTACGAGGGAATGCTATATTGGAACAATCTACCTCGTGAAATACAGGACACAGATTCAGTCTATGAGTTTAAGAAGTTTGCAAAAGCTAAGAGTAGAATCATTCTTGAAGAATTACTGATTGCCAAATGATGTTATTGTGATTATCCAAACCTACATTCCATCTCATCTTTCATCTTTGTTCATTTGTATAGTAGTTTATGACTCACTGCACTTGACTGATGTAGTAACATGTACTAGTCTTATGTAGTTAACCTAATGATGGCATAAAAAACCTGCAATTGGCAGACTGTCCTGCACTGTATTCCTACGAAATAAAAAAAAAAAAAAAAAACACTGAGAGGCAGCGGAATTTTGTAAGAACAAAGAGCCAGAATGCAGGTTTTGTCCCTCGACCACCTAGTGACTGCTTCATGAACTAACAATGGCTCTGTGCCCTATAACGCAATCACCTGGCGGCCATTTTGTGTATTACTCGGCGGTCGTGTGGCGCGGCGGGGACATTTTACTGTCGGACATCGTCTCCGTCCCCTCTGAGGGGTCCATTAGCTCGACAAACACTGCCGCCACTCGAGCAGCTCCACGAGTGGGGGACGAGGTAGCCAAGTACGAGCACGCGGTGGTGGGGGGGGGGGGGAGGGGGTTGAGGGTTGCACGTGGGTACACTGGCCACCAGAGCAGACGTTTGCTACGCACGTTAGCTCTGGCACAATCCCATCGTCGTTAGCCTTGACACGCCGTGGTAACGGGTTTCTTACGTCATTGCAACGGGTGTAGAACGCATGTCGGAATGTTCCAGGGATCATAATTTGAAAATTTAAAGCTAATACACTGAACTTTATCTTTAAAATTAATTTTGATTTACATCCATATCATAAATAACAATATCTATGTAAAAATTAAAATCGAACTGAAAGAACCTAGAGATACCCTCGAGCCACACTTCAACGTCGCTATTGTATTTTGTGTTTCATTAAACAGAATAACAATAATGCTAGACGTTATCATCATATGTTTGAATAGGAAGGTTTGATATTAAGTATCTTTGCATTATGGGCAGACTGAGAAATACACTCTGGTTCGAGGGGAGATGCTCTAGATCCTCCAGATCGGACTATGCCAACCCCTAAGTCGCAGCGTAGCGCAGACAGGGGTTGGTGGCCAATCTAGCAAGTGGGCAGAGGGATATGGGCTTCCATTTATAACATTGCCATTTCATCCCCATCTTGTATCTTTCATCAACGAAGAGCAGGGATCCTGATTCTGGTAGTAAAGCCCAATGCCCATCTACCGATTCTGGAATATTCATGTACCTTTGTCGGCGACAAACGGACGGTAATTTGTCTCAGCCAAGGCATCCTAACGGAGTCGGCCGTAGTCGGTATATGTAGGACAGCTAGGCAAGGGTGAGCCACCGATTAGTAGACAGATTTGCTTAGGACTAATATCCATCAACCCCATCTCCTCAATGTCCGCAAATCGAGCGGAGGGTTACGTAATTTGCCTGTGACAAGTTCACCGACTCCTATACGATTTGCAAACTAATCGCTCAACCCTGAATCGGTAGATGGGCATCAGGCTTAAGAATATCAGCTGGGAGAGTGCAAGTCGGACTCCACCAGAGCTGAGAGTGTGCTCTGGTGGCCAGAGTAGGTGGTGGGGTGGGTGGGTGGGTGGCGGGACTCGAGGGGGTTGAGGGTTACACGAGGGCAGAGGGACACAGAGCAACTGGAGGATCGAGTACAGGGTCACGGAGCAGGTGGAACCGAAGGGGCTTCACTGTATGCCCCAAACAAACACAAGGGAGAATAGCACAAGAATAAAAAGTACGACACATCTCAAATAAACTCACAGGAGGTGTTCGGTGATCTTTTCCATTGCACAGTTGAATCATCATACCTGCATATGTATGGTACAGCTATATCCAAATAGGTCTTGCCCAACACTATTTCTCTCCAGAAGTGGTAAGAACTGGTTCCACGTTCATCCATAACCTATTTTTACTTTCTCCTTAATAGTGGCAGAATGGAAGAATAAGAAGGACCTGCATCGAGATCCGTAGCCACTGAAAATACGATATGAGTTCTGGAAACATGGTTTCCCTATTCCTATATACATGTACCTTCAAATGTGGTTTAATAACGACATTTAACATTATATATGCTCACCCGCCATCAAACCCGAAGCCAGATCCAACCTTATCGAGTAACCTAATACTTTGTGTTTTCTCCCCACTGCGCCATTCATATGATCTTTGTAAGAGACGATCTGATTGGTCTAAATATCAACCTTGAGTAGTAAACGACAACCTTGGGTAGTATACAGCAACATTGGGTAGTATACATGGACAATAATCGATGGTTTTGTGGCCAGGCGGTCGCAAACCACGAGGGGTTGACGCGTAGTAATACACGAGCGCGAGTGGTTTACAGAGCTGCCTGTCCACAAAATCATCGTTTGTTGCATTTATTATCCATCTTTTCGAATAAATTAACCCCAGTAATCTCCATGTTAATGGGTATAACACTAGGAACTATTTCTTGTCTCTACAGCAAAAGGGACTATTTTTGAGGCCGTATACCACAGGTTTGAATCCGTATACCACAGTTATGGTATCTGACAGGTTTTATACAATGGGTCGTGGTTCACTGAGTTCCCATACATTTTAAATGGGGGCTTTGTCTACGATGGATAATAAATAAGTTACTCCTCCCCCAGAGCTTAGTGTAAATCTAGTGTAGTCTAGTACATGTATTAAATCTAGACACTATCTAAATACTTTGTTTGCGAGACTTCTGAACTACCATGCATTACGTTCTTGGCCAGTGCTGATCATTCTTCACACTGGGATGATGGCTTCATGTTTTAGATGAGGTTGTTAAGGAGGATCTCCAAGCGATACCCTGTAAAGGCTTGACAGTCCATTACTCTATTCATAGAAGCACTGGTGTTAGTGGAGCCATTGAAAAACACTAAACAAAGTGCTGTCTAGAATTTGATGACCTGACAGGAGGTATCAAATTTATTAACTCAAGCCAATTGGAAAACTCAATGGCG
Organism: Alentia gelatinosa; assembly: GCA_950022655.1. Lineage (NCBI taxonomy): Eukaryota > Metazoa > Annelida > Polychaeta > Phyllodocida > Polynoidae > Alentia > Alentia gelatinosa. The sequence goes on from OX465582.1 coordinate 108,966,532, forward strand.
TGGTTAAGAGGATCAGAAATCAACCTGTCTTTGGATAATCTAACTCCAGAACACTACAGAAATGATAGTTTGATAAATACTGATTGTTCGTGCTTTGACAGCGAACAGAATTCAGGAAGTGGGGATTGCCTTAAAGGCATATCGGACAATTTGTCTTAAAAATTAAAACATATGTCATTTTCCTGAAAATTGTATGTGATAATCTCTATATGTTGTATAATCCATATCTCACTTAAAAATCGGAAATCACCATTCTAGTTTCAGATTTAGAGATCAATTTTACGATAATATTATAATGGAATATATAGAGATTCTACAAGGTTGATTTTTATATAAGAAAATCCATGTCATTTTCTTCAAACATTCACAGAAAGTAGTTGATGTATAATACTACACATTAATCGTTTGGAAACCATAGGTCACCATCCTTGTTTTGAATGAATTGAAGAAAACCATATTGTTCATTACATTCCTTATATGTAAATTATGCTAATGTAAATTTGCTTCATCAGTGAATTGGACAATTGAATGAATTGGACGAAACATAAAATTCACTTATTTGGTAATAGAATAGATAAAAATTATCCAGCTTTGGCTGATAACTGTCAATATCTAAAAATCACCAGGTGGCGCCACCGTGAATTGTAGGATGTGCCTTTAAGGCAGTAGAACATTGACTCTATGAACTACGTATATACTAATATCACTGTTTAGCTGCCAACTTGGCTGAAGGTCATGACTTTTTGCAAATCATTCCGAAAACGATTTATGGACAAGAGACATTAATTTCACAGTGAATATTTCAATTGACCCGACGCGCGACTTCTATGGCTTTATTGTGATTACAAACCCAGCCGTTCTTGCCTCCCATTTTTATCTATAACCAACCATTTCCAGGCGAGAAAAGACATGACAATATGATTTTATATTTAAGAGTTGCCCGTTATATGTCTCCTTACGCAGGGTGTCTGTTACGCAGGGTTCTACTGTATGTAAGGGTCAGGGTAGTCGAGCAGTGGTTTGTTCGCTTTACACTAGGTGCCGCGACTGCCAATCCCTGCTGTGCAGTAAAACCGGCAGACCCATGTATGCAAATACTACAGGGTCGCCTGCATTACGTAAGTCGGTCAGTATATATAGGCCGAGTCCACAGCGGGCCGACAGGTTACTTGTACGTTCCTCCATGTCAAGCAAGCTGCTTGGAGCCTCATACACTGCTAAGTTTCTCCTCGAAGCCTTTCAGCAGTTGAGAGAACAGAACCTCTCACCTTGAGCTACCTTGCACACTCCATGCTAGGCGACTGTGATACACCAGGTATTGATAAAGAACATATACCTGAAACTGTTTACAGTCTGGTCTTGTGTTCGTAGGCTGAGTGTAAAGTTGTAGATCCCGCATCTCCTTTAACTTACCAAGGGAATACCCGAACCAACCTGTGCGGAGTATCACACAGGGTAGCGACTCGTCTCACTCCGCCGGATAGACTAATCTAATCTCGGGAAGTGAGTTCAGAACCTTAAGAACTGGCAGACCGCTACATGTATACATATTGAATGGTACAGTATACCCCTGTCTCCGTTAATGCGGGGTGCCCATTAGGCAGGGTTCTACTGTATTTCCTGATTTTCGGTACTATTCTGGATAATGCGCATCTTTTGTAAGGACACAGCAGGGACTGACACCTGGGACCTGCTTCACTAGTTTCTTGACATGTCTAGATGGCGTCTAGATGATGTGTCCGGCTTCATAAGACCTAGACATTAGACTTCGTTTTGTCCGTTCTTGCATGCAGTGTTGGTGCCGCTTTTGATGTCTGTCTAACACTTTTGTCATGAAACTAGTGAAACAGGTCCATGACGTGAACATTTATCTAATTCTTATGTTTGGAGTCTGTCTTTTCCTAAGGGCAGCTACTTGTGTTGTCACGAAACTAGACAACCCCAATGTCTGTGCGGTGTCACAGACATGTCACGAAACTAGTGAAACAGGGACCTGTTTCAGTAGTCTTGTGACATTAGGCCTAGACATACATCAACAGCGGCACCAACAGTGCAAGCAACGGCGGAAAAAGACTATCAAATATCAAAAGATCGAATTGGCCAATCTTTTTCATATTTGGAACGATTATAGATTATATGTATCCCCTACTCATGTTAAAGTGTCATGCTTAAGTCCTACGAGAAGTGAGTGAAACTCTGTGTGTCATCGACTGCAATCTTGTGATCTGTCCGTATGGTGTCACAGACGCCATCTAGACATGTCACGAAACTACTGAAACAGGTCCCTGGTCCCTGACAAGATTGATATCCTCACCAGCTACAGGTGTGTCCAGACGGCAGGTGAATCATCAAGGTCAGTGGAGGTCGCCGACACGTCAATATCATTAGTTACCACCTGTGTGTGCAGTCACGTGCCATCGGCGCTGCCAGTGGAACGAGGTCAGGACCTAAGTGCGTAGTAGTGTTGCTAAATGATATGTGTTCAACATTTAAAGACAAATGCTGGTAGTTGGGTGATTTCTAACTTCTATTGATTTTTGCAAATACATCTGGATAATGTAAGTTTCATATATCAGCAAATAGAAAATACAAAAAAAATTGGCATGTCACCATGCTAACTTCTATGGGAAGGCCATCTGAAAAGATATGTGCTTAACTATTGGTGTTTATGGTTTAATGTAATATTTTGACTTTGTGGCTAGATGACACAGATGGTCTATTGCTATCTTTAAATAATTCTGGATTATGATAGTTTGGAAGATGTACAAATGAGGAATGCTAAAAAAATGCTATGTCACTGAGCTAACTTCTATGGGAAGGCCATCTGGAGAAGCTAAGTGCTTAAGTATTGGTGTTTATTGGAAACTTCAATATTTCCATGAAATCAGCTGGCAGCTCCTGTGTAAAATTTAGTTCTGAGTATAGATATAGAGGGCACTGCGATACCTACCCGCATTTGTCTTTAAGGTTTGTTGGTTTGTTGGTTTGATTTAACGTCCAGTTATGCATTACAGGTTCTTACCAAACTTTCTCAAGGTTCTTTTACACCACAAGGGTGGTGATCGAATCTATGTGATGAAGTCAGGTAGAAATCTAACCCCTACACATTTACCGAAGTGAGAGTCCTTTTAATTCCCACACCACATAGAAATGGTATGAGAAGGACTGGCCTTTGATATAGCAGTAAATCTACCGAAATGTGATTCTGATAGTGTCCGATTTATTATTCGGGTATCATCAGTGTAATGGAATGGAACCCAACACACTAAAGGCAGAATTCCACTGAACCAACGGTAGCCGATTCCGTAGCCAGACAATCGCCGATTATTATCGGATGCCCTATAATTTCTCAAATCTTTGAAAATGGTCATTTATTATATTATTATTATCAGAATTAAATGGATTACAAAACGTGAGCTTCCCCTTAAGGGCCTAGGAACAATTGATCGGGTGAGAAATCGGCCTGGTGGATTGTGCCCTTAATCTGGGGGCATCGGGCAGTCTGGCATTATCGGGAATGTGATTTCACATACCAGAATCAAGCCGATCCTACAGGTGGTGCCCTCTGGTGCCCGATGACGAGGCGTGACCTTGACCCCTACTCCAAGTGATCATTCGAAGGTATGTGGTGTATTGAGGTAAATATATAAAGGTTGTGTATCATGGTTATTTTTGAATAGAATAGGATTCTGACTGTAATCAGGCAATGTTACAGTATACAGGGCCAGAACTGTGGAACTCAGGCACGATTGCAATCGGGTGAAGTCAGAGATTTCTAATATTTTCTGATACCATCGGTGGGGTGTCAGAATCGAAACAGATGCTACCAGGGTGCAGTTTTTATGCCTGTTTTCACCGATAATCAGCAAAAGATTATTGCCGATTCTGTCAGGACCAAGTCGACGACCACGAAAGTGTTGTCGTCTAAATTCACATAGTGCCAATGAAAATCATTCTGAACCCAGTCGAGTTCCCAATTTCAAGTCTAAGAGGGAAAAGTACCAGGGGTGAGATAAACAAAATAATGCTATGCCTCATACCACTGTCTCTATAACTGTTTCTTGAAATGGCCGATGGAACTTCATCATCATTTCCCAGAACTTGAACTGCTTATTATGGGCTAAAAGCCTGTCACTGTGTTTCAGACAATTTGAAGTAATAGTCAACCAAATGACTGATTGTTTCACCAGACCTGATGATTATATCACTGGACCTCAAATGTAGATTGAATCCGAGAAAAATGTAATTTTACTCTGTTTTGTGGGATGAATGATGCATATGACCTTCTGCGTAATCTCTTTATGGACTTTCTTTTTGTATATATATGTGAGGGGGATGGGAATGACATATTATTCATAATGTTTTTGGTAAACTTCTTTTTAACATTTCTTTCGGCAGAACTGGCGTTTACAATCGGCCGCTCTGGATGTGTCAGTCAAAGTGTGTCATGATAACACGTCGCCTGTTGTAAACGCCTGCGAAACGTCACCTGTTTTGTAATGTCAGGACTGCTGACGGGATCACGTTTTAACACGCAAATACTGAGCGGAAAGGACTGTAGAGGAAACCTATGAGCGCATCATGTACAATTGGAAGAACTCCCCTCCAAGGGAGAAATTGAATAAACACGTCAAAAAAAAAATTAAAAAAAACTTTGAAAGTTTATTTTCAGAACTTGTATCCCATCGAGTTTCAGTAGCATAGACCATATTAAGGTATCCCATAATTCAGTGTGTTTACAGGATCCCGTGTTTGCTGGTTCCCGTCGTTGTATGGTGATCCCATATCCCACAATTATTGCAGTTTAACGGTTTTTATAATCTTCAAATTGGAAATCCGATGGCAGAAATTGAAATTTCAGTTATTTCTACATATATTTTTCAAACTATATTCGGTTTCTCCAGTTAGAAATCAGAAAATAATTGTTCATCTGAAGACATGCGGCCGAGGTGCGGCCAGCCAGTCGGCAGCGGATCCTTGGCTGATATTAGGGATATTAGTAATGTCTAGAGGGTCTATAGTAATTCACAAGGCGAAGCTGCATGAATTACATCGCGATTCAAATGAGATGGGATCGAACTCTGACCGTAAAAAAAGGAAATTAAAACCCATGTCAATTTCTTGGAAACTGATTGTGATGATCCCAAAATGTATCTGACCATAACGGTTTATATAATGGGTTGTGGTTTACTGAGCCCCCCATACATTTTCAATATATTATACGATGGATAATATATGTATTTATTATCCACGTAATAAAAGAGTCCGTAGAAAACACATAGGGATTGTGTATGCACATACCCGGCGCTTACAGATATGTTGTATGCTCCGGGTGGCGCATACGGAAAGATATTGCGTACGGAAAAATAGTGCATAACTAAAACGACCTCTAATCGACAAGCCACTTGTCCAGATAAGGTGGATAATAAATACAATATAGACTGACTTCAGATAAAAGCGGTTGTATGCTCCTCAGAGTTGACTCTACGCAACATCCTCGCATACGCTTGGATATTACTACGCGTCAACTCCTCGGAGCATACAACCGCTTGTATCTGAAATCAGTTAATATCATGGCAATTTAGACCAGGTATAATTAGGTAGGTATTTAGAAGGAAACCCACGAGATGAAAATAGCTTGGTCCGTACTCCACCGAGTTTGACTGCAGAGTAATTCACTAAGCGAACGAGGTCGAGTGCAAACCAAGTTATTTTCATCGAGTGGGTTTCTGATTTTATCTCACCCCGTATAACATTGTTTATTGATGAAACGAATCACCAAATTAGCCATTGAGTATTGGTTACTCGACCCTCACCGCCGTGGAGTACGAGTTCCTAATGTTAAGCCTATGGAGAAAAATACCGGGGTGAGATAGAATTAGGTCTCGTGTAAATTCCTGCATCTCTGACCCATCCCTTTCACCACAGATCAGCTAGAGACACACACCACACACACCGAGTGGCGGGAACCTGAGGGTTAAGCTGTATTTTGGGCATAGTTCGGTAACCGTCTGGTGGTGGTCGCTGAACACGGCTCTCCTGTCTCCTCCTCCTCACATCACACGCCGCCGACACCATCAGCCCAGCTTTTTTACCGTGAAAAAGCCGCCTTTTCTGAAGAGCTGTCAACAAATCTGGGTCAGCAGACGACATTTGGAGCCTGGTCTATTCTGGCGGGAACCAGTGACGTCAGTGACGTCACAGTTATTGTCGTCTGCTCTTTGGCGCCAAAATGACAGCGTTCACACATTTAAAGGCATAGCGTGGCACTACAATGACTGCCTGGAAGCCTGGCCTATGTGTTCGCTCATATACAAGGCCAGGTAATGCCCGCCATTTTTCTGGTGCATCATGGGTAACAGCCGCCATTATGTATACACTGGTTTACACACTAGATGGAGTGGCGAAATCTTTTTCTTTTTTTTAAACACATTCTTTTGGAAGGTTGGTATTACTTGATTTGGTATCATCATACATTATAAACAAGTAGTAGTAAGATATTTTGGGAACCTCTTGAGGGAGAGAGAGGCACCCCACACTCTCAGAGTAGTATTCTGTACAAGGTTCTCACTGCGCTCTATGGGAGAAGAATTCTTAACGAACTAGGCTTAGAGCCTTGAGAATCCACTGGCACACAGTATTCCCGCTAGGTGGCATCGTTGAGATTATAGGAATCTATGGTTGCATTGATGTACGTCTTCAGCACGAGAGGCAGGCCAGTGGATTCTCAAGGCTCTAAGCTTACTTCGTTAAGAATTCTTCTCCTGTAGAGCATAGTGAGAGTACAGAATACGTCTCAGAAAGTGTGAGATCTTATGAGAGGGGAGTACCGAGTTTGTGCTGGTTCTCCTTGCCATACGCTAGTTCCCCGGGTATTCGCTAGGGGGCACGGCGGAGATATACCATGTTGGTACGAAGTACGCATGCGGAACCAGCCAATCCTTTCCATTGCAAATCAGCAGGGTAGCAGCGAAAGTTCAAGGTTGATTAGATGTTGCTCTCGCTGGGCGTTACCTGTCCCATTGTTAAATAAGGCAGGGAACCAGTCTATCACAATGACAGCGTTCTTGATCACTAAACGCACGTTTAAAGGCATATCTCACAATTTGGCTTGAAAATTAAAACCCATGTCAATATCCTGACTTTCAAAAAGTCGTCGCCCTCAAATCGTCTGCATAATCGTCAGATGGAGCCCAATTGCTTAATCTGACGATCTGTGGTCGGCACTCGTTTAGCGTTACACTAAACTGTCTCTAGTCAGTCGTCAGGTTGTGCGAATTTCAGGAATTGTCGCCTATAATCGTTTAGTGTAAACGCCGGGTGTAACTACCACAGCGGGGTTCTGGACGGGTGCCGCGTGCTCTGGACGGCTGCCCGTGAGGAGGGCAGAGAGGTGCGGGGGAACGGCGGCACTGTCCGTGAGACAGGGAGGGAGTGACGGACGGACGGACGGACGGACGGAAGAACGGAGGAACAGAGGGACGAAGGGACGGAGGGACAAACGGAGGGACGGAGGGACGGAGGGACGGAGGGACGGAGGGACAAACGGAGGGACGGAGGGACGGAGGGAAGGACGGAGGGAGGGACGGAGGGAGGGAGGGAGGGACGGAGGGACGGAGGGAGGGACGGAGGGAGGGACGGAGGGAGGGACGGAGGGAGGGACGGAGGGACGGAGGGACAAATGGAGGGACGGAGGGACGGAGGGAGGGACGGAGGGAGGGAGGGATGAAGGGACGGAGGGACGAACGGACGGAAAGAGGGAGGGACAGAGGGACGGACGGACAGAGGGACGGATGGAGGGACGGACGGAGGGACGGATGGAGGGCCGAACGGAGGGCCGAACGGACAGAGGGACGGACGGAGGGACGGACAGAGGGACGGACGGAGGGACGGATGGAGGGACGAACGGAGGGACGAACGGACAGAGGGAGGGACGAACGGACAGAGGGCGGACGGACGGACAGAGGGAGGGATGCATGGAGGGACGGAGGGAGGGACGGAGGGACGGACGGAGGGACGGGGGGAGGGAGGGACGGAGGGAGGGAGGGATGGAGGGACGGAGGGAGGGACGAAGGGACGGATGGAGGGACGGACGGAGGAACGGACGGAGGGACAGACGGACGGAGGGAATGCATTCAATAGAGGAGTAATTACCCAAAGAGGGTGAAGATGGATGGGAAGCAAAGAAGACCGAGGGTTAGGCGTATAAAGAGGAGAGATTGGGTGTGGATTTTGGGCCCGCACACAAGGGAAAGAGGTGAGGGAAAGGCGACGCACTGTATATTGTTATCATAAGTGAATTAGAATACATTCAGCAGTAGGTATTCTACCCGCCAAAAACCCGACATGTAAGAAATGATTTTACGGGTGGAGGTAAAATATAGATCTCGTTACTAGAGACTGAACAGTCTCATTAGCACTGATTAAAATAAAATACGAGTTATGTCCCGGGGCTGTTTTATCGTGTCATACAGGATATCCTGAGGCAATATACATCAGTATTAATCGTTCAATCAAAGAATCCTGCACAAGAAATCAATATAGCATAGAAGTGCCAACCAGGATAGGTTATTAAGAAGAGATTGATGAGTGTTTGGTCTATGTCCCCATTCGCCATTGAGTTTAGACCGTACAGTACTATGAACGAGGCGATAGCCGAGCGAAAGTTCCGAAGTGCTCCAAATGAGATGGTGAACGGGGACTCAAACGAGACCAAACACGAACATATTAGTGATTTTATCTTGGCCTTTAAATATTTATCTGTTTATCGCCCATTGAGTATGAGTTACTTTACCCTCAACCCTGTTGAGTATGAGATCATAATGTTAAGGCTATGGATGTTAAGATAAACGATTAAGACCTTACGGTTGAAGTGATCCGCAGCCGATCCGCCCTGGTGTGAAATATTACTGAAAGCCGTATTTTTTGCTGCCATGCTGCCATGCAATTGACATTAAATTTCGTGAGTAATGGTAAGGCACTCAGGTCGCTATTCTGTGATCCGCAAAGGTATTGTAAAAAGGAGCAACGGCCCCCAGATCTCAGAGACAACATGGAAAACAAGTGTTACCATGGAATGAAGCTGAGGGTTTGTGGGGAGGTTCAACCCACTGTTTTATTGAATGAGGCTCAATTTATATCTCTGTTTTATCTGAGAAAAACCAATTTCATAAACTGAAAATTAAAAATTAGGATTTCCGTGGAAAACTGCCATTTCTGCTATTTCGCACACATTCTTCCATAATGCTGTGGTCGCCTCTGTGGTTCCATGGTAACGCAGAATGTGGTAACCATGATGGCGTACCCTGGAGGTGTCAGTGACCTTGGCAACCGTCGTGTTTCACCGCCCTTGCCGCAGCAGCCGGCTATGGAAAAAAAGGCGGGGAAAAAAGGGCGGGAAAAAAGGGCGGGAAATAAAAAAAGTCGTCTGCTTATGTGTTTTTTGTCAGTGGGTGCAAGTCACGTCCACTGCCCGTGGTACAATATTGATAACGGTCTGGCGGGGCACCAGGAGAACATAATGGAGTCAGTGGTCGTGTAACTAACTGATGGATAGTACTCAGAGCTGTCTGAGTGTAGACCGTTTTCCTGACTCCTCTCATTTAGTTTACCGCGCTTCGGTTACAGGGAATAGAGTGCTTTATTATATACCAACAAGGTCAAACCTAGTCCTCTGTCCTCCGCTCGCCCGTCATTGGATTCGCTATGCTCAAGGGCATTCGGTTTTATAGTCGTAATACGCTGTATTCATAGACCTGGTTTGGATACAAAAAAAGGGGGATAAAGGAGAAAGCAACAGCAACGCAACAGGTATTGTCGGGTGAAAAACAAGCACGTTTTCTGCCCGAGCTGTAACCTTGTCGTCAGAAGGTATACAATGCTATTACACTGGTGTCTAATCTATTTTCCAGTGTCATTTCTAGTAAATACATATAGTTGACTGCATTTAATAGGCCCGCCTTACGGTTTCGCAAGGTTTATGCCAGCCTAATGTTTACACTGGCCACTAGAGCTATACTACTTTAGCTCTGGTTGGGTTAAATTCACTGCCACCTTCACCCAGTCTTTTTTTACTGAAATGACCATAAAGGTAGGAATTATCATCAATTTGGTGAGCTGTGAATATTTCCTAATAGGTATTTCTGCTTTCAGAACCAGTATAAAGAAAGACAACTTGGTCTGAGAGTGAGAATTCGTGGACATGAACGGCATTTAACCATACCAACCCCTGAGTCGTAGCTCAGCGCAGATAGGGGGTTGGCGAACAATATACCTAAAGAATACAATGGTAAAGTACTGTAAAGAAAGGCATAACATCTGTGATACCGTTCTCACTATCCAAGTAAGCAAAAAGTATAGAGCCTACAGATCGCTAATGAGTAGGATATAAAAAGTCGTATGATACAGGCAAAAAAAGGTCCCCTGCATGAAAGTAGTGCGTGAAAAGATGCGAAGCAATTTGTTCTGTCCTTTGACAACATATATATGGAGTGCTAGATAATAAATAATGATAACTACATGATTTGATCTGAGTGGTTGTATTCTGCTTGCAATTGGCACTACGCAATACTACGTGTCAACTACGCGGAGAAAACGACCACGCAGATCGAAATCATGGTAATATTTTGAACTCGGTGAGTATTTCTGTCCAAAATATCTCTGAGCAGATTCCATTCAGTCATACTAAGTATGTCTCTGTATAATCATATACCTAGAAATCATTAAGAATGCCATTATACCACTCACTGAATAGCCGAATAACAGAATAACAGTGGTCACGTGGTACGGAGGGACGTATGAATATTATTTCGTCACTCGGAAATGAACGGAATTTGTCCTCCTGGTCAGTAAAAGTAAGGCATTCACATATAGGTATTAAAGAAGAAGCCAACAAGTTTTGGTCAAAGTCATCTTTCTCCATGAGTTTGATGTGGAGTGATATAAACGAGGTGACAGCTGGGTGAATATCACATGGCATTCAAATGAGTTGGAAGAACCTTCTTCGGAAAGAACTGTTTTGATGAAATGAAAAAAAAATGAATAAAAAAACCAATGACTTTGACGAAAACGAGTTGCTTTCTGTATTTATCTCACCCCTGTGCACACTCAAAAGAATGGACCACACACAGGATATAGACCATGGAAAACGGACTGCAATACTCATAGTGGTCAATGTTAAGCCTATGGGACAAAAATACCAGGGGTGAGATAAAACACCCTCCAAGTGTGGATGGAGAACGAGTTCCCAATATTAAGCCTATGGGGTGTATGATGCTATCGTGTAGATAGACTCCTTCATCATTCAATGTGCAGTGAATCGACACTCCTTCATAAGAGGAACACAGGAACATAGTCCTGCTTCACCTGATATCCACGAAAACGGCGGCTTATCATGCAAACACGCGAGTATGGGGGGCAGGCCTTGGCTCGTTCACCATGTTTCACCTGTATTCAGTATGAGCCAGGTAAAAACACACGTGTTCCAGAAGATCCCATGCTGTAGACAGACACAAAATTGACTGGATTCAGATACAAGCGGCCGTATGCTCCAAGGAGGTGCGTAGTAATATCCGAGCGTATGGGAGGATATTGCGCAGAGTCAACTCCGAGGAGCATACAATCGCTTTCATCTGAAACCAGTTTATATTGTATTAATTATCCACCTTTTCCTGACAAGTGGGGTACCAATATTAGTTGATTTTAGGTATGCACTATTTGTTCATACCCACTATTTTTCCGTATGTACCGGTTTTTGCAGCCCGGACACAACATATCTGTATGCTCCTGGTATGGTGATACACACTCCCATGTGTTTTCTATGGACACTTTGTATTAGGTGGATATGTCTGTATGCTCCGGGTATGTAGATTCATGCTGTGTTTTCTATGGACACTCTGTATTAGGTGGATATATCTGTATGCTCCGGGTATGTAGATACACACTCCCTATGTGTTTTCTATGGACACCTTATATTAGGTGGATAATAGATATAGGGAGCCAAAATGAACTGTATCATGTTTATTGACTGGCGGGCACAGTTTCGGTAATTATGGTCATAGCTATCTGGGTTGTTAGTGTTTATTACTATTATTATCGTTATCTGAGGGTTTTCTGAAACAGATAGTATTCATATTATTTCAGTGTAATGGTTATCATAGGGAGCTAAAACCATAGCTACCCGTGCTCAAAACAGCATTTCCGGCGGTCAGTAAGAACAAGGCTTAGGACTAAAGCTATAGGGGTTCAAGGCTAGAATTTCGTTTTCAATCTCATTTGTTACTATTGAAGTGTAGTTTACTACTATCGTCCCTGAATGAGTGTGTCTTGAAGCTACGATAACAGTCGTTAAGTGCATCAGAAATATGCATTGAAAAGATTTGAGAATGACACACATATAATCTCTAACCTATATAGTCAAAGTACTGAGCGTCTATCTCCGGAAATGGTGTTTTGTGAACGGGTATCTGCGGTTTCAGCAGGTCCACTTTGGCCAACTGACACTCATTCATACTTGTCATTACCCATTTCATCAAAGAGATCTATCTTATGTCAGTCTAGCCGTATGAGATGCCGTAGAAATGAAACCACTTAAACTCTATTACATGCCACTTAAAACTAATTCATTGGCACATCAATATTGCAACCACTTTGTAGCATCAGACCTCTTGCTGTGCATTTCCCACCAGTATGAGAGATAAAAATTCTGATTTGTTCCCTCCTTGATTGATGCATACTATATGGAGACATGGTTAGTGTGCCTGAATAAACAGTGTTCCGAGTTGCTTTGGTCGGAAATATTCACTGAGTACGAAGAACAAGGTGCATATTTGCGACAAAATCAACGAAGAACAGATGTAGTTCAGACTATATTGTATTTATAAATATATATTGTATTTATTATCCACCTTTTCTGGAGAAGTGACATGTTGATATCAATTCATTTTATTTATGCACTATTTTTCCGTATGTACTATTTTTCCATATGCGCCCCCGGGAGCATAGAACATATCCGTATGTGCCGGGTATGTCCATACAAACTCCCTATGTGTTTTCTATGGACACTTTGTGTTAGGTGGATATATCTGTATGCTCCGGGTATGGTGATACACACTCCCTATGTGTTTTCTATGGACACTTTGTATTAGGTGGATATATCTGTATGCGCCGGGTATGTAGATTCACACTCTCTATGTGTTTTCTATGGACACTTTGTATTAGGTGGATATATCTGTATGCTCTGGGTATGGCGATACACACTCTGCATGTGTTTTCTATGGACACTTTGTATGAGGTGGATATATCTGTATGCTCCGGGTATGGTGATACATACTCCCTATGTGTTTTCTATGGACACTTTGTATTAGGTGGATATATCTGTATGCTCTTAGTATGTAGATATACACTCCCTATGTGTTTTCTATGGACACTTTGTATTAGGTGGATATATCTGTATGCTCCGGGTATGGTGATACACACTCTGTATGTGTTTTTTATGGACACTATGTATTAGGTGGATATATCTGTATACTCCGGGTATGGTGATACACACTCCCTATGTGTTTTCTATGGTCACTTTGTACTAAGTGGCTATATCTGTATGCACCGGGAATGATAATACACACTCCCTATGTGTTTTCTACGGACACTTTGTATTAGGTGGATATATATCTGTATGCTCCAGGTATGGTGATACACACTCCCTATGTGTTTTCTATGGTCACTTTGTACTAAGTGGCTATATCTGTATGCTCCGGGTATGTCCATACAATCACCCACTGTGTTTCCTATGGACACTTTGTGTTAGGTGGATAATAAAATGATATATAGTTCCCACAAATATAGTGTCAGGAAGATGGTGAACCTAAAGTCCATAAGGACTGCAGAGAGACCAGCACTTAACAGTTTTCTCTGCGTCAAGTGGCCTGGAATACTTCATGCTTCTTTTTCTCGAGGAAACAGGGAGGTGGAGTGTTGGGGAGTAGTACTGACAAAAAGCAGACACGCGAAATGAGAAGACAGCGAATGGATGTTAGCAGGACAACTCGCATCCATTATTGAGGAGGCTGTCGCTGGGAGGATGTGTGATGGGAGGGGGAGGGGGAGACTTGACTGAGTGCCTGGTAAATAACAATACCTCTGTTCAATAAGAGGGCTGAGAAGGCACTTTGGCCTGCTTTGGTTTGGTTGATTTATGTGTTGATTCCACCAAGCCACCGATCTATGCCGAAACCTGCCAAAATGGAGAACGGGCGGCATCGGAAGAAATCGTATAAGCATAGCTGGCGGTGGAAGCACCTAATTCTTTGCTGATAGTTTTGGGCACTAATGTGATTTATCGAGTGAGTACATTCACCTTGTAAAGACATTACACGATATTCTTTGATATATTCCGAAGAGAGTAGAAACTTTATGATGAAACCTTAGTCTGCTGGAAGAGCACTTTAACATCTGATAATAATTAATCTGGCGTATACACTGGCTGATTCTGGGCGACATTTCTTAGATTTAGCACCACCTGACGTCTTTCAGCAATAAAAGGCTAAACATTGTCTTGTGTAAAGCCAAATGTCTGACGACTACAGATCATCTGATGACATCAAGTTATGCAATTTCCACACCAAACTGCTCTCCACACACCTCCAAGAGGAAGAGGGAAGCGGTGCACTGGGGGACAATTTTTTCCAATATTTCTATAAAGTATCTAGTATAATATTTTTGTGGAAAATCTTGGGTTAACGACTATAACGACGGATATTACGTAATCGATCACCACCTGACGACTATTGGCAAGACGATCTACAGTCGTCTACTGTAAACGCTGGGTAGGACTTACTAGAGTTTCTATGATTCTAGCATTTCTAGCTAAACCCTGAGGGTTTTACCTGAAGATACCAGGGAATGGTTTTTGTTGATATCTTTTCAATAATCTTGGTTTCCCGAAGGACCTCAAGAAGACCACTTTTACCAATCACTAGTGATTTCCCCAACACTGGTAAAAGTGGCCCATTCCACAGTTTCTCCAGGTAAATATAAATTGGCGTTTTCATTCACTATAATTTGTAATTTGGAGAGGAAACAATAGGCCTTTTTCCGTAGGCCGGTGTCGCACCTTATCTCCCTAGCTACGCCAAGGCTGAAGCCAAACATTCACTTGGAAACGTATTCCTTAGCATTGGATCACTCAGTATATGAGCCTAATACGATCATAAGACCCATGTATCTCATTTTCAGAGAAATAACAATGATTCCATCGTATTCTATGGTCTTCCAGCTACAATTTGATGTATCATACATGCATATCACCTAAATGATACTTTAGATATACCTTAGATAACACAGGAACACCAAAACTACATACACACTAATACATTGGCAGGCCTAGCTATATTATGCTTATCTTTTTCCAAGTTAAAACCAAGATGATTATCAACTATAAAGTTTAGACAGCCAAGACTCGTTAATACAATGCCCTAGTTTGCTCCAACAATCTAATCTGTCAAAAAACAACACTCTTTTAATCACACCCACCGTTCACACTTTAGGTGTGATTGCTGTTTGTCTCTATATACAAGCCGCCTGACTCGGCCGTGTTTGTCCGAGCGGCCGCGTATCTAGAGAGTGGGCCGTTAGGCGGCGCTGAACGGCAACACCTTTATTGTTCGGCGGTGGAATAGACACATACATGTATTCATCTCAGAACTACGATTAATAAAAAAAAAAGCGAAGCTCGTATTAAAAAAATTGTAATAGAATAAATATAACAGCATAAAAGGGCACTATTCCAAGTTCCCCATGAGTTATGTGAAATCTCCCCCTCAGACCTAGTCCCCTGGATAAAAACGGGCTTATCTGATATTCTCAATAGCCATCCATGGTGGCACTATCACCCCCCACCCCTTGTTCTTCTATCTTCAGCATATAGCGACCCACACCACAAGATGTCAGCCCAGCTTTAATCATGACACCATCTGTATTTAATTAAAGAACTAATAAATCCTCCCCTGTCTCATACAATGTGTGCGACTGAACTGGTGTATCGCTATCACATCGTAAGAATTAGCGATACTGCTAGAATATAGTGATATAATCCGATATTACGGGAGCAACGCTTTTTTTTGTTTTGGGTAGGATACAGGGACTGAGTCTAGTATTTATCCTACCCCCTGTACACTACTTGAGAATGATAATTAGCCATTTCAGTTGCTCGAGTGAGTGAAGTTTGCGGCTGCTGATTTGCAAAGCAAGGCCAAAGGTCATCAACAATTCATAGACTGCATTAGTGTGACATCGCTTACGTTCTGGCCGCTGATTGGTCAATTTGTGTATCATTACCCTCGTGCAATAGATAACACTTTACTGCACATTTGCACGAACACAATGACCCGATGTTAAGCTTATGTCGTTTTTTATTAGGGGTAGGATAATAGTTCTGATACACAGTGAGTGAATACTGGTGGGCGTTCAAGATTCGGATATTCATCCCACACTCTGGTATTTCTCCCTATAAACTTAACATCCTAAATGGAAGATGAGGTTACAAATGTTAGCCAATCAGTCAGTGACAGGAGTGAGATAAAAGCCGAACCGCACTCAATCCATAGCCACTGCAAATTTATACACCGTTCATTTTGATTTGCTGTGTGCTCTCACTTGGCTTTGCCTTACTTTGCAACCAAAACCCATTTTCACTGGCGATGGATCTCAATGGAGGTCTTTTCTTAATACCAGATATACCATTTTCAGGTGGCATCAGGGTCTGACATGTTGGAGACCACTGTGTCTTGGGGCTGTGACTGACTTTTGACGATGGCACACAGTGAGCAGTTGACAAGTGTGAATGATCCTATCTAAGTTCTGTAAATCAAAATAGGTTGTTTCCCTCTAGTCTTAGGCCCGGCGTCCACCTACTACGATAGAATCGTAGACCTCCCGATATGGCACCGATACAAAATGTCAAAATCGGCGCCATATAGGGAAGATGCAAAATCGTAGACATATGCCTAGACAAGCCAATCCATCCCGCATTGTATGGGTTTTTTATCAGTGTCTAATCGCAGAAACGTGGTCAACTGCCCCGATATTAGGTAACCTTCCGACGCAATTTTGATTTCTTTATCGGGAGGTGCATCGTAGACCATATCGGAACCATATCGTAGTACGTGGACGCCGGGCCTTATTCCACATTATGACGTCTTATTTTGTATCTCAGGAACCCCCTCCCAGTACGTTGTCTGTTCGGTGGTCTCCAATATGGCGGCACCCGAGACCGAGGCATCTCCTCTGCAGGGGGTCTTTTGATACTTGAGTTGCCCCGAGCAGAATCTTTCAAGACATGTCTTATCAAGAAATGTCACGAAACATTATATGAGTTGTCTTCCAGGAATGATATCACGAAGCAGAGCTGAGTGATATCCATGGTGGAAGAAGACGTGACGAAGAAGACGAATAGAAGAAGAAGACGAATAGCATATCAACAATTATATGTACTTGGGGTAGATTTTATCCTGCTCCATCACGTGTTGTTAACTTCGAAAGTTATGCGTGGCATATAAATATTTTATGGCATAACAGTCACACCATGTCAGGTCTATGGAGATTTATATGAGGGGTAGGATAAATAACATTATTATCCACCTAATACGAAGTGTCCAGATAAAACACATAGGGGTAGACTGGCTCCAGTCCCTGCATCCTATAGCTACTCTCCTCGCTGGGATACTTTGATTCATGGGCCTGTCAGAGAAGGATACATACTTTAATAAACTTTATTCTGATTGTGATTTATCATTTAATGAATGTTCATAATCAAAGACTTGAGCAAGTCTAACATAGGGGGTGTGTATCACCATACCCGGAGCATACAGATGTATCCACCTAATACAAAGTATCCATAGAAAACACATAGGGTGTGTGTCTTACCATACGGGGGGGGGGCATACAGATGTTGTATGCTCTGCAAAAGCTGGCGCATATGGAAAAGAATAGTGCATACCGAAGTCAACTAATATCGGTACACCACATGTCAGGAAAGGGTGGATAATAAATACAATACAGACTGGTTTCAGATAAAAGCGGTTGTATGCTCCTCAGAGTTGACTCTGCGCAATATCCTCGCATACGCTCGAATATTACTACACCTCAACTCCTCAGAACATACAACCGCTTGTATCTGAAACCAGTCAATAGTGTGTGTAATATGCATGTAAGCCAAGTTCAGAAACCTGCCATTATATGAATGACAAGGTCATAACAATGCACGTTTTTAAACATTTCAGGGAAATCGGCGAACATAAAGGCCTTTCACCAGACCAGCCAATCAGCGGACAGCTTACAAAGAAGCAGGTTGACGCACGCCCGCGCCCTCAAGACTTGTGTCTGCCAGCATGCGGTAACCATGGATACAGAGAAATTGGCCTCATTAGAAGGAAAGTGATCAAAACAGGATCAGAGGGAAATCGGTTATTGATCTGCCGGTAGTGGTCGTAAGGGGGCGCTGGTGTGCCCTAGCGGAGACAGGGTGAACTGCACAATGTCAATGTTTGAAATGAATGATATATTAAGGACCGGCATCCACCTACTACGATATGGCTTCGATATGGTCTACGATGCACCTCCCGATAAAAAATCTAAATCGCGTCAGAAGGTCACCTAATATCGGGGCAGTTGACTACATTTCTGCGATTAGACACCGATAAAAACCTCATAATAACACGGGGTGGATTGGCATGTCTAGACATATGCCTTCCCGATATGGCACCGATTTTGACATTTTGTATCGGTGCCATATCGGGAGGTCTACGATTCTATCGTAGTAGGTGGACGGCGGGCCTTAAAGCGGGCTCCCACTATCACGATTTGCGCCTCCGACACACTACGATAGCCTTACGACAAGCGTTCCGATGAAAAAAAAAAGAGTTTTTATCGGAAGAAACGAGTCTAGCTTTCACGATAGACCCGTTCCTTCCGATAAAAATTCCATTTTACATTATTATCCATGGTACACAAAGTATGGGGACTCAGTAAGTCACAACCTATTGTTTAAAAACTGTCCGATACCATAACTGTGGTATACGGATTAAAAACTGTGGCATACGGTCTCTAACCCATGGTATACAGGAAAAAAAGTCTCTTTCTGCTAGAGATAAGATAAATAATCCCTTTTGTTACAACCTTTGATATAGCAATTCCTGGATTTACTTCTATCGCCACACATTCAGAATCTCTCCTGATTGAGGACCGCTGTAGTGAGCAGGAAGATGGTGGTGAGACAACATCACATTGAACGTTGATGGAGAGAGATTGTGGTGAGTGTGATAGAAAAGGGGTCATTATAGGGATAAGTGACGGAGAGGCAGTGTATGGGGGACGAGGAGGCAACGGGGCATTAATCAGCCCCGGCGGGTACGGGGGGTGGAAGGCGGTGTATAGATTTATTACCCACCTAATGAAAAGTGTCCATAGAAAACACACAGGGAGTGTGTATCACCATACCCGGAGCATACAGATATATATCCACCTAATACAAAGTGTTCATAGAAAACACATAGGAGCATACAGATATATCCACCTAATACAAAGTGTCTATAGAAAACACAAAGGGAGTGTATATCACCATACCTGGAGCATACACATATATCCACCTAATACGAAGTGGCTATAGAAAACACATAGGGAGTGTGTATGGATATATCCCAGCATACAGATATGTTGTATGCTCCATGCTGCAAAAGCTAGCGCATACGAAAAAAGAATATGTATGAAGATATAGTGCATACCTAAATGAACTAATATCAGTATATCACTTGTCAGGAAAAGGTGGATAATAAAAACAATAAAAGCGG
The DNA here is from genome assembly GCA_950022655.1 of Alentia gelatinosa. Taxonomy (NCBI): domain Eukaryota; kingdom Metazoa; phylum Annelida; class Polychaeta; order Phyllodocida; family Polynoidae; genus Alentia; species Alentia gelatinosa. Next base: position 108,986,373 of record OX465582.1, read on the forward strand.
TTGTATACTCCTAGGAGTTGCCTCTGTGCAATATCCTCACATACCCTCGAATGTTACTACACATCAACTTCTCAGAGCACACGACTACTTGTATCTGAAACCAGTCAATATTGTGTATGTATCTCACCCCTGGTATTTTTTGTCCCATAGGCTTAACATTGGTAACTCGTTCTCCATGCCCCTGTGAGAATTACAGTCCATTCTCCATGTTCTATACCCTGTGTGTTGTCCATTCTTTTATTGTGTACAGGGGTGAGATAAATACAAAAAGCAACTCGTTTCGGTCAAAGTCTTTCTTCTCCAACTAATTTGAATGCTATATGATATTCACTAGGCTGTTGCCTCGTTCATTTCACTCCACATCAAATTTGTGGAGAGCAATGACTTTGACCAAAACTTGTTGGTTTCTTTTTTATTCCCTTCCCTCAATGTGGATGACCAAACGTATTGTTTCCCTTATTTTTAATACTGATTGACGGTAATAACATGCCACACTTATGTGGCGTTTCCACCTGCCGACGAAAAACCGATAATTTTCAAGTCGTACAAAAGTCGGTCGGTGGTTCTCCTTGCTGAAAGTTGGTGGTACATAATCAGTGACCTGCACTGCAAAAAGGCAATCGACACTCACCAACTTTTGGTAGTACAGTGCAGAGCATCACCGATTAAACCTGATGCCCATCTACCGATTCAGAGTTGAGCGATTAGTTTGCAAATCGTATAGGAGTCGGTGAACTTGTCGCAGGCAAATTACGTAACTCTTCGCTCGATCTGCGGACATTGAGGAGATGGGGTGGTGGATATTAGTCCTAAGCAAATCTGTCTTCTAATCGGTGGCTCACCCTTGCCTAGCTGTCCTACATCTACCGACTACGGCCGACTCCGTTAGGATGTCTTGGCTGAGACAAATTACTGTCCGTTTGTCGCTGACAAAGGTACATGAATGTTCCGAAATCGGTAGATGGGCATTGGGCTTTAATTTAATGTGCTTTGATTTTGTTGGTGGGAGCAGATGTCGGTCGGTGGTGCCATTTTCCACCTGATGATTATTTCACTTTATGTGTCCCTTAGTCAGTCGGCGGTGCGGAATGCCATAATCTGTGGTCTGCAGGTGGAAATGTCGCATTATAGTTTAATCTGTCAAAGCCTGTTCAATCCACTCTGGTCTCCACTAGTACCCGTTGAATAATTTAGGTGCTTACCTGAAGACACTTTTCTGTACGCCAACGAGATCCAGGGATGATGTGGGCCACCTTTATTCATCATTTACGGATGACCTTCCATCGGCTAGGACTATCTTAGCAAACAAGCTTGAATGTCACCAAACGATAACACTCATACGAGTTTTCCTTGTACCCTGTACCTTCATAGGGGTAAGTTATTCACCAGACCCCAGTTTCTCCATTAACTTATTAATGATTAACAAAATCCTGTTGCATGTTGAACAATTTAGGCACATACATGAAGACCATTTTCTATAAGCCATGTGACCCAGGAACAATGTGGGCCAACTTTATTCAACACTTACGGACAACCTTCTATCGGCTAAGACTATCTTAGTGAACAAGCTTGAATAAAATCAAACAATAACACTCGTACAAGTTATCCTAGTACTCTGTACCTTCATAGGGGTAAGTTATTCACCAGACCCCAGTTTCTTCGTACATAATTTATGATCGAAACAATCCCGACACCTGTTGACTAATTTAGGTGTGTACATTTTCTGTATGCCAACGAGACGCAGGGATGATGTGGGCCAACTTTATTATGGACAACCTTCCATAGGCTATGACTATCTTAGCGAACTATCGAGCTTGAATATTATCAAACAATAAAAATCATACGAGTTTTCCTTGTACCCTGTACTTTCATAGGGGTAATTTATTCAAAAGACCCCAGCCTCTCCGTTAACTTTTTTTTTTTTATTAAAAAGACACAATTTAACGACATATATTATTCGCCCTTCTGGTGGCAATCTTCCAGAATGAAGTCATTAACTAACACTCATACTCATCTTTTAACCCCGTACCTTCATAGGGGTAAGTTATTCAACAGATCCCAGTTTCTCAATTAAATAGTTAATGATCGAAATAACCTCGTTGAGACGATGTGGGCCAACTTTATTCAACACTTACGGATGACCTTCCATCGGCTAGGACTATCTTAGCGAACGCGCTTGAATTTTATCAAATGATGTACCTCCATAGGGGTAAGCTATTCACCAGACCCTAGTTTCTCCGTTAAAAATGAATGATCAAAACAACCCTGTTGTAGTCATCACACAACACCTCGCAGCACCTCCACGACATCAATCACAGAGTAGCGGAAACGCGGCTTATGACGGCGACACTGCCTCAACCCGCGCGGCCTTGTTATTTGGTCGATCAGTGAATAATTCAGCGCTGCTTTTTAGCACTGACCTTTGGTGACATTTTAACTCCTGGTCTCGTTTTTTGTGCGCGCGGTGAGAGCTGCGTTGAGGACGGCGTTGTTACTGATAACGCTTAACGTCCAGTCCGCCCGGCCACATAGGAGCACGCCTTGAGTCGTCTACACAACGGGGACATGTTACCAAAACATACACAATCTTCTGACGATGCTGGGGCCCGTTTAATAATCTAGTCGTAAAATATTCATTCGTTCTTTGAAATGTGTTTCACGGTTGGAATTTTTTTAATTTTGTAAATAACCCAACCAAAAGGGTCATACAGGTGGCCAGCTTTGTCGAAACAGTCCGGCAAAATAAAGACCTCACACAGAAGTGAGCTTCATAAGGGGATGGTTAGAAGCTTTTATATAACTACAAAACAGCCCCCCCCCCCCGACAATATGAAGGTATAACATGGCCGCTCCCGCCACCACTAGAAGTGGCGGGAGAGAACTGACCATACACAGGCGAGCTCTCTCCAGGGTTAGGAAGCTCGACCAATAAAACGGTCTGTAACAGGGTACATAGGCGGCGACCCAGTGAGCGACTGCCCAGTTCTGTCTCAGTGATCGCAAGAGGCAGAGAGTGGATGTCATGCCACGTTACATACATCCGTTTAATAATCTAGGATCCTATCAATAATCGTATACAAAGTACCCCATTGAGAATGTACGGGGACTCAGTAAACCACGACCCATTATGTAAAACCTGTCAGATACCATAACTGTGGTAAATCTGTGGTAAAAGGCATCAAAGCTGTGAGATATGGGAAAATAGTCCCTTTGTGCTGTAGAGCAAGGAAATAGTCCCTATTGTTATACCCGTTAATATGGCAATTACTGGTTTTAATTTATTCGAGAAGATGATAATAAATGCAACAAACGATGGTTATGTGGACAGGCAGCTCTGTAAATTACTCGAGGTTGACGCTGTCAACCTCGAGTGATTGACAGAGCCGCCAGTAGACCTTTTTCTGTATGCCATAGAGACCCAGGGATGATATGCGACAACTTAATTCAACACTTATGGACGACTTTATGGACGGCTATGACTGTCTTAGTAAACAGACTTAAATGTTATCAAACGAAAAGAGTCTTCATGTACGATCCTAGATTAGTAAACAGGCTCCTGCATCATAGAGTGTCGGAACGTCTTAAATTTCTATCGGAGTAGGTGGACACCCACCTTTAATGTTGTCCCAGTGGCATTAAATTGACATGCGCTGCGTATTAGTCACATCACGTTGTCAGGTGAGACTTTAAAAATCAGTCTACTTTCCATGAACCTCACCTTCTGATCTGATACTAAGTGGATTAACAGGAGGGCCCTGGAGATTTAATCTGCTGAGTAGAGGCATGAGACACAGGCAGACGACAATCATCAACAAACCCAGGCAATCAGTGAGACTCTTTAGTCCCGGCGTCCACCTACTACGATAGAATCGTAGACCTCCCGATATGGCACCGATACAAAATGTCAAAATCGGTGCCATATCGGGAAGGAGTAAAATCGTAGACATATGTCTAGACAAGCCAATCCACCATGCATTGTATGGGGTTTTTATCGGTGTCTAATCGCAGAAACGGGGGCAACTGCCCCGATTTTAGGTAACCTTCCGACGCGATTTTGATTTTGTATCGGGAGGTGCATCGTAGACCATATCGGAGCCATATCGTAGTAGGTGGACGCCGGGCCTTACTGGCACCAGACAGAGGCTGACATGTGAGTCACCAACCTCAGCAATGAGAAGAATATAGAAGAAACCAACAAGTTTGGGTGAAAGACAAATGCGGGTAAGTATCGAAACGCCCCCTGGTTTAACACTGGTGCTACCATCTGGGACCATGAAAATATAGCAGTTTCTCATGGACACCAATAGATAAGCACTTACCTTCTTCAGATGGCCTTCGCATAGAAATTAGCATGGTGACATAATATCTTTTTAACATTTCTCATTTGTACATGTTTCTAACTATCATAATCCAAAATTATTTAAAGATAGCAATAGAACATCAGTGTCATTTAGCAACAAAGTAAAAATATTGCATTTTCCCATAGATACCAATAGTTAAGCACTTACATTTTCTGATGGCCCTCCCATAGAAGTTAGCATGGTGACATGCCTTATTTTTGCATTTTCTATTTGCTGATATATAGAACTTATATTATCCTGAGTTATCTCAATAGAATTTAAAAATCACCCAACTACCAGCATTTTCTTTAAAGATGTTATTCTCCATGAGTTTGATGCGGAGTGATATGAACGAGGCTACCTCTCACAAGGAGAACCACCGACTGACTTTGTACAGTGTGAAAATTATCGGTGGGTTTTTCGGAAACACTGCACAAGTGTCGCAGCTGTCCATTAGTATTACAAAATAAGGGAAACAATACGTTTTGTCTTCCACATTGAAGAAAGGGAATAAAAAAACCCAATAAGTTTTGCTCAAAGTCGTCGTTGTCCACAAGTTTGATACAGAGTGATATGAACAAGGTGACAGCCGAGTGAATATCATGCAGCATTCAAACGAGTTGGAGAACAACAACTTTGACCAAAACAAGTTACTTTCTGCATTTATCTCACCCCTGTACACACCTAAGGAATGGATAATGTACAGGATATAGACCATGGAGAACGAACTGCAATACTCGTAGGGGCATGGAGAACGAGTTACCAATGTTAATCCTATGGGACAGAAATACCAGAGGTGAGATAAACTGATATTCTACATACTATTTACCAAGTTAAATGTCTACTATTTACAAAGTTAAATGTCTGGTACAGCTGTTGGTGATATACTGACTCCGGCTGACTAAAATAACTCTCCACTTTACAGACCTTGTTCTGTACATGCATTAGCCGTAAATGCACTAATTACTCGGATGAAGCATCTGACAGGTGGCCGAGAGAGCTCGAGTCACCAGTAGATACACTTAATCCATCTAAATAGGACGTTAATTGTGCCCGCAGAGTATTGGTTAGCTTTTCTAAAGTAGGCACTATAGTAAAGATTTGACATTCATGGAAATGGAGGTAATCGTATTGCCTATCATCATAATGTATTTTCTTACCACCCCCCCCCCCCCCCCCAACCTCCCTCACCCGGTCCACCTAGCTGTGTACATATTACAGGGTATAACAATAGGGACTATTTCTCTGCCCGATAGCACAAAGGGACTATTTTCGCGTATACCATGGCTTTGAGGCCGTACACCACAGATCTGAATTTGTATGCCACAGTTAGGGGTTTCTGACAGGTCTTAAACAATGGGTAGTGGTTTACTGAGTCCCAATACATTCTCAATGGGGTCTTTGTATACCATGGATAACAAACAATGTGTCATGGTTTTTCATCTCAATGCATTTTCTTACCCTGAGTTTACACTAGATGGTTATAGGCGACGATTCTTGAATTGTTCACCCCCTGACGTCCTTCAGCAGTAAAAAGCAGTAATACGTTGGATAATAAAATCCAATGACAGCTTGTGCTATATAAACAAGGCTAGGCTGAACCACACCGGGCAGGGATGTTTTGATAGTAAAACACTACGTTTCTAAACATAAGATAAGGAATGCTACCTCTGGCATCACTCCACAAAGGCCTGTGAGGTCAGTAAAAAGGTTGCTTCTAAATCTGTTTACCTCATTGATTCCTGTGACTCAGACTGGACTGCAGCCTCTCTGATATTCAGAACCAATATTTGAGGATATTTTTTTCTTTCATCAAAAACAGTTCTTTCCGAATAAAGTTCTTCCACTGCAGTTGCACATCGAGGTACAAGGTTACCTTGATACACCTAGATAAGAAGAAACATTTACCAAGAGAAAAAAACATAATGATAATGATGAAGTATTCCAAGCATGTTTTTGTCTGGAGTTTAAAGAGAAATATCGACTGGTCAAAGAGAATATATTTTAGACGAGATGAACTACTCTCACGTTGACAAGACTTGATGGGTTTTTAACGCTATCCCTCAGTGACTTTCCCCAGTCGCTGTGCCTGCAGTCCTGACCGTTGACTTGCTCAAGTCTTTGAATATGAACATTCATTAAATGATTAATCACAATCAGAATAACGTTCATTATAGTATGTATCCTTCTCTGACTGGACCATGAATCAAAGACTTGTCCACTATGAACAGAATCTCCTGTTTATGGCCCCAAGCCACTCCCTGTAACCCTATACTTCCTCATACCCCTCCCCCTCCCCCTTCTTCTAGTTCTCTGGCCGCCTGTGTTACCATAGCAATAAATTTAGCCTCCTCCTGACTGATCCAATTAAGATCAAAGTGAGGGGGTATCAATCCCCTATCAGATATCTGACCAGTCGCCAGGATATCTGTATGGAAAGTGTTGGAAATACTGGCGCTATACAGCGCCAGAAATCTAACACCATTACTGATTGTACCATTCCCTGTATCCCAGCGAGGAGAGTAGACATATGGTACAGGGACTGGAGCCAGTATCCCAGTGAGGAGGGTAGCCATAGGATGCCGGGACTGGAGCCTGAATCCCAGTGAGGAGGGTAGCCATAGGATGCAGGGACTGAAGCCAGTATCCCAGCGAAGAGGGTAGCCATAGGATGCAGGGACTGGAGCCAGTATCCCAGCGAGGAGGGTAGCCATAGGATGCAGGGACTGAAGCCAGTATCCCAGCGAGGAGGGTAGCCATAGGATGCATGGACTGGAGCCAGTATCCCAGCGAAGAGGGTAGCCATAGGATGCAGGGACTGAAGCCAGTATCCCAGCGAGGAGGGTAGCCATAGGATGCAGGGACTGGAGCCAGTCTATCCTGACCGGTAAATTGATTAGGGAGTGCCACACTGGTGCTGCCACCTCCATCCGGCCCTCATTGCGCTCGTAATGTCTTTATCATCCTCTTACTGCTGCATGACCTTTTCTTCCCTCCCGATGCTATCCCTAGCGGAAAGGGAGTATAAGAAGCAAGCTGCTGCTCCTTACCCAGGCGCATATGAGACCGCTCTTTTACAGCGCCAAATCCACGAGAGTGGGATTCACACGGAGAGACTAATGTACCTCAGACGGGTGTACTTCACAACTTTAAGCAGGATTCACATGTAGAGACTAATGTACCTGAGATGGGTGTACTTCACAACTTTTAACGGGATTCACGCGTAGAGACTAATGTACCTGAGACAGGTGTACTTCACAGCTTTCCCCTAGTCTAAAGTGGGATTCACACGGAGAGACTAATGTACCTGAGACTGGTGTACTTCACATCTTTCCCCTAGTCTAAAGCGGGATTCACACATAGAGACTAATGTACCTGAGATGGGTGTACTTCACAACTTTAAGCAGGATTCACATGTAGAGACTAATGTACCTGAGACGGGTGTACTTCACATCTTTCTCCTAGTCTAAAGTGGGATTCACACGTAGAGACTAATGTACCTGAGACAGGTGTACTTCACATCTTTCCCCTAGTCTAAAGTGGGGTTCACACGTAGAGACTAATTGTCCGGTATGCCTTTTAAACCAGTGGATGTGAGTACAGATGTCGATACGATCACCATGTACTCCCTGTAGACATAACCTGTGGCTCGGATTCCATGTACTCCCCGTAGACATGACCTGTGGCTCGGATTCCATGTACTCCCCGTAGACATGACCTGTGGCTCGGATTCCATGTACTCCCCGTAGACATAACCTGTGGCTCGGATTCCATGTACTCCCCGTAGACATGACCTGTGGCTCGGATTCCATGTACTCCCCGTAGACATAACCTGTGGCTCGGATTCCATGTACTCCCCGTAGACATGACCTGTGGCTCGGATTCCATGTACTCCCCGTAGACATAACCTGTGGCTCGGATTCCATGTACTCCCCGTAGACATGACCTGTGGCTCGGATTCCATGTACTCCCCGTAGACATAACCTGTGGCTCGGATTCCATGTACTCCCCGTAGACATGACCTGTGGCTCGGATTCTGTCTTTAAATCACCTGAATACAACAAAGATTTTGTATACTACTTCGTGTCACTCCCCTCAGTTTCAATGTGCAAGGTGACTGTTACAGGGCACAGAGTGGTTGCTAGTTCTGCCAACATCCGCCAGGAAATCTCAAGATAGCGCCACTGTAGTCACGGGACAACTTTATGTTATATTAGTGAAACGTATTAACCTAGCTCTCATACCGCGTTTCTTTCTATGAAAATACGAGCTCATAGAAACAAGGCATGAGAGAAGGAAGTGGTTTACCGAGTCTCCATACATTTTTAATGGGGAATTTGGATACGATGGATAATAAAACTTTTACGTAAATTAATATCACTATGAGATCAGCTCAGTGTTTATGTTCATGATATACGGAAACAGGGTTACTGTGGCAGTACGTGATAAATACGCGGTAAAATTGAAGATAAAACGAACCGATGCCAAAGCAGAGGTTTGTTTTATCGTCAATTTTACCAAGTTTTAATCACGTACAGGCACAGTATACCTGTTTTCGTATTATTATATACCTTAAAATATCCAATTTTTAACTTTGCTTCTGGGCGAGTTTTTGGATTTCTCCGCCATACATGCCCCGTACGCCACATACATACCCCGTACGTCACCTAGGTGTCGTACGGATATAAATACGACATGGGTAGGAGCGGGCAGTATGTGTAGGATATACTGCCACAGGTATATAATAAGATCTCGACCCGGTATTCCATAGGTTTAACTTTAGGAACTCATACTCCACGGCCATGAAGGTATTGTACCCAATACTCAGTGGCTAATTTGGTGAGTTATTTTATTGATTGATAATGTCACTGGCCATACGGGGTGAGATAAAACCAGAAAACCACTAGATGAAAATAGCTTGGTTCACACTCCACCCTCGTTTGACCGCTACGTAATTCACTCAGCTTCACCTCATGAATTACTCTGTTATTGAACTCGGTGGAGTACAGACCAAGTTATTTTCATGTCATGAGTTTCCTTCTAATACCGCAACCTCCATCAGCAATCTTTATATCTAGAACAAGTTTTCACAAAGACCACGTCAGCAGATTCTCTCAAAACATCGCTGATATTTTTTTAAGTTGACGAGATGGACAATATTGTCAGGTCTGGCGGAAATAGGCGTTATCTGCCGTGGTCCATTGAGACCGGCGAACCAGAGATCGTTCATGAAGCAAACGGAAAGGACTTCAAAGCCCCATCGCCATCTTGAAGGACAATTTTGATGAATCCAATTACGGGCCCGTGCTGAGGCCACTTATCTACTTTCCTCCAGATTGCCTATTTGTGATTGTCATAACGGAATAGCGTGTATCAAAACAGCATTACTCATGTGTGTGTGTATCTTTGTGGATAGCTCTGTTTCTATTGGGCACATAGCTATTGTGATGTGGAGGCGGCCATTTTGCCCCCCACCGCTAAACAAAACACCAGGTGGCGGGTCCAGTTATCAATGGATTTTAGTAAATTACTTTTATGTGGAATTGCCATAAAAGAGTTTTAGGCTAGTCTCACTATTATCTATAGATTATGACGGCAGAACATTTCTCGACTACAGTTGTGCTATCTTACAATTTTCTGGTGGATGAGGGTCGAACTAGCAATAACTCTGTGCCTTATACATGTATAGGCTAAAAGCTACTGCTATTTTAATAGCGGATACTAAAAGGAAACGTGGTAACTGAGCCCGTACGGTTGGCCAATCGAGGTATTTTCTGCCATAAAATACGTCCCCACGTCCCTCACAGGCGGATGGACGTATTTTATTGCATGAAAGACGAAGAACTGCTGAGTCACTATGTTTCTTGTTATTATATATCTTTTAAAAAAACTCAAAAACGCCATTTTGATAACTTACATAGCGGTAGATTCACTGCATTTTGACACGATATTGGTGCAAATTCACTACGAGCACAGTGCGCCCGAACATTATTTATACTGCACCCCTAGCAGCTGGTAGTATTTCATAGACGTTCGCCTATAGGTGTATAATGCTAGCCACTTTGTCTGTGAACCCCACCCATAGTCTCTTTCACGCCCGCTAGGGGACGCACCGGGCAGAATGACGCAGGCACAACACGTGGTCAAATCTGGCCGCACTGGAGACTAGCTGGGTTGTTTGTTTGTTTGTTTGGGTAGTTTAGCGTCCAATTTGTACAATTAGACTTACTTTGTATTTGACCAAATCTATGAGATGAATGTAGGTAGAAATCTCACCCCTACACATTTACCGAGGTGAGAGTTCTTTTACTTCCCACACCACATAGACATTTATTGAAAAGGATTGGCCTTTAATATAACAGTAAATCTACCATTGTTAAGGGTGAAGGGAAAAAGTGGCTGCAGTGGGACTCAAATCAACAAAGCCCAACAACCTTGGGATCAAAAGTCCAGTGCTTTAGTTATGCTTGCATGTAAGCATATCTGGTCTGCACCACGAGGAGGCAAGGCGACGAAGAGGGTGAACAGATTGGTAATTGCTGTCCACCCTAGCAGACCAGGCTAGCCTATGTGACCTTGAATTGCAGTGAGCAAATTACCAGCTTAAAGTATTCCATTTTAAAAGTCTCAGAGGCTGGCCTTAAGGAAAGGTGATCAGAAAACTAGAGTACCATATTTAACTTTCAGCATGGTTAAAAATGAATCATAACAGAAAAATAAAGGTTGGATTCCTTCTCTACGCAAGACTCACTCTGATGGTATTTCAGTTTTATATCCTAGGCTTATAGTAGAGTATGTCCCTATTGGGGGTGACAACCCAGGGAGATCCTGCTGAAAACGCACCTTATTATATTCAGTATTAAAGGCATATAGACATAAAGACACAATTTGCCTTCAAAATCAAAACCCATTTCAATATCCTGAAAATTTAACATGATGATGTCCTTGATTTGTAGAACACATATCTGACTTAAAAATTGGGGGTCACCGTGCTAGTTTTTGAGTTAGAGATCAATATCATGGTAATATCATAATAGAATATATATTGGAATTCTAAAAAGTTAGTTTTCACATAGCAAAATCCATGTCAGTTTCTTTAAACTTTCACAGATTATAGGAAATGGATAAAAGTTTTTAAAATCTTAGGTCACCATCCTTGTTTTTGAATGAATTGAAGAAAACCATATTTTTCAGTACATTTCCTTTGTAAATCAGTCAAATGCAAATTGGCCTAATTTACTTTTTGGGTTTCGTCAAACTCGATAATATGTTATACTTCACTCATTTGATATTAGACTAAGTCAAAGAAAGTGGTTTTATTTGATAACTGTCAGTATTTGAAAATCACCAGATGGTGCCACTCTGTATTGTAGGATATGCCTTTAACTAGTGACTTTAGTGCTGCTTTGTGTGCCTCCAAGAATCTGTGGAACTACACTGGCGACCAGAGCAAACTCTAGCTGGTTCTCTGCCCCAATGAATAATGGGACAGGTAACACACAGCTTGAGCAACGAGTTACCGACCTTGAACTTACGCTGGCAAAAAGATCCTACACAGCCTCTCTCCCTCAGGAGATTCCCCAAATACCTTATTTCCACTTGTTTATAATGAAGGATAGTAAAAAATTGACAGTCTATTCTTTCAAAAGTTTTTTTTATTAAAACAATTCAAAAGGGTCTACATGTACGGGCATAGATTATTCAATAGCCCCCTGCTTTTCACCATGATCAGGAATGAATAATAAGAAAAAAGGTACAACTGAGGAAGGGCATGAAACAGCTCTTGGCTATCCTATGCATGACAGAGTCTTCATAACAAATATCAACATTATTTGGAGAGCGAGACACACCGACTTTAAGGTGGGCATCCACCAACCACGACAAGGCTACGCCAAGCGCTGGGAGCAAGCTGATCCCAAAGGGTGATTATTATATAGTGACAATGTAACCAATGTCAAGTCATGTGGATAAGTGCCTTCCGTTTTCCAATCTTGGTTGAACCAAAATTTATACCTGTTTCTTTACTTCCATGTTCTTTAAAAGATGCTATAAATCTAAGACGTTTTTGTTGTTGGAACGGCTTGGTCATTTAAACCAGCCTTATGAAAAGGCTGAGACCTACTGCCGCTTTGTTGATTCTCAAACCTGGTCTAATAACATGATGACACCTACCTGTATAAATCTGTTTTGAATCAATAAAGAAATAAAAAAAAAATAAAAAAAACACGACAAGGCCCTCAATCGTGGGCCAATCGTGGACCTTGTCGGGAACCCTTTGTCGTAGCCTTGTCGTGGTTGGTGGACGCCCCCTACAGAGTTCAAACACAGTGCTATAACTCCACAGTGAGTAGGGGGGACAGAGATGGGACATAAATATCCGATGACTGATTAGTAAAACTCTCGCAGTCGGCAGGGTTCGAACCTGCGCGGGCAGAGCCCAATGGATTTCAAGTCCATCGCCTTAACCACTCGGCCACGACTGCCACGCATGAGCGGACCCGAATAACGGTGCCTGGAGGGTAATCTATCACCCGACCCAGCGCCAAGGGTTTCCCTCGTCATATTTACGTCTATGGTCATTGTGAGAATTAAAGGTAATATACATGCATGTAGTTTACTCTCGACCAGTTGTTGCCAGGCCGTATGTTGATGTCAGATGTCGACGGCATTCATTTTCTTCTTATCATATCCCGTATGATAAGAAGGTGTGACTGTATGCCACGGTTATTATCCTACCCCTCATATAAATCTCCATAGACTTAACATGGTGTGACTGTATGCCACGGTTATTATCCTACCCCTCATATAAATCTCCATAGACTTAACATGGTGTGACTGTATGCCACGGTTATTATCCTACCCCTCATATAAATCTCCATAGACTTAACATGGTGTGACTGTATGCCACGGTTATTATCCTACCCCTCATATAAATCTCCATAGACTTAACATGGTGTGACTGTATGCCACGGTTATTATCCTACCCCTCATATAAATCTCCATAGACTTAACATGGTGTGACTGTATGCCACGGTTATTATCCTACCCCTCATATAAATCTCCATAGACTTAACATGGTGTGACTGTATGCCACGGTTATTATCCTACCCCTCATATAAATCTCCATAGACTTAACATGGTGTGACTGTATGCCATGGTTATTATCCTACCCCTCATATAAATCTCCATGGACTTAACATGGTGTGCCTGTATGCCATGGTTATTATCCTACCCCTCATATAAATCTCCATAGACTTAACATGGTGTGACTGTATGCCACGGTTATTATCCTACCCCTCATATAAATCTCCATAGACTTAACATGGTGTGACTGTGTGCCACGGTTATTATCTTACCCCTCATATAAATCTCTATAGACTTAACATGGTGTGACTGTATACCACAGTTATTATCCTACCCCTCATATAAATCTCCATAGACTTAACATGGTGTGACTGTATGCCACGGTTAGTACCATACCCCTCATATAAATCTCCATAGACTTAACATGGTGTGACTGTATGCCAAGGTTATTATCCTACCCCTCATATAAATCTCCATAGACTTAACATGGTGTGACTGTATGCCACAGTTATTATCCTACCCCTCATACAAATCTCCATAGACTTAACATGGTGTGACTGTATGCCACGGTTATTATCCTACCCCTCATACAAATCTCCATAGACTTAACATGGTGTGACTGTATGCCACGGTCATTATCCTACCCCTCATAAAAATCTATATAGACTTACATGGTGTGACTGTATGCCATGGTTATTATCCTACCCCTTATATAAATCTCCGTAGACTTAACATGGTGTGACTGTATGCCATGGTTATTATCCTACCCCTCATATAAATCTCCATAGACTTAACATGGTGTGACTGTATGCCACGGTTATTATCCTACCCCTCATATAAATCTCCATAGACTTAACATGGTGTGACTGTATGCCATGGTTATTATCCTATGCCATACTATATATATGCCACGGGTGACATATGCAATTAAAAACACTAAAAACATTGGATAAAATCTAGACATCACTCAAATTTATATAATTGTTTACATGGCGTTCGTTGTCTTCTACTACAGATATCACTCAGCTCCGCTTCACGATATCATTCCGCGAAGACAACTCACACTATATAAACAATTGTGTGCAATTGTGTTACGTTCCTTTAAAGTATTGCACTACACATGTATTCGAGCATACAGACCAACTAATAAAAGAAAAGAAAACGTGGTTCTTGAGGCCGTAGTGATGGCCCTATTTTATGAATCAAAAGGCCAAGATTGTCTCAGCCACTATGTTTTCTTATAATTAATTATATCTAAATATCATGAAAAATTCCATTTTATGTAATTTCGAAGTACAGTATGGGTACAGTGCGCCCGAACATTCACTACGGGCTCAGTGCGCCCGAACGTTATCAATACTGCACCCCCAGCAGCGGATATTATTTCATAGCCGTTCGGCCAGAGGTATATAATATTAAAAAAGCGCACGTAAACATGGAACCTGCACAGCCAATCTCCCCAGTAAGTGGAAAGGAAGCCCCGCAAATACGCCCCACAGGCTGCCGCGTATCAATTTACAGTCTCAACTGGGAGTCCACTAATCAGCTCCTGGAGCAACTCGCTGTGTGCCTGGGCGGTATCCAATCAGGGCCCTTTTTACAGGTGTGTTAGGACGGTATTTAATTAGGTCCCTTTTTACAGGTGTGTTTGGGCGGTATCCAATCAGGGCCCTTTTTACATGTGTTAGGGCTGTATCCAATCAGGGCCCTTTTTACATGTGTTAGGGCGATATCCAATCAGGGCCCTTTTTACAAGTGTGTTAGGGCAGTATCCAATCAGGGCCCTTTTTACAGGTGTGTTAGGGCTGTATCCAATCAGGTGGCTTTTTACAGGTGTGTTAGGGCGGTATCCAATCAGACCCCTTTTAACAGGTGTGTTAGGGCAGTATCCAATCAGGGCCCTTTTTACAGGTCTGTTAGGGCAGTATCCAATCAGGGCCCTTTTTACAGGTGTGTTAGGGCTGTATCCAATCAGGTGCCTTTTTACAGGTGTGTTAGGGCGGTATCCAATCAGACCCCTTTTAACAGGTGTGTTAGGGCAGTATCCAATCAGACCCCTTTTAACAGGTGTGTTAGGGCAGTATCCAATCAGGGCCCTTTTTACAGGTCTGTTAGGGCAGTATCCAATCAGGGCCCTTTATAGGTGTGTTAGGCACGTATCCAATCAGGCGCCTCTTTACAGGTGTGTTAGGACGGTATTTAATTAGGTCCCTTTTTACAGGTGTGTTAGGGCCGTACTCGGGTCATATCCATTAAGGGCCCTTTACAGCTGCGTGCTTTAGCCGTATCCAATCAGGGCCCTTTTTACAGGTGTATACGCTTTAGTGGATCAGGCGTTCGCATTGGTGTTCTCCTGATCAGTAGGATACGGGAAAAAAGTCCCCTGCATGCGTGAGATTATGCGATTTTGTGTTTCCTTTGATAACTAATATTTGGAATGCTGGATAATAAATATAACATTGATATGATTTTGATTTGTATGGTAGTGTTCTACTTGTAGTTGACACTGTGCAACATCCTAACATTCGCTCAGATATTACCAAGCGTCAACTATGCCTTAAATGGTGGATTCTCCTAAAAGCGGCTTTAATTATTCAGCACGTTTTTATCTGCCACTAGATCGATTCCCTCTTCTACACAACAAAACTTTCACCTGCTTTTGTGTGTGTGTGTCACGATGAATAAACGAACAGACAATATCCATTTGCGCAAGGGATATTTTCATAGACCCAAAAAAAGAATCGATTTGGAGTGTTTTCCAGGCTGCGCAGTTTAATAGAATGCCGTTCGTTGTGTCGGTAATGTCAGGTCGGGAGTTGGGCCGTCTAAATATCATTGAGTATTGAGCAGATAGCGTTTAACTGGACTCTCACTCGGAAATAGCTCCTACCACGGATGATTGGAGAAGTTGATGTTAACCAGCAGAGCGGAACCACTCTCCTAGCATAGATCCTGCGCTCTACTTCCTGCAGCCGCGAAAGATCTGCTGGGAGAGTGGAGCGGAACCTTACGCGAGCCTCATCCACTAAGCCATTTTCCACTGGCCGACGGAATCGGCACCGATTAATTGAGTTCTTTGTATAAGCCATTTTCCACTGGCCGACAAAATCGGCACCGATTAACTGAGTTCCTGTATAAGCCATTTTCCACTGGCCGATGGAATCGGCACCAATTAACTGAGTTCTTTTCCACTGGCCGATTAAATCGGCACCGATTTATCGAGTCGGTTCGTGGTGGCCAACAACTGCATGTCTCTGTCTTAAAATTCCACTAGTCAATAATTCCCCACTGATATGCGGTTGGGAATCACCGATTGGTGAATGGAAACAGACATGCAGAGAAGTGTTCACTGATTAATTGTGCTTAGATTATGCAATAAGGCCACCACCACGATGGTCATTGTGTTTAGAGGACAGTTCTGCCAGTATGGGCCTGTTAAATGTAGCAAAAACAAGGCATACACTACACCCTCACCGATCTTTAGATATCGCCACCAGCTACCGACTTTTAGGAGAACTCAATTAATCGGTGTAAATGGTGGGTGTCGTTACAGGAATGTTGTAATTTGACAGATTAGACTGCTAGAGCAAAGTCGGACATTGTATTAACGAGAATAGGCTGTTTAAACCTCATTGTTGATGTTTTGGTTTTAACTTAGAAAAAGATTAGCATATGTTAGCTAGACCTGCCAATTTATTATTGTGTATCCAGTTTCGGTGTTCCTCTATCATCTAAGGTATATCTACACTATTATTGAGGTGATATACATGTATGACACACCAAATTGAAGCTGGAATACCATAGAATATGATACAATTGCTGCACTTTCTCTGGAATTATTCACTGGTATTATGAATATATTACCCTGATACCCTCAGTCATTGAATGCTAAAGAATAGGTTGTTAGGTATTTGTTTGGTCTCAGGAATTGCGTAACCAAGTAGATAGAGTGCGGAGATACGAACCCGGCCTGTGGAAAATGGCCTATCCGCCCATTTACCCGGGAATCCATGCTGTACAAACAGACAGCTCGGCCCCGACATGCTGCCGACCACGTTAAGTGCAGCCTCCTCTAGACGTAGGGGTTCAGGAATCAGTAATGACCCACTTACAGATAATGCTCGCTCTGTCTTATCGGCCACACCCACCACAACGGGCCGCTCTACGGCAGGCCGCTCTACGGCAGGCCGCTCTACGGCAGGCCGCTCTACGGCAGGCCGCTCTACGGCAGGCCGCTCTACGGCAGGCCGCTCTACGGCAGGCCGCTCTACGGCACGCCGCTCTATGGCACGCCGCTCTAGGGAGGGAATACTATACTTTATCCTACCCCTAATATAAAGTCCCATAGACTTAACATTGAGTTTCCGTATGCCACGCTGACTGGCATATGGAGTTTGATATGCCACTAGTGGCATTCAGAATTGTTATCACGTAATATTCCAAAATCGAGGAGACGCGGTAGGATAAAATCAAAACCTGATTCCTTTTAATCTTGGCCACCGCATGCCACCCCTGGAGTTTTGGCTCCGGACTTCACTCGGCTTCGCCTCATGAAGTCACTATGCCAAACTCCAGTCGTGGCATACGGTGGCCAAGATCAAAACTCATCCAGTTTTACGAGAGTATCAGAGGAGGAGTGAGTGGGAGCGGCATGACGAGCAGCTGTCCCGAGCTGCTCACCCGGCCACAGTCCCCGAGTCTCCGCGAGGTGTCCCCGAGTCTCCGCGAGGTGTCCCCGAGTCTCCGCGAGGTGTCCCCGAGTCTCCGCGAGGTGTCCCCGAGTCTCCGCGAGGTGTCCCCGAGTCTCCGCGAGGTGTCCCCGAGTCTCCGCGAGGTGTCCCCGAGTCTCCGCGAGGTGTCCCCGAGTCTCCGCGAGGTGTCCCCGAGTCTCCGCGAGGTGTCCCCGAGTCTCCGCGAGGTGTCACCGAGAAAAGATCCATACTCGGCCTGTAACAGGCGCCCACTGAGAGATCTGTCTCTGTGTGTATGTGGAGAGAGGGGCGAATAGAGGAATGGGTGGTTGAGGGATGAGGGCGTTGGGGTTACCAGTAAGGGCAGGGCAGGGTTGAAGGAAGATGGGAACAGTCACTCAGCCAATCAGTCTGTAAATGACTCCGCTCAACGTTGATTCTCTGCCAGCTGGCTCGAGCAAAAGGCGAAGGGTGTAGCTGGTGGGGTCTCACTAAACACTGAAGAAGAAACCAACAGGTTTTGGTCAAAGTCATCATTCTCCACGAGGTTGATGCGGAGTGAATATCACGTCGCGTTCAAACCAGTTGGAGAACAAAGAATTTGACCAAAATGAGTTGCTTTCTGTATTTATCTCACCCCTGTACATATTTACAGAATGTATGACACACAGGATATAGACCATGGAGAACGGACTGCAATACTCGCAGGGGCATGGAGAACGAGTTCCCAATGTTAAGCTTATGGGATAAAAATACCAGGTGTGAGATAATACACAATCAGCGACAATTTCCTAGGACAGATAGCAAAGATGGCCTCCACTTACTACGATTGAAATTAAAAATGTTCCGATGCACTACAACGCAGATTGCCCATATCGTAATGCAGCCTATGATGCATCTTTTTTACCGGGAGGTCAATGTAGTGCATTGGTGTGCATTGTAGGCTACTTCTGGATCAAAATCAATTTTGTAGGGGTCGGGTCAGTCGATTGGTGGTGTGTTTGCTCTTCACTACAGGACACGGGATGCCAGTCCATGTAGTGTGGTGGTTTGGGCAGGCCCATGCATGGGAGTGCCACGGGTACCCGGGTTACGTTACCTGGGACCTGTTTCAGTAGTTTCGTGACATTAGGCCTAGACAGACATCAACAGCGGCACCAACAGTGCAAGCAACAGCGGAAAAAGTCTAGCAAATATCAGCAGATTGGAGCAGTAAATCTTCTTCATATTTGGGAAGATTATAGGTTATATGTATCCCCTACTGGTGTTAAAGTGTCATCGCTTAATTCCTACGGGAAGTGAGTGAAATTCTGCATGTCATCGATTGCAGTCTTGTGATCTGTCCGTATAGTGCCGCAGACGCTATCTAGACATGTCACAAAACTACTGAAACAGGTCCCTGGTCTGTATATAAGGCTAGGTCATTGTGATTGGAGGACAGTTCTCCATACACATCACCCTCACCGATTTTGAGATACCAACGTGCAGTTGTTGGCCACCACCAACCGACTTTAGGGAGAACTCAATTAATCGGTGCCGTTTTTATCGGGCAGTGGAAATTGGCTGATAGAAGCACATTTATATTATCCTCGGAAGTGTGAAAGGACGTACTGAAAGAAATGTTCTGGATATGTTTCTTTCTACACTATCTGTCCATGTTTAACTGAGAACACGAGAGAGAGACAGACAGACAGACAGAGAGAAAGAGACAGAGAGAGAGGCAGACAGACATAGAGAGAGGCAGACAGACATAGAGAGACAGAGATAGACAGACAGACAGACAGAGACAGACACAGAGACAGACAGACAGAGAGAAAAAGAGAGACAGACAGACAAACAGAGAGAGACAGACAGACAGAGACAGAGACAGACAAAGACAGAGAGACAGAGAGGTCTATGTATAAGATTGTATCTTTCTTTCTGAACAAGCCTCCTTATATTTGATAGCCACTGCAGTCCATAGCTGTAACTGCCCAGGACAAGTCAGGCAGAAAAACAAAACCACAAATCAAAAACCACAATGTCATTATAGATAAACCAGTATTTAGAAGTCATACCGCGTAAAGAATAACAAACAGACCACCTGCGCCCTCTACACACCACCCACAATGTGCAGACGACAAAAACTTCTCTGAAAG
Organism: Alentia gelatinosa; assembly: GCA_950022655.1. Taxonomy (NCBI): domain Eukaryota; kingdom Metazoa; phylum Annelida; class Polychaeta; order Phyllodocida; family Polynoidae; genus Alentia; species Alentia gelatinosa. The sequence continues at coordinate 109,006,626 of OX465582.1, forward strand.
GGGACTTTATAAGTGTGTGCTATTTTACTATTTTTAGATGCTTGAGCCGGGAAGATGCAGCAAACTGGTTCAGTTGTTTCTCTTCCTGTCTACTTAGTTACATCAAACTGCAAACAGGAACTTGATATTCACAACATTGCTTCTCGGAACCTGATATCAGGGAAAACCCCTCAAAATCATTATCAGTTCATGGAAGTCGTGCAGTACACATTCGTACAACATACATGCCCATAGAATTTAATATCCATCGTATACAAAGTCCCCATTGAAAATGTATGGGGACTCAGTGAACCACGACCCATTATATAAAACCTGTCAGATACCATAACTGTGGTATACGGCCTCAAGGCCATTGTATACGGGAAAATAGTCCCTTTGTGCTATAGAGCAAAGAAATAATCCCTATTGTTATACCCTTTAATATGGAAATTCCAGGGACTAATTCATTCAAAAAGATGGATAATAAATACAACAGATGATGGTTTTGTGGACATGCGGCTGTGTAAACCACTCGAGGTTGACGTCATAATACACTCTATAGCTCTCGTGTATTACTACACCTCAACCTCGCGTTTATTGTACATATATATACTGCTGGCTGCAATGATCATGTATAGGCCTGGCGTCCCTCCATTGACTTAACATTGAGAACTCATACCCAACGCTCATAGAGTATTGTAAAAAAAGACTGGGGGATGATGTCATAAACGTTAGCCAATTAGTCATAGAAGGGGTGAGATAAAATCTGAACCGCACTCGATCCATGGCCGCTTAAAATACGTCATTGATTTTGGTATGCTACATAATCTTACTTTGCCTCATGAGATTTACATTATCACCCACCTAATACAAAGTGTCCTTAGAAAACACATAGGGAGTTTGTATGGACATACCCGGCGCATACGGATATGTTGTATGCTCCAGGTGGCGCATACGGAAAAATAGTGCGTATGGAAAAATAGTGCACAACCAATACGAACTGATATCGACATGCCACATGTCCAGAAAAGTTGGATGATGAATATAATATAGACTGGCTTTAGATAAAAGCGGTTGTGTACTCCTCAGAGTCGACTCTGCGTAATATACTCGCACACGCTCGGATATTACTACGCGTCCACTCCTCGGAGCATACGGCCGCTTGTATCTGAAACCAGTCAATATTGTGTATTTATTCCTATGTATATGTTGTATGCTCCGGAGAGAAAACGTTGCCAGGTGTTTGTTTGGCTGCATGCATCACGTAACCAAGCAGATAAGGTGCGACACTGGCCTGTGGTAAAAGGCCTATTAACTGTCTGGAGAACATTAAGGTAAGAGATAGTTGGTGAATAATGTATACACTCAGAGCTGGGATGTCCTCTGCCAGTGTTTGGCGTAGTATACTACCACCGGTCGTGGTGTCCGCGCCCAAGGGGACCAGCACAGAGGTTATAAGAAACGATAGCGACGTCGGGTCACTTTTTACTGCCCTGGTTTACTATAGACGGCCCAGCATACCCCGCCACACTCTCCCACCAGATGCCTGGTCTCAGACAGTCACGACTCGTACACGGAGAGTGTGCTAGGAGAGTGTACCGCCAGTCTTTAGTCCTGCGCAGAATGTTGCGGGAGAATTCTGCCATAACACAGACAACTCTGCCTCCTTTTCTTTCTCCGGGACTGGAGAACTCTTTCCGGTCTGAGAATTCCTCCTGGACCTCCTGGGCGCAAACAAATCATTGTAAGCAAGTCCGAACCAGGAATACAATGCAGGCATTTATCTCACATGATATGCATGCATTGGGAACCCGTATCCAACGCCCGTTGAGTATTTAGAAAAAAATACTCAATGGCGATTATGTCACAAGTAGTGGTAGTATTTCTAGTCAAAAGAGATTAAACATTTAGCATCATATATTGTCTCACGTCAGTACACACTGGAGTCATGAATTTTTGTGACGATTTAACCCGTTGTAGTGCAATAGTTGGTTACCCTGCGATAAACCGTAGTTATCGCCCACTGGTATCTTGTGTGCATGCACGAGCATGCGCAGTGTTGAAGTCCATGATTTGAGAGTAAAGATTTGATAAAATTAAGCATATCACGACATATCACAACATGTAATAGGCCTTTTTCCGTAGGCCGGTGTCGCACCTTATCTCCCTAGCTACGCCAAGGCTGAAGCCAAACATTCACTTGGCAACGTATTCCTGAGCATTGGATCACTCAGTATATGAGCCTAATACGATCATAAGACCCATGTATCTCATTTTCAGAGAAATAACAATGATTTCATCGTATTCTATGGTATTCCAGCTACAATTTGATGTATCATACATGCATATCACCTCAATGATACTTTAGATATACCTTACATAACACAGGGACACCAAAACTGTATAGACACTAATACATTGGCAGGCCTAGCTATAATATGCTTATCTTTTTCCAAGTTAAAACCAAGATGATTATCAACTATAAAGTTTAGACAGCCAAGACTCGTTAATACAATGCCCTAGTTTGCTCCAACAATCTAATCTGTCAAAAAACAACACTCCTGTAATCACACCCACCATTCACACTTTAGGTGTGATTGCTGTTTGTCTCTATATACAAGCCGCCTGACTCGGCCGTGTTTGTCCGAGCGCCCGCGTATCTAGAGAGTGGGCCGTTAGGCGGCGCTGAACGGCAACACTTGTATTCTCATGTCTCACTAACAGTTTCTGTTGGTGAAATACTATTCTTTTCATTTATTTACATTAAAATCACATCAAAATAGTAGTACTCCAATAGTCCGTGCTAGCTGAAAGGAAGAACGTGTCCAGACGCATGCGCGCATTGAGCGGGCGATAATAGCAGGTTATCGCAGGGTAACAAATTATGGCAGCACACCGGCACTTATAGGTTGACTCTACCTAATATCCTCGCATTTGTTCGGATATTACTATGCGCCAACTCCTTGGAGAATAAGGCCACTAATATCCATAACCGGTTGATGGAGATTACAGATTAGTTGATTACAATCTCACCAGCATCCGACCTTGTCTCACGGCACCCGTCCTTGAAGGGTTAAAGATATATTTTTTGTTGCGTTATTTAGAAGATGGCGTAGTGTTTGTGAGAAGGAGAGAGAACATCTGTGTAACATGTGCAGTCAACATACGGCAGGTTGTCAACAAGTCTCTACTCTGCGACAGTGTATTAAAACATCGTCGGAGTTAGTTAGCAGAAATTATTAGTTAATATCACAAAATCTCCCATGATTGTTTATATGGCGTGAGTTGTCTTGCAGAATTAAATCTGTTGGAAATGCAATGTAAACAGTTATATTAAATTGAGTGACGTTTAGATTTCATCCTACCCCGTCACGTGTTTTTAACTTCATATGTCACTCGTGACATATGAACATTTTATGGTATCACCGTAGCATACAGTCACACCATGCTAAGTGTATAGAGATTTATATGAGGGGTAGGATAATAACCATGGCATACAGTCACACCATGTTAAGTGTATAGAGATTTATATGAGGGGTAAAATAATAATCGTGGGGTACAGTCACACCATGTTAAGTGTATAGAGATTTATATGAGGGGTAAAATAATAACCGTGGCATACAGTCACACCATGTTAAGTGTATATAGATTTATATGAGGGGTAAAATAATAACCGTGGCATACAGTCACACCATGTTAAGTCTATGGAGATTTATATGAGGGGTAGAATAATAACCATGGCGTACAGTCACACCATGTTAGGTCTATGGAGATTTATATGAGGGGCAGGATAATAACCGTGGCATACAGTCACACCATGTTAGGTCTATGGAGATTTATATGAGGGGCAGGATAATAACCGTGGCATACAGTCACACCATGTTAGGTCTATGGAGATTTATATGAGGGGTAGGATAATAATCGTGGCATACAGTCACACCATGTTAAGTCTATGGAGATTTATATGAGGGGTAGAATAATAATCGTGGCGTACAGTCACACCATGTTAGGTCTATGGAGATTTATATGAGGGGTAAGATAATAACCGTGGCATACAGTCACACCATGTTAAGTCTATGGAGATTTATATGAGGGGTAGAATAATAACCATGGCGTACAGTCACACCATGTTAAGTCATGGAGATTCATATGAGGGGTAGGATAATAACCGTGGCGTACAGTCACACCATGTTAAGTCTATGGAGATTCATATGAGGGGTAGGATAAGTTCTATTATGATGTAAATTACCTCAGGTAACAAAGATCAGAGGGCAATCTGAGTTAAACAGTCAATTAGTTAATTAGAATACTTCATTTCATTACTATACCATATTAAAAAATGATAAAAGAAATGACCACAAAGAAGTATAACAATCAAAACTGTATAAGGCATTTCTGTACATTTTACTTTCACTTTCATGACACATAAAAAGGAGTTAATGTCTTTAAACATAGATAGATAAAATTGATTGCTCAATAAAAAATGGAGAGAAAAATGTCTGGCACTGCAGGTAATACACTCCCCACGACTACATGGTCTCCCCCTGAGCTGAAAGGCTCTGTGTGTTAAAGGGCGGCTGCCAGCTTCCACCGGTTCAGCGCTGCAGCGTCAATCCCAATTCACCCGCTTTGATTTGATTTACGCGGGAAATCCATCATGCTCGGCCGCGGGCAGGACCAGTGGTAGAAGACGTGGGCATCAGAGGCTCCCGGCGAGAATCACCACCAGGTATTGGGAGTACCCCCCCTCCCGGCCCCCCGCTGTCAGGGGCAGGTGGGGTCTGAGGTTCTGGGGTGGGGGTGTGAGGGGAGAGACCAGGGGCTGAGTGCTAACGCATGTTCTCAGCCAGGAGCATGCTAGCGGGGTTGTGAGGCAGTCAGCGGCTAGAAGTCAGGGACTCTATAAGGCCCGTTTCCATTGGCCGATAAACACGGTGTAGATTTTTTGTGTTCTCCTAATAGCCTATTTTTATTGGCCAGCACCGATATACAGTCAGGAACCACCGATGGACCTTAGCACTGCTGACACGAAATGGAAGTAGGCTATTAGGAGAACACGGAAAATCTACACCATGTTTGTCAGCGATTTTCCGTCACAGATCTACAGTCAGGAACCACCGTCACACTTTTGGCACTGCTGATTCAAAACCGGTCAATGGAAACGACCTGGCATGTGAAATGACCCACAACCTTGTCTACTTAGATTATGCAATGTGGCACCACCCACCACTGAGTAAAAGCTTGGACACTGACTGAAATCTACTACCCTCACCGATTTTTCGATACTGATTCACAGCCAGTGGCACCACCGACAGGCTTTCTGGGTAACTCAAAAGATCTAAGCCGTTTTTGTTGGCTAATGGAAACGGGCTTTATAAGCCATTTTCCACAGGCCGATAAAAACAGTGTAGATTTTTTTAGTTCTCCTACAAGCCTGTTTCCATTGGCCGTCACCAATCTACTGTGAGGAACCACCAACAGACCTTTACCACTGCTGATGCAAAATGGAAATTGTCTTTTATGAGAAAAAAAACCTAGAGAAAAATTAGCAGTACCACGCACCGTTAGTGATCCGATGATGCTAGATGGTAGCAATATCTTATGACAGATGTTGGGGATGGTATTATGATTATACACTATCCTGTGTGTATCTCAGTCACCATAACAAACTGCCCACAGGGGACTTAACAGATAAAACAGGAAACTAGGTGACTATTTTGGATGGGATTCATAACAAACTGCCTTATTAAAAAGACTCTGTCATGCTCTGTATGCTGTAGACATCAGTGTCTGGGGACCAGTGTTCACAACTGATCATCCCTCAGGAGATAGTCTCTGTTACATATGACAAGTGTAATATTCCCAATATATAGTCTCTGTTACATATGACAAGTGAAATATTCTCAATATATAGTCTCTGTTACATATGACAAGTGAAATATTCCCAATATATAGTCTCTGTTACATATGACAAGTGAAATATTCTCAATATATAGTCTCTGTTACATATGACAAGTGAAATATTCCCAATATATAGTCTCTGTTACATATGACAAGTGTAATATTCCCAATATATAGTCTCTGTTACATATGACAAGTGTAATATTCCCAATATATAGTCTCTGTTACATATGACAAGTGTAATATTCCCAATATATAGTCTCTGTTACATATGACAAGTGTAATATTCCCAATATATAGTCTCTGTTACATATGACAAGTGTAATATTCCCAATATATAGTCTCTGTTACATATGACAAGTGTAATATTCCCAATATTCACAATATTTACTATATGGGTTATCTACGTCAACATACATATATAAACCTTGTTTCTATTGGCATCGTTCAGAAGATAGTTTCTGTTACATATGACAAGTGAAATATTTCCAATATTCACAATAGGATGATTTATTTATTTCCTCCAAGGGTCCTCTACACCGACATATAAGCCCTGTTTCCATCGGCCAATTTTTCGGCACCGATCTGCAGTCGGGAAACACCGATAGATTTTGTGGGTATACCAACGTCAGATCGGTGAATGGAAAGGCTCACATATTTGGCATATGAAACAAGGCCACCACCGACGCACCGAGACTGACAGAATCAAAACGCCTTGATTTCTTCAGCGATCCTCAAGATTTTAATGTGAAAATTAAATGTGTGTACGTGAGATTCAGTAGAAACAGTGCATACACTGCACCCTCACCAAGACTGACATACAGTCAGTGGCACCACCGACAGGCTTTTAGGGTAACTCAAAAAACTTCCGCCGTTTTCGTCAGCCAATGGAAAAAAGTTCACAAATACAATCCTTGTGTTGGCAGTTTTGGCCTTCGGAACAGCAGTATGCCACAAGACCTACTCTCAAATTCAATAACCGCAATAGGTTTACAATTGAGATTCACAAGACATTTCATAAAAAGTATGAACTTCACTCAGGATCCATCGTGAATATCTGAGAGTATCCAAGAGCAGACCACGATCCAGGAATATCACTTCAGGAAAAATAAGAACACAGAATGTATATGCAACAAGGGGGTATTGACCAATGATGATCTTACAACCAGTGACAGAATAGATATACAGTTCTACACCAAACTGGATATAATTCTTTTTCTTTCTTTTTATTTTTATTATTTTTCAAACAAAATTCACCAAATTTGGTGGTCTTCCATTTTGTCAGAATATATATACATATACATGCAAAATTTCAGTCGAGTACAAACTGAATAATCCCAAATTCAAAACTACCCATTGGAGTACCCACAAATGATATCGTGGGTTACACTTAGAGCTGACTATGTTCGCCAGATGAACTTAAAGTATAAGAAACTTACACATAAAACCCTCTGTATGTTCTGTAGGTAAGAATGATGTTGTGTAATGGTGAATTACCATTGATAAAAAATTCATGTTTTACAGTTTTTACCTATGCTTATATATAGTCAAACCTCCTATATCTGTGTGTGTGTGTATGCTTGTATTATCATCAACGATAACACTAAGTGGTGCCATGTATCTACCTAAATAACAGTTATCTTGATAGATGTTAGTAACTCTTTATTTTATAAAAATGACTGAATTTGTAATCAGCTATTAGTACTACAATCGTCAGTAAGTATATTAATTAGATGAACTTGATTGTAGACAGCATGACTGCTAGTATTTGATTAACATGATCGTAGTCAAACCAAATGAGGGACTGCACTGCTTTGTCAAGTTCGGATAAACATCCGCTATGTTTTCTTAACCCTAGTAATGTCCTTCGATGCACAAATAACCCAACGCACTTAGCCGACACATTTATCTACCCAGTTTGTCCAGCATAAGGCCTGTTTCCATTGGCCGACGAAAGGTGTGTGTAGACTTTTTTAGTTACACAGAAAGTCTGTCGTTGGTGCCACTGACTGTGGGTAGTATAGAAAAATCGGTGAGGGTATTAGATTTCACTCAGTGACCAAGCTTTCACTCAGTGGTCGGTGGTGCCACATTGCATAATCCAAGCAGAAAAAGTCGTGGGTCATTTCACGAGCTGGGTCGTTTCTATTGACCGATTTAAGGTCAGCGGTGCCAAAAGTCTGTCGGTGGTTCCTGACTGTATATCGGTGACGGGAAATCGGCGAATGGAAACGGGCCTTAACCCTCTGTCTCGATTCCCGACTTCATCTAACATTACTATTACCCACCCAATACGGAGTCTCTATATTAAACGTATAGAGACTACAGATCGCTACCGAGTAGAATAAAGGAAAGCCTTTACCTCCTCAGTAGCACATGGCTTTGATGTTTTTATAAACTATTTTACATAAACAAAAGAGGCGCTTACATCGAGTTTCTAATCATTTTGAATGGCTTTCAATATTTATTTTTTCCTAAGAATTAGTCAAAAGGTGGGTAATAAAACTAACATTACCATGATTTTGATCAGCACGGTCATATTCTCAACGTAGTTTACACTATGACTATGCAGATCAAAACCATGATGATAATATACGGAAACAGGGTGACTGTGGCTGTACGTGTTAAATACGCGGTAAAATTGACTATAAAATGAACCGATGCCGCAGCCGGAGCTTTAAAATATTAATTTTTCCCAAACTTTTTGCAACTGCAACAATGCCAAAGACAAAGAGATGAAATCTTTAAAAGCAATGATAAACAAAATTTCCGAAATGTATCACGTCAAACCGAGCGTTAGAATGGCCGTTAACACGCCTACTCTCAATGGTGACTACAGAACAATATCCAATATGTAATTTTCAGGTAGAATTTTCAAAGCACAATCCAACTCCCAATTCGGAATATATCATTACCTACTATATCTAAAACGGTAGAATTTCGTCGAATCCGCTTGAAGTTGCTCCCGTACATAGAAACATAGTGAACCCGACCTGGGCCTGGAGATTGAAGGGCCACGAGAGTGAGATTCTCGTGCAGTGAAAAACTTTAGGCTGCTACTCTTTTTTGAATTTCTATACACAGACATACGTTTTCTCTTCTGATTCATTTCGAGCCATGCCAAAATCAAGGTTTAGAATTGTAGTTTTCTGATCTACTTTTCTCGTATTGATATAAAACTATGGGAAAACACACATTTGCATTGCCTGGTTGACCTTTGCAGTATATCGTCTTATATACACAATGACTGTTTTTGTGTACGAGCGGCCGTATACAGAAACCAGTCGTTATTGTATTTATTACCCACCTACATGATTAATAACAAGTCTATACATTTCCCATGGAGACTCCGTAATAGATGGGTAATAAATCTATATAGTCCCTTTCATGCAGCTAAAAGAAACTAAATCAGTCCTTGGCAGTTCAGACGTTGTCTGTACCATTTATCCTTCAGGAAAAAAAATCGCTGGCCACAGTGCGATTACTTCAGCACGTCAATAAATCATGACATGGTGGAGGTTTCTAAATATGTTTTTCTATCTAGATCCATCTATCTACTTTACCATCGATCTGTCGTTCCGTTAAACTAATTCCAGTGGTTACGGTCGGCCACTATCAAACTGTGTAATATGCCTATATTGAATCTAGACCTAACTGTGGATATAATATTCTCATATTTAATTCGCAGCTGTTTGTCATGTATCTGACCTCTTTAAAACGGCCAATGCTCATTTCACAATACTCCAGACTATTTTCATTGGACTACCGCCAGGAAGATAAAAAAAAATATTTTTAGAGTCTAGATCATGTGGAAAGAAAAACAAAATGGCGCGGTGCCCGGATGTTGTTGATGATTTCATACTAGCTAACTTTACACGCGAAATACTTCCACGCTCTACGCCTTCGGGGATAATTATGATACATCCACAGGCCGGTAATTAAAACATTAAATAAGAACATTAATTACGTATTAATCTGTGTACACCCCATCTTACTACCCTGTCATTGTCGTAGTTGAAGCACGTACGTGTGCTCGTCAAGGTCAGTCAAGGTCGAAGGATCAGACATGGCAGACGTGTTCAGTTTGTGTTCTTTTGGTGGGATTTTTCAAATTGTAGATTAAGAATCGTTGCCTATAATCGTCTGGTGTAAATGCCGGGGTAAGTCGTCAGGTGGTGCTAAATTCAAGAACCGTCACCTATAATCGTCTTGTGTAAACGCCGGCTTAGTCGTCAGATGGTGTTAAATTCAAGAATCGTCAACTATAATCGTCTTGTGTAAATGCTGAGTTAGTCGCCAGGTGGTGCTAAATTCAAGAATCCTCGCCTGTAATAGTCTAGTGCAAACGATGTTTTAGTCATTAGGTGGCACTAAAACTTGTGTAAATGCCGAGTTAGTCGTCAGGTGGTGCTAAATTCAAGAATCATCGCCTATTATCGTCTTGTGTAAACACCAGGTTAGTCGCCAGGTGGTACTAAATTCAAGAATCCTCGCCTATAATCGTCTAGCGCGAACGATGATTTAGTCATCAGGTGGCACTAAAACTTGTGTTAACGCCGGGTAAGTCGTCAGGTGGTGCTAAATTCAAGACTCGTCACCTATAATCGTCTGGTGTAAACGCTGGCTTAGTCATCAGGTGGTGCTAAATTCAAGAATCCTCGCCTATAATTATCTTGTGTAAATGCCAGGTAAGTCGTCAGGTGGTGCTAAATTCAAGAGTCGCCGCCTATAATCATCCAGTGTAAACGCCGGGTAAGTCGTCAGGTGGTGCTAAATTCAAGAATCCTCGCCTATAATCGTCTAGTGTAAACGCGGGGTTAGTCGCCAGGTGGTGCTTAATTCAAGAATCGCCGCCTATAATCGTCCAGTGTAAACACAGGGTAAGTCGTCAGGTGGTGCTAAATTCAAGAATCGCCGCCTATAATCGTCCAGTGTAAACCGTACTAAACGCGGGGTCGGAGGAACAGCGGTCTCAGAGTGTGACATAAATCCGCGGGTCTGTGTTTACGTTGGGGTGATTGTGAGGTTGTCTGAGAGCCGAGTTTGAGCAGACGATAATTTATCACGGCACGACCTTGACCAAGGTCAGACTGACACCTGAAGGAGACTCCCAGGGCCCCCTCCACACCCCCACCAGCACCAGCCCGCCTCACATTCTAAACACCACAAACCCTCTCCAGGGCACACTATTATTACCAGCTCACTGCCGAGAAGAATGTATCCAAACGGAGTTGATTTTACATGGACCGAGAAGATAAATACAGAACTATAGACCGTGAATTATTGGGGGTATTTGAGGAATATAGGATGTGATTTGTACCATTACCTTAGCCTGGTATAAACGTCCATAGGTTTAACATTAGGAACTCGTACTAAACAGGCATACGAGTACGGTAGCTCTTACTCAATATTATGCGGTATCTTAGCCTGGTATAAACGTCCATAGGTTTAACGTTAGGAACTCGTACTCAATATGCTAGCCAGTACGGGGACTCATACTCAACGGGTGATAAACCGATGAATATTTCCAGGCTAAGGTAAAATCAGAAACATATTTCTGCTTTGTCTGAGTCCCTATTCGCCATCTCGTTTGGAGTGCTCCAGAATATTTACTTAGCTATCACCTCGTTCATATTACTGCACACTCCATACTCGATGGTGAACGAGGACACAGACCAAGCACTCATCAATTTCTTTCTTAATCAGCAATTGGAGGTTCTATATAGCTCAATATGTTCAGTATTCGTAGCTATAGGGAGCCAAAGAGAACCTGCTGAAACCGCAGATACCCGTTCACAAAACACCATTTCCAGAGATAGACGCCCAGTACTTTGACTATATACATTTGAGATGATATGTGTTATTCTCTGAAATGCATATTTTTGATACACTTAACAATAGTCATCATAGCTTCGAGACAGACTTATTCAGGGACGATAGTAGTAAACTACACTTCAATAGTTACAAATGAGACCAAAAACATAATTCTATCCTTGAACCCCTCAATAGCTTTAGCACTAAGCCTCATTCTTACTGGCCTCCGGAAATGCTGTTTTGAGCACGGGTATCTATGGTTTTAGCGGGTTCACTTTGACTCCCTATGATAACCGTCAAACTGAATGTTAATACTATTTCAGAAAACCCTCAGATAGGGATAATAACAGTAATAATCACTAACAACCCAGATGTGTATGATAACAATTACCACTGTATATTATCATTAGGCCCGGCGTCCGATATGTTCTACGATGCACCTCCCGATAGAAAATCAAAATTGCGTCCGAAGGTCACCTAATATCGGGGCAGTTGACCACATTTCTACGATTAGGCACCGAAAATGCCCCATTAAGATGCATGGTGGATTGGCATGTCTAGACATTTGTCTACGATTTTGCTCCTTCCCGATATGTCTTCGATATTGACTTTTTTGTATCGGTGCCATTTCGGGAGGTCTAAATTTCTATCGTAGTAAGTGGACGCCAGGCCTTATCATCACATACCTGAGGTCGTGAATCCATGAAATAATGTTCGCGCCCTAGGATCAAAATGAATGGCTGCTAGCCAGTAAGTCACTAAAATGGCTTTTAATTTTTTTTTATAATATTATATAGAATATCATAATAAGGAAACATGTAGATTGCCTGTGGGGGAATCGATGTTGTTCTCGGTCCTGCGGCATCAGGACATATTTCCGGGACGGGAGGCCATGAACGTACATCAATTCGCGCACAATAAGTATGTTTCCTTATATCATAATTTCTACGTACTTGAGAACGCGAGAACGACCAGGGGCCCGTTTAATAATCTAGGATCGTATATGACGACCCGTTTCTGTAACTCGTACAAGGGTTATCGTTTATTGATATTTACGCCTGTTCGCTAAGACAGTATTAGCCGTTGACCCACATCGTCCCTGGGTCCCTATGGTATACATTTTACTCTATGTTAGTATATATTATTAAACGGACCCCAGGTTTCTGCTTGTACTCACAGCACATTTTATAATAATCCACGTCGTATTAATTATGAGGTGGCGGTCACTGATTTATTGTTGTACCTCTCTACCTCTGCAGGTGTGTTTTTGAGCGCATTCCTTTCCGTCCAGGGGGTATTTTATATTCTGAAGTTTGCTTGTCTAGTTTCAATCCTTTTTTCCAGCAACCGTAATACGTGTCATTATGGCGTTGTAAGGACGTTTCGGTCTGCTGAATCTCAAAAAAGACAAGTTTGGATGCATAATATTCATAACAACAATTATATTTACTACTTCATTTGTACCGGCTTGTGGAAAACATGATACTATTTTAGTACCATATCCTAGTTTCTCTATGAAGGGATATATTTGTTACCTACTATATCTAAAAACTATGATTCTGGTAGAATCCGCTTGAAGTTGCTCCCGCACATAGAGACAGAGTGAACACAGCCCATGTTTGGAGAATGAGAGCCCACGAGAGTGAGATTCTCGTGCAGTGAAAAACTCGAACCTGTTCTTCTTTTTTGTATTTCTATACTCAGACAAACTTCTTCTCTTATGATTCATTTCAAGTCATGCCAAGATCAGAGTTCAGTATTGTAGTTTTCTGATCTATTTTTCTCGTGAGAAACCAATGAGATCTCAAATTTCGCTGGTAGCCCTTTCAAAACTCCGCTGATACCCTCCCCCCACCCACCACCACTCCAGCTACCACTCTAAGTATTTGACATACACCAGACATCTAGCTCTGTGGAGCAGTCAGCAGAGTGTTAGCTAGGGATGCGTGAGTAGGGAGTTCCATTCCCGTATTGGCTTTTGACTTTTCGTGGGTTTTTTTTTAATTTTTCCCCATAACTCGGACTCGACGAAGTCGCTAGTAATCTCTCAATAAAACATATCGAGGATAGGAGTGTTTAAGGGACTCAAACTGTAAAGGGGGCGTCCACCAACCACGACAAGGCTACCACAAACCCGGACAAGGAACTTCCAATCGGCGCTTGTCACAGCCTTGTCGTAAGAAGGGGGGGGGCTTTACGACAGCGTTGAAGGGGCGTGTCAGGAAGTGTATGCTCCACCAAAATTTCCTATCGTAGACCTCTGTGACACGCTCCCGACATGCCATGACACTCCATGGCAAGGGTCCAGTCGTGGGAAAAATCGAACATGCACGATGTTGTCGTAGCCTTGTCTGAAGACTCACGACAAGCTTCAAATCGTGGCCTTGTTGTGGCCTTGTCGTGGCCTTGTCGTAGGCTCTTGTTGGGAACTGGGGTCCACAAACCATAACAAGGCCTCCAATCGCAGGTGAAATGACCCCTGACTTTTTCTGCTTAGATTATGCAATGTGGCACCACCCACCACTGAGTGAAAGCTTGGTGACTCAGTGAAATCTACTACCCTCACCGATTTTTCTATACCGACGCAGTCAGTGGCACCACTGACAGACATTTTGGTAAAAATCTCCACCTTTTCGTCGGCCAATGGAAACGGGCCTTATAAGCCATTTTCCACAGGCCGACGAAAACGGTGTTGATTTTTTTTAGTTATCCTAAAAGTCTGTTTTCATTGGCCCTCACCGATATACAGCCAGGAGCAACCTTCAGCACTGCTGACTCAAAATGGAAATAGGCTTCTAGGAGAACTCAAAAGAATCTGCGCCGTTTTGGTCGGCCTGTGGAAGGGGCCTATCTAGAGAGGAGTCAAATTCATATCAGCAGAACGTCCCGGCAGACTGTCAACTCTGAGAATATCAGAATGAGTGATGAGGGGAGGGCGTGGATGATATACACTGACGTGACGTCTCCCGCCTGTCCAATGTGCTTCTTCAACATGTCCCCGGCCTTATCTGTAGTCATGAGGAGAATGGAAAAGTTTCACCACATAAAAGCTTTTTTCTCTCTATTATATAGGGAGGGAGGGAGGGAGGGAGGGAGGGAGGGAGGGAGGGAGGGAGGGAGGGAGGGAGGGAGGGAGGGAGGGAGGGAGGGAGGAGGGAGGGAGGGAGGGAGGGAGGGAGGGAGGGAGGGAGGGAGGGAGGAGGGAGGGAGGGAGGGAGGGAGGGAGGGAGGCCCAGTGAGACTGGTTTTAATGAGCTCTGTCTTCGGACCTCTAACAATGTGCTGTGAGACTCTGCTGGGTGCACCAAATTACCTCCTCAGCATAGAGCTGGCAATGCAGTGATCGCAATTAGGAACCTGGCCCGTTTAATAGTCTAGGATCGCACATGAAGACCCTTTTCTGTACCTCATACAAGGGTTATCGTTTGATAACATTTAAGTCTGTTCGCTAAGGCAGTCTTAACCAACTAATAACCCTTGTACGAAGTACAGACAAGGGTCTACAAGTACGATGCTAGATTATTAAACGGGCCCCTGGATTTCTCTCTCTGACCTGCAAAGATATCAGCGAGGCGCATGACGACACTACTAAGGGGATTGCTGATTGGTCGAGCAGCTCCTCAGTGATTAGACCAGTCAGAAGTAGACCCCACAGCACTCTCCCAGCAGAGATTATGCGCTCTACTTCCTGTGGCCGCTTACATCTCTACCCCAACCTGCCTGTTTGGCCTAAAATCTGGCCCATACGCCAATTTCTAAAAGATCCTAAATTCTTAGTGCTTTGGGGATTAATTTTTGGTTTACTTGTAAATAGAGATGTACATATTCATACTATATATATATATATATATATATATATATATATATATATATATATATTATATATATATATATATATATATATATATATATATATATATATATATACATTCATACATATACTGTATATATATATATACATTCATATATATAATATAGATATAAATAATATATATATATATGTTTATATGTATATACTGTAGCGGTCGGAGGGGAGGTGAGGGTCCCGGGCGGCACGCGGTGTGCACTACGTTCCCTATAGGAACGATAGCAGAAGGGGGAGAGAGGACGGTCTCTCCTGCCACACCGAACGCCACCGGCCCTCCACCGAACAACGGGTCACACCGAACGCCACCATTTTTTTTTTTTTTTTTTTTCAAAAAATTTCTTTATTGATGCTCTATACATTTCAACAATTTACATTGGATTTCTAGCCTGTGGCAATGTAGCATCAACAAAGTGGCCGTAAGATTTTCATCGCTAGGCCTTCCCATAGAGGACATGACAAAATATCTGTCTGGTTCACATGTTACAGGATGGACCACCTCCTAATACACCGAACAACACCGAGGTGTGGGTTCGGTGGACGCTGAGGTGCCCGGCATGACGTCACCAAGTGGGTATAAATACGGGAGGCAAACGGCATTCTGGCATTCTGGTGCGCTAGCTCCTAGGGTGCAGACCTGGGCCCTTGAGACCATACGCTCGAGAAGAGGACTTAGAACAATTAGTAGGATGACTAGTGCTGAGAAGGACTTAGCTGGTGTATACTGCTAGGAACAGCAATAAAGTGGACTACACACTGACATCGTAATTTCCGTGGTTGTTATCGCTGATTAGTAAATCCGTTACAATACATATTAGGTATTCCAATACCTGCTAAAGTTTTAATGTTCCAATATTTCACCAGATACTCCATAGTTTACTGATTAAACAACACGACAAGGATGCTCCTAGCATGTGGATTACTTTCTTTCTATGGTATCACATACACACACGTTTTTCCATGTCATACATTCCCCACACAATCCCTCCCCAGAGAGAGCAGCTCATCTGGGGGCTGAGCACGTCGTAATGACATCAGACCTGTCGCTCGGAGCCTGCTCTGCTCGTCGGCGCCTCATCAGTATTCTGATTGCGTGTGTGTTATCAACTGCTCTAAAATACCAATTGGCGAGTCGTTAGGTGAGCAGCTCGGGAGGTTAGCCGAGGTGTGAGCTACACGAGGTGTCGCTCATTGACCTATTTATCTGAGCTCAGTGGGATATTAAAAACTGAGCATGTATACACAATATTACCACGATTTCGATCTGACTTGCCGTATTCTCCGCGTAGTTGACGCGAAGTAAAACTCCGAGCAATAGCGTATTATGTAGTGTCAACTACAAGGAGAATACGGCCACACAGATCGAAATCATGGTAATGTTGTATTTATTACTGACCTTTCGGGTAATCATCAGGAAAAAAATATTATTATATTATTAGAAATTTGACCCTAGCGCAGTCTCAGACCGGGCGTACCTTTAGGATCGCAACGCGACAAAACGCACAGTGGAGACTGCAAGTTTCCCGCTAGTCTGAGACTGGTTCGCCCAGTCTCAGACTGGGGGTACTGCATGTAGCCCGGATCGCAAGCGTTTTCGAATATCAAACATGTTTGATATTTGGTACGCCGAGGATCGCAAGCGCTCCAGTCGCAAGCGGGGCAGTCTCCACACAGAACAGATGTTACCTTGCGATCTGAGGTACATGCGGTACCCAGGATCGCAACCTATATGGAACGTCGCGCTTGCGATCCTGTACCTCCAGAGCTACTTGATCTCAAGTTCCCCCAATCACACAGTGGAGAAATAGACAATAATCGATGGTTTTGTGGACAGGCGGCCGTAAACCACGAGTGGTTGACGCGTAGTAATACACGAGCGCTAGCTCGTGTATTACGACGTCAACCTCGAGTGGTTTACAGAGCCGCCCGTCCATATAACCATCGATTATTGTATTCATTATCCATCTTTTCGAATAAATTAAACCCAGTTATTGCCATATTAAAGGGTATATCAATAGGGACTATTTCTTTGCTTTATAGCACAAAGGGACTACTTTTCCCGTATACCATGGTTTTGAGGCCGTATACCACAGATGTAAATCCGTATACCACAGTCATGGTATCTGACAGGTTTTATATAATGGGTGGTGGTTTACTGAGTCCCAATACATTTTCAATGCAGGGATGCTAGTTGGGGTCAGAAGAAATTCCTACATGGGGACTGAGGCCAGTCTATGTATCACCTAAAACGCACATGGTGTGTGGGGAATCCCCATCACTCTCCTAGCAGATTCTTGGGCATCTATTTTAAGCCAATCAGAAGTCGGTATTCAAGTTTGCCCTTATCTGTAGTAGCATTTCCTACAGGAATCCTACCATCCTACAACTGTAGCTTGGAGCACTGGGATCCATAGGGCCTCTAAATGAGTGTACTCAGGGTAGCTAAATTCGGAATTTTGAAAGATCACAGAACAAGTTTATCTAAGATTTAGATTTCAGGGAAGCTGGAGTCTATTTTATTCTCAAAACATACAATTTCTTGAACTTTTCATCACTTTGAGACTAAAATGAAAATCCTACATGTAGGCAAAATCCTACAAACTGGCATCCCTGTCAATGGTGTTTTTGTATACGATGGATAATAAAGGCCTTTAAATGCCCAGTCCGTTTTCCCACGTGTTGGTCTCCTCTCACAGGGCCTCACCTTCCACTCGGTCCTCCTGGAAAGCGCCCACCTGCTCTGGACGCCCTGGAGGCCGCTGAGTGATACTTTGTGGTTCGTGAGGCTGGGAGTAAGATAGATTGTAAGATAGACAACGCCCTGGAGGGCCTTTTACTTTGAGGGTAGCGTAAAATTAGTCCCCTGGGTAGCACCTCAGGGGCCCGTTTAATAATCTAGGCTCGTACATTATAAAGACCCTTTTCTGGACGCCAAGGGGAGCCAGGGACGATGCTGGGCAACTTTATTCAACACTTATAGACGACGTTATGGATCACTAAGACTGTTTTAGCGAACAAATTTGAATATCATTAAAGGACAACTCGTGTACAAGGTACAGAAAAGGGTCTTCATGTACGATCCTTTATTATGCACCTAATACAAAGTGTCCATAGAAAACACGTGGGGAGAGTGTATCACCATACCCGGAGCATACATGTATATCCACCTAATACAAAGTGTCTGTAGAAAACACATTGTGAACGTGTATCTACATACCCAGAGCATACGGATATGTTGCATGCTCCGGGGGCGCATACAGAAAAAATAGTGCATATGTAAAAATAGTGCGTACCTAAATGAACTAATATCGGTATGCCACTTGATAGGAATAAATACAATGTAGGAATAAATACAATATAGACTGGTTTCAGATAAAAGCAGTTGTATGCTCCTTGAAGTTGACTGCACAATATCCTTGTATTTGCTCGGATATTATTACGCTTCAACTCTCCACTTGTATCTGAGACCAGTCAATATTGTGTATTAAAAAATATCAGTACGCCACTTGTCAGGAAAAGGTGAATAATGAATACAATGTAGACTGATTTCAGATACAAGCGGCCTTATTGCACAGAGTCAACTCTAAGGAGCATACAACCGCTTTTATCTGAAATCAGCCTATATTGTATTTATCATCCACCTTTTCAGTCAGTTGATAATGTTTAAAGATGTTTTGAAGAAATCGGGGCCCAATTTACGGAAATCGGCACCCCGATTTCCCCGAGGGAGTTCCCCACAATAACGTGTATATATCACTAAACAGCCCCCTGGACCATATTAGTGCCTGGCGGTCCATCTAGCTGGCAGCTGGAGACGGTGAAGGTCGTCCTCAGTGGTCCTCGGACACACGATGGTGATATCCAGGGACATCTGGTGAGGCAGGGAGCTTGTAAACTCCACCATCATGCACGCTCCTAACGACACGCTCATGCATCCTTCATGGCCGCCAGCAACCGATGGCCTCGTGAGAAGGTGCCAAAAAATACGTAAAACACGTAAAATATACACGATGAATGATCTTAAACCTACCAGAGTCCCTTTACGGTGAACTATTTTTTATTTTTGTGCATATGTCCGTTTTATTTTTATGTATTTTTAATCATATAATATTATTATTGTTATCGTTATCGTTATTGTTATTGTCATTATTGTTATTGTTATTTTTGTTATTGTTATTTTTGTTATTGTTATTATTGTTGTTATTGTTATCATTGATATCATTGCTATTATTGTCATTATTGTCATCATTATTACTATTATTATTGTCATTATCATTATTATTATTATTATTATCATTATTATTATGAGTATTATTATTATCATTATTATTATTATCATTATTATTATTATTATTATTATTATTATTATTAGCCTCGTCGACATTTATTATCATATTGTATATTCATATTATACATATATATTATATACATATATATATTTTGCGGGGACGGGGTCCTTACTGTGCATCGGATCTTTTTCATCCACCTCATCCGCTATCGCTTCCCTGCGCCCAGTGTCTATTTTCCAGTGTCTATCCTCATTCAACGAAGGATCTGCCACCATACATTGAGGGTAGGACAGGATAGGACCAGGGGCAGTATATCTAATATGGCGTTAAGGTAGACACATCGTAGCCGAGATAAGCATGCTGTAGGTAGCTGGCTAACTTATGAGTCTTTCTCTATCTC
Organism: Alentia gelatinosa; assembly: GCA_950022655.1. NCBI lineage: Eukaryota > Metazoa > Annelida > Polychaeta > Phyllodocida > Polynoidae > Alentia > Alentia gelatinosa. The sequence continues at coordinate 109,026,874 of OX465582.1, forward strand.
CGGGTCTCTCTCTCTCTATCCCTTTGTCTGTCTGTCTCTCTATCTTTTATGTATCTATCCGTCTTTGTATTTGTGTCTGTCATCTTTTTTCCTTCTGTCTCTGCCTGAGTTTGTCTCTCTCCCTCCCTCTCTGGGTCCCGCTCTCTCTCTGTCTCGCTGTCTTTGTATTTGTGTCTGTCTCCTTCTCTCTCCTCTCTCTCTTTGTCTCTCTCTGTCTCTGTCTCTCTCTGTTTCTGTCTCTCTCTGTCTCTCTCTCCCTCTCTCTGTAAATCTCTGTCTCTCTCCCCCCCTGTCTGTCTGTCTGTCTCTCTCTCGCTCTCCTCTCTCTCTCTCTCCCCTCTCTCTCTCTATCTCTCCTCTCTGTTTCTCTGTCTGTCTGTCTCTATCCCTCCCTTCCTCTCTGTCTCTGTCTCTGTCTCTCCCTCTCTCTCTCTCCCCCCCTCTGTTTCTCTCTGTCTGTCTCGCTCTTTCTCTTTCATTGTCTCTCTGTCTCTCTGTCTGTCTCTCTCTCTCTTTCATTGTCTGCCTCTCTGTCTGTCTCTCTCTCTCTCTGTCTCTCTCTCTCTCTCTCTGTCTCTCTCTGTCTCTCTCTGTCTCATTCTCTCTCTCTGTCTCTCTCTCTGTCTCTCTCTGTCTCATTCTCTCTCTCTGTCTGTCTGTCTGTCTCTCTCTCTGTCTCTCTCTCTCTCTCTCTCTCTCTCTCTCTCTGTCTCTCTGTCTGTCTCTCTGTCTCTCTGTCTCTCTGTCTCTCTGTCTCTCTGTCTCTCTGTCTCTCTGTCTCTCTGTCTCTCTGTTTCTCTGTCTCTCTGTCTCTCTGTCTCTCTGTCTCTCTGTCTCTCTGTCTCTCTGTCTCTCTGTCTGTCTGTCTCTCTCTCTCTCTCTCTGTGTCTCTGTGTGTCTCTCTGTCTCTCTGTCTGTCTGTCTGTCTGTCTCTCTGTCTCTATCCCTCTATCAGCTGTTTATTGGAATACAACGCCCACACCACCAAGTCCATCTCTGAAACTGCTGTGCTGTGCATTACATGTAAACTCCGGTCCGTGCATATCGCTGACGACATCTCAGGAGACCCTGACACCATATTTGTTTTAAATGAATCACGAGCGGACACTATATAAACCTGCACACAGGGGTGTACTTATAGAGAGCCGTCCTGCTAGACAGACCCGCGGGTCTGGTTGACGGATCACTCCCGCGAGTGGGCGGGTCCCGTGTTATCATCTGAAGACAAATCAGGCGAGATTTCCAGACCAAAACAATGGCCTTCACTGATGTGGTATCAAGGAGCCCCTTTGTATAACTTGTGTGTTAATGTATATAACTGATTACCACCTGCAAGCTGTCCCAACAGTAAATATATCTAAATTCTAAACTGAGCAGCTGTGTTGAAGCTAATTCCCACTGGCCGACGAAAACGGCACAGATTAATTGAGTTCTAAAATTCGATTGGTGAGGGCCAAAAACTGCAGTCCATATCTAACTATCAGTGGGGGTACTGTGTATGCCCTGTGTTTGCCGCATTTAAAAGGTCCATACTGACGGAACTGTCCTCCAAACACAATAACCATCACCGACGATTTGAAACCCCTTTGATTCTGTGGGTCGTTGATCAAGTTGGTCGCTGGTGGCCTTATTGCATAATCTATGCACAATTAATCGCTGCCGATCGGTGGTTAAGAGAAGGCCAGTGGATAATGGATTTAAGCCCTTTTCCGTTTTCCATTGGTTTGCTTTAGTTTGGTTGATTTAACGTCCGATAATCATAATAATCTGATATCAGACTGCTGTGCATTTCCATTGGCCGACTATTTAGCGCCGATCTGCAGTCGGGAACCACCGATAGATCTTTTTGGGTACATTAACTTCAGATCGGTGAATGGAAACAAGACCTGCAGAGAATGCTCTTCGATAAGTCTTGCATAGATTATGTAACAATATTTTTTGTATTCAATTTCAAATATAATGGCCTTCCAATACAACCCCAATTAAATCTGTTTATACCCATAAAACACAGCAGAATCAGTGCATACATACAATACATCCTCACCGATAAACCAATACCAATAGAGGCCTACACGCAGTGGCACCACCCACAGTCTTCGAGGGTAACTAAAAAATCTGCGCCGTTTTCGTGTGGCCGATGGAACTGCTCTTTTCTGCTGTGCGGCGTGGGTCGTGTTTCTCCGCGGAGTGGTTCTGGTGCTGGAGGAGGCGGCGTGCCGTGTGGAGAGCCCTGCCCCGCCCCGCTCCTCCCGCTCCCCGCTCCGCCTCCTGCTCCCGGCGCCCGCCCCGCCTCCTGCTGCTGCCCGGTGCTGGTGCCGAGGCAGCGCCGGGAGAGGGAAGGCTGGGCTCGGGCCTGCTGGAGCCATAACTCACGGGGTCAGCGCCGACTGCCTGGAGGAGGCGCGGGAGGCCGTCACCAACGGCGCCGCCCGCCGCCACCAGCAGGTCTCAGCCGCCGGGAACATGGAGCAGCTCACAGCACCATGAGAGCAGCTAACAGCACCATAAGAGCAGAACACAGAGAGCAGCTCACAGCACCATGAGAGCAGCTCACAGCACCCAGCACCCACAGAGCAGCTCACAATACCATGAGAGCAGCTCATAGCACCCAGTACCAAGAGAGCAGCTCACAGTACCATGAGAGCAGCTCACAGTACCATGAGAGCAGGTCACAGCACCATGAGAGCAGCTCACAGCACCAAGAGAGCAGAACACAGAGAGCAGGTCACAGCACCGAGAGAGCAGCTCACAGAGAGCAGCTCATAGCACCCAGTACCAAGAGAGCAGGTCACAGCACCAAGAGAGCAGCTCACAGCACCCACAGAGCAGGTCACAGCACCCACAGAGCAGCTCACAGCACCTAGAGAGCAGCTCACAGCTCCCAGTACCCAGAGAGCAGCACACAGTACCATGAGAGCAGAACACAGCACCAAGAGAGCAGGTCACAGCTCCCAGTACCCAGAGAGCAGCTCACAGTACCCAGCACCAAGAGAGCAGCTCACAGCACAAAGACAGCAGCACCCACCACCCACAGAGCAGCTCACAGCACCATGAGAGCAGCACCCAGACAGCAGCACCCACCACCCAGACAGCAGCACCCACCACCCACAGAGCAGCTCACAGCAGCAAGAGAACAACACCCAGCACCCAGAGGGCAGCACCCAGAGGGCAGCACCTAGAGGGCAGCACCCACCACCCACAGAGCAGCACCGAGAAAGCAGCACCCAGCACACACAGAGCAGCTCACAGCCCCAAGAGAGCACTTCACAGCACCCACAGAGCAGCTCACAGCACCCAGAGACAGACACCCACAGAGCAGCTCACGTCCCGTCATTCACAGCCCAAGGCTTGTACATGAACACCGTTTTCTGTACCTCGTGCAGGGGTTGTCGTTGAATGATATTTAAGTTAATAAAGTTGCCCCACATCGCCCCTGGACTACAAGTATGACCCCAGATTATTAAACTGGCCTCTGGCCTCCGACAGTGAGTCCGTTGGACCAAGCCCTCAATTATTAAACGGGCCCCAGTCCTCCAAATACAGTGCACTCCAGATTTCATCAAATTTTCATGGCCCAAACTGTGATATGTCCTCCAGTATATCACCCACGGTCCAATACGCCCGCTACATGCAGAGCGACTGATCACTAGGCCAGGGGCCCGTTTAATAATCTAGGATCGCACATGGACACCTTTTTCTGTACCTCGTACAAGGGTTATGTTTATATACCTATGGCTGAACACTCTATGGTTACACCATGCTACGGGGGGTGGAAGAACTTACGTTTACTGCCCAAGGCTGACGTTTACTACCCAAGGTTGACGTTTAAACCAATCAGATCGGCTCTTACAAAATTCATATGAAAAGCGCAGTGAGGAGAAAACATAGTGCCAGGTTACTCGATAAGGTTGGATCTGGCTTCGCATCTGATGGCGGATAAGCATATAACGATATTTATTGTTATTAAACTACATTTGAAGCCTGTACCCGTGACCAAGGCCTTGGGCAGTAATTTTTTAGCAGCCTTACCTCGTAACCTTCACTTTCTCTAATTGTATTCAAATCTGTTCCTAAGACAGTCTTAGCCATCTATATGGTTGTCCATAAGTGTGGAATAAAGGTGACCGACATCGTCCCTGGGTCTCTATGGCGTACAGAAAATGGTCTACATGTACGAGCCTAGATTATTAACCGGGCCCCAGGCCCCTGACAGTGAGTGTGTTGGACCAAGCCATCTGTCAGCAGGTCTCCCTCCCACCGGTGCTCTGCGATTCAGCAGAATCTCTCTCAGACAGGAGTACGCTTCGTGATGCCGGGTTCAGCCCCATCATTCAGCGTAGATTTAACACTTCAGTGATGGCAGAAGCTCAGGTATAGTAAACCACGAGAGGTTGGCGCGTATTATTACATACCTATAGCCGAATTCTATGAAATACTACCCGCTGCTAGGGGTGCAGTATAAAAAGTGTTCGGACGCACTGTCACCATTGGGTCAATTGGTACATTTAATAAGTACTAGGCAGGTTCTTTTTATATTTAGGTATGTAAAGATACGAAAACGTAGTTACTGAGCCCTAAGGGATGCCATTCTCGGCCTTTTTATGACATAGATACGTCCCTCCGGCGTCGGGACGTATTTATGGTATAAAAATACTATAGATATGAATCCGTATACGGCATTTGTGGTATCTGACATGTTTTATATAATGGTATCAAAAACCTTTCTGCGTAACGTATTGGTCTCGCTGTCCCGGGCGTGGGTGTGTTTGACCGTACGGTATTTAGAAAAAATTGTATATAATGGGTCGTGGTTTACTGAGTCTCCATACATTTTCGATGATGGATAATAAGGGTAAAGGTGAGGTGCCAGCAGGCAGTCAGGTACTACACGTGGTCGGCCATCACTGGGTGGCTCTCTGAGAGTAAAACCACCCGCGCGATGTCCATTCTCCACGATGCCTCCATTCCCCGCCCCCGTCCGACTGCCGGCCGGCCGGGGATCGGGGCCAGTCGCCGGGCGGTCTCTGCCCGTGCCCCGCCCGGCGCGGCAGAATGGATGACCTCGCCCCTGGTTTCCATTTCCTGGTCTTATCCCAGGTCTGTAAAGGTTTAGCTCCGGCATCAAGGCTGCCACAGAACCCAAGCACCCAGCCCTGAGCCCAGGTTCATGACCCCATTTCCTGAAGCCCGGCCGTGGCTGTGTCTCCTGATTTCAGGGCTGGATCCAGCGATATACCAGAGCGACTCCAGCCACCAATAAGCACTGGTTTTACATTTGAAGGCAGGAGCTGAGACACAGGATATAATCCCTTTTAACCCGAACCCATTATTTCTAGACCTTGTTCCCTGGGGCCAGTTTAATAATCTAGGCTCATACATGAAAACCCTTTTCCGTACCTCCTACAAGGTTTATTGTTGAGCAATATCTAAGTTCGTTCACTACGACAGTCTTCGCCGTCCATAAGGTCGTCCATAAGGTCGACCATAAGGCCCGGCGTCCACCTACTACGATATGGCTCCGATATGTTCTACGATGCACCTCCCGATAAAAAATCAAAATCGCGTCGGAAGGTCACCTAATATCGGGGCAGTAAACCACGTTCCTACGATTAGGCACTGATAAAAAAAACTTTACAATGCGTGGTGGATTGGCATATCTAGACATAAGTCTGCGCTTTTTCAGCTTCCCGCTATGTCTCCGATATTTTTTGTATAGGTGCCATATCGGTAGGTCTAAATTTCTATCGTAGTAGGTGGACGCCAGGATTTATTGTCCATAAGTGTTGAATAAAGTTTATCCACATCGTTCCTGGGTCTCTATGGCGTACAAAAATGGGTCTTCATAAACGAGCCGAGGTTATCAAACAAACCCCAAGGAAGATGTAGGACAACTTAATTCAACACTTATGGACGACCTTATGGATGGCTAATACTGTCTTAGCGAACGAACTTAAATATCATTAAACGATAAGCCTTGTACGAGATACAGAAAAGAGTCTTCATCTACGAATCTAGATAATTCAAACGGGTCCCAGGATATTGGGGATAGAGCCATTGTTAGTTCACGAAGCAGTCACCAGGTGGTCGGGGGACAAACCTGTATTCTGGCTCTTTGTTCTTACAAAATTCAACTGCCTTTCAATATTTTACTATGGTTCCCTTGACTCTCTACACCCATCCCAAAGCAGGATGACATAATGATTAAACCCAAGACATGATATTTTCCATATGGAACACTTTATATAAATATGTGAGCAAGGCTAAAGTTCTGACATTTCCCAATTATCACTCACTTTTTTTCCACCTCCTTTAGTGAAGAACACCTACTTTTTCACCTCCAATAGTGAAGAACACCTACTCGGGGGGTGTCATGGCGGCGCCCATGGACCATAGGCTATATGCCGTATAGTCTCATTTTAAACCCGAACCTATTATCTCTTAGACTTTGTTCCCAGGACTCACTTCTTTCCACAAAGTCCAGTCCTAATCTTTAAAGCCAGGCTCGCGGCTTGCCAAGGTTATTCATGTGAGTCTCAGGAGTCTCGTAGAGGTCATGGTCAAGCGGTGAGGGTCCCTCAGGGACCCATGCTAGGTCTGATGTGTTTTCCCATTGAAGGAAGTTAGCGCGCCTCTCCGGCGAGTCACATCACGTGATCAGGTATTCTTAGAGTCTCCTAAAAGAAGCAATTGATCACGTGAGACATAAAAAGGGAATTCCACTCATCTAGAGCAGCGTCCATGTTAATTAGCAACCATTAAGTGAGTTTTATTCACGCATTGTGGATTTTATTGATGAAGGGAACATACCTGATTCCTGAACTCTATACCAATGCATTGTGGATAACTTGTTGGCCGTAATAATGCGGGAGGGAGAGTGGTACACTCTCCAATCACCATTCCAGATGCCACTGGATTCACATTCCAGACTGGTTCCCTGCCCCAATGAAATATGGGACAGGTAACGCCCAGTGAGAGCAACGTGTGATCGACCTTGAACTTTCCCTGGTTCCTACTGATTTGCGAGCGACTTTGTACTCTCGCTGGTTCCCGCATATTTGCATTGGCAAGGATACCAGCACAACATCTCTCCCTCACGAGGTTCCCCAAATAACTTACTAATACTTGTTTATAATGAACGATGATACAAAATAAAGTAATACCAACCTTTCAAAAGACGAAAGATAAGAATGTTTCTTTAAAAGATATAACAGATCTCGCCATGGACTCCAGCAGGTAAACCAGCGTAAAAATGGAGGTGTTACTCATAATGCACCAAATAATGGTTTTACCTGGCCTCATATGTGAGTGATCACATAGGCCAAGCTTCCAGGCTGATTCCAGACCATCACTCTCCACTCACTACTAAGGGACTCCCGTAATGAATTAAACCACCCAAGAAAACATCTGACTGGAGAGTGGGGTCCATAAAAAGTACCCCATCCTCGTCGGCAATTTGTGGTAGTTGAAGCAGTAGAGGTAGAAGCAGTATTGCAGTCAATCTTCCTTATTATGTAGAAGCAGATCTATCTCATCCCTACAGCTAACGTTTGGGCACTCTCCCAGCAGAGATCCTGCACTCTATTTCCTGCGGCCGCTTGTATCTCTGCACCGACCTGCCTGCACTCTCCTAGCAGAGACCCTGCGCTCTACTTCCTGCGCCCGCTTGTATCTCTGCACTGACCTGCCTGCACTCTCCTAGCAGAGACCCTGCGCTCTACTTCCTGAAGCCACTTGTCTCTCTGCATTGACCTGCCTGTTTTGGACAAAACATGTCCCATCTGCCAATTTTTCGAATAGCCTATAATCTAAGTGCATGTGGGAGTATTTTGTTTTCTACTTGTAAATAGAGATGAATTTCTGTTATTTGTTATTTCAAACCAGACACAGTCTCTGGGATTACTTTCTTCAGTGGAAAGAACCTCATGTGTTTCCAGCTTTGGTTTTGTCAACACCATACATGTGCTCACTCAAAGGGGCAGTTTAATCAACTGTGGATTCGCAATGGTTTAAAGCTGAAAAAGAAATAGCTGGATTGTCTATGAAGCTCATTTAACAATTTCTATATTTCATAACTCATAATATATGTTAGCTGGTACCCTGTGTCCTTCGGGGATACCCAGGGAACCAGTGTATGACGTCACTGGGTTAAGGTAGAGATTAGCAAGCGCTAGCGCCGCGAGAGATCTGGGAGGAGAGTGACGTTCTGGGTCTCACAACACCTCAGTTTCGGGTTTCGATCCCCAAGGCTCCTCAGGTTCACATTTACTATCAATGACAATAGGCAGAGTTGAGCAGAGTGTAGATTGTGTTTGGAGAGTGACGTACCTGGACGTAGACGTCGAGCTTGCCGACGACGGGACAGTCGACCTCATGGTGCTCCAACCCGCCCGGGATGGACGGGACGTCCGCCACCTTCACGTCATTAGAATCCTTAGGCGTCTCCGTGGGAACCTGGAAACAAGATGAGAAAATTTGTAATCATCATGGATTCCAAATTTGTGAATTACAAAAGGAAATATTATCTCAGAGATACCAGAACATTGCTATACTGAGACTATCATAGTGTAAAGTTCAGGGGCCCAGACTAGTTAGGTGTAGACCTTAAGAGTTAGGGAGTAAGAATTCAAACACAGATGTACTAGGTACTCCTACGAGTAATTACATAGAACGTCCTGACCATGCTGTACAAGTCACAGAACAAGATGGTGATTTACGGTTTGTACGGAACGAGGCATTTACGCTGAGTTCCGTATAAACTGTAAATTATCATCGAATTCTGTGACTTGTACAAGCATGGTTGGACGTTATATATTTACTATATACCCCAAATTTTAAAAATAATCATTAATTTCATTTGGCTTAACAACCAATATTTTGATAAACGTGTATAGGAAGGTAGTCCATATTTTCCTGTATGGACTAGTGGTCCATACAGTATTTTTACGTTATATGGCGAAACGGTGCGTATTTACAGTATATACGGCATTGGTATATAGTAAAGGACTTAAAAGATTTAATGACAGGTTCATCAGCTTATAATACACACAGCAGGTGGCATCCAGCTACAAGGTGAGCTTGTAAACTCTGCGCTGGGATTGGCTGATGAAGCAACAAACAATGAGGACTGACCAGTCTCGTTCTGGTCTGTTGCACATTCCAGGAGGGCCGCTCATGTCACCGACAACTCAGATGTAATGTCAGAGCATGCTGCCTCAATGTGGGCAAACCGGGAACTAGAGCGGGTGATAATGAGGGTAGACATGTTTTTCACTACATGACCACTATACAGTAAGAATCAAGACAGGGAGGATTTGCTACAACATGGTGACTCCCTAAATGCACTCATTTATGTCATAAAATATTCGGACAACTTAAATGGCTAATGTCCGCCATTCACTACATGGCCGTCGTACAGTCAGCATCAAGACAGGGAGGAGCTGCTACTAAATTGGTGACTGTCTTAATGCATTCATTTTGGTACTATAGAGAAACAGGCTGACTGTCTCCGTACGGATAAAATACTTGGTAAAATCGGCGATCAGATGAACCTCTGCCTTCGGCATCGGTTCATCTGATCAACGATTTTACCAAGTATTTTATCCGTACGGAGACAGTCAGCCTGTTTCTCTATTATTATATACCTCAAAATATCCAATTTTTAACCCTGCTTCTGGGTGAGTTTTTCGATTACGCTGCCGTACGCCACATACATACCCCGTACGTCACCTAGGTGTCGTATGGATATGAATATGACATGGGTAGGAGCGGGCCGTATGTATAGGATATACTACCACAGGTATATAATAATAATAGATACTGGCAATTTAGATGACTAATCTCTTCGCATAGAAGCCAATAAAATTGGTCACATAGGGATGTAGAGACGGGACCACTATCACTCCTGCATCAGCCCTCTTGATGTAAATATGTTGTATTTATGTTTATTATGTGCTCTTTGTCGTAGCATAAATGACTTGGAAACTGGCCTAGTGTCATATGAATTCAGTTTCTGCCCTGTATAAATAAAAGAGGTCTGACTTTGCGTCAGTAGTCCTATAGGTTTGTAGGTGGTTCCTGATTGTATGGTGAAATAAAAAAGATCTCTGCCATAGATTATGCAATGAGGCCATCACCGACTGAATTGGTCAATGACTGACAGAAGGTGCACCCCTCTCATAAGATCTCACACTCTCTAAGTGGTATTCTGTACTCTCACTACGCTCTATAGGAGAAGAATTCTTAACGACCTAGGCTTAAAGCCTTGAGAATCCACTGGCCTGCCTCCCAGGCTAAAGACATACATTAATGCAACCCAAACATTCATATAATCTCAATGATGCCACCTTGCGGGAATACTGTGTGCCAGTGGATTCTCAAGGCTCTAAGCCTAGTTTGTTAATAATTTTTGTTAATAATTTTCTCCCATAGAGCGTAGTGAGAACATTATACAGAATACCACTTAGAGAGTGTGAGATCATTTAAGAGGGGTGCACCAAAAGGGGGTTGAAATCATTAATGATCCTCATTTTGTTTGGAGGACTATTCCATCAATATGGACATGTCAAATGCGGCAGAAACAAAGCATACACAGCACACGCACCGATTTCAAGACACCGATGGGCAGTCGTTGGCCACCACCAAGTGACTATGAGAACTCATTTAATCGTTGACGTTTTCATCGGCCGGTGGAGATTGGTTTTATATCAGACTGGAGGATACCTGCCATTGCCAACTGAATGACCTGCCTAGAATCGGCCACAGTCGGTGAAAGACGCGTACATGGACAATCTTAAAAGTCGGGCAGAGTCGGCCCTATCTGACCTGGTAGTAATGCCCGACGGGCAATAAAAACGGGTCGGTGAAGTGCGGACATCGTCAAAATTAACACTTTTTTCTATTAGGGTTCTAATGAAAAATACATTGTTGTTATTCCAAGCTCGGCTGGGCCGATCTCCCGCTGATGTACACTGATCTTCACATATCCGATAGATTGGTCGGGGAGAGGAATGATCAGGAACAAATAGTGTGTCGAAGTCTTGTAGGCTTTAAAGGTATATCCTACAATTCCCAGTGGCACCATTTAGTCGCATGAGTAAATTTAACGATGTGTCCGATATGCTTTTGATATCCTTGTCGGCCATGGCATGGGGCTGAGGGTCTGTGGGGAGGTTGAAACCACTGTTTTATTGGAGTAAATGAGGCTAAATCAATATTATCTTTGTTTGACGCAAGGGAAAGCAATTACATACACTGAATATGAAAAGGTGGTTTTCCACGGAAAAATGGAAAACTGACATCTCTGGGTGAGTCAGCATGTCGATGTCTCATATGTGGCATTTCATCGTGACAACTGAATATCACCGGATTATGTGGCCACTTTAGTCGTCAGGTGGTGAATTTATCATTAAACAAAATCGCCGAAAGCCGTTTCCACCTGACGACTGGTATAGGTAAAGCGAGTATTGGCCAAGTAGTATCTGTCCTAAACGGCCACCCCAGGATGCGCTCTCTCAAGTAGTTTGACGATTAACCCTGCCTATGTCCTAAACGGCCACCCCATGATGCGCACGGTCAAGTAGTTTGACGATTAACCCTGCCTATGTCCTAAACGGCCACCCCATGATGCGCACGGTCAAGTAGTTTGACGATTAACCCTGCCTATGTCCTAAACGGCCACCCCATGATGCACACGGTCAAGCAGCTACAGGATATCACAATCTTAAAGCCTATAAGACAGCGACACGACCATTGTGCCCGATCACACCTTTGCCTGACGGATCCGTGGGGTTGGTCAGAATCGGGTCGCTGTCCGCACTTCACAGACCCGATTTTAATCGGGTCGGGCATTACTTGCCTTGGGGTAATGAACGACTCTGCCCAACCTTAATCGTGTCGCTGTACGCACTTCACCGACTGTTCCCGATTCTGAGCAGGCCGTCTGACTAGCGATGATAAATATTCCCCAGTCCGATTTACAAGTGCCTTATGTCGAAGTGTAGGGGAGACAGAGGGGATGATGAATCTGAAAACCGTTTCTTAATTGGATCCAAAGTTATCAAACTTTAATTATTTTCTATGAATCCACACCAGCAGCCTATGGCGGCTCTCTTTGATCTCAATCAGGTCACTTTACATGGTCATAAAGTGGAGAGGTGTGATTGGCAAGCTGGGAGGATTATACCTTGATACACATGGCACTGTAACCCTTGTAGATGCTTGATAAAGGGACCAACATGATTACCCATAGAAGAGTATATACTTCAACTTGAAGTTAACTTCATCAGAATGTACAATAGGTATTCATTAATCTCCTGCAATGTTTCTGCCATTTAAACCACATTCATTCCCAAGTTTTAATGACATTTATATCACTCAGAGGATTAAAGACAGGATTATCTAAGATGCGTGTATATCAGCATGAACTGGGATGCATATCCTTTTGTAATGTAGATGAAAAATAGAGTAAAATGAAAAAAAATAAATGATTTAAAGGGAAAAAAGTAAGATAGCAGTATAGAGTGGGTGTGAGGAAGCTGAAGGGAAGGAAACGCCAGATGATTATTTAACATGTCTGAGGTGACTCATAATTTATTTTTCTTAGAAATAGCGGAAGCCTGTTCTGGCAGTTTTGAATGTCGCAAGGAAATGTTTTTTTAGAACGATAATGACCGTAAGACTATGATTAAGACATACCACAGCGATATCAACTATGATATTCATGTCAGTTTGTATTTTAAACATGGTCGTCAAATCTTTCAAAGTTTTCATCTTATTATTTCTCCTTTCGTATGGGAAGACATTTTGTTATGTACGATCAATTTTACATAGCAACCGATTGAAAAAAGGGTAAAAGTTATCTCCTTTTCTAATACTCGAATGTACGAATTTTAGTTATTGCCTCGTAAGACCGTCCTCCATAAAGAATGGTCACTTTAGGTAACGAGAATGCAACAAAGACCACAATAAGATGAATATTTTTTTATCGTTCTTAGCTCTGTGGAAACTTTGATACATTAACGAAAGTATAGATAGATTTATAACCGCTATTTAAGTACTTGAATAAATATGGCCACACCAAAATATAGTAACGGAAACGATTATGAATGATAACGATATATGTGGTTGTAAACACACAATGGTAGACTTTAATGAAAACCACTAATTTGTGTTCTTTAAGCTCTAATTTAAGGCTTGATCGTCTCTGAAGTAAGTATGGGTACTGATAATTACACATCTTTTAGCATGCAACGGTGTGCAATTATTGCTGGTTAATCATTGGGTGAACCTTTTGTCTCATGTATTTAATGATAATAACCGCTTTTAATAATGCCACTTCCCTTGCATGTATTTGCAACTAAGACGACGATGCTCTAAAAAAAGACTGAGGCCAGCTGATTTACAGTAAAACCCCGCTTAAGGGAACCCCCGCGCAAAGTGTACACCCTGCGATAACGGGCGATTTGTTGGGAACGAAAGTTTTTCCTTATATCTAAATCCCGCATTCACTGCTTCCGATTCGCCACGATAGACCCCCCAATACATTATGATTAGGAATACCTCATATGACCAAAGAATCTAATTTCTATTTGAATCTGGAAGTCAATCATAAGGCCAATAAGTGTGTATCAGGAGCGCAGTGGGTGCAGGGGTTAAGTGTTTATTTTAAAAGACACCCCGCATTAACAGACATTTATGTCGTAGCATAATGCCTCTTAACCCTGTGTGACTCTTTATCTCGCCCCTGGTATTTTGCCCCCCTCCCCTCCCATACACTTAGCATTGGCCGAGTGCAGTGTTTTCACACATTGTCCCAGGTGTCAAGACTCCACACAGGTGGTATGCCTCAGGAGGTGTGATACAAAAGCAAACTGTGAAAGATATGGGCTGTGTCTGTGAATATAAACCTATATACATAGGCACCCACTGCATAGTGAATCCACATCAGGTATCACGCCTCGTCTTCGATTCAGTACAGTTACGCTGGTTTTTCGGTGAGTGGGGTACAGTTACATAAGACCAGCGAAACCCGTTATCACGGCGACCGACCCGCCACGCTTATGTGCAAGAGGTGAATAGCTTCTGAAAATATGCCAATCATTTTGGTCTGCTATGTAATCTCACTCGGCAGCATTGCCTTGTGAGATTATTCTGCACCCAAAACTCATGGATCCAAATGCAGTTCCCTCTTAGTAAGGGTTAAGAATACAACCCTTAAGGTCTCTCCTAGTAAGAACAGAGTGGAGACAGAGGTGGTGGACAATCTAAGTCAGAACAGAGTGGAGACAGAGGTGGTGGCCAATCTAAGTCAGAACAGAGTGGAGACAGAGGTGGTGGCCAATCTAAGTCAGAAGAGAGTGGAGACAGAGGTGGTGGACAATCTAAGTCAGAACAGAGTGGAGACAGAGGTGGTGGCCAATCTAAGTCAGAACAGAGTGGAGACAGAGGTGGTGGCCAATCTAAGTCAGAACAGAGTGGAGACAGAGGTGGTGGCCCATCTAAGGCAGAACAGAGTGGAGACAGAGGTGGCGGCCAATCTAAGTGAGAACAGAGTGGAGACAGAGGTGGTGGCCAATCTAAGTCAGAACAGAGTGGAGACAGAGGTGGCGGCCAATCTAAGTCAGAACAGAGTGGAGACAGAGGTGGTGGCCAATCTAAGTCAGAACAGAGTGGAGACAGAGGTGGCGGCCAATCTAAGTCAGATCAGAGTGGAGACAGAGGTGGTGGCCAATCTAAGGCAGAACAGAGTGGCGACAGAGGTGGTGGCCCATCTAAGTCAGAAAAGAGTGTAGACAGAGGTGGTGGCCAATCTAAGGCAGAACAGAGTGGAGACAGAGGTGGTGGTCAATCTAAGGCAGAACAGAGTGGAGACAGAGGTGGTGGCCAATCTAAGTCAGAACAGAGTGGAGACAGAGGTGGCGGCCAATCTAAGTCAGATCAGAGTGGAGACAGAGGTGGTGGCCAATCTAAGGCAGAACAGAGTGGCGACAGAGGTGGTGGCCCATCTAAGTCAGAAAAGAGTGTAGACAGAGGTGGTGGCCAATCTAAGGCAGAACAGAGTGGAGACAGAGGTGGTGGTCAATCTAAGGCAGAACAGAGTGGAGACAGAGGTGGTGGCCAATCTAAGGCAGAACAGAGTGGAGACAGAGGTGGTGGTCAATCTAAGTCAGAACAGAGTGGAGACAGAGGTGGTGGCCAATCTAAGTCAGAACAGAGTGGAGACAGAGGTGGCGGCTGATCTAAGTCAGAACAGAGTGGAGACAGAGGTGGTGGCAAATCTAAGTCTGAACAGAGTGGAGACAGAGATGGTGGCAAATCTAAGTCAGAACAGAGTGGAGACAGAGGTGGCGGCTGATCTAAGTCAGAACAGAGTGGAGACAGAGGTGGTGGCAAATCTAAGTCTGAACAGAGTGGAGACAGAGATGGTGGCAAATCTAAGTCAGAACAGAGTGGAGACAGAGGTGGTGGCCAATCTAAGGCAGAAGAGAGTGGAGACAGAGGTGGTGGCCAATCTAAGTCAGAACAGAGGGTAGACAGAGGTGGCGGCCAATCTAAGTCATATCAGAGTGGAGACAGAGGTGGTGGCCAATCTAAGTCAGAACAGTGTGGAGACAGAGGCGGTGGCCAATCTAAGTCAGAACAGAGTGGAGACAGAGGTGGTGGCCAATATAAGGCAGAACAGACTGGAGACAGAGGTGGCGGCCAATCTATAGCACTACTGGAACCAGCAACGGAAGTGAGCGGTGCGTGCTGCCGCTGGTTCTCGGCAGTGGGCGTACTTCCCGCGTCCCTCCTTCGTCTCTCCCCGAGCGTCCCCCGAGCGTCCCCCGAGCGTCCCATCTCGTCGCTGACTCGCCGACCCGCCCGACCCGCTTTCGACCCCACCCAGTCACCAATCTGCTGGTTTCACTCAACCTCGAATAGCAACATTCTCACCGCCATGTTTAGGTGGGTCGGTTCTGTGTCGTCCCACGCGTTTTAGCAAGAACCAGACGTTAAGCCAGGCTCAGTATCAATCTTCTTTTTCTCACCCTTCTAGATACGTGACTGTCATCACTGACAGTAGCATTTCTGGTAAATAGTCCCATGGGAGTGGCGCAAACGTTAGTCTTTCCTTAAAGCGTTTCCTAATCACTCGAGCAGTATGGATTTACCTATCATAACAAATTGATGATCATAACAAATTGAGGATTATAGTATCTGTTTCAGAAACAACTATGGGGTTTACTTATTGTAGACGAGGTTTCCATTAGTTATGTTTATTTTTTCTCGTTTTATTTTTGTATAAATATAATTCATCATTATTGTATACATATCCCTGAGCAGGTATGATAAAAACCAAACGTAATCTGTAATCATATACATCTCCATGACTAGGGGTATAAGTGATGCCGAGATACACTGTTGTGAAGTCGGAATAACCCGAGAATAAAAAGAAGGCTCAATCCTAGACTGGCCCCAGTCCCTGTGTTCTATCCACCTCACCCTGTCACCGCTTCCATGACCCCTCCCCCTACACTCCCCTCGGCCTGAATGACACAGGAAGGGTACATATTGCAATAGGGAGCCAAGGAGAACCCGCTGAAACCACAGATACCCGTTTACAAAACAGCATTTCCGGTGGCCAGTAGGAATGAGGCTTAGTGCTAAACCTATGGGGGTTTGAGGCTAGACTTTTGTTTTTGGTCTCGTTTGTTACTTTTGAAGTGTAGTTTACTACTTTCGTCTCTGAATGACTCTGTCTCGAAGCTACGATGACAGTTGTAAAGTTTATCAAAAATATGGATTTAAAAGATTGGAGAATGACACATATAATCTTGAACCTACATAGTCAAAGTACTGAGCGCCTATATCCGGAAATGGTGCTTTGTAAACAGGTATCTGTGGTTTCAGCGGGTTCACTTTGGTTCCCTATGGATTTCGTCGTTCTCCACGAGTTTGATGTGGAGTGATATGAATAGCCGAGTGAATATCATGTAGCGTTCAAAAGCGTTGGAGAACAACGACTTTGACCAAAACGAGTTGCTTATGGGACAAAAAATAACACAATATGGACTGGTTTCAGATACAAGCAGTTGTATGCACGGAGGAGTTAACGAATAGTAATATCCGAGTGCATGCGGGAATTTTCACCGAATCCGCCTTTTCCTGATAAGTGGCGCACTGACACTAGTTCATTTAGGTACGCACTATTTTTTCATATGCACTATCTTTTTGTATGCGCCGGGTTTTGCATGCTGGAACATACAGCATATCTGGGCATGTCCATACAGAGTTCCCATAGGTTTACTATGGACACTTTGTATTAGGTGTATAATACAAAATATCCATATGCTTTGGGTTTGTCCATACAGAGTTCCCTTAGGTTTCCTATTAGGTGGATAATATATAACATATCTAATACGCACCGGGTATGTCCATACAGAGTTCCTATAGGTTTCCTATGGACACTTTGTATTAGGTGGATAATACACCATATCTGTATGTACCGGGTATGCCCATACAGAGTTCCTATAGGTTTCCTATGGACACTTTGTATTAGGTGGATAATACACCATATCTGTATGTACCGGGTATGCCCATACAGAGTTCCTATAGGTTTACTATGGACACTTTGTATTAGGTGGATAATACACCATATCTGTATGTACCGGGTATGTCCATACAGAGTTCCTGCGGATTAAATATGGACACTTTATATTCAGTGGACAATAAAAGGTCATAATCAAAGACTTGAGCAAGTCTAGCTCGATCCCTGCAGCACGGAGAGAGTCTGGGAGAGCGCGGATACCACCAGCACCAGAGCAGCGCTGGTCCGACTGCCGGCTGGAGACGGGCACCGCTGCCGGGAGGGAGGCGCTCGGCGGGCGGCGGGAGGCGCTCGGCGGGCGGCGGGCGGCGGGCGGCGGGCGGCGGGCGGCGGGCGGCGGGCGGCGTACGGCGGGCGGCGTACGGCGGGCGGCGGGCGGCGGACGGCGGGCGGCGGGCGGCGGGCGGTGTACGGCGGGCGGCGGGCGGTGTACGGCGGGCGGCGGGCGGCGTACGGCGGGAGGCGAGCGGCGTACGGCGGGCGGCGGGCGGCGGGCGGCGGGCGGCGGGCGGCGGGCGGCGGGCGGCGGGCGGCGGGCGGCGGGCGAGCAGCTCACGTAGGACGAACTGCTCGTGCCTTGATCAGCCACACACCTCGGTCATGTCGATTATTGCTCCCCAGACTGATGTGAGAGAAAACTCCACCGCCGCCCATAGCTCTTGACACTGCCACTGTGTTGGTTGGCTACTCCTAGTCACGGGTTATATTGTGTTATGTCAAATTGGATTTATTTGTTTAAAATCCTTGTTTATTCATTTGACGGGGTTGTATTATCTTACAGTTTCACAAGCGATAAGGGAAAACATTGCAGAATCCGCACTCATATTGTATCAGTAAGTATAATCTCCTAGATGTTTCTGTTTAAAATTGGTTTCTGTGGAGAATGATGTTATAATAGTAACTCATCTCCATCCCAAATTAATTCACCCAATTAATTCACCTTATTTTTAAACAGGTGGGCTTAATCAACTGATTTGACAGGTGGGTTTGATGAGGATAGTCAAGTTCTATTCGTACGCTGCTTGTATTATTTGTTTTATCAATACCTGAAATCGGTATGATTAGGCCATAAATGTGACATATATAATAATGAATTTTAAAAGAACATTGGATAAACCTGGTTATGATATAAGTATTTCTATATCTAGGTATATCCCCCAAGCATCTAGATAAACACAGGTCTGTGACAATAAGAGTAATTCTTAATTTTAACCGGACAAAAACAACTGTATGAGGAATCTAAATTCTGATAATTTCTCCTTAGAATTAGCCGTAAAACATAAACAATATCAGAAGGACCACCAAAGCCTTGTAAAGGCAATGATCTTAATGATTGAGTTATTCCTCCGTGGGTTGAGAATGGGTGAGTGAAGATCCTAGCTAGTCTTGTGAAATTACAGAAGTGTAATTCTGTTTGTGTTACATCCTCTAGGATATTCCGTCAAGTGTTCTTGTCCAGTATCTCGCAGTTATAACGTTGCGAACACTCCAATCTAAGTGCAATAGATGCAGGGAGCTGGTCGGATAACATTCAACTGGAGGCTGGATTGGCATCGCCCTCCTGTCATGGGTGCCCGAAAATATTCACAACGTCTCGATTTTCTGCTGAAAACATCGATACAATCGGATAGAATACGTCCTGGGCTCCTTGTGGGTACATACCTGATTATGTTCTGGCGTTGCCATTTCCCCCTCAGTCGTAAATTAGTCACACGGTACAATATTCCTCGTCGAAGTAAATATCCACACCGACCACAATGACGCGCGAACTCACTCTCCTGCACCCAAACAAGCCCAGTTCCGACACCCGCCGAACGCTTCCGAGCACCGCCGAGCACAGACGGAGTTATGTAGTTTCGTATTACTACCGCATCGCAGGATATCAATATAAATATTATTATTTACATATATAAATCATAAATGGGTATTTTTATTATGAATATTGTAATGAAATAATATATCATGAGATTTCAAGTTAATTAATTTCGTACGAGACTAAACCTTAAGTCGTACACCGCACCTTTGTTGCCAGTAAACAAATGGTGGACGAATACTGTTAAATGCTCAAGAAGTCCATCAAAAACTGTAAAATCAGAGCTATCTTGGGAAGGACTACACAATATATTAGTCTTTGATGTGAGTATTCACATATATTTGTTTGAATGTTCAATTTGTGTATGATTATTCGGTGTTTGAACCGACGTGTTTCGCGGTTCTGAGTATTCTCAGTTTTCGCGATCGGACGATTGCTTTTCTCAGTTTTCACTCGAATGTTGTCAGTAAAGCAGTGGTGACACTAGCAGTGACAGTTTCAGAGGGGATGGCAAAGCATATAGATTTTCGCTTCAGACTTTCGCTTTTCGCTGACACTCTGTTCTATAGGTCTGGATATAGAGTTCAATTTCCACAAGGGACGCCCTGAATTTGGCCTGTGCGTCGCTATTTTTGATTTTGTGAGAACCCCTTTTCAGCTTTTGTGTCACGGACCCAGCGCATGGTGATTCTAGGGAAACCATTCTAGGTCTGGTGTCCTGACTTGGATTGTTTTATTCTCGGGAGCTTTATGAAAATTCATCCCGTGAAAGTATTTTTAGCTCCAAGTCAGAGATTAAAAGGTGACGCATGTATACACCTTTGCTCAACACAAACGTTCTAGCCTAAAAAATCTTATGGTATAAATATTTGACGGAAAGGACACCCTACTTTAACATATAATTTATAAACACCTAAAAATATCAATGCGTTTTCATACTAGATCTAGAGTCTAGATCTAAATTAGTTCTGTATGCTATCTCTCCTGTATTCTTGCCCCGATGAAGGAATTAGTGTCCAACACGTTGACAAGTTTAATACAGAAGCTCTAAGTGGGTTTCCTAAAAGGTTTTCATTTCTGCTGATTGTTCTTCAAATTCTTTTAAATCAGAGCTTGTGGGTTTTCTTTAAAACATCTTCACTTTAATCTTTAGATTCATAGTTATATTTCTAGATGAGAACAGATTTCATATACATACATGTACATCACAATGAAACATGCTTAAAAGGACGTAACTTGCCTACCGAGACGTAAAACTACCCAAACAAACAAAACAAACAAGCCTCTTCCTTGGCTTGGGGGTTCTAGATCTGAATTTTATAGTCTGCATTTTGGTAAATATTTCCATCCATTATTATAGTTTATATGTCGTATATATACGGAGATGAAATCCTGTGAAATTAGGTAGTTTTTATTATAAACTTGGTATCTACTAAAGTTTGGAACAAGGCATCGTGATATATTCCCTGGACTGATTATAAAGAACTGGATCAAGAATCGTATAAATACTCAATACTCCATGAGTTTGGATGCGCCGCAATCATCATCGAGGAGAAGCTAAGTGATGATTACGGCACATTCAAACGAGTGGAGTATTGTGCATTTTACAATTTGAGTGTGATTATGGATTTATCTTACCCCTTTCAACGACATTAAATTGCATGGCAATATCAGAATAATTACTCTTAAAAAATCCAGTTAGAAAGGTTTGAATCTCCAGGTTAATATCTTGTCTTATCTTTGAAATCCTGGCCGCTGATTGGTCAATCGCATATGGCATTATTAGAAGGAAACCCACTCGATGAAAATAGCTTGGTCCGTACTCCACCGAGTTTGACTGCAGAGAAATTCATGAAGCGAAGCTGAGTGAATTACTCTGTGGTCAAACGAGGTGGAGTGCAGACCAAGTTATTTTCATTGAGTGGGTTTCTGATATTATCTCACCCCGTATAACATTATTTATTGATGAAATGAATCACCAAATTAGCCATTGAGTATTGAGTACACAAACCTCACAGCCGTGGAGTATGAGTTCCTAATGTTAAGCCTATGGAGAAAAATACCGGGATGAGATAATTTCACATTCCCTCCACCATGGCTGTGGCGTAGTATTATCACCTTACGAGGGTGATTTTTTTTTCTAATGGTAATGGTATGGCTAAACTTGTACCAGGGATGAGATAAAGGCCATGAACAGACATCTATTCGCCCACTGTAAATACGTTTCCTTATACTACTTTGATATACAAATTCTACATGTATATGTCTTTGTCTTTTGCAGTTGGACAATGGAGTTGACACACAGGGATGTTGTGTGTATTTGCACAAATATCTTGGATACGTTCGATCCTGTAACTCAAGCGCAAGAGCAGCACCTTGATGACTGTCTCGACAATACAGAGGTAGCGTAGGACATTTATAATTACTCCACTTTTTTTTATTTATTTATTTTTATTGTGAAGGTTTTCAGCAACTAACAGCGTATCCTAGGAACTCATATTCATAGTAGTTGTTGTTTTGGTCAAAAATACAGAACACTTCCCCATACGCGTTGACTAAAATATCAATTGATAGGCTCAATTGAATTAATTTTTTTTTATCTCCGATGTTGACCCGGGGTCTCTCCGATCCTAATCTGCTCTGTAATCGTGACCCGTCCCGGTCTCCCCCTGGTGGGCACCTGACGGGGAGATGGAGATGCGTCATGTCCGGTGTTACGTCACCCGCTACAGGGTTCGTACAGAGCCTGGAAAACCTGGAAAAGTCTAGAATTCTTACAGAGAGCCTGGAAAATCCTCGAAGAGCCTGGAAAATTTAGTTTTGCATCAAAACATTTTTGTTTAGTCTGAAATTCTGGACATTATTAGCTTTCCTTAACTACGGTACCTGACTGCCTATGAAATTTCAGTGACTTGGATTAGATACTTCCAAAAATCCTTTTTGCTAATGATATAGCTGTTTTGATTATTTATCTTCATATTTGTTTCACTAGCAAGATGGTATTGATTAACATTGTTATGTGCCTGGAAAAGAAATATTAGAGCCTGGAAAAGCCTGGAAAGAGCCTGGAATTTCATTGGGCTGTCTATGTACGAACCCTGTCGGTATTAAATTGTGCGCGTCCGCTGGTCATTCGTGGTTAAATGCATATCCTACAACTCACGGTGGTGGCACCTGATGATTTATAGATACTGTCAATCATCAGTCAAAACTTGTTCATTAGGATTCACACTAATGTCAATTGAGAAAATCTAACGTTTTGTCCAGTTTATTCAATCCTAATAGGCCAATTAACATTTGCTTGATTTACACAGAGATGTCAGTTTTCCATTTTTCCGTGGAATTCCACTTTTCTATCTTCAGTGTATGTATTTTTTTTCTCTCGAGCTAGTGAAACCCTAGCCACGTTTACAGATCATTTCCAGTAAATGTAGTTGCTCGAACATGTTATGTCACCCGCTACAGGGTTCGTACAGAGCCTGGAAAACCTGGAAAAGCCTAGAATTCTTACAGAGAGCCTGGAAAATCCTGGAAGAGCCTGGAAAATTTAGTTTTGCATCAAAACATTTTTGTTTAGTCTGAAATTCTGGACATTATTAGCTTTCCTTAACTACGGTACCTGACTGCCTATGAAATTTCAGTGACTTGGATTAGATACTTCCAAAAATCCTTTTTGCTAATGATATAGCTGTTTTGATTATTTATCTTCATATTTGTTTCACTAGCAAGATGGTATTGATTAACATTGTTATGTGCCTGGAAAAGAAATATTAGAGCCTGGAAAAGCCTGGAAAGAGCCTGGAATTTCATTGGGCTGTCTATGTACGAACCCTGTCGGTATTAAATTGTGCGCGTCCGCTGGTCATTTGTGGTTAAATGCATATCCTACAATTCACGGTGGTGGCACCTGATGATTTATAGATACTGTCGATCGTCAGTCAAAACTTGCTCATTAGGATTCACACTAATGTCAATTGAGTAAATCTAACGTTTTGTCCAGTTTATTCAAATCTAAAAGGCCAATTTACATTGTTTGATTTACATGAGAAATGTACGGAAAAAAGGTTTTCTTCGATTCTTTCTAAAACAAGGATGGTGACCTATGAATTCTAAACTTAAATGTCTAGTCCTATACATTTACTATATTCTGTGAAAGTCTGAGGGAAATGTCATGGGTTTTACTATGTGAAAAGTAACTTTTTAGAATATCTATATATTCTTTTGTAAAATAATCATACTATTGACCCCCGATTTTTAAGTTGGATATGTGTTCTACAACACTTAGAGATCATCATATTCAACTTTCAGGAAATTGACATGGGTTTTAATTTTCAAGACATATTGCCCGATATGCCTTTAAATCAAAGGAATGCCAATAGAACCACCACCCCTGGTTAAAATCGGTTATGTACCAGATTTAAGGCCTGGATAGAGGATGGGAGGCAATCAGGCCATATGGAACAAGACCTTTGTGATTGTCTTCAATTTCTCTTCAACTTTTTATCTCAATATAAGATCAATTATAGAACAACTAGAGAAAATCATCTGGCAACACCAGCCCCACCACTTTGTAATTCTCCACTCACCCACCAGGTGGCAATAGCAATCCTCTGATATCCATAGTAACAGTATCCAAGCACCTGAACCATGTCACTATAGTTTCAACAGGAAGTGAAGTTTTACCCTAAAGTTAATATTACCTCTGATGTCAATCTGAAATCATCAACTTCTGATGAAGACAAATTAATTTGTCGAGTTTTTACTATCACAACCAATCACTCCTCTCATCAGCCTGCTTGTATTCATCTGCTGTCACCAATAAACTTTTTTTATTTGTAACGGACCGAGTCTGGATTTGTGTGTTTCTACCATTACTATTTTTATTTTTTTAAGAGATTCTAGGTTGTTTATTCTGAAATTTGTTTAATCTTTTTTGTACACAGACTGATCAAACTCCTTGCCCCATACAACTTTTCTTCAATTTTTATTTCAGATGAATAGGATACACATATTGGTTTCGTTCATTTAACACAATTTTTCTTATGGCAGGGATATGCATACCTTCCTATCATCGTTTTCTTACATGTCAATAAAATATTGCTTTCTTGCTTTTTAGGGCCTAGATGAAAACACAGCAAGTTTTATCATCGAGGTTTTCTCCGGCTGTGTGAAATACAACAAAGTTTTGAGCATCGTCATCGACGGTTTCTTTGTCAAAGACGGGAAACACGTCTTGCGGTCTGAGGCGAACTTATACAAAGGTAAATATACACTCTTCAAGTTAACAACTGTGAACAGATTCTGTTCTATAATGTCTTATACTGATCAAGTCATACTTCTTATTGCCAGCGAGATCGATTGTCAGACAACTGACCTAAAATGATACTTGGTTCCTTCAGTAAATGAAGCAGTATTCTTTTTAATAAATTAAAACATACACGTTATCTAGATTTCATCAACTTTTTAGTATCATAAATATGAGAATATTCAGTATAAGCAACATTTGTGATTAAGTATATCTCACTAGATTCTTGTATTAATATTTTCTCTGTTCTTTGCTGAGCGAGAAGTATATTCGCCACATTCATATTATTACATTCTTGTATTAAGGTTCCATCTCTTCGTTTATAGAGAAGGAGTGGTAAGTTTAACATTTCTGGGCATCATTACTTCTGTCGTCACGATATTCACTGCATGTGAATGTCTCGTAACGCGTATGTCACTTTAGTGAACTTGTAGTATGCGCATGTCTTTCGCCTCGCAGCTCTTTCCTGAAGCCGAAATCAGCTATACGAGGGAAATACAACAAATATTGCTGATACTTGTTGTTATTTTAAAAGTAAAATATTTAGAAGGAAACTCATGAGGTGAAAATAATTTGGTCGGTACTCGACCGTGTTTGACCGCAGAGTAGTTCGCGAAGTGAAGCTGAGTGAATTACGTAGCGGTGAAACAAGGTCAAGTGTGGACCAAGTAATTTTCATTGAGTGGGTTTCTGATTTTATCTCACCCTGTATTACATCATTTATTAATGAAAAAATAACTCACCAAATTAGCCAAAGAGTATTTGGTACACGACCTTCATTTCCTAATGTTAAGCTTATGGAGAAAAATACCAGGGTGAGATAATACCTGCTATATGTTAGAGAAGATGTACTTCATCCCCTGGATTTGATATCAATATGATATGAGATGATTATCTCAGAAGTTTCTTCAATATCAAGGTCCATATGCTTCAGTGGTTATGTACATGTTATTGTATCCATGCAAAGAAACATCTATAGATATATTCTTATTTTCGGTTTTATCAGGAAGGCTCTAGCCATGTATTCACTAAATCATAGATAAATTCTAAATTCAGAGTATATTACTTGATAATTCACATGTTCCTTTATCTTGTCGATCATTTGTTATGTCTTATTGAGACTGGAATTGTTGTGTGTGCTAAAGAATGTGTATAGGTTCAGAGATGGCAGTTTTCCTCTTTTCCAAGGAAATCCTTGTTTCCATTTTCAGTTTATAACATTTCATTTTCTTGTGTAGAACAAAGAGAGAATAAATCGGGCCTCATTCACACCAATAAACAGAGGTTCATAACTCGCCACACACCCCAGCCCCATTCTATGGCCAATTACGATGAGTTTTCCATGTTTTCTCAGTTTCTCTGAGGCAGTAAATTCCACATGAAAAATATGTCCTCCTTGTTTCATGATCCCAACTGACATCCCTGTAGGTTGATATAATCCCAGGATGAAGTTTGGAGTTCCAAGTTGTTTTTTATATAAACAAAGAGATGGCGGTCATCCGGACATTTGTACTCTTTTTTTTAAAGTACTTTAGATAGTGAAGTCATCCAGATCCTGTGAGAAAATATCTCTGACGGCACTGTCTTGGACATCTATGTAAGGCTTGTTAATTTTGGGATGTTGATATTTATCAACACAGTGCAGCCTGAGGATTCCCGTGGATGAAACTGCTGTTGTTCTCATACCCACACCAGGACAACACCTGACGTACCCAATTTGTCTCACGACAGACCGCTTTGTCAACAATTGACATTACTCAAATCACCACGATTATGCTAGCGTCGCTGTGGTTGTCAAACAGTTCTAATGACGTAACCCAATAACAGTTATCGAGCTCATTCAAACGATAGCCATAGTTGTGCAATTGTATATCCCATGATGAGCATATTATACCAATTAAACATTTTTTTCCCTGTGAGGGAAGGTATACCAAAAAAAACCTACTAGGTGTGAAGTATGGTCCCTAAACCATAAAATAAAACATAGCACATATTTTAAGAATAGTTTGCAGATATGATTATGGACGTTTTATCTTATTTCAGTCATGTGCTACCTGGCCTTGTTCAGACTTGATGAGATCGGAATGCCACAGTTTCGTCGCTTCGCACGTTCACAAGATGTAAACAAGATGTATAAGGTATCGTATGTTTCGATAAATCTACAAAAAAAATTAATTCTTCTCTTTTGACAATCGGTGACACACTGAAAAAAGAAATACAGTTTCATCAGATGTTTTACAGTTGCTGGTAATATGGATATAGACAAATTTGATTCCTCGTCTAAAACATTTTGGTTGCAAATGTAACATAGTTTATCATCAGGTCTTGGGGTGGACATCTAAAGTTATATGAATATGTGTAACAGAATGGTGCCTTTCATTTATCAAGTCCTCTGTTTTTTACCTTCATCACACAATGTGTATTGTCCTATAAAGGGCGTGCTCCACCGGGCTGGCAATTCTCGACTCTGCTGGGGGCCTGTCAAACATGTTGATAGTATACAACCTACCAGCCTGGTCACAGTCGCCGGCCGGTAACCAACAAAAGCTAATTTATTAGGTTTTGCCGGTTCATCGCCATGTGGTCTCTATACTTGAGCTAACACCATCGCTGCACCATGGGTGCTATGCCGCGGCAACACGGACACATTTCATGCAATATAAGCAGCCCAGTAGAGCACGCACTTAAGGTAACGATTAATGAGTCGTGTCATGTGACACATTAACACCACCTCTTATCTGAATATTTGCCTTTTTCAGTTTCTGAATTTCTTCTTGGACGAGAAGAACATGAGGACGTGGATGAAGGATGAGTGGTCCCGCTGCTACGAAAACTCATTTGTTCAGACCACCTTGTTATCTCCTATCTTACGGTAATTTGTTTGAAATAACAAAATGAAAAAGTATATAACGTTTATTCGACCCCACATTTGTGTCCTTATGAGCAGAGAGTTGAGGTATGCCTTCATAAAGAGGAATTGTACTTATTCAGGGTACTATAAGTGCAATTCTCATAATATCATTTCATTACATAATTCGTTGCTCATCATTTATATGTACACTGTGGTATATAAAATTTCTTCTGAGTATCTCAATTTATTACCACCCATGGTATAGAATATTCTAAACAATTCAAGTGATGGGAAAATCCGGATATTTTAGTAGGACCGGCCACAATTGATAACCAACTGTATTGTTGTACTACGACTAGTAGATTTAAAAGAAAGAGAAAAAGAAATTTGAGATGGCAATTATATGTGATATACTTTTATACTCTTCATTTTGTGTATAACTTGTATGTAAGTTCTAACTACCTACAATTAGGTTTATTTACCTGGCCAATCTCACTAGTAATTTTTTTTACAATTTCTTACTTTATTTTAGAATAATGTCATCAATTTCTTTCCTTTATCTTTTTATCCTATAAGAACCCACAAGATGAAAACATCTCCGTTGATATTTTTCAATAACAGACTAAAAAAACATTATGTCACAGGAATATAAAACGTACCTCTTCCCTTCTCAGGTGGCTTCCGGAGCTTCATGATTTGGTGAAGCAACTCAAAGATAAGATTGATAACAAAACAAACCCGCGACGACCGAAGGTGGCAACCACAGAGATTAAAGCTTTCAACCTCACCCAGCCTCGTCCCCGCAGTGTGCCCATGCCGGAGCCGGTAAGTCCCCAACGCCGTGTGAGGGTCGGCAGAGATTTGTTTGGAAAAGAAAAACATCGCCTTTTTTCATAATTTCTTAGGTTTTTTTTGGTTTTTTTATTTATCCGAAAAATATCACAGTTCTTCCAGAGGGTAGATCCTCCACTGCAAAAAATATACGCATAGACAAAAATCGATGGTTTTGTAGACCGTAAACCACAAGAGGTTCATGCGTGGTAATACATGAGCGTAAGCGGGATTATTATGAAATCAACCTCGAGTGGTTTACAGAGCCGCCTGTATATAAAAATCTAAAATATAAACCCAGGAATTGCTATATAAAAGGGTATATCAATAGGGACTTTTGTTTTGCTCTATCGCACAAAGGAACTATTTTCCTGAGGCCGTATACTGTGGATTTAAACCCGTATACCACAGTTATGGTATCTGACAGGTTTTATATAATGGGTAGTGATTCACTGAGTCCCCATACATTCTCAATGGGGATTCTGTATACCATGGATAATAAACAATGGGTCGTGGCTTACTGAGTCCCCATACATTCTCAATGGGGTCTTTGTATAACATGGATAATAAACAATGGGTCGTGGCTTACTGAGTCCCCATACATTCTCAAAGGGGTCTTTGTATAACATGGATAATAAACAATGGGTCGTGGCTTACTGAGTCCCCATACATTCTCAATGGGGTCTTTGTATAACATGGATAATAAACAATGGGTCGTGGCTTACTGAGTCCCCATACATTCTCAATTGGGAGTTTGTATTCCATGGATGATAAAAGCATAGTTTTGTTCCATTGACAGTGCATCTCGCTGCATAAACATAACATATTTACAAATTTAATAATTCTTAATCCACTACAGTTTTTATTGAGTTTCCCTTGCTGTTATGCAGCACCTTCTGTGATTAAAAATGCACCTCTGCCTCTTCAGAGGTTGATCAAAGTATATATAGACGTTTTTTATATGTATTATATAAGGATATGGGTAACAACATATCTAAACTTATTTTTAATGTAAACAAACTGCAGTATTATCCCACCCCTGGTACAGGTTGTGCCATTGAGTTAACGTTGAAATAAAATACGCAACGCTCACCTACGTAAAGTTACAGTACTACGCCATGGTGGTGGCAGAGAACGTAGCAACCAATGAACGTCGCGTTAAAAAAAATAGTTCCGGCGCCATTGTTTGAACAACTCAATACATGATTATATTATTGCTTAAAATCGACTGTAAGGTCCGTGTTGGGGGTGAGATAAAAACAGAACCGCTTTCGAAACGTGGTTCAAAATACGTTTCTAAAGACAGTTCTGCTTAATTATCTGGTGATCGTTCAAAGTGGGAATTGGACGCCTTGAACCTTTTACCGTTTGAGCCCCTGTCAGCGCGAAAACGTGGACGCCTTGAGCCTACACCATTTTAGTTCCGATTAAAGGGTTAGGGTTAGAAAAGGGATGGGTAAGGGTAAGGGTTGAGTATATATGACTATAAACCAGTATATACACTTTTCAAAGTTTTTTACATGTAGACGCTCAAGGAAACCAAAATAGGGTAGGCTCAAGGCGTCTACAGAAAGGCTCAAGGCGTCCAGGGCTCAAATCGTCCCAGTCTCAAGGCGTCCATGAACCGTTCCAAGTTTGCTTGTGTCAATTTTGACAAATGAATGCAATAATACTGTTTAAAGCTACTTGTATAAATAATAGGTTAACAAACTAGTAATCCTTGGGAATATTTAATTTAAATCCATAGCAAATATGAAGTAGTTTGCGATATGAATCAAATTATCGATTAAGGTTGTCGTGTATAAATTTCATTATATATTTTTTATTTGCTCAACTTTGTGTTGGATGGTACATTCATCTTTCATCATAAATACTCAACCTAGTATCTTGTGTTGTATTTAATATTGGTATCTTTTATTCAGATCCCAAAGCTAATCAGGCATCAACCAGTTCCAAAGAGTATCTACAATAACCCGAAGGAACAAACCCTGATCCTCAGACAGAAGGAGAGAAACCGACGTCTTGCTGAGGTAGGTGAAGATTACCGCTAATCCTTGTCGAGGGAGGTTCGACATAATATTTTCTTTTAGAAGTTAAATTGACACAAAGTCAGATTTTCAACTGACCAGAAAACCACATTATCAGTGTATTTAAGAGATATTGAAAATGTTTAAGAATCAACAGTTAGTATGACTTCTTGCCAGTCTGGCTTCCCTGTTAGAAACTCAGCATGCATGTCAAACCTGATGAGCCAGACATCCTGACGTCCTAACAAATTAGTACTAGTACTAGAAATCAAGAACTGAAAATAAGTGATTCACTATATTTTGACTCCATCATGGTCAATATGTTAACCCTAAAAACCTATGTTTTTGGCCTTGAAAAACCTATAAAAACCTATATTTTGGTTTTGAAAACTTATTTTCTGAGAAATGCTCGCATGTTGTGACGTGTTTGACAGGAGCGTCTGATGGAGGCGTCCGGCGCGCAGTTCGCATGCGCGCATCCAGGAAAATCAGAGAAGACGCAGAAAAAGATCCGATCCATCATGGCCGAGGAGGAAAGCAAGCTCGACTTCGACCGGCACAAGTCTCACCCCGTACCGAGTGGCATGCTGGTAAGTCATTCTCTGTGCTTCGAAGAAGGGACTTCATCAAGATCCGTAGCCGCTGAGAATATGCCCTCAGTTCTGGTTGCGGAGTAATCTCACGAGGCAAAGCTGAGTGACATTACATAGTAGGCCAAAATGAATGCCATATTTTCAGTGGCTATGGGTCAAGTGCGGTTCACATTTTATCTCACCCATATCACTGACTAATTGGCTTATGTTTGTGACATCATCGCCCATTGAGTATTATTTACAATACTCCATTGGCATTGAGTAAAGGTTGAGTAAAATTTTAAAATAGAATACATTAGTGCTCAAAGAACTGACCATGGCTACTGACAATAAGTGACAAATAACGATTATACGTATATGTATTACCTTATTGTATCGTAGGTGAAAATTGTAAATTCACAAATAGATGATGAGTCACATAATCGGCCATTGTGTAAAGTAATCCCTCAAGGATTCATATAAGCTAACGATCAAGTAGGAAAAAGATGTAAGAAACCTTAAAGTATCCTTAAAGTAACCTTAAAGTAACCTTGAATTGACGACAGCGACATTTAACGAAGATAATAAACTTCGCTGTTCTATACCAAAAAGGGTTATGCTGAACAGGTAAGTGAGAATTCAGATGATAAAGAAGAGACTTCAGTTTTATTTGCGTTTCATTCATATAGTTACCCAATCAGTTCTCGCAGTAAAAATAGTTGGAAGGAGAATAATTTATCTATAAGTGTTCTACCTTAAATAGTTATAAAAATAAAACTTTTTTCTTGTATAGAATTTTTTTTTTTTAAATCACTAGCAAATAAAAATTGCAGGAAATGGTGGGGTTTTTTTTGGTTTTTTTTAAAGTATGTTTAAGGTTTTTTTTGTATGCAAGCTGGAGGATAACAGTATGATTAAGGTGCCTATTTACATGCTTCTTCAGATTGGAAATGTACATGCACCAAATAAATACTGACATAGTAGGGATAATTGCCATGATGTACGTCAATTATAATTCCCTTTACATAGTAAAGCGTACTACGATGAAATTGGATAATGAAGCCATTCGACAACAAGCTATATTTTTTTTACCTCGTCTTTCATCCAAGCTATATAATAAAGTTCGTGTATCAGAATATAGAAAAAGTTATTTCTAAAGGAAATCAGAAGGTAGGGAAAATGAGGTTGATGAGTGAGAATTACATTGAAGACAACATTGTTTGGAAGAACAATGTATAACATTAAATGCAATAAAGATCTTTAAAAAAATTAACGTGATGAATTCTCTTATAAACACTAAACGCAGGGATTCTTGCATGGAAAAAACACCTGATAATTGGATCCGTGGTGAGCCGAAGATAAATTTTAAACTTGATATCTTTTTTTTTTACCAGAGATCCTTAGTAAATGTGTGATTGAAAAGTTTATCATAATTCTGACACATTTTTCTTGTAGGATGACAACATACCGGTTAAGCTGAACGCTGCTACCATCCTAAGGGAAGGAAGGCTCTACAAGAAACGTGAAGAAAAGGAGCTCAAAAAGTAAGAAAGTATTCCTGGATTTACCACTTTACTGCACTTTAGATAAGATAAGTCACACGACAATAGGTTGTTTTATATTACAAGACTTTTATATAATTGATGAGATACTAATCAAGAGAGATGTTTCATGGTTTTGCCGGGATTGGCTCTTCAGGCATCTTATTATGCACAATGGGGTTTGGTAACAAGGTGATCAGACGAATTGGGTAAGTCTGAACTTTATCAGATCAACATTCAGATGGCATATCTAGCCATTTTGTCGGTGAATGTTGATGTAGCGCATTGCGGTTACAAATTCCAAACTGGGAATCGATCACAAGGGCCTACCATTCAGAGGAATATTAAAAACTTCCATTAAGAAAAAAAGTATAACAATGATGTAAAGTATTATTACAAAAACTTATTATAAAAATCAATAAAGTAATATTATAAAATTTACATGTTAACAGACTTGAGAGCCTCCAGGCCGGTGCGCGCGACGCGTCCCAGTTCCTCAGCTGGCAGACGAAGATGAAGCAGGCTGATCTCGACTCGGAGCTGGCGGAGATCGAAAGGCGCCGTCTCGAGGGAAAACTGAGCCACGAGGACGCCATCTTGGCGCGCGCCAACCTCATCCAGAACAACCGCGAGAAGGTGGCGGAGATGAAGGCCGAGGCCGAGCAGCTGATGAAGGAGTACCTGGAGCGACGACTCAAAGAGGAGGAAGTCATGAGGTAAGCTTCTCACAGATGGCAGTTTTCCTATTTTCCAAGAAAATCCTTGTTTTCAATTTCAGTTTGTAAATTTCTTGTGTAAAACAAAGAGAAAATAGTTTGGGCCTCATTAATACCAATAAACAGTGGTTCAAACCTCCCCATACATCCCAGCCAAGTCTAATAGAATATATTGGACGTTAAACTACCCAAACAAACAAAAAATACGTCCCAGCCTCATTCTATGGCCAATAATGATGTGGTTTCCATGTTTTCTCAGTCGCTCTGAGGCAGTTAATTCTACATGAAAAAATATTTCCTCTATTTTTTCATGACCATGTTCATGGCAATGTGCCCAACTGTTCAGCATATTCTCCTGAACTCTCAAATACTATAGGAAAGTAGAAGAAAGTACTTGAAAAATAGAAACAACATGAAAATATTGTTTGAATCTATTCCAGAGAAAGATATAATCAGCTTTTTGAAAGAGACTAAATCTCTTTGATTGTTTATGAATATATTTGAAAATATTGAAAAGAATTGACTGAAATAAGTCTACAATAGTAAAAACCTTAGATCGTTCCTCTATACCACAAACAAATACACTCATATTCTTGTGTTTTCAGGCAGTTGGTGGAGCAGGTGATGGATACTCACGCCGGCGCCAAGGATGCCAAAGTGAAGCTCCAGGAGTACAAGGCGCGCATCGTGCGAGAGGTGAACGCTGAGAGTCAGGAGCTCATGAAGAGAGCGCTAGAACAGGTACGTAGCTCAAGGTGGTCAGTTAGCTCAGTGGTTGAGGCACCGGACTCGTAACCCTAAGGTTGTAGGACTTTATGGGTTTGAGTCCCACTGCACCCACTCTTCTCCTTCACCCTCAGCAGTGGCAGATTTACTGCTATATCAAAGACCAGTCTGATGATAATTATGGAGTAAACGCCTCGTTCTGTACAAACCGTAAATCATCATCTCGTTTTGTAGCTTGTACAGCAAGGTCAGGTTATTCTATATAAATTTCATATATATAATATCATATATTATATAAGTCATCCTCCAGTGTCAACCTCACAACACTGGTACTTTTCCTCTTCCCATGTGATATAATGTCCTGACTGTAGTTCTGGTTTTATCCGAGAGGTGGAGTGTTATAACATTCTGACTGTAGTTCATGTTGTACCCACCAGGCGGAGTGTTATAACATCCTGACTGTAGTTCTTGTTTTACCCACCAGGCGGAGTGTTATAATTATAATAATATCCTGACTGTAGTTCTTGTTTTACCCACCAGGCGTAGTGTTATAATTATAATAATATCCTGACTATAGTTCTTGTTTTACCCGCCAGGCGGAGTGTTATAATATCCTGACTGTAGTTCTTGTTTTACCCGCCAGGCAGAGTGTTATAATAACCTGACTGTAGTTCTTGTTTTACCCGCCAGGCGGAGTGTTATAATATCCTGACTGTAGTTCATGTTTTACCCGCCAGGCGGAGTGTTATAATATCCTGACTGTAGTTCTTGTTTTACCCGCCAGGCGGAGTATTATGATATCCTGACTGTAGTTCTTCTTTTACCCGCCAGGCGGAGTGTTATAATAACCTGACTGTAGTTCATGTTTTACCCGCCAGGCGGAGTGTTATAATATCCTGACTGTAGTTCTTGTTTTACCCGCCAGGCGGAGTGTTATAATATGCTGACTGTAGTTCATGTTTTACCCGCCAGGCGGAGTGTTATGATATCCTGACTATAGTTCTTGTTTTACCCGCCAGGCGGAGTGTTATAATAACCTGACTGTAGTTCTTGTTTTACCCGCCAGGCGGAGTGTTATAATATGCTGACTGTAGTTCATGTTTTACCCGCCAGGCGGAGTGTTATGATATCCTGACTATAGTTCTTGTTTTACCCGCCAGGCGGAGTGTTATAATATCCTGACTGTAGTTCTTGTTTTACCCGCCAGGCGGAGTGTTATAATATCCTGACTGTAGTTCTTGTTTTACCCGCCAGGCGGAGTGTTATAATATGCTGACTGTAGTTCTTGTTTTACCCGCCAGGCGGAGTGTTATAATATCCTGACTGTAGTTCTTGTTTTACCCGCCAGGTGGAGTGTTATAATATCCTGACTGTAGTTCTTGTTTTACCCGCCAGGCGGAGTGTTATAATATGCTGACTGTAGTTCTTGTTTTACCCACCAGGCGGAGGAGGAGATGCGGCAGAAGATGGAGTTAATTCAGCAGATCCGGGCGATGGAGGCGACACCTGTCATCAGACACAAGCTGGTGGATCTGACGGAGAAGGCGGGGCACGGGCTGCTGTCCGAGATGTCCATCGCCGAGGTCAGTGGAAGAACACTCTTCTTTCCTTTTTCATCTTCTTTATTGGTATCATTAAACAATTATATGTGTCCAATTTTAGTCAATCAAGTTAGCACCTCAACTATACAAGAGTTCATTTTCATGGTCCTAAAACGAGTTGTTTTAACAAATAGCAGTACAGAATGAGTTATAATGAAAAACATGAAAATAAATTATACTTCCAGCCACAACATTTCTTCTTTTTTTTCTTTTCACTGAATATGCGGCTAAGGTTATCAGTTGTTCGAAAACAAATCTTTTCAGTTATTGTTTATTCTGGAGGTAGAGAATAGGATTAGACAACAGAAAGAAGTTTTTTCTATTTATCATTGCAGCGTTTATTTCCCAAGATACATGTTTTGTTTTATCTCGATCTGTACAGTAAGGCAAAAAAAAAAAAAAGTTTTGCAGTCATTATCAAAATTTATTTTAATTATTTCGATATTTAGACTTCATGAGCATGTCCTTAGATTATGGTGAACAAAAAATATAGATTTCAGTAGGGTCCGTATAGTGATAACGGTGGTTACAATTCACGAAAAACATAATATCTTACCGTGAAGCTTTAAAGCGCCTTTTCAAAGAAAAGAATTATAATATATAAGAATTTGAGCCACAAGAAAAATTGACAGTTATATTCACAGATAGAAAAGTAGTATTCCTATATACCCACTCTCGTAGGCTTTGTTATATAAGGTAGTATGATATACACAATGCCGATTTGCTCTATAGAACATTCTAATCCAGTATCGGTAGGAGTTATGGGGATAACAGAATATTGCAACTGTAGAAAATGTTTCTTTCCAATAAATCAATGTTCTAGTTTTAGAAAACTCGTGTATAGCATTACCTATGTACATTTTTTTTGTTAAAAAAAGAGAAAATTTCGTTGTAATATATACGGCGATAAAAAAGTTTGTAACTGACTAATAATGCTATGTGAATAAGTCTGCTTACTGGGCGAATCATTGAATTTGATTAAAGTATCGTGGCTCTTATTCTTTCTCGAATTCTTCGCCCTGCAAAATGCAGAAACTTATAACATCCTTATTCGGGTTTACGTTTCAGTTGAAAGAAAGAATTACGCACCTGAAAGTAAAACATGCCACGGAGGAAGAAGATAAGCGGGACGAGATCCTGGCATCTAAACAGGTAAGTTCCCGCACAGCGAGAGCA
Organism: Alentia gelatinosa; assembly: GCA_950022655.1. Taxonomy (NCBI): domain Eukaryota; kingdom Metazoa; phylum Annelida; class Polychaeta; order Phyllodocida; family Polynoidae; genus Alentia; species Alentia gelatinosa. The sequence continues at coordinate 109,063,620 of OX465582.1, forward strand.
GTACAAGTATCTAATTATGAAGTATTATTAGGAAACGTCATTACTGTGGACCAAACAGTTTCTGTTCGAGGTAGTCATCAATTTCACTAAATTTAAAGTATTTAATTAAGATTAGGCATGGCTAGTGTGCCAGAATGGAATCTGTTCAGAGATTTTTTGTTTGGAAATATTCAACGGGTTCAACAAACGAGGTGAATATATTCGATCAAAATATCAAGGAACAGACGTGATTCTGTCACACTCACTGTATCATCTTATCATATACCTGGAAATCATTAAAAGCACCATTGTATAACTAACTAAATAGCAGAATGACAGTGGTCACATGGTACAGAGGGACGTATGAATATTCTTTTGTCACTCAGTGAAGAACAGAATTTGTACTCCTGGTGAGTAAAACTGAGACATTCGCCCATGAGTATATAATAAGAGAAAACGTGGTTACTGAGCCCGAAGTGATGGTCTTTTGATGTCATAAATAGGCGGAGGGACGTATTTATGGCATCAAAAGGCCAAGAATGGTATCACTATGGGATAAGATACTACGTTTTCTTATTATTACATACCTAGATATAAAGAAAAACGCCATTTTATATACTGATTATATGTACCTGATGCAGTGCGCCCGAACATTTTTAATACTGCACCCCTAGTAGCAGGTAGTATGTCATAGACGTTCGGCCGTAGGTATGTAATGATATCAGTAACCCGGATAAATGAGGATGTGGATGGACCTTTTCAGGCGAAGGACGAGATGTTGATGACGACACTGGAGACGATATCTCGACACCGGAAGGAGCGCAGTAAAGCAGCAGCCGTCAAGTAAGTCAGGAGGACTGTCGTTAAGTCACATTTAACACTGTCTATAAGACTGTCGTTAAGTTATATTTAATTATCTTCATAAAGGGGTGTTCCACTCACCCGACAGAAACTGATCATTGTTAGGCATCCGCCAAATATGCCACAGCCTACCACGAGAAATAGTCCAAAACAACGGCCTGTAGGAATCTTGCAAAAACTGGTTTATTAGATTTTTGTCTCAAAATGTTCAGATGGCAGTAATATCAGAGATGTCAGTTTTCCATTCTTCCATGGAAATCCACTTTTTCATAATCAGTAGATGTAATTCCTTTCCTTGTGTCAAACGAAGATAATATTGATTTAGCCTCATTTACACCAATAAAACAGTGGTTTGAACCTCCCGACAGACCCTCAGCCCCATGCCGTGGCTGACAAGGACATGTTATCCAAGTTTTGCCGATCTTTCTGAGGCAGAAAAATTCAAATGAAAATGTTTCCACTTTTTCCCCTGACCCCAAGTGACATCCATGCGTATTGTTTTAATTGTAAACAATTTCATTCATTTATACAATGATATTAGGAAACGTTCTTACTGTTGACGAAACGATTTCTGTTCGAGGTCAGTCATTAATTTCATACTGCTTGACGTCATAGGTGGAAGACAGTATGAAATCGATGACTTACTGAGAACGAGAACCATTTCATCCACAGTGAGGACGTTTGCTTATTATTATATACCTCAAATCGATGAAAAACTGCCAATTTAATGACTTATTAAGTCACACTCACAGTGGGCGCGAACATTATTATTACTGCACCCCTAGCAGCGGGCAGTATTTGATGGACATTCGCACATGGGTATATGATAATAATACTTTTATATCTGTGAATATAACTGTCACTTTTTCTTGTTGCTCAAGTTCTTATATCTCATAATCCTTTTCTTTAAAAAGGCGCTTTGAAGCTTCACGGTAAGATTTATAAGATAAACCCTCCAGCATGACTGCCCCTCATTTAGCACCCCTCCCCCCCCCCCCCCCCCCCCCCACCGCATCGATTTGAAGAGGGGAGATTTCTGATGATGATGTCTGATTCTCTCAGGTTCATGGCAGATTTGAAGTCCATTTTATCAATATCACATTCCCAACAACTCCCCCAAGAGTCAAGTCAGGCGTAAGAGAAGCTCGAAGTGGGCGAACAAAACTGATGCCTTCTCAATCAAAATTTCAATTTTTTTTTTTTCAGCATCACAGCTGGTAGCAGACAACTTTTAAAAAGCTACTTATATAGAACGTCCTGACCATGCTGTACAATTCACAGAACGAGTTGGTAATTTACAGTTTGTACGGACCGAGGCGTTTATGCCGAGTTCCATATAAACCGTAAATTATCATCGAGTTCTGTGACTTGTACAAGCATGGTTGGACGTTATATATTTACTATATACCCGAAATTTAAAAAGAAAATCAATTTCATTTGGCATAACAACCAATCTTTTAATAAATGTATACGGCAAGGTGGTCCGTAATTTAGTGTACGGACCGGCGGTCCGTACAGTATTTTTACGTTATATGCCGAAACGGTGTGTATTTACAGTATATACGGCATGGGTATATAGTAAATTATCTAAATATTCACTAATCGAGTCACAATTGTGTGCATTCCTTTGTAATAATTCCATATAAGGGTATAATAACTCTTTATTTTAAGCCGTTTCACCCATGTTATAAGCTACATGGCAATATCCCACTTCCGCGGGCTGATCCCATACACCTGGTGAAATCAAACTTCTAATGGAGAGAACCGTTCTGAGCAAGGTGTCTTAAGCAGGTTTCCAGTAGTATTACTTTTGTTCATTAACCATTCATAATGGTTTTATGAGAGAGTCAGATTAAATCTAATTGAACAAATTGGACGTTAAACTACCAAAATAAAAGAGTCAGATTGCACGTGCAGTACCCTAACTCCCTGTATGTGCCTTCATCCCAATAGTGCCCTCATTTTACGCAGATGTGCAAGGTCATTCATGTCGTTACTTCTCATCCATATGACCCAAGTCCATAGACGTATGTTCCTCTTACAGTTTGTCGTAGAGATGCATGCTCTTGGCGGGGACGGGGAGTTGGCTCAGTGGTTAATCCTGAGGTATTGGGACTAAGTGGGTTTGGGTCCCACTGCAGCCGCTTTTCTCTTCATCCCCAGCAGTGGTAGATTTACTTCTCGATCAAAAGCCAATCCTTTTCATACCATGTCTATGTGGTGTGGGAAGTAAAAGAACTCTCACCTCGGTAAATGTGTAGGGGTGAGGTTTCTATCTGATTCATTTCATAGATTTGATCACCACCCTTGTGGTGTAAAAGAACCTTGATAAAGTCTGGTAAGAACCTGTAATGGTTAATTGGACATTAAATCAAACCAACCAATCAACATCCCCAGCAGTGGTAGATATACTACTATATCAAAGGTCAATCCTTCTTAAACAATGTCTATGTGGTGTGGGAAGTAAAAGAACTCTTATCTCAGTAAATGTGTAAGAATGAGATTTCTACTTGAATTCATCACATACATTCGATCACCACCCTCATGGTGTAAAGGAATTTTGAGAATGTGGGGAAAGGACTTGTAGTTGTTGACAGAATGTTAAAATTAGTGATGGCAATTTTCCTATTTTCTGAGGAAATCCTTGTTTTCCTTTTCAGTTTATGAATTATTTTTTCTTGTGTAAAGACAAAGGGAGAATAAATTGGGCCTCATTCACACCAATAAACAGTGGTTAAAACCTCCCCACACACCCCGGCACCATTCCATGGCCATTAACAATGTATTTTCCATGTTTTCCATGTCTCTTCGAGACAGTAAATTCCACATGAAAGATATTTCCTCTTTTTTTCATGACCCCAACTGACATCCCTGTAAAATCAAACAAATAATCCATACATACATACAGTGTGTGCTACATTTGATACGATATATCATCTATATTCCTGATTACCATTGATTATTCTCCTGGTGAAGATGTAACGTCGTGTTCTGCTACTGTGACGTCATTTTCTTACCCTCCACAGACTCGAGCAGCGGAAGAAGACGCGGCATGAGAAACCGGAAGTGCAGGACGAGCGTCTCACTGACCTGCAGCGGAAGTTGGAAGAGCGGCGCGCGCAACGACTGCAGGAGCAGGCCAAGCAGCGCATCGTCCCCGACAAGAAGTCAGCTCAGCGTACCAAGGCGCTGGGGCAGGCGAAGCGGTCCGGGGAGGCTGACCGCTGGGCCGAGCTGGAGCGTACCCAGGAACGCACAGCACGCCTCGTGTCACAGGGCGTCGTCAGCAGCGCCTCTGCCGGCAAAATCATGATGGCCAACCGGGGCCTCGTCCCTGCCACCTACTGAGCACTCACTGAACCAATAACACATACTAAGAAGGAGCTGCAACAAGATCTGTAGCTACTTAAGATATGCTATGAGTTTGGGTTGCAGAGTAATCTCACGAGGCAAAGCTGGGTGAGATTACGTAGCAAAGCTAAATGAATGGAATATTTTCAGTGGCTATGGATCGAGTGCAGTTCGGATTTTATCTCACCCTTATCTTTGACTGATTGGCTAACATTTGTGACATCATCCCCATTCAGGTTTCTTTTCAAATACTCCATGGGCGTTGAGTATGAGTTTCCAATGTTATGTCTATGGGGAAAAACAGAAGGGGTGAGATGAAGAACAACATTCTAATGCCAACATTCACTCTTGTTTTTGTGTTCTTCTCACTACAATTCATTTTTACCAGAACACAATTTATTGTCCAAAATACAATTTCGCCTCGGATTTATTACAGCATGTACAATTGATATGAAAATGAAATCATGATGTTATCAGAGGGTGTTGAACATATGTCTAATGCATCTTATTGCCACTTTTTAATATACTCAAAGAAAGAAAACAGACCAAGTGGTTGAGGCAAACTAGGGGAAGAAGGTGAAGGAGAGTGCTTTGTGTCAACGCTGTCCATACGTATGCTGATTCTGTGTAGACCATACATCGTGTGTCAGTGTGCATCTCTCTGAGTATCTCAAAGTTCCAACCAACTCTCCATGCTTCCTCACCTAGTTTGTCAGTTAATTTCCATGTTCATCCTACCTCTAATAAAAATGCCATCGGGTTAACATTGGGTGACAGTATTTGAAAGTATGGTATAAACTTCTTTTTTTTTATGAAACTATTCATGTGATCAAAATACTATGTACGCAGGGTAGGATGAATACTAAACAACCCTCGGTGAGAATCATATTGGATTTAAGTAACTCTTGCTTTACTGCTACTGAAGATCACTCCTTGCATGGGCCATGTTGCATAAATCTAAATTGACTCTCACCGTTTCTACTTATTATGCTGCAATCCTTTTCTACATTAAAAAAGTTTCTTTCTTGACTTTTGGTCAAGATAATGAAGAACATCCAAATTGATGGGTATAGCATCTACGAGGAATTCCTTTTTTATGATAAAACTATTTTAAAGTATCCTGGGATTGTGATGAGGGAATTTGAATTAAATGTCATGATTTGAGGCAAATATGCTTTCCAAGGATGAAGTTTTAATGTTTTTAGCATGGATGTAATGCACTCCAAAGTACATGTAGTGATTTTTTGTAACTTGGTGGGTCATTACTTAGGCCTGTGATATGTATATAGAGAGTGATAAAAGACGCAAGTGTCCCCTTACTCTGCTACCAAAAACAACCAAATTTACAGTAAATTTAAGTTGAATCATTTCTTGTGTCTATGTAAATGTATATATGTGTAAATAAATCATTATCCAAGAAACTTTATCTCATGAACATGTGTTTTATTTTGTGACACTTAGAACCCACATCATTTTACAGCCACCTTTATCAACTCAGCGATAAGTACATATTTTTATTGGTTTTGGTTTTCCCTGAAGAGTTTGATGTGGATGAAACCTAGATTCCCCACTCCCACTGTATTTATTCAGCCCCTTATCAACCTGTCTAAATAACGATAGGAGAGCGGCCACAATAGTGTTATGTCTGGTTGTCAAGGGTGGTTGTTATGATGCATTGGTCTAAATATATTGTTTTCCTGGAGACTGCATAGCAATGGTTTTGATCTGATGATTAACTGTCATTTTCAGGTTAGCATCGGTTGAGACTAGAAGTGTTTCTGCCTCGTCATACAACTCACTTATTTTTACTGGGGTTCAGATATACAGTTTTAAGTTTTTGTAATTTAATTACCCCTCTTGTGATAATGCTAAACCTTCTATTCCATAATGCCTTTTTCTATTCTCCATGTCAAAATACTACGAAATATCACAAGGAAGGGGATGTTCAGTAGCAGAAGACAGGGCCAGATCTTTTAGAGGAAACCTATAAGGGTATACAGTCAGAGACAATCCCATCAAGTTTGAATAGTGTAGTAATTCACAAGGTGATGCTGCATAAATTATGTAGCGATTCAAACTTGATAGGGTACAATGAAAAAGATTAAAAAATTACGAATAAATTTGCATTCTTAGATACTCCACATACAGCAGGTGATTAGGGGCAGCATAGGCCTTCAATGAGGTCCAGGGCAAAGCTCCTGCACTTTGAGCTATTCTTAGTGAATTCTGGCCTCAGGTGAGAGCTAAAATGGCTAGATTTACCCAAAATCACTCTCCTTCTTTCATGTTTTCATTTAGAACCCCCATCCCAATGAAATGTTTCTTTTTGGATTTACATTGATCTCAAGGATATAGTATGAACACAAATACAGCGGAAAAACCCATGTCCAATATAAACACACACAGTATCAAAATGATTGTGAAGGAAGTCTCTGCTTGATTAAACTGGTTTTAATTTGTTCCCATTTGGAATTTTATGGAATCTTCACCAATATTTTAGAAGTCCAATATTTTGCCTTACTTTTAACATGATTTCTGATAAAATATGTCAATATCCTAAAAATATACATGACAATAAAGCCCATAATCTCTGGTTTAATGTGGTACCTTTTGCAAATCTGGATCTTTTTTACAGCCTAAGTTATGGGAATTTTTGTATTTCAAGTTAAAAATAACTAGTTTTCAGTCTCCAATATGGTTGCATGGCCTCTAATGCTAATGTATACCGCCAGAGGGAGGGAGGGAGGTATCAGGCATATTGTAATAGTTCTATAGTTTAGGATGTGATGAATATGCTATAATTAATCTTATTATCCATTTAACCCAAAATCATTAACTGGGTGTTGCATCTATATTCTGTGAATATTTTATGATTATTTATGCAATATTCCCTATTTCATTCCACAAAAACGAAATTTTGCTAATCTAAGAAAATGATGCCTTTTGGCATCACCCGCCCCAGCACGGTTGTTGCCATATGGCATCATCTGCCCCAGCACAGTTGATGCCATATGGCATCAACCGCTGTGAATGGGTTAATTGAGATCTCTTGCCTTTGTTTTTAGTAAATTGAGTTATTAGCCTAACTGGTTTACATTAGTCGTGAACCAACCTGCATGTCTGGTTTACATCATTCATAGGGTAGTTCTTAACAGCCAGATATAATCAACATGATTACATTAGCCTAGAGACAATAGCCAGTGAGCGCTACATTAATATTTAATTCGAATTTTGACTTGTAGTTAATTTTGTTTCCCAGATGAGATCGGAAGTGTACTTCACCTGTCATCGAAATATTTGCCTTATAGTTAAACCAACCCACTACAGCTAGAATCCCAATCCCAACCTCATCCCAATCAAAGCCAAGGTTTATTACAAGGTACAAGTGAAGACTCCAAGTAGCCTCTATAATAAGGACGAAAAGAATAACAGAGCAAGGTGCTTCAAATACATTTTATTTTCTACACGTTATGAATAAATGCACTGACAATATTGCGCATTGTGATGGCTGCGTGTTAATAGTGCGTGACCAATCATGATTCACCAGTTAAAATAAATAGCCTTTATATGTAAACACTCTCTACATTTGTCTTATTACAAATATTGTTCACATTACATAGATGTGTGACTGGATGTCCGTCATTACAATATAATACTGCTGACTTAGCATATACTGAGCATATTCCAGTGAGTAACGTATATCGCATGAGCTACAAAAGGAACTTTTTTCGATATTAGGTTTACCTTTTAAATTCTGAGCTTTTTGTGGTAAAGAGAGAAGGGCATGCCTTGTTGACGGAACACATAGTGGACAACTGGTAAGATTCATTATATGTTGAACAATGAAGAAACCAATTTGATTTCTGGAGTAGGCATGCAGGCATGATACGGAGGGAAATGCAAACTTGACAAACGAAGTGCAACCATGATCCATTATGAGAGCTTCATCATGAAAGCTTCCTTAAAATGTGGTACGTGCGTTATGTAAATGTTGCTCAATAAGAAGATGTCTTTCTGATTACTGCCCCCTGCTAGATTGTGAGCCTCACTGGACAATGTCCAACCAGAGAGATTAAGATCAAGGCCATGAGAGGTTGTGTTAAGTGTAAGATTACTTTCAGTTCTTCCCATCAAGTCCAGTTGTGTTCTCAGTGAACAAGTCCTTGTGTCGCCAGTATCACCAGGGGTCTGTTGAATAAGATATTCTTATGAAAGTATAGGGTACAAGACTACCGTTACCGTTCAATATTCAAACTTGTTTGCTAATATAGTCCTAGCCAACAAAAGATCATCCCTGGGTCTCATTGGCATAAAGAAATGTGTCTTTGTGCACAAGCCTAAATTATTCAACAGGCCCCTGCAATGTTTTATAAAGGTAGCGACAAAACCTACTGGTTACACTCAAACAACAACGATGTATCAACACTGGGACGCTTGGTCAGAGGATTCATCAAGCGGAACCATTGACTGCACTCCTTGTGGTCATCTCTGCGAGTCATGGAAATAAATGGGGATTTTCAAAGCAGTATTCATTCTGCTGCCCAGAACATCATGGAAAGAAGAGCTGGTGTAGGCGTCCATCATTCCATCAAAGACACGCACGGTGTGGAAGCGAAAATTATCTTAGCCTGGTATAAACGTCCATAGGCTTAACATTAGGAACTCGTACTCAACAGGCTTGCAAGTACGGTAACTCATACTCAATGGGCGATAAACATATAAATATTCCCAGGCTAAGATAAAATCAGAAACATATACGTGTTTAGTCTGAGCCCCCATTTGCCATCTCGTTTGGAGCACACTCCAAACTCGATGGCAAACAGGGACACAGACCAAACACTCATTGATTTCTTTCTTACTACTCCAAACACTTTGAGTGACAAGCAATGGGGGCACACATGTCTGTGTTTGGTGATTAACCCTTTAACAGCAGCATGATGCCTCCAGGCATTCCCCTGGCTACAGCAGCATGATGCCTCCAGGCATTCCCCTGGCTACCGCAGCATGATGCCTCCAGGCATCATAGAGGCATCATTGATACTTTCTATTCAAAATTCAATAGATAAAAAAATAATTTTTTGAATTGAAAGAAATTTTGTCACAGTAAAAACAGCATATTAACCTTTGATTTGGTATAACAAAATATCATCAGCTACCAAGGTAAATTACTCAAATCACATGACACATCATGTGACATTGCTATTTTCCAAAAAAGGTGCCTGCTGTAGCAGGGTCGTTTATGCAGGTAATGCCTGCTGTACAATGGTGATCAGAGGAACTGGGTGCTGCAGGGAAAGGGTTAATGACTTGGTGATAGACACACAATATACCACAGGCTGCTGCTTCAAAAACCGAGTACACCTTGTAGTAAGCCCAACCATGTGACACAACGTGTTATGTACACACACATTTATATATAGATGGCAACTCATGGGATATCAATCTATTTTAAGGGGTGTGCTCCACCAGGCTGGCAATATGGCATGAAAAGTGTTCTGCATGGCTGCACAGTATCCGGTGTTAGCTCAAGTATATAGAGATCGGAGAACTGAAGTAGTTCACAGCCCACTGGTGGTGGCCACACAGCGATGAACCAGGAAGACCTAATAAACTGCCTTTCACTGGTTACCGACCAGTGGCCAGCAGTCACCAGCCAACGGCAGTGACCAGGCCGGTGAGTTGTACACTATAAGCAAGTTGAAAATTGCTGGCCCGGTAGAGCACGCCCTTAAGCCATGTGATAAATGAACAACAATTGATTAGTATCGTTATGAAATATCCTATGAACAGTACACTACTACCCAAGTACACTTACATAATGCCAAATCACTGTGCATTGTCCGAAAAAATCAAAGCCCTTTAATAATGTCTCATATTAAAAGTACAATATCACATCGGCGGGAAAGGTGCGACAGATGAAACATTGCACAACGCATTTTACAACCACTGAAATTACTCTTGATGCACACAACTACCTTCACTTTTACTGAAAATCCTCAAAGAAAAGTCCAAATCTCACCATGAGGACACACTCGCCCAAACCCAAGCCTGAATCTAACCAATGAGCAATGCTGCCACACGGCGCCTACCCTATATTCAGGGGCTACGCTGCCAACGGCTGTTTTCCCAAGAGTTGACTTCATGCCACAGCATAACCTTTAAGGTGGCAGTTCAATAAATTCACAAAATGAGACACCCAAGAACCTATCTGCACTACTATTTCTGAGCTTAAGTGTTCGGGTGCAACGACTCAGCGTCTTCTTGTTCAACATGACGCCGACTTTGAAAACTATAAACCCCTTTTCATCTATGCACAGCTAGTTACAAATATACTTCTATCATATAGGTTATAGATAATTTCTGCTGGAGTAGCACCGCTAAGAAACCATCAGCCAAGTAAAAGCTCACCGACTAAGTCTAGATAAAGTGGCTGAAACTCCAGCTCTCTCTCTGCACTGTTGAGAATGAGCACACGAATAGGAAATACAATGATCTGGACTAGTATGACCTTGGTCCACAGTCAGTTGGCTCAGTGTATGAATCCAGTAATGATATGGTCGCAGAGCTGAAGGGTTAATGGACAAGAAAGTAGCTAGAAATCACATATTCCCGTCGAGAAACTTGGATGGTGTAAAGGAAAGCTGAGTACACTCTATCATCACCCTGTTTTATGAGCATTGGTTGTCATTTACCTAGAATCATACTCATGTGTTAAACATAGGGGATATTTCAGTAATATTGGAGATTTATTTCATCAGTCATGTATGGACAAATTGAAGAAAAAAGATGAATTATAAGTCCAGTCATACCAATGATAAAAAATCTCTTGCATGTAGATATCCCTTGATACCATTAGAAAATGAAAGAAATCTGTCAAATGCAGAAAAAGTACCTATTTCCAGGGAATTTAAAGAAACTTGTTTTGCTAAGATAAAGGAGATAAATTTCATTGCCAAAGGTCCAAATGTTATACTGTGGGTTATCAATGCATTGTAATGTATACACGATTGGTCTGAAAATATGGCTGTCAGTTTGATGAATTTTTAGAAATACTGGGCAGATTATCTACAGAATAACATATGAGGAATGATGCGACTTTATATCTTTATGTTCGCCTTTTTCTTATGTAGCTAGACATCCCCCCCAGAGCAGAATGCAACCTCTCTCTAGCGAAGAAGACCTAGAAATGGATGGCAATTTGTGTTTGAATACTTCCAAAAACACTTAAAAACTAGGTTGAAACAGGACAGTCTGCATGGGAGCATTATACAACTACTACTATTTGGATTCTACTATGTTGTTGACAAATATCACTGCTTTAGAGATGTGCTTAAGAGTGCTTAACATAAAATCAACATTGCACATTTATTGCTTTTAAATTGAAGGGAAAGAAATTTTTCCCCCATGTCAAATTATTTTTGTCCTAACAAAAATACTATATTTCAAAACACAAAGTCAGTGCATGAATGCCCACAACACAATAAAATAACCTTCAAGGTATTCTGCAAAATATCATTAGCTACTTGATTCAGTCTCATTCATAGTTTTACTTCCTTGGGGAGGAGAAAAATCAACTCAAATGCCTCACATGAACACAAAATATTAGAAATATATGATGGTCACCTCATGTAGAAGAATGCCACAGAAACAACAGTGGCTATTTTTTTTAAATGCACAACCAAATGCCATTCAAATAAATACTGGAAGGAATGCAGACGTCCAACAGTGTGTTGCATGCCTAGCTACGGTCACAACCATATTTCTCATGTTTTTTTTACTCCATCGAGCAAAATAGATTCATTTACCCATGACTTAAGAAACATAATAATTAACATATATTTCTTGATTGTGCTTCAAACATGATTTGAAGTAGATCCATTATGTTTGTATATGTCAGCTGTTTCTATGGTAACCATATAAATGACCAAACTAAACATAGTGATACACCAAAGACCTCAGGAAACTGCCTTCATCAACGGAAGAAATCTTAAACAACTATCACAAAGTTGATGCTTAACACGAGTAAAACTATACGATACAAGAAAGACTCTTTTCTAATAATACACAATGGAAGTGAATGGCTACATCTAGATACTGGTTCTGCTATTTCTTTTTAAAGATCTCAAGATATATATTCCACCAACACTTCCTCCATCAGTCCTTTGTTCATGAAAAAAAGGGTAACAGTAAGTTAGAGAAATTAATTTTATCGAGAGTCTCAAGGATAATGATGTTAGTGTCTGATAATCTGGTAAGTAGGCACAATGCATTACATCATATATTTGAATATCCATTCACAACCGAAATACGAAACAATTATAAGTTATACCTTTACATCCTTACATCCTTACAATGATATTTAAGGAAATAATCTATGTACTATAGACTTGAATATTTTGTAGAAGGAACTACATCGAGATCTGTAGGCACTGAATATATGCCATAAGTTTGGTTTGGGAACAGGTCTAGTTCAGCTTTTATCTCACCCCTATCACTGACTGATTGGCTAGTGTTTGTGACAACATCGATCATTGAGTTGAGTATGAGTTCCCAACTTTATGGGGAAAAAATACTAGGGGTGAGATCTATTGTCTCTTTTATATGAAGTGTTGTGTTTTTTGGATTTCAACGGCATCTATTGTTACCTAAATTTATCATATCAACCGGCATCAGATAAGTTACAAATCAATGTTCTTGTATGAAGAATAATTCTCTCCTCATCTATAAACCCCCAGTCAGGGAAGGGACAACATTCTATACTCTCATCTAAATAGATCAATTCACAAAGAGCATGCATCCCAACTGAGCTTTATATAACATGTGCAAAGTATGGTGGAAGGAGAAAGAAAAGATGAAGTATTCCTACCTTTGAATTTAGTTTCTTTTTATATCATAAATGTTTATATATTTTGTTATAGAACGAGATAAAGTGGGAAGCTGAATTGAGGCTGAAATAAGTTGAAGTGTTACCAACCAAAGTGGGCTTTTGTACCAGCCCATGCTTTAAGTAGCACTCTCACCTGTATATTCAATACTTAAATGAGACAGTTGAGCTAGAAGATCCTATTGCCATCACCACCATTACAAAATTTCTACCAACTTAACCATAAAATTTCCAACTTTCATATAAAAAAAATTTCTTTGAAAAAAGAGAAGACATCCAAACACTTATTTTACATATATTAGTACCACAGATAATTTCAAATATATCAACATTTTTGTCAAGGTTCTCATGGTAGAATCTGGCTGAGGGAGAAGGGTATTTGCCACATTTGTGTTATCATGATCCTTGTACACTGTCCATGGTACCATTTATATATAGCAAATAGCATAATTAATCAAATTGAAATCAGAATCCCCTTAACAAACACTGTATAGTGGTTACATCTTCTTAAAATAACAATATGGCTCTAATTTTATTCCAGAAGAATTATTTCTGTATGGAACTCATCAAATTTTGTATTAATGTAAACTGGGATATATGGAGGTTTTTTTTGTTTTTTTTTTAAATACATGTTTTAGCTGTTAGACTATTTAGCCATTGAGGGCTGTTATGTATTTGGGTAAAGGTAAAAAAATGTCCAACCCAACCACAGGAAAGAAAAAATTAACCTACCATAATGTATTTTGGATAAGACACCTAAATATGTAGTATAGTTATGCTTCTGCAAGTCGCTGGAAATACTAAATGATCACAATGAAGTGACAACAGCAGATAACTCTCCAAACACGGTGCAAACAACACTATTCATCACCATTATCACAAAGGTAGTCGATCATACAACAAACAGTGTTTTAAATGAGTGGAGGTGAAACTCTATACATCATACAGAGAAGTGTGGCATGTGGTTCTAGCTTCCTGATGCAACCAGAGTAGTTATCCTCTGCGACAACTCACTGTAAATGAACCACGCTGGTTCTCAGGCTTCCCACGTCCCATACGATTAGTGCAGGTACAGTGTTCTGGGAGTTTTGAAGGACTCTGAGCATGCTGGAAGGCCACACCTAACCCAACCTGTACGATTAGAGTATAGTACTCTGGATGTTTTGAGAGACTTGAGAGACGGGTTTGTTTTGTGTTGTGTGTTTTTTTGTTCAAGTTGTTCAACATCCATAGAAATAATTGCAGACCCCTAAGTTTCAATAAGCACTCAGATTTACATGACTTGACATGGTCATCGCAAATACCTCCAAAACTCATATATAAATACTACATAAATAAATATAAATTGACTTCAAATCTATACCTTCATGTTTGTCTATCCTAGCTCTAGGTAAGCTCTCATTACACTATTGCAGACTACGTCGGAAGGAAAGTCGCTACCGCTACAGACCTAGTAGCACCACAACTGTAAAGAAACCTATCCCAAGGGGATTGGTCAACCAGCAACCAATCAGAAAACAGAACTCTCTCTTCTTTCTTTAAAGCCCATATTGGCTATGGCAAAAAATAAAGTAATAATGATAAAGAAATATATTATAAACACAATCTTTTAAAAAAAAATAGGTCAAATGATATATCATCATCATCATCATAGATGAATACAAAGTGTTCAAAAGTTGAAACAATAGAGAACATAGTGATTTAAACTATTTTGACGCTGCTTCTGCAGTTCTTGTCCCTCAGGCAGGAGTCAGGATTGGTTCTATCAAAAACCTCATTTATTCTAACTTCTCCACTGTTCTGGGAGGTGTTTTATTGTCGTTACAATTGTTGATAGTGATCGTTTAGTGACCATTTAGAGGTCAACCCGTTCTATAGATAAAAGACCAGTCTCAGTTCATGGTCACTGTTTTGCATTCCATAGTCATGATCATTTGGAGACCTTTTAGTCCAAATGATTTCGTAAATGGTGACAGGGTCAGAGTCGTCATATAGGTCTGATATCCATACCAAAACCTATGAAGATTAAAAGATACTTCTTACCTGTAAGTCAAACCTTTATCCCAAATTTCATAAATTTCACTACTTTGATATACATGTGAAGCAGAGTTTTGTTTTTAATTGGCTTTTGTTAAAGTTGAAATAGCCTGTAGTGCAGCCAACTCTCACCAGATGGTGTCATGCATGCCTCACTGCTGGTAACTGGCATGTTTACATACATTTCCATTGAATGTTTTGACATGATCACTACCAGTGATCAAACCGACAGCGCTCATTTCAACCCCCCAGTGATCAGGTCTTTGGAACGCATTGCAATGACAATCACTCAAACTATCTCCCAATCAGTCTCTCTTTGTCCATGATCACTAATAAAGACGTCGCTGTCTATAAAACACCTCCCGGGTGTCGTTTGAATTCACCCCCTTGACAAAGCAGTTGTTTTCCTTGTCGCAGCTGGTCGTTTAAAATGAATGGGCAAAGCTCTGACGGAGTGATCAAAGCAAACAGAGGGAACGACTAGGAGAGCCTACAGGAATTCACAGTCATCAGGTGGCTATGTTTGATGAGGGCAAGGTCTCGCACCGGAGGAACTTGCACCTTGTGTGGCCACAGAAGCCGAGGCTGCCTCTGTCCACGTCCTCACTACCCCGCATCATGTGTGTCCGTGTGAACCTCTCCCGCTGGAGGTCCACCAGACACTTCTCGTAGTAGTTCAGCTCCTTCAGGTACCTGCGATAAGCACAGAACAGTCAATCACACTGATAGTGTATACAAGTGAGAATGTGGTTACTGTGCCTGCCATAAATTATTACTCACTCCCAAACTCGAAAATATGACCTTCCTGCCTAGAGGCATCAGGTGTCCACCAAACATGCTTATGAACCCAAAGGAGTGTTCAAAGGCCCACTTTGCACATTGGAGGTGTGTGCTATGTTTGTAGGCATTCAACAAAAGTTGATTTATTATGTTTTATTAGCCATCGCTAATTACACTGCCATACAGCCACTGCCATGGGAGCCATGGGAGCAGCCCAATGAAACACCCCCTTAAAACATTTACAAAAGGATGAAGATAGGTAGAAGAAGGGTGAATAAGTTACCAGACAGGCGGCCTGCGTTGCTTTGCCAGGTAGATTTGGTTGTCGGGTTTGAGTGTCTGTAGAAGCTTGCTACTCTTTTTGTACAAGCCCTGGTAGTTGGTACAGAGAAACCAAAGGCACCAGTCTCCCAGCTGGTTGGCATTGTGTAACTGAAAAAGAGGAACACCCAAATCTCACACCACCCTAGTTTTATACTGCTGACACTGCCAAGGCTTAGATATATAATATTTCAGTTTTAGTCTGATCCAAGTGACTTGAACAGATATCAGAATAAGCCAAAGAACCAGTTTGAATTGATAATTGTTAGTATTTGAAAATCACCAGGTGGCACCACTATGTATTGTAGGATATGCCTTTGTGACATCTCTTTTCTCTCTTTGATTTCCTTTCCCCTTCAGACATTGCTTATCAACATACTTTCCCTGCAAGACATCAAGACACTTACAAGGAGGGCCTTAACAAAGCCATCAAGCTTTAATTCCCTTTCATTTAAGACAAACACAACAGTGGCCACATACCAATGTCATATCACTTTTATCCTACCTTTCATATGCCAAGGTTGTGTCACATAATTAATATATGCCATGCGTGACATATGAAGTTTAAAACACATGACGGGGTAGGATAGAATCTCAAAGTAATATAATTTCATATGATTGTTTACAAGGCATTTGTTGTCTTCAGCTACAGATATCGCTCAGCTCCACTTTGTGATATCATTCTGCAAAGAAAACTCATGCAATATAAACATATGAAATTATGTGATGTTTCTTGATAAACTCCACTTTAAGACAGTTGGATAGTGGAGTGCACATTCCAATGCCATTTCCCCTTAACTTAACTACCTTTTATGGCAAAACTACAGTGGGGTGGGGCACATACCAACAATCTCTCTCTTCCTTTACCTTTAAGATGGGAATGGAAGACCTGCCTGCACAGGTTTTAGCAGCATGAGAATGTCCTTGATCATCTCCTGCCTGTGCGTGTCTCTGCAGGCTGTGCCTGCCAAGGCTGTTGGCATTCACAGAGCAATATGTGATCCGTGAACTGTCCAAGGCCAAAGTCACATCTACACAGAAACAGGGATCACCCTTGGCAGATGAACCCTTTAGCACCCCTCCCCCTCCTCACCATGTGAGGGAAGAAGTTAGAATAGAGATTGATGTTTAGTGAGATTTAAAGAGGGGAGATGATGATGTCTGATTCTCTCACCCTTCTGATCTTTTTGGATGGCACCCGCTCTGGTACACTTGCCACCAGAACCATCACTTGTTAGGGTCAGGTATAGGATTTTTTATTACTAACCTTTTCCCCTGTCGCAACTTTTATCCCTCTGTAATAGAGGTAATCATTCTGAGCAAGGTGACCCCATACACAGTAGGTACCCTTAAGTGGGTTTCCAGTCATAATACATTTATTTAAAAAATGAATGAACAGGTTTTATGAAAGAGTCAGATTGCACTTGCAGTACCTTAACTCCCTGTAACAGTCTGCCTTCATCCCACTAGTGCCCTTATTTTACATAGCGAGTGTTCCACCAATCAGGTGCTAGCCCAGACCAGTGCCCATACAGCAAACTGCAGGCAACAATCTGGCTGGTGGAACAATGCCCCTGGTGGCACCTGGTGAGTTGATGGAACAGCATTGACTATTATCACACTTCCAGTTGACTGGTCACCCAGCGCTGGCCGGATGGTCCAGCCTGCTGACCTGTTCAAGGCTTAGCTGGTGGAACACTCACTTCACTCCCTGTAAAAGTGTGCCTTCATCCCAATAGTGCCCTCATTTTATGCAGATGTGCAAGGTCATTCATGTCATTATTTTTCATCCATATGACCCAACCAACTCTGTAGACTTATGGTCCTCTTGCAGTTTGTCTTAGAGATGCATGCTTGTGTGGGGGATTGGAACTTGGCTCAGTGGTTAATCCCAAGGTTGTGGGACTTTGCAGCCACCTTTCTCTTCATCCCCAGCAGTGGTAGATCTAATTCTACATTCAAGGCCAATCCTTCTCATACACTGTCTATGTGGTGTGGGAACTAAAAGAACTCTCATTTCTGTAAAAGTGTAGGGGTGAGATTTCTGCCTTAATTCATCACATAGATTATATAACCTTCCTTTGAGCAACTGAAAATATGCCATGAATTTTGGTTTGCAGAGTTATCTTGGCAAAGCAAAGCAAAATGAATGGCATATTTTCAGTGGCTATGGATCAAGTACCGTTCAGATTTTATCTCACCCCTATCTTTGACTAATTGGGTAACATCTGTGACATCATCCCTATTAAGGTCTTCTTAGATACTCCATGGCCATTGAGTACAAGTTCCCAATGTGAGGTCTATGGGGAAAAAACAACAGGGGTGAGATAAAGAATACAACATTCTGATTCCAACATTTACTCTTGATTTTGTGTTCTTCTCACTGCAATTTATCTTAACCAAAACACAGTTTATTGTCCAAAATACAGTCCTTTTCTTAATACTCCATAGGTGATTTCTAATGGAACTAAAATACCAGGGTTGAGGTAAAGAACACTGTGTTCTTCTCTCTACAATTTAGTTTTACCAGAACATAATTTATTGTCCAAAACATAATTTCGCCTTGAATCTATTTCAGCATGTACAGTTGCTATGAAAATGAAATCATGATGTATCTAGGATTTAGGAAGGTAATTTACATTCTTAGATACTTCCATCAAGTTCATTGAAAGATATGCAGTTTCAGCTGCTTTATTGAGCATGGCCACATTCTTGTATATACTCTTCCTAAAGGTTAGAGTTGACCACATAGACTCTAAGCTTGCTGCAAAAGAACTGACCCTTCATTATCTGCATAGTGACCTGTATTGATTAGATCGTCGGAGAGGGAACATTGACACAGGTTTTCTACTTCATGATAACAGGGCCAACCCCGGATGTAGGTTTATTTATATCTGACATCAGTAGACAACGTGATATCGATACATCTCCCCTTTTTTTAAGATTAAGAAAATTAAGAATCTCATAACACTTTTCCCCGACACTGAAAAAAGTTCAACTTAAGATGTGAATCAATGTCTTTATTAGAACAGATAGCTAACAATGCTTAACTTTCGACTCATAATCCAATCGGTTAATAACTGTCAATAAAGTGTTCTTTTCTGCAACTCGTCAAGTCTTTCTTCCAGATGAATGTAAATTATTGGAATAATACTTATAAAAGAACTAAGCTAGATAGGCTGATTCGAAATCTCACCTATCGACACCGGCAGGGTCTTATTCTTCCCTGGGGGTTTCCGGCATCACTGACTACTACTTAACCGTAATGAGTCTTTCAGGAGCCTTATGAACTGCCATTGACATGCCTGGGGCTGTGGTGTGCTGGTTGGATGCAGTGCTGGTGTGTCATCAGGTAGCACGTTGGTGGTTCTTATGTGCTTCCTGTTCCTCGTGTACATGGCACCATCTTCTGTCTGAATCTCATAGGACCTTGGTCCGACGAGACCTGTTACAGCGCCCTTCTTTGGCCATTTGCTGTTACCTCGGATGCGTATTACTTCTCCTTCCTGAAGTGGCTTTAGGGATTTGCCACTCTTCTTAGATGTCTCTGGCCTCCTCCAATCCTCTTTCTTTTTGAGACGCATGGTCGGCAGGCGAGTGCGTAGATTTCGCTTGACCAATAACTGCACTGGCGATTTACTGCAGTCAAGTTGTGCATTGCGGTAGGCTAGTAATGCCAGATACTCATCTTCCCCTGCTTGCTTTGCCTTCATAAGAAGGCGCTTCACGATCTTTACGGCATTTTCAGCAAGCCCATTTGATTGTGAATAGTGCGGACTGGAGAACACATGGTCAAACTCCCAAGTTGCGGCAAACTCTGCAAAGTCTTCACTGGTGAACTGTAAACCCCCATCTGTCACTAACTCGAAGGGTATGCCTTGACGAGCAAAGATGGCACATGACCTCAGAATTACCGCACTTGCTTTTTCCGATGGTAAATGAGCAACCTCGATGAAGTGTGAGTAATAGTCCACAAAGACTAGATATGGTTGTTTGTCGATAAAAAAAGTATTGGCTGCTACCTTCTCCAATGCCTCGTCTGGTCTTTTACGAAAAGGTTCACACTTTTTCCCATAATCGACGATGTTGTCATTCATGTTCGGCCAATACATCGACTGTCTAGCTCAACATTTACTCTTCTCTATGCCTAGATGTCCATCGTGGGACTTGCGCAGCATCTCTTTTTGCAGTGACGCAGGAATGATGATGCGTTCACCCTTAATCAGAACTCCGTCAATGATGGTGTGTTGTTCTACAAAGGCTGCGTACGGGCTCAGACATCTTCCACCGTGCATGACAACCTCAACTAAGCACTTCAAGTCGACATCCTTCTCCGTTTCTTCTGCCAATCTCTGCCACATTACTTCCGTTAATGGCTGCGTAGCTTTGAATGCACAGATGTGCACCTCAACGTCTGCTTCGGTTGTGCTACCAGATGTGCTTGGGCTGTACAAACGGGACAGGTGGTAGCTGTTATAAGCAGCTTGCCTGGAACAAACTCCAACTTGAAGTCGTACTTCTGTAGCCAAAGCAACAGTCTCTGTAGCTGCGGAGTGGCTTGGTTTAGAGGCTTCAGCCAAATGGCAATTAACTGCTTGTGGTCTGTCTCTGCCAGAAACGAACGTCCATAGAGGTAATTGTGGAAATGTTCACTTGCGAACACTATTCCAAGAAGCTCCTTTTCTATCTAGGCGTAATTCTTCTCAGCCAAGGTCGATGATCTTGAGGCATAGCTGTGACAGAACCGCACCCAGACTGCTCTTAGAAGCGTCAGAGGAAACCTTCAGTGGTGCTTGGCTGTCGTAGTGTTGCAAGCAGGTGCTGACATCAGCATCTTCTTGATGCCTAACCACTCCTTGTCATGATTGGCAGTCCATTGCCAATCATTATCCTTCACCAGAAGCTGCCTCAGTTGTTGAGTGTTGGAGGACAGGTTTGGCAGGAAGCGACCAAGGTAGTTTACCATGCCCATCGTGCATTGTAGGTCTTCTACAGTTTCTTCCTGGACATCTCGATGATCCCCTGTACTTTCCTTGGGTCTGGTTTCACTCCCTCGCTAGAGATGATGCCACCGACATACCCAAGCTCATTCTTCTGGAACTCACATTTATCAAGGTTCAGGGACATGCCAAGACTGTTCAGCTTCGTCAACATCGTATCAACTGTCTCGTCATGCTCCTTTGACCATATCCGAGCACGTCATCCATGAACACTACAACACGTGGAATCCCATCCATGTGTTGTACAATGCACTTGTGAAACACCTCTGCTGCCGGTTTTGCACCCATCGGTAGTCGTAGCGGGCGATATCTTCCAAACGGTGTGTTGAATGGGGTCATCAGTGATGAGGCTTCATCGAGGACAATCTGATGAAAACCGCTGGCCAAATTGACTTTTGTGAAAAACTTCGCTCCGGCCATCTCACTCAACCATAATTCCCTGGTAGGCAGCTGGTAATGCTCTTGTTTTAGCGCACGATTCAGATCCTTTGGGTCAATACATTCTTCTTTTCCACTATGACGATGGAGCTGACCAAATCCGTTGGCTCTTCCTGCTTGGCGATGAAGTGAAGCTTCTCTTGTCTGTCGAGCTCCTTCTTCAGTCGATCCTTCAGAGCTGCTGGAACTCGACGTGGCACATGAACAACTGGTTCGGCGCCTTCTTCTAGTACAAACTTGTACTCTCCGGGTAGCGTACCACCTTTCTTGAAGAGGTTCGGGTATCTCCTCTTTACCTCATCTTGACTCCACTCACGCATCTGACCATTGTGGTCGACACCGGTGGGCAGACTTGAGGCACAACAATGAAGTTGATACCGTGGGTCTGCCCATCAACTATCATGCTAGCGCTGCATATACCCTTCGTTTTCACTTGCTCTCCATTGTAGACCTTCAGACAGATGTCGGTCCTCTTTAGTTCCGGTCTCACCCTCAGACGCTGAAAATCTTTCTCAGACATCACATTCACCTGGGCTCTGCTGTCAACCTTCAGATTCATCTCTGTGCCATTGACATGAAGCGGAACGATCCAATCTTATTTTTTCTCCAGACAAATAGAATCAACTGACATCTCATCACCTTCTACTTTGAGTGATCCTGTAAACGGTTCTTCTTCCTCATTAAACTTGGGCAACTCATACTCAACCGCATGCACTGTCTTTGTTGGGCACCAGCATGCAAAGTGGTCGCGTTTCTTGCACTTCTGGCCCTGCGCTGAGCAACCTTTTCCCTCATAGTGCACTAGATTGCAGTTACTGCAACGTCTTTGAGCAACTACTGCAACTTCTGCAAGCTACTCTTCTGCCAGCCTGACTTCTGCCAGCTGGACTTACGTCTGCTGGTATCCCCTTCCTTCTTCTTGCTTAGGCCTTCTGCTGTCATTCCTCTTGTGTCTTGACATGGCATGTACACTTGATGCTGCCGCCTCTGGTTGTAGCTTTTGGAGGCCCTGTTTTGCTATCTCGGCACACTCAAGGATCGCCTCTGCAGATTCTAGGGTCAGGTCTTCTTTAGCTAGCAGCTTCTCACGCTGGACATCACTTCGTAGACCTACTAGGAGCCAATCTCTAATGAGGTCATTCTTTAACTTCTCGTATTTGCAGTCAAGGGCGAGACTTGGCGAGATAGTGACTTGAGCTCTTATCCGCCGTCTGTGCACACTGGTTAAACTTGTACCTGTTCAGGATGATCTTTTCCTTTGGCCTGCTGTATGCGGCAAATTTCTCCGAGACGGTCTTGTATGTCTATGCAGTCTCTCCTCTATCAGCATCGTATGTGAAGTTGTTGTACAGCTCGACACCCTTAGGCCCTATGCAAGACATGACCTATTCTTGGGATTGACTAAACTTACGAGAGTGAGCGAATATACTTACCTCGGCACAGTGCTTGATGAAACCCTATCTTTTGATAAAAATATCAAAATGACCATAAAAAAACTCAATAGGAAAATTTTCCTCCTCGGTAAGATTCGGCACCTAATCACGCAGAAGATGGCATGTAAAATATACAAACAGAGTATAACTCCCGTTATAGATTATGCTTCATACCTACATGGTTGTGGAACTCAACGGTTAAGAGAAAAATTACAGAGAAGCCAAAATCGAGGACTGCGATTATGTTTGAATGCGGGGCCCCGGGTGCACACTGTCGACGACCTCCACCAAATCTCTGGAATCCAGAATCTGGAAAGGAGGCGTGATGAAATACTATTAACTTTTATCAGAAGGAGGTTATTGTCGACCCTAGGGGTTCATAAAACAATAGAATATGTAAACGAAATAAACAGGGAAACAGATATGGTGACGAGAGCGATGTCAGGTTCCATGCTACACTTACCCAGGCTAAATACTGAGTTTGCTAAAAAGGCACCCTTTTATAGGGGGTCAGTGTCATGGAACAAAATTCCAGAATGGATAAGGAGGCTGGATAAGAAGGAAACCTTTAAATGTCAAATCAGGAAAATGATGGTTTTAAGATAAGGCCACTGTTAGCATGGCACCTGACTGCTGATTTATGGTACCAGTCAAACCTAGGACCTCTCACCCGAACTCGAATGTTTTTGTTTTGTTTTTGTTTTTGTTTTGACTCAATATAAGCAATTATTTTACTTACTGACTGTTTCTTGTGGGCCTCATGCACATACTTACAGACCTTTTTCTGCCGCTGCACATCAGTTACAAATATGCGGGAACGAGGAATCAAGTGAGATTCCACGAACTTGACATAAACACTATAAGAGCGAGGTATCAAGAGATGATGCCATGCTCGTAATTACTGAGACTGGATGTGTGTATATATATATATTGAACTACCTTGTACTGCATACTACTCAGAGAAAAAGCGTTTTAATGAAGGAGTATATGCATGACCCAGACACAAACAACACCAATCATCAAACGCCTCTTGTCATCATTATTTGTCACCCAAATTATTTCAAACACTGTTATTTGAGCACAGAACCTGTTATAACTGTTTTTGCACTTTTTTTCCAATTGGAACACGTACCTACACCCTTGTTATACAGTATAGTTGAAAGTGACGCAAGCAATATACAGAATGTAAAAGCTATGAATACAGACTGTCACAAGGTATGATGGAAGATCGGAGTCATTGTACTAGCAAATCAGACCTAATAAAAAAAAACAAAAAAAAAACAACATCATACATGATACCCTAAACTTGTCTTCCTTTCCTTCTGTCAGGGTGAAGTACCAAAACTCACTAGTGATTGAAATACTTCATTGACCTACTAGTGCTTGATACTTTCAGATCCTAGACAGGCTGTTGTAGGAGCAAGTTCACTGGGTGCAAGTGGGTTGCAGAAAATGACCCATAGCATGAATATAACCCAAACCCTTTAATTGTATTTTAGAATTCCAAGCTCATTCATCAATGATGAAATACCATTTGCTCCTAGTTATAGTTTATATGATTCTGGCGGAGGATGGATATATATATCCCAGGTGTGGGTCTGGGAAATTGCAAACAAGATTCCGCAAAAAACGGCAGATGATTAGGGGCAGCATAGGCCTTCAATGGGGTCCAGGGCAAAGCCCCTGCCCTTTGAGCTTTTCTTAGTGAATTCTGGCCTCAGGTATGAGCTAAAATGGCTAGATTTACCCAAAATCACTCTCCTTCTTTCAGGTTTTCATTTAGAACCCCCATCCCAATGAAATGTTTCTTTTTGGATTTACATTGATCTCAAGGATATAGTATGAACACAAATACAGCGGAAAAACCCATGTCCAATATAAACACACACAGTATCAAAATGATTGTGAAGGAAATCTCTGCTTGATTAAACTGGTTTTGATTTTGGTCCCATTTGGAATCCTATCGAATCTTCACCAATATTCTAGAAGTCCAACATTTTGCCTTACTTTTAACATGATTTCTGATAAAATACATCAAAAATCAAAACAGATAAATTCAATATCCTAAAAATATACATGACAATAAAGCCCATTATCTCTGGTTGAATGTGGTACCTTTTGCAAATCTATATTTTTTTTACAGCCTAAGTTATGAGAATTTTTGTATTTCAAGTTAAAAATAACTAGTTTTCAGTCTCCAATATGGTTGCACGGCCTCTAGTGCTAATGTATACCGCCAGAGGGAGGGAGGTATCAGGCATATTGTAATAGTTCTATAGTTTAGGATGTGATGAAATATGCTATCATTAATCTTATTATCCATTTAACCCGAAATCATTAACTGGGTGTTGCATCTATATTCTGTGAATATTTTATGATTATATATGCAATATTCCCTATTTTATTCCACAAAAACGAAATTTTGCTAATTTAAGAAAATTATGCCTTTTTGCATCACCCGCCCCAGCACAGTTGTTGCCATATGGCATCATCTGCCCCAGCACAGTTGATGCCATATGGCATCAACCGGTTTGAATGGGTGAATTGAGATCTCTTGCCTTTGTTTTTAGTAAATTGAGTTATTAGCCTAGCTGGTTTACATTAGTCGTGAACCAACCTGCATGTCTGGTTTACATCATTCATAGGGTAGTTCTTAACAGCCAGATATAATCAACATGATTACACTAGCCTAGAGACAATAGCCAGTGAGCGCTACATTAATATCTAATTCAAATTTTGACTTGTAGTTAATTTTTTTTCCCAGATGAGATCGGAAGTGTACTTCGCCTGTCATCGAAATATTTGTCTTATAATTAAACCAACCCACTACAGCTAGAAACATATTATGGCAATAACCTCATCCAAATCAAAGCCAAGGTTATTACAAGGTACAAGTGAAGACTCCAAGTAGCCTCTATAATAAGGACGAAAAGAATAACAGAGCAAGGTGCTTCAAATACATTTTATTTTCTACACGTTATGAATAAATGCACTGACAATATTGCGCATTATGATGGCTGCGTGTTAATAGTGCGCGACCAATCATGATTCACCAGTTAAAATAAATAGCCTTTATATGTAAACACTCTCTACATTTGTCTTATTACAAATATCGTTCACATTACATAGATGTGTGACTGGATGTCCGTCATTACAATATAATACTGCTGACTTAGCATATACTGAGCATATTCCAGTGAGTAACGTATATCGCATGAGCTACAAAAGGAACTTTTTTCGATATTAGGTTTACCTTTTAAATTCTGAGCTTTTTGTGGTAAAGAGAGAAGGGCATGCCTTGTTGACGGAACACATAGTGGACAACTGGTAAGATTCATTATATGTTGAACAATGAAGAAACCAATTTGATTTCTGGAGTAGGCATGCAGGCATGATACGGAGGGAAATGCAAACTTGACAAACGAAGTGCAACCATGATCCATTATTAGAGCTTCATCATGAAAGCTTCCTTAAAATGTGGTACGTGCATTATGTAAATGTTGCTCAATAAGAAGATGTCTTTCTGATTACTGCCCCCTGCTAGATTGTGAGCCTCACTGGACAATGTCCAACCAGAGAGATTAAGATCAAGGCCATGAGAGGTTGTGTTAAGTGTAAGATTACTTTCAGTTCTTCCCATCAAGTCCAGTTGTGTTCTCTGTGAACAAGTCCTTGTGTCGCCAGTATCACCAGGGGTCTGTTGAATAAGATATTCTTATGAAAGTATAGGGTACAAGACTACCGTTACCGTTCAATATATTCAAACTTGTTTGCTAATATAGTCCTAGCCAACAAAAGATCATCCCTGGGTCTCATTGGCATAAAGAAATGTGTCTTTGTGCACAAGCCTAAATTATTCAACAGGCCCCTGCAATGTTTTATAAAGGTAGCGACAAAACCTACTGGTTACACACAAACAACAACGATGTATCAACACTGGGACGCTTGGTCAGAGGATTCATCAAGCGGAACCATTGACTGCACTCCTTGTGGTCATCTCTGCGAGTCATGGAAATAAATGGGGATTTTCAAAGCAGTATTCATTCTGCTGCCCAGAACATCATGGAAAGAAGAGCTGGTGTAGGCGTCCATCATTCCATCAAAGACACGCACGGTGTGGAAGCGAAAATTATCTTAGCCTGGTATAAACGTCCATAGGCTTAACATTAGGAACTCGTACTCAACAGGCTTGCAAGTACGGTAACTCATACTCAATGGGCGATAAACATATAAATATTCCCAGGCTAAGATAAAATCAGAAACATATACGTGTTTAGTCTGAGCCCCCATTTGCCATCTCGTTTGGAGCACACTCCAAACTCGATGGCAAACAGGGACACAGACCAAACACTCATTGATTTCTTTCTTACTACTCCAAACACTTTGAGTGACAAGCAATGGGGGCACACATGTCTGTGTTTGGTGATCAATGACTTGGTGATAAACACACAATATACCACAGGCTGCTGCTTCAAAAACTGAGTACACCTTGTAGTAAGCCCAACCATGTGACACAACGTGTTATGTACACACACATTTATATATAGATGGCAACTCATGGGATATCAATCTATTTTAAGGGGTGTGCTCCACCAGGCTAGCAATATGGCATGAAAAGTGTTCTGCATGGCTGCACAGTATCCGGTGTTAGCTCAAGTATATAGAGATCGGAGAACTGAAGTAGTTCACAGCCCACTGGTGGTGGCCACACAGCGATGAACCAGGAAGACCTAATAAACTGCCTTTCACTGGTTACCGACCAGTGGCCAGCAGTCACCAGCCAACGGCAGTGACCAGGCCAGTGAGTTGTACACTATAAGCAAGTTGAAAATTGCTGGCCCGGTAGAGCACGCCCTTAAGCCATGTGATAAATGAACAACAATTGATTAGTATCGTTATGAAATATCCTATGAACAGTACACTACTACCCAAGTACACTTACATAATGCCAAATCACTGTGCATTGTCCGAAAAAATCAAAGCCCTTTAATAATGTCTCATATTAAAAGTACAATATCACATCGGCGGGAAAGGTGCGACAGATGAAACATTGCACAACGCATTTTACAACCACTGAAATTACTCTTGATGCACACAACTACCTTCACTTTCACTGAAAATCCTCAAAGAAAAGTCCAAATCTCACCATGAGGACACACTCGCCCAAACCCAAGCCTGAATCTAACCAATGAGCAATGCTGCCACACGGCGCCTACCCTATATTCAGGGGCTACGCTGCCAACGGCTGTTTTCCCAAGAGTTGACTTCATGCCACAGCATAACCTTTAAGGTGGCAGTTCAATAAATTCACAAAATGAGACACCCAAGAACCTATCTGCACTACTATTTCTGAGCTTAAGTGTTCGGGTGCAACGACTCAGCGTCTTCTTGTTCAACATGACGCCGACTTTGAAAACTATAAACCCCTTTTCATCTATGCACAGCTAGTTACAAATATACTTCTATCATATAGGTTATAGATAATTTCTGCTGGAGTAGCACCGCTAAGAAACCATCAGCCAAGTAAAAGCTCACCGACTAAGTCTAGATAAAGTGGCTGAAACTCCAGCTCTCTCTCTGCACTGTTGAGAATGAGCACACGAATAGGAAATACAATGATCTGGACTAGTATGACCTTGGTCCACAGTCAGTTGGCTCAGTGTATGAATCCAGTAATGATATGGTCGCAGAGCTGAAGGGTTAATGGACAAGAAAGTAGCTAGAAATCACATATTCCCGTCGAGAAACTTGGATGGTGTAAAGGAAAGCTGAGTACACTCTATCATCACCCTGTTTTATGAGCATTGGTTGTCATTTACCTAGAATCATACTCACGTGTTAAACATAGGGGATATTTCAGTAATATTGAAGATTTATTTCATCAGTCATGTATGGACAAATTGAAGAAAAAAGATGAATTATAAGTCCAGTCATACCAATGATAAAAAATCTCTTGTATGTAAATATCCCTTGAAACCATTAGGAAATGAAAGAAATCTGTCAAATGCAGAAAAAGTACCTATTTCCAGGGAATTTAAAGAACTTTGTTTTGCTAAGATAAAGGAGATAAATTTCATTGCCAAAGGTCCGAATGTTATACTGTGGGTTATTAATGCATTGTAATGTATACACGATTGGTCTGAAAATATGGCTGTCAGTTTGATGAATTTTTAGAAATACTGGGCAGATCATCTACAGAATAACATATGAGGAATGATGCGACTTTATATCTTTATGTTCGCCTTTTTCTTATGTAGCTTAACATCCCCCCCAGAGCAGAATGCAACCTCTCTCTAGCAAAGAAGACCTAGAAATGGATGGCATTTTGTGTTTGAATACTTCCAAAAACACTTAAAAACTAGGTTGAAACAGGACAGTCTGCATGGGAGCATTATACAACTACTACTATTTGGATTCTACTATGTTGTTGACAAATATCACTGCTTTAGAGATGTGCTTAAGAGTGCTTAACATAAAATCAATATTGCACATTTATTGCTTTTAAATTGAAGGGAAAGAAATCTTTCCCCCATGTCAAATTATTTTTGTCCTAACAAAAATACTATATTTCAAAACACAAAGTCAGTGCATGAATGCCCACAACACAATAAAATAACCTTCAAGGTATTCTGCAAAATATCATTAGCTACTTGATTCAGTCTCATTCATAGTTTTACTTCCTTGGGGAGGAGGAAAATCAACTCAAATGCCTCACATGAACTCAAAATATTAGAAATATATGATGGTCACCTCATGTAGAAGAACGCCACAGAAACAACAGTGGCTATTTTAAAAAAATGCACAACCAAATGCCATTCAAATAAATACTGAAAGGAATGCAGACGTCCAACAGTGTGTTGCATGCCTAGCTACGGTCACAACCATATTTCTCATGTTTTTTTTACTCCGTCAAGCAAAATAGATTCATTTACCCATGACTTAAGAAACATAATAATTAACATATATTTCTTGATTGTGCTTCAAACATGATTTGAAGTAGATCCATTATGTTTGTATATGTCAGCTGTTTCTATGGTAACCATATAAATGACCAAACTAAACATAGTGATACACCAAAGACCTCAGGAAACTGCCTTCATCAACAGAAGAAATCTTAAACAACTATCACAAAGTTGATGCTTAACACGAGTAAAACTATATGATACAAGAAAGACTCTTTTCTAATAATACAGAGTGGAAGTGGATGGCTACATCTAGATACTGGTTCTGCTATTTCTTTTTAAAGATCTCAAGATATATATTCCACCAACACTTCCTCCATCAGTCCTTTGTTCATGAAAAAAAGGGTAACGGTAAGTTAGAGAAATTAATTTTATCGAGAGTCTCAAGGATAATGATGTTAGTGTCTGATAATCTGGTAAGTAGGCACAATGCATTACATCATATATTTGAATATTCATTCACAACCGAAATACGAAACAATTATAAGTTATACCTCTACATCCTTACATCCTTACAATGATATTTAAGGAAATAATCTATGTACTATAGACTTGAATATTTTGTAGAAGGAACTGCATCGAGATCTGTAGGCACTGAATATATGCCATAAGTTTGGTTTGGGAACAGGTCTAGTTCAGCTTTTATCTCACCCCTATCACTGACTGATTGGCTAGTGTTTGTGACAACATCGATCATTGAGTTGAGTATGAGTTCCCAACTTCATGGGGAAAAAATACTAGGGGTGAGATCTATTGTCTCTTTTATATGAAGTGTTGTGTTTTTTGGATTTCAACGGCATCTATTGTTACCTAAATTTATCACATCAACCGGCATCAGATAAGTTACAAATCAATGTTCTTGTATGAAGAATAATTCTCTCCTCATCTATAAACCCCCAGTCAGGGAAGGGACAACATTCTATACTCTCATCTAAATAGATCAATTCACAAAGAGCATGCATCCCAACTGAGCTTTATATAACATGTGCAAAGTATGGTGGAATGAGAAAGAAAAGATGAAGTATTCCTAACTTTGAATTTAGTTTCTTTTTACATCATAAATGTTTATATATTTTGTTATAGAACGAGATGAAGTGGGAAGCTGAATTGAGGCTGAAATAAGTTGAAGTGTTACCAGCCAAAGTGGGCTTTTGTACCAGCCCACCCTTAAGTAGCACTCTCACCTGTATATTCAATACTTAAATGAGACAGTTGAGCTAGAAGATCCTATTGCCATCACCACCATTACAAAATCTCTACCAACTTAACCATAAAATTCCCAACTTTCCTATATCAATTTTTTCTTTGAAAAAAGAGAAGACATCCAAACACTTATTTTACATATATTAGTACCACAGATAATTTCAACTATATCAACATTTTTGTCAAGGTTCTCATGGTAGAATCTGGCTGAGGGAGAAGGGTATTTGCCACATTTGTGTTATCATGATCCTTGTACACTGTCCTCGGTACCATTTATATATAGCAAATAGCATAATTAATCCAATTGAAATCAGAATCCCCTTAAAAAACACTGTATAGTGGCTACATCTTCTAAAGATAACAATATGGCTCTAATTTTATTCCAGAAGAATTATTTCTGTATGGAACCCATCAAATTTTGTATTAATGTAAATTGGGATATATGGAGGGTTTTTTTTGGGTTTTTTAAATACATGTTTTAGCTGTTAGACTATTTAGCCATTGAGGGCTGTTATGTATTTGGGTAAAGGTAAAAAAATGTCCAACCCAACCACAGGAAAGAAAAAATTAACCTACCATAATGTATTTTGGATAAGACACCTAAATATGTAGTATAGTTATGCTTCTGCAAGTCGCTGGAAATACTAAATGATCACAATGAAGTGACAACGGCAGATAACTCTCCAAACACGGTGCAAACAACACTATTCTTCACCATTATCACAAAGGTAGTCGATCATACAACAAACAGTGTTTTAAATGAGTGGAGGTGAAACTCTATATATCATACAGAGAAGTGTGGCATGTGGTTCTAGCTTCCTGATGCAACCAGAGTAGTTATCCTCTGCGACAACTCACTGTAAATGAACCACGCTGGTTCTCAGGCTTCCCACGTCCCATACGATTAGTGCAGGTACAGTGTTCTGGGAGTTTTGAAGGACTCTGAGCATGCTGGAAGGCCGCACCTCACCCATCCTGTACGATTAGAGTATAGTACTCTGGATGTTTTGAGAGACTTTAACAGGCATTGTAATGCTAGAGTGTTAGATGTGTACGTACCAGGGGTCTATTGAATAACATAAGCCTATGAAAGTATAGGGTACAAGGAGACCTTGTATAAGTGTTACCGTTTTATAATATTCAAGCTCATTTGTGAAGACAGTCCTATGACAGCAGAATAAAATTGACCCACATTGTCCCTGGGTCTCATTGGCATACAGAAAAGTGTCTTCATCTAGAAGCCTAAATTATTCAATGGGCCCCAGGGTCACCAAGCTCTCAATACCTCAAAAGGCCTGTGAATTACCTGGTGTCCACTTGCTGAGCCCACCAGCCAATGACTGGGGAAGCAGCATACAAGACCTTGACCCTAGAATCTGTTCCACTGAAGCACTGTACCTCAGGTAATCATAGGCACATAGATAATGGGGGAACCAGCGTGTAAAGGGGCTATCCATAAAGTATGTATGCAAAAGTTCAGAAATTTTGACCCCCCCCCCACCACCCCCACTCTCAACCTTGTATGCAATAGAATAAAGAAGGAGCATATACAAAATTTCAGAAATATTTTACCACCCCCCATCCCCTCTCAGTGTGTACATACTTTATGGATCGCCCCAAATGAACTTGTTCTACATGGATTGATGGTGGGACTACATTAAGTCGGTGTTCACACAATATCATAAACTGATGCCCTTAATACAGTGTGCTGAGAGGCGCCGGTCTCACGGCCCATACACAGTGCTCATATACGATGCGGGGAGTGATGTCAAATGCAAAAATGGCAAATAGATGGCGGGTTTGTTTTGTGTTGTGTGTTTTTTTGTTCAAGTTGTTCAACATCCATAGAAATAATTGCAGACCCCTAAGTTTCAATAAGCACTCAGATTTACATGACTTGACATGGTCATCGCAAATACCTCCAAAACTCATATATAAATACTATATAAATAAATATAAATTGACTTCAAATCTATACCTTCATGTTTGTCTATCCTAGCTCTAGGTAAGCTCTCATTACACTATTGCAGACTACGTCGGAAGGAAAGTCGCTACCGCTACAGACCTAGTAGCACCACAACTGTAAAGAAACCTATCCCAAGGGGATTGGTCAACCAGCAACCAATCAGAAAACAGAACTCTCTCTTCTTTCTTTAAAGCCCATATTGGCTATGGCAAAAAATAAAGTAATAATGATAAAGAAATATATAATAAACACAATCTTTTAAAAAAAAATAGGTCAAATGATATATCATCATCATCATCATAGATGAATACAAAGTGTTCAAAAGTTGAAACAATACAGAACATAGTGATTTAAACTATTTTGACGCTGCTTCTGCAGTTCTTGTCCCTCAGGCAGGAGTCAGGATTGGTTCTATCAAAAACCTCATTTATTCTAACTTCTCCACTGTTCTGGGAGGTGTTTTATTGTCGTTACAATTGTTGATAGTGATCGTTTAGTGACCATTTAGAGGTCAACCCGTTCTATAGATAAAAGACCAGTCTCAGTTCATGGTCACTGTTTTGCATTCCATAGTCATGATCATTTGCAGACCTTTTAGTCCAAATGATTTCGTAAATGGTGACAGGGTCAGAGTCGTCATATAGGTCTGATATCCATACCAAAACCTATGAAGATTAAAAGATACTTCTTACCTGTAAGTCAAACCTTTATCCCAAATTTCATATATTTCACTATTTTGATATACATGTGAGGCAGAGTTTTGTTTTTAATTGGCTTTTGTTAAAGTTGAAATAGCCTGTAGTGCAGCCAACTCTCACCAGATGGTGTCATGCATGCCTCACTGCTGGTAACTGGCATGTTTACATACATTTCCATTGAATGTTTTGACATGATCACTACCAGTGATCAAACCGACAGCGCTCATTTCAACCCCCCAGTGATCAGGTCTTTGGAACGCATTGCAATGACAATCACTCAAACTATCTCCCAATCAGTCTCTCTTTGTCCATGATCCCTAATAAAGACGTCGCTGTCTATAAAACACCTCCCGGGTGTCGTTTGAATTCACCCCCTTGACAAAGCAGTTGTTTTCCTTGTCGCAGCTGGTCGTTTAAAATGAATGGGCAAAGCTCTGACGGAGTGATCAAAGCAAACAGAGGGAACGACTAGGAGAGCCTACAGGAATTCACAGTCATCAGGTGGCTATGTTTGATGAGGGCAAGGTCTCGCACTGGAGGAACTTGCACCTTATGTGGCCACAGAAGCCGAGGCTGCCTCTGTCCACGTCCTCACTACCCCGCATCATGTGTGTCCGTGTGAACCTCTCCCGCTGGAGGTCCACCAGACACTTCTCGTAGTAGTTCAGCTCCTTCAGGTACCTGCGATAAGCACAGAACAGTCAATCACACTGATAGTGTATACAAGTGAGAATGAGGTTACTGTGCCTGCCATAAATTATTACTCACTCCCAAACTCGAAAATATGACCTTCCTGCCTAGAGGCATCAGGTGTCCACCAAACATGCTTATAAACCCAAAGGAGTGTTCAAAGGCCCACTTTGCACATTGGAGGTGTGTGCTATGTTTGTAGGCATTCAACAAAAGTTGATTTATTATGTTTTATTAGCCATCGCTAATTACACTGCCATACAGCCACTGCCATGGGAGCCATGGGAGCAGCCCAATGAAACACCCCCTTAAAACATTTACAAAAGGATGAAGATAGGTAGAAGAAGGGTGAATAAGTTACCAGACAGGCGGCCTGCATTGCTTTGCCAGGTAGATTTGGTTGTCGGGTTTGAGTGTCTGTAGAAGCTTGCTACTCTTTTTGTACAAGCCCTGGTAGTTGGTACAGAGAAACCAGAGGCACCAGTCTCCCAGCTGGTTGGCATTGTGTAACTGAAAAAGAGGAACACCCAAATCTCACACCACCCTAGTTTTATACTGCTGACACTGCCAAGGCTTAGATATATAATATTTCATAGTTTTAGTCTGATCCAAGTGACTTGAACAGATATCAGAATAAGCCAAAGAACCAGTTTGAATTGATAATTGTTAGTATTTGAAAATCACCAGGTGGCACCACTATGTATTGTAGGATATGCCTTTGTGACATCTCTTTTCTCTCTTTGATTTCCTTTCCCCTTCAGACATTGCTTATCAACATACTTTCCCTGCAAGACATCAAGACACTTACAAGGAGGGCCTTAACAAAGCCATCAAGCTTTAATTCCCTTTCATTTAAGACAAACACAACAGTGGCCACATACCAATGTCATATCACTTTTATCCTACCTTTCATATGCCAAGGTTGTGTCACATAATTAATATATGCCATGCGTGACATATGAAGTTTAAAACACATGACGGGGTAGGATAGAATCTCAAAGTAATATAATTTCATATGATTGTTTACAAGGCATTTGTTGTCTTCAGCTACAGATATCGCTCAGCTCCACTTTGTGATATCATTCTGCAAAGAAAACTCATGCAATATAAACATATGAAATTATGTGATGTTTCTTGATAAACTCCACTTTAAGACAGTTGGATAGTGGAGTGCACATTCCAATGCCATTTCCCCTTAACTTAACTACCTTTTATGGCAAAACTACAGTGGGGTGGGGCACATACCAACACTCTCTCTCTTCCTTTACCTTTAAGATGGGAATGGAAGACCTGCCTGCACAGGTTTTAGCAGCATGAGAATGTCCTTGATCATCTCCTGCCTGTGCGTGTCTCTGCAGGCTGTGTCTGCCAAGGCTGTTGGCGCTCACAGAGCAATATGTGATCCGTGAACTGTCCAAAGCCAAAGGCACATCTACACAGACACAGGGATCACCCTTGGCAGATGAACCCTTTAGCACCCCTCCCCCTCCTCACCATGTGAGGGAAGAAGTTAGAATAGAGATTGATGTTTAGTGAGATCTAAAGAGGGGAGATGATGATGTCTGATTTTCTCACCCTTCCAATCTTTTTGGATGGCACCCGCTCTGGTACACTGGCCACCAGAACTATCACTTGTTAGGGTCAGGTATAGGATTTTTTATTACCAACTTTTTCCCCTGTCCTAACTTTTATCCTTGTCTAATAGAGGTAACCATTCTGAGCAAGGTGACCCCATACACAGGTTATCCCTTAAGTGGGTTTCCAGTCATAATACATTTATTCAAAAATGAATGAACAGGTTTTATGAAAGAGTCAGATTGCACTTGCAGTACCTTATCTCCCTGTAACAGTCTGCCTTCATCCCACTTATTTTACACAGCGAGTGTTCCACCAATCAGGTGCTAGCCCAGACCAGTTCCCATACAGCAAACTGCATGTGCTGCAGGCAACAATCTGGCTGGTGGAACAATGCCCCTGGTGGCACCTGGTGAGTTGATGGAACAGCATTGACTATTATCACACTTCCAGCTGACTGGTCACCCAGCGCTGGCCGGATGGTCCAGCCTGCTGGCCTGTTCAAGGCTTAGCTGGTGGAACACTCACTTCACTCCCTGTAAAAGTGTGCCTTCATCCCAATAGTGCCCTCATTTTACGCAGATGTGCAAGGTCATTCATGTCATTATCTTTCATCCATATGACCCAACCAACTCTGTAGACTTATGTTCCTCTTGCAGTTTGTCTTGGAGATGCATGCTTGTGTGGGGGATGGGAACTTGGCTCAGTGGTTAATCCCAAGGTTGTGGGACTCTGCAGCCACCTTTCTCTTCATCCCCAGCAGTGGTAGATCTAATTCTACATTCAAGGCCAATCCTTCTCATACACTGTCTATGTGGTGTGGGAACTAAAAGAACTCTCATTTCTGTAAAAGTGTAGGGGTGAGATTTCTGCCTTAATTCATCACATAGATTATATAACCTTCCTTTGAGCAACTGAAAATATGCCATGAATTTTGGTTTGCAGAGTTATCTTGGCAAAGCAAAGCAAAATGAATGGCATATTTTCAGTGGCTATGGATCAAGTACCGTTCAGATTTTATCTCACCCCTATCTTTGACTAATTGGGTAACATTTGTGACATCATCCCTATTAAGGTCTTTTTAGATACTCCATGGCCATTGAGTACAAGTTCCCAATGTGAGGTCTATGGGGAAAAAACAACAGGGGTGAGATAAAGAATACAACATTCTGATTCCAACATTTACTCTTGATTTTGTGTTCTTCTCACTGCAATTTATCTTAACCAAAACACAGTTTATTGTCCAAAATACAGTCCTTTTCTTAATACTCCATAGGTGATTTCTAATGGAACTAAAATACCAGGGTTGAGGTAAAGAACACTGTGTTCTTCTCTCTACAATTTAGTTTTACCAGAACATAATTTATTGTCCAAAACATAATTTCGCCTTGAATCTATTTCAGCATGTACAGTTGCTATGAAAATGAAATCATGATGTATCTAGGAATTAGGAAGGTAATTTACATTCTTAGATACTTCCATCAAGTTCATTGAAAGATATGCAGTTTCAGCTGCTTTATTGAGCATGGCCACATTCTTGTATATACTCTTCCTAAAGGTTAGAGTTGACCACATAGACTCTAAGCTTGCTGCAAAAGAACTGACCCTTCATTATCTGCATAGTGACCTGTATTGATTAGATCGTCGGAGAGGGAACATTGACACAGGTTTTCTACTTCATGATAACAGGGCCAACCCCGGATGTAGGTTTATTTATATCTGACATCAGTAGACAACGTGATATCGATACATCTCCCCTTTTTTTAAGATTAAGAAAATTAAGAATCTCATAACACTTTTCCCCGACACTGAAAAAAGTTCAACTTAAGATGTGAATCAATGTCTTTATTAGAACAGATAGCTAACAATGCTTAACTTTCGACTCATAATCCAATCGGTTAATAACTGTCAATAAAGTGTTCTTTTCTGCAACTCGTCAAGTCTTTCTTCCAGATGAATGTAAATTATTGGAATAATACTTATAAAAGAACTAAGCTAGATAGGCTGATTCGAAATCTCACCTATCGACACCGGCAGGGTCTTATTCTTCCCTGGGGGTTTCCGGCATCACTGACTACTACTTAACCGTAATGAGTCTTTCAGGAGCCTTATGAACTGCCATTGACATGCCTGGGGCTGTGGTGTGCTGGTTGGATGCAGTGCTGGTGTGTCATCAGGTAGCACGTTGGTGGTTCTTATGTGCTTCCTGTTCCTCGTGTACATGGCACCATCTTCTGTCTGAATCTCATAGGACCTTGGTCCGACGAGATCTGTTACAGCGCCCTTCTTTGGCCATTTGCTGTTACCTCGGATGCGTATTACTTCTCCTTCCTGAAGTGGCTTTAGGGATTTGCCACTTTTCTTAGATGTCTCTGGCCTCCTCCAATCCTCTTTCTTTTTGAGACGCATGGTCGGCAGGCGAGTGCGTAGATTTCGCTTGACCAATAACTGCACTGGCGATTTACTGCAGTCAAGTTGTGCATTGCGGTAGGCTAGTAATGCCAGATACTCATCTTCCCCTGCTTGCTTTGCCTTCATAAGAAGGCGCTTCACGATCTTTACGGCATTTTCAGCAAGCCCATTTGATTGTGGATAGTGCGGACTGGAGAACACATGGTCAAACTCCCAAGTTGCGGCAAACTCTGCAAAGTCTTCACTGGTGAACTGTAAACCCCCATCTGTCACTAACTCGAAGGGTATGCCTTGACGAGCAAAGATGGCACATGACCTCAGAATTACCGCACTTGCTTTTTCCGATGGTAAATGAGCAACCTCGATGAAGTGTGAGTAATAGTCCACAAAGACTAGATATGGTTGTTTGTCGATAAAAAAAGTATTGGCTGCTACCTTCTCCCATGCCTCGTCTGGTCTTTTACGAAAAGGTTCACACTTTTTCCCATAATCGACGATGTTGTCATTCATGTTCGGCCAATACATCGACTGTCTAGCTCAACATTTACTCTTCTCTATGCCTAGATGTCCATCGTGGGACTTGCGCAGCATCTCTTTTTGCAGTGACGCAGGAATGATGATGCGTTCACCCTTAATCAGAACTCCGTCAATGATGGTGTGTTGTTCTACAAAGGCTGCGTACGGGCTCAGACATCTTCCACCGTGCATGACAACCTCAACTAAGCACTTCAAGTCGACATCCTTC
Source organism: Alentia gelatinosa (assembly GCA_950022655.1). Classification (NCBI taxonomy): domain Eukaryota; kingdom Metazoa; phylum Annelida; class Polychaeta; order Phyllodocida; family Polynoidae; genus Alentia; species Alentia gelatinosa. Next base: position 109,102,955 of record OX465582.1, read on the forward strand.
TCCGTTTCTTCTGCCAATCTCTGCCACATTACTTCCGTTAATGGCTGCGTAGCTTTGAATGCACAGATGTGCACCTCAACGTCTGCTTCGGTTGTGCTACCAGATGTGCTTGGGCTGTACAAACGGGACAGGTGGTAGCTGTTATAAGCAGCTTGCCTGGAACAAACTCCAACTTGAAGTCGTACTTCTGTAGCCAAAGCAACAGTCTCTGTAGCTGCGGAGTGGCTTGGTTTAGAGGCTTCAGCCAAATGGCAATTAACTGCTTGTGGTCTGTCTCTGCCAGAAACGAACGTCCATAGAGGTAATTGTGGAAATGTTCACTTGCGAACACTATTCCAAGAAGCTCCTTTTCTATCTAGGCGTAATTCTTCTCAGCCAAGGTCGATGATCTTGAGGCATAGCTGTGACAGAACCGCACCCAGACTGCTCTTAGAAGCGTCAGATGAAACCTTCAGTGGTGCTTGGCTGTCGTAGTGTTGCAAGACGGGTGTTGACATCAGCATCTTCTTGATGCCTAACCACTCCTTGTCATGATTGGCAGTCCATTGCCAATCATTATCCTTCACCAGAAGCTGCCTCAGTTGTTGAGTGTTGGAGGACAGGTTTGGCAGGAAGCGACCAAGGTAGTTTACCATGCCCATCGTGCATTGTAGGTCTTCTACAGTTTCTTCCTGGACATCTCGATGATCCCCTGTACTTTCCTTGGGTCTGGTTTCACTCCCTCGCTAGAGATGATGCCACCGACATACCCAAGCTCATTCTTCTGGAACTCACATTTATCAAGGTTCAGGGACATGCCAAGACTGTTCAGCTTCGTCAACATCGTATCAACTGTCTCGTCATGCTCCTTTGACCATATCCGAGCACGTCATCCATGAACACTACAACACGTGGAATCCCATCCATGTGTTGTACAATGCACTTGTGAAACACCTCTGCTGCCGGTTTTGCACCCATCGGTAGTCGTAGCGGGCGATATCTTCCAAACGGTGTGTTGAATGGGGTCATCAGTGATGAGGCTTCATCGAGGACAATCTGATGAAAACCGCTGGCCAAATTGACTTTTGTGAAAAACTTCGCTCCGGCCATCTCACTCAACCATAATTCCCTGGTAGGCAGCTGGTAATGCTCTTGTTTTAGCGCACGATTCAGATCCTTTGGGTCAATACATTCTTCTTTTCCACTATGACGATGGAGCTGACCAAATCCGTTGGCTCTTCCTGCTTGGCGATGAAGTGAAGCTTCTCTTGTCTGTCGAGCTCCTTCTTCAGTCGATCCTTCAGAGCTGCTGGAACTCGACGTGGCGCATGAACAACTGGTTCGGCGCCTTCTTCTAGTACAAACTTGTACTCTCCGGGTAGCGTACCACCTTTCTTGAAGAGGTTCGGGTATCTCCTCTTTACCTCATCTTGACTCCACTCACGCATCTGACCATTGTGGTCGACACCGGTGGGCAGACTTGAGGCACAACAATGAAGTTGATACCGTGGGTCTGCCCATCAACTATCATGCTAGCGCTGCATATACCCTTCGTTTTCACTTGCTCTCCATTGTAGACCTTCAGACAGATGTCGGTCCTCTTTAGTTCCGGTCTCACCCTCAGACGCTGAAAATCTTTCTCAGACATCACATTCACCTGGGCTCTGCTGTCAACCTTCAGATTCATCTCTGTGCCATTGACATGAAGCGGAACGATCCAATCTTATTTTTTCTCCAGACAAATAGAATCAACTGACATCTCATCACCTTCTACTTTGAGTGATCCTGTAAACGGTTCTTCTTCCTCATTAAACTTGGGCAACTCATACTCAACCGCATGCACTGTCTTTGTTGGGCACCAGCATGCAAAGTGGTCGCGTTTCTTGCAGGTGATGCACTTCTGGCCCTGCGCTGAGCAACCTTTTCCCTCATAGTGCACTAGATTGCAGTTACTGCAACGTCTTTGAGCAACTACTGCAACTTCTGCAAGCTACTCTTCTGCCAGCCTGACTTCTGCCAGCTGGACTTACGTCTGCTGGTATCCCCTTCCTTCTTCTTGCTTAGGCCTTCTGCTGTCATTCCTCTTGTGTCTTGACATGGCATGTACACTTGATGCTGCTGCCTCTGGTTGTAGCTTTTGGAGGCCCTGTTTCGCTATCTCGGCACACTCAAGGATCGCCTCTGCAGATTCTAGGGTCAGGTCTTCTTTAGCTAGCAGCTTCTCACGCTGGACATCACTTCGTAGACCTACTAGGAGCCAATCTCTAATGAGGTCATTCTTTAACTTCTCGTATTTGCAGTCAAGGGCGAGACTTGGCGAGATAGTGACTTGAGCTCTTATCCGCCGTCTGTGCACACTGGTTAAACTTGTACCTGTTCAGGATGATCTTTTCCTTTGGCCTGCTGTATGCGGCAAATTTCTCCGAGACGGTCTTGTATGTCTATGCAGTCTCTCCTCTATCAGCATCGTATGTGAAGTTGTTGTACAGCTCGACACCCTTAGGCCCTATGCAAGACATCATACATGATACCCTAAACTTGTCTTCCTTGTCGTCCTTTCCTTCTGTCAGGGTGAAGTACCAAAACTCACTAGTGATTGAAATACTTCATTGACCTACTAGTGCTTGATACTTTCAGATCCTAGACAGGCTGTTGTAGGAGCAAGTTCACTGGGTGCAAGTGGGTTGCAGAAAATGACCCATAGCATGAATATAACCCAAACCCTTTAATTGTATTTTAGAATTCCAAGCTCATTCATCAATGATGAAATACCATTTGCTCCTAGTTATAGTTTATATGATTCTGGCGGAGGATGGATATATATATCCCAGGTGTGGGTCTGGGAAATTGCAAACAAGATTCCGCAAAAAACGGCAGATGATTAGGGGCAGCATAGGCCTTCAATGGGGTCCAGGGCAAAGCCCCTGCCCTTTGAGCTTTTCTTAGTGAATTCTGGCCTCAGGTATGAGCTAAAATGGCTAGATTTACCCAAAATCACTCTCCTTCTTTCAGGTTTTCATTTAGAACCCCCATCCCAATGAAATGTTTCTTTTTGGATTTACATTGATCTCAAGGATATGTATGAACACAAATACAGCGGAAAAACCCATGTCCAATATAAACACACACAGTATCAAAATGATTGTGAAGGAAATCTCTGCTTGATTAAACTGGTTTTGATTTTGGTCCCATTTGGAATTCTATCGAATCTTCACCAATATTCTAGAAGTCCAACATTTTGCCTTACTTTTAACATGATTTCTGATAAAATACATCAAAAATCAAAACAGATAAATTCAATATCCTAAAAATATACATGACAATAAAGCCCATAATCTATATTTCTTTTACAGCCTAAGTTATGAGAATTTTTGTATTTCAAGTTAAAAATAACTAGTTTTCAGTCTCCAATATGGTTGCACGGCCTCTAGTGCTAATGTATACCGCCAGAGGGAGGGAGGTATCAGGCATATTGTAATAGTTCTATTGTTTAGGATGTGATGAAATATGCTATCATTAATCTTATTATCCATTTAACCCGAAATCATTAACTGGGTGTTGCATCTATATTCTGTGAATATTTTATGATTATATATGCAATATTCCCTATTTTATTCCACAAAAACGAAATTTTGCTAATTTAAGAAAATTATGCCTTTTTGCATCACCCGCCCCAGCACAGTTGTTGCCATATGGCATCATCTGCCCCAGCACAGTTGATGCCATATGGCATCAACCGGTTTGAATGGGTGAATTGAGATCTCTTGCCTTTGTTTTTAGTAAATTGAGTTATTAGCCTAGCTGGTTTACATTAGTCGTGAACCAACCTGCATGTCTGGTTTACATCATTCATAGGGTAGTTCTTAACAGCCAGATATAATCAACATGATTACACTAGCCTAGAGACAATAGCCAGTGAGCGCTACATTAATATCTAATTCAAATTTTGACTTGTAGTTAATTTTTTTTCCCAGATGAGATCGGAAGTGTACTTCGCCTGTCATCGAAATATTTGTCTTATAATTAAACCAACCCACTACAGCTAGAAACATATTATGGCAATAACCTCATCCAAATCAAAGCCAAGGTTATTACAAGGTACAAGTGAAGACTCCAAGTAGCCTCTATAATAAGGACGAAAAGAATAACAGAGCAAGGTGCTTCAAATACATTTTATTTTCTACACGTTATGAATAAATGCACTGACAATATTGCGCATTATGATGGCTGCGTGTTAATAGTGCGTGACCAATCATGATTCACCAGTTAAAATAAATAGCCTTTATATGTAAACACTCTCTACATTTGTCTTATTACAAATATCGTTCACATTACATAGATGTGTGACTGGATGTCCGTCATTACAATATAATACTGCTGACTTAGCATATACTGAGCATATTCCAGTGAGTAACGTATATCGCATGAGCTACAAAAGGAACTTTTTTCGATATTAGGTTTACCTTTTAAATTCTGAGCTTTTTGTGGTAAAGAGAGAAGGGCATGCCTTGTTGACGGAACACATAGTGGACAACTGGTAAGATTCATTATATGTTGAACAATGAAGAAACCAATTTGATTTCTGGAGTAGGCATGCAGGCATGATACGGAGGGAAATGCAAACTTGACAAACGAAGTGCAACCATGATCCATTATTAGAGCTTCATCATGAAAGCTTCCTTAAAATGTGGTACGTGCATTATGTAAATGTTGCTCAATAAGAAGATGTCTTTCTGATTACTGCCCCCTGCTAGATTGTGAGCCTCACTGGACAATGTCCAACCAGAGAGATTAAGATCAAGGCCATGAGAGGTTGTGTTAAGTGTAAGATTACTTTCAGTTCTTCCCATCAAGTCCAGTTGTGTTCTCAGTGAACAAGTCCTTGTGTCGCCAGTATCACCAGGGGTCTGTTGAATAAGATATTCTTATGAAAGTATAGGGTACAAGACTACCGTTACCGTTCAATATTCAAACTTGTTTGCTAATATAGTCCTAGCCAACAAAAGATCATCCCTGGGTCTCATTGGCATAAAGAAATGTGTCTTTGTGCACAAGCCTAAATTATTCAACAGGCCCCTGCAATGTTTTATAAAGGTAGCGACAAAACCTACTGGTTACACACAAACAACAACGATGTATCAACACTGGGACGCTTGGTCAGAGGATTCATCAAGCGGAACCATTGACTGCACTCCTTGTGGTCATCTCTGCGAGTCATGGAAATAAATGGGGATTTTCAAAGCAGTATTCATTCTGCTGCCCAGAACATCATGGAAAGAAGAGCTGGTGTAGGCGTCCATCATTCCATCAAAGACACGCACGGTGTGGAAGCGAAAATTATCTTAGCCTGGTATAAACGTCCATAGGCTTAACATTAGGAACTCGTACTCAACAGGCTTGCAAGTACGGTAACTCATACTCAATGGGCGATAAACATATAAATATTCCCAGGCTAAGATAAAATCAGAAACATATACGTGTTTAGTCTGAGCCCCCATTTGCCATCTCGTTTGGAGCACACTCCAAACTCGATGGCAAACAGGGACACAGACCAAACACTCATTGATTTCTTTCTTACTACTCCAAACACTTTGAGTGACAAGCAATGGGGGCACACATGTCTGTGTTTGGTGATCAATGACTTGGTGATAAACACACAATATACCACAGGCTGCTGCTTCAAAAACCGAGTACACCTTGTAGTAAGCCCAACCATGTGACACAACGTGTTATGTACACACACATTTATATATAGATGGCAACTCATGGGATATCAATCTATTTTAAGGGGTGTGCTCCACCAGGCTGGCAATATGGCATGAAAAGTGTTCTGCATGGCTGCACAGTATCCGGTGTTAGCTCAAGTATATAGAGATCGGAGAACTGAAGTAGTTCACAGCCCACTGGTGGTGGTCACACAGCGATGAACCAGGAAGACCTAATAAACTGCCTTTCACTGGTTACCGACCAGTGGCCAGCAGTCACCAGCCAACGGCAGTGACCAGGCCAGTGAATTGTACACTATAAGCAAGTTGAAAATTGCTGGCCCGGTAGAGCACGCCCTTAAGCCATGTGATAAATGAACAACAATTGATTAGTATCGTTATGAAATATCCTATGAACAGTACACTACTACCCAAGTACACTTACATAATGCCAAATCACTGTGCATTGTCCGAAAAAATCAAAGCCCTTTAATAATGTCTCATATTAAAAGTACAATATCACATCGGCGGGAAAGGTGCGACAGATGAAACATTGCACAACGCATTTTACAACCACTGAAATTACTCTTGATGCACACAACTACCTTCACTTTCACTGAAAATCCTCAAAGAAAAGTCCAAATCTCACCATAAGGACACACTCGCCCAAACCCAAGCCTGAATCTAACCAATGAGCAATGCTGCCACACGGCGCCTACCCTATATTCAGGGGTTATGCTGCCAACAGCTGTTTTTCCAAGAGTTGACTTCATGCCACAGCATAACCTTTAAGGTGGCAGTTCAATAAATTCACAAAATGAGACACCCAAGAACCTATCTGCACTACTATTTCTGAGCTTAAGTGTTCGGGTGCAACGACTCAGCGTCTTCTTGTTCAACATGACGCCGACTTTGAAAACTATAAACCCCTTTTCATCTATGCACAGCTAGTTACAAATATACTTCTATCATATAGGTTATAGATAATTTCTGCTGGAGTAGCACCGCTAAGAAACCATCAGCCAAGTAAAAGCTCACCGACTAAGTCTAGATAAAGTGGCTGAAACTCCAGCTCTCTCTCTGCACTGTTGAGAATGAGCACACGAATAGGAAATACAATGATCTGGACTAGTATGACCTTGGTCCACAGTCAGTTGGCTCAGTGTATGAATCCAGTAATGATATGGTCGCAGAGCTGAAGGGTTAATGGACAAGAAAGTAGCTAGAAATCACATATTCCCGTCGAGAAACTTGGATGGTGTAAAGGAAAGCTGAGTACACTCTATCATCACCCTGTTTTATGAGCATTGGTTGTCATTTACCTAGAATCATACTCACGTGTTAAACATAGGGGATATTTCAGTAATATTGGAGATTTATTTCATCAGTCATGTATGGACAAATTGAAGAAAAAAGATGAATTATAAGTCCAGTCATACCAATGATAAAAAATCTCTTGCATGTAAATATCCCTTGAAACCATTAGAAAATGAAAGAAATCTGTCAAATGCAGAAAAAGTACCTATTTCCAGGGAATTTAAAGAAACTTGTTTTGCTAAGATAAAGGAGATAAATTTCATTGCCAAAGGTCCAAATGTTATACTGTGGGTTATCAATGCATTGTAATGTATACACAATCGGTCTGAAAATATGGCTGTCAGTTTGATGAATTTTTAGAAATACTGGGCAGATTATCTACAGAATAACATATGAGGAATGATGCGACTTTATATCTTTATGTTCGCCTTTTTCTTATGTAGCTAGACATCCCCCCCAGAGCAGAATGCAACCTGTCTCTAGCGAAGAAGACCTAGAAATGGATGGCAATTTGTGTTTGAATACTTCCAAAAACACTTAAAAACTAGGTTGAAACAGGACAGTCTGCATGGGAGCAATATACAACTACTACTATTTGGATTCTACTATGTTGTTGACAAATATCACTGCTTTAGAGATGTGCTTAAGAGTGCTTAACATAAAATCAATATTGCACATTTATTGCTTTTAAATTGAAGGGAAAGAAATTTTTCCCCCATGTCAGATTATTTTTGTCCTAACAAAAATACTATATTTCAAAACACAAAGTCAGTGCATGAATGCCCACAACACAATAAAATAACCTTCAGGGTATTCTGCAAAATATCATTAGCTACTTGATTCAGTCTCATTCATAGTTTTACTTCCTTGTGGAGGAGAAAAATCAACTCAAATGCCTCCCATGAACACAAAATATTAGAAATATATGATGGTCACCTCATGGAGAAGAACGCCACAGAAACAACAGTGGCTCTTTTTTAAAAATGCACAACCAAATGCCATTCAAATAAATACTGGAAGGAATGCAGACGTCCAACAGTGTGTTGCATGCCTAGCTACGGTCACAACCATATTTCTGATGTTTTTTTACTCCATCAGGCAAAATAGATTCATTTACCCATAACTTAAGAAACATAGTAATTAATATATATTTCTTGATTGTGCTTAGAACATGATTTGAAGTAGATCCATTATGTTTGTATATGTTAGCTGTTTCTATGGTAACCATATAAATGACCAAACTAAACATAGTGATACACCAAAGACCTCAGGAAACTGCCTTCATCAACGGAAGAAATTCTAAAAAACTATCAAAAAGTTGATGCTTAAACGAGTAAAACTATATGATACAAGAAAGACTCTTTTCTAATAATACACAATGGAAGTGGATGGCTACATCTAGATACTGGTTCTGCTATTTCTTTTTAAGATCTCAAGATATATATTCCACCAACACTTCCTCCATCAGTCCTTTGTTCATGAAAAAAAGGGTAACGGTAAGTTAGAGAAATTAATTTTATCGAGAGTCTCAAGGATAATGATGTTAGTGTCTGATAATCTGGTAAGTAGGCACAATGCATTACATCATATATTTGAATATTCATTCACAACCGAAATACGAAACAATTATAAGTAATACCTTTACATCCTTACATCCTTATTGACTCTATCCGGTCATTGGTATTCTGTGTGTCAATGATATTTAAGGAAATAATCTATGTACTATAGACTTTAATATTTTGTAGAAGGAACTGCATCGAGATCTGTAGGCACTGAATATATGCCATAGGTTTGCTTTGGGAACAAGTCTAGTTTAGCTTTTATCTCACCCCTATCACTGACTAATTGGCTATTGTTTGTGACAACATCGATCATTCAGTTGAGTATGAGCTCCCAACTTCATGGGGAAAAAATACTAGGGGTGAGATCTATTGTCTCTTTTATATGAAGTGTTGTGTTTTTTGGAATTCAACGGCATCTATTGTTACCTAAATTTATCATATCAACCGGCATCAGATAAGTTACAAATCAATGTTCTTGTATGAAGAATAATTCTCTCCTCATCTATAAACCCCCGGTCAGGGAAGGGACAACATTCTATACTCTCATCTAAATAGATCAATTCACAAAGAGCATGCATCCCAACTGAGCTTTATATAACATGTGCAAAGTATGGTGGAATGAGAAAGAAAAGATAAAGTATTCCTAACTTTGAATTTAGTTTCTTTTTACATCATAAATGTTTATATATTTTGTTATAGAACGAGATAAAGTGGGAAGCTGAATTGAGGCTGAAATAAGTTGAAGTGTTACCAACCAAAGTGGGCTTTTGTACCAGCCCACCCTTTAAGTAGCACTCTCACCTGTATATTCAATACTTAAATGAGACAGTTGAGCTAAAAGATCCTATTGCCATCACCACCATTACAAAATTTCTACCAACTTAACCATAAAGTTTCCAACTTTCCTATATCAATTTTTTCTTTGAAAAAAGAGAAGACATCCAAACACTTATTTTACATATATTAGTACCACAGATAATTTCAAATATATCAACATTTTTGTCAAGGTTCTCATGGTAGAATCTGGCTGAGGGAGAAGGGTATTTGCCACATTTGTGTTATCATGATCCTTGTACACTATCCATGGTACCATTTATATATAGCAAATAGCATAATTAATCCAATTGAAATCAGAATCCCCTTAAAAAACACTGTATAGTGGTTACATCTTCTTAAGATAACAATATGGCTCTAATTTTATTCCAGAAGAATTATTTCTGTATGGAACTCATCAAATTTTGTATTAATGTAAACTGGGATATATGGAGGTTTTTTTTGTTTTTTTTTAAATACATGTTTTAGCTGTTAGACTATTTAGCCATTGAGGGCTGTTATGTATTTGGGTAAAGGTAAAAAAATGTCCAACCCAACCACAGGAAAGAAAAAATTAGCCTACCATAATGTATTTTGGATAAGACACCTAAATATGTAGTATAGTTATGCTTCTGCAAGTCGCTGGAAATACTAAATGATCACAATGAAGTGACAACGGCAGATAACTCTCCAAACACGGTGCAAACAACACTATTCTTCACCATTATCACAAAGGTAGTCGATCATACAACAAACAGTGTTTTAAATGAGTGGAGGTGAAACTCTATACATCATACAGATAAGTGTGGCATGTGGTTCTAGCTTCCTGATGCAACCAGAGTAGTTATCCTCTGCGACAACTCACTGTAAATGAACCACGCTGGTTCTCAGGCTTCCCACGTCCCATACGATTAGTGCAGGTACAGTGTTCTGGGAGTTTTGAAGGACTCTGAGCATGCTGGGAGGCTGCACCTCACCCATCCTGTAAGATTAGTGCAGGTATAGTACTCTGGATGTTTTGAGAGACTTTAATGGGCGTTGTAATGTTAAAGTGTTAGATGTGTACATACCAGGGGTCTATTGAATAACATAAGCCTATGAAAGTATAGGGTACAAGGAGACCTTGTATAAGTGTTACCGTTTTATAATATTCAAGCTCATTTGTGAAGAAAGTCCTATGACAGCAGAATAAAATTGACCCACATTGTCCCTGGGTCTCATTGGCATACAGAAAAGTGTCTTCATCTAGAAGCCTAAATTATTCAATGGGCCCCAGGGTCACCAAGCTCTCAATACCTCAAAAGGCCTGTGAATTACCTGGTGTCCACTTGCTGAGCCCACCAGCCAATGACTGGGGAAGCAGTATACAAGACCTTGACCCTAGAATCTGTTCCACTGAAGCACTGTACCTCAGGTAATCATAGGCACATAGATAATGGGGGAACCAGCGTGTAAAGGGGCTATCCATAAAGTATGTATGCAAAAGTTCAGAAATTTTGACCCCCCCATCACCCCCACTCTCAACCTTGTATGCAATAGAATAAAGAAGGAGCATATATAAAATTTCAGAAAATTTTGACCACCCCCCATCCCCCCTCAGTGTGTACATACTTTATGGATCGCCCCAAATGAACTTGTTCTACATGGATTGATGGTGGGACTACATTAAGTCGATGTTCACACAATATCACAAACTGATGCCCTTAATACAGTGTGCTGAGAGGTGCCGGTCTCACGGCCCATACACAGTGCTCATATACGATGCGGGGAGTGATGTCAAATGCAAAAATGGCAAATAGATGGCGGGTTTGTTTTGTGTTGTGTGTTTTTTTGTTCAAGTTGTTCAACATCCATAGAAATAATTGCAGACCCCTAAGTTTGCATATTTGCTGCTAGGTGATGCTGCTTTCAATAAGCACTCAGAGTTACATGACTTGACATGGTCATCGCAAATACCTCCAAAACTCATATATAAATACTATATAAATAAATATAAATTGACTTCAAATCTATACCTTCATGTTTGTCTATCCTAGCTCTAGGTAAGCTCTCATTACACTCTTGCAGACTACGTCGGAAGGAAAGTCGCTACCGCTACAGACCTAGTAGCACCACAACTGTAAAGAAACCCATCCCAAGGGGATTGGTCAACCAGCAACCAATCAGAAAACAGAACTCTTTCTTCTTTCTTTAAAGCCCATATTGGCTATGGCAAAAAATAAAGTAATAATGATAAAGAAATATATAATAAACACAATCTTTTAAAAAAAAAAAGGTCAAATAATATATCATCATCATCATCATAGATGAATACAAAGTGTTCAAAAGTTGAAACAATACAGAACATAGTGATTTAAACTATTTTGACGCTGCTTCTGCAGTTCTTGTCCCTCAGGCAGGAGTCAGGATTGGTTCTATCAAAAACCTCATCTATTCTAACTTCTCCACTGTTCTGGGAGGTGTTTTATTGTCGTAACAATTGTTGATAGTGATCATTTAGTGACCATTTAGAGGTCAACCCGTTCTATAGATAAAAGACCAGTCTCAGTTCATGGTCACTGTTTTGCATTCCATAGTCATGATCATTTGGAGACCTTTTAGTCCAAATGATTTCATAAATGGTGACAGGGTCAGAGTCGTCATATAGGTCTGATATCCATACCAAAACCTATGAAGATTAAAAGATACTTCTTACCTGTAAGTCAAACCTCTATCCCAAATTTCATAAATTTCACTACTTTGATATACATGTGAGGCAGAGTTTTGTTTTTAATTGGCTTTTGTTAAAGTTGAAATAGCCTGTAGTGCAGCCAACTCTCACCAGATGGTGTCATGCATGCCTCACTGCTGGTAACTGGCATGTTTACATACATTTCCATTGAATGTTTTGACATGATCACTATCAGTGATCAAACCGATAGCACTCATTTCAACCCCCCAGTGATCAGCTCTTTGGAACGCATTGCAATGACAATCACGCAAACCATCTTCCAATCAGTCTCTCTTTGTCCATGAGCACTAATAAAGACGTCGCTGTCTATAAAACACCTCCCGGGTGTCATTTGAATTCACCCCCTTGACAAAGCAGTTGTTTTTTCTTGTCGCAGCTGGTCGTTTAAAACGAATGGACAAAGCTCTGATGGAGTGATCAAAGCAAACAGAGGGAACAACTAGGAGAGCCTACAGGAATTCACAGTCATCAGGTGGCTATGTTGGATGAGGGCGAGGTCTCGCACCGGAGGAACTTGTGCCTTGTGCGGCCACAGAAGCCGAGGCAGCCCTTGTCCACATCTTCACTGCACCGCCTCATGTGTGTCCGTGTGGACCTCTCCTGCTGGAGGTCCACCAGACACTTCTCGTAGTAGTCCAGCTCCTTCAGGTACCTGCGATAAGTACAGAGCAGTCAATCACACTAATAGTGTGTACACGTGAAAATGTGGTTACTGAGCCTGTAGGGATGCCATAAATTATTACTCACTCACAAACTGGAAAATATGCCCTTCCCGCCTAGAAGCATCAGGTGTCCACCAAACATTTCTTATAAACCCAAAGGAGTGTTCAAATGCCCACTTTGCACATCGAAGGTGTGTGCTATGTTTGTAGGCATTCGACAAAAGTTGATTTATCAGGTTTTACGAGCCACCGCTAATTACACCCCCATGCAGCCGCTGCCATGGGAGCCATGGCAGCAGCCCAATGAAACAACCCCTTAAACCATTTTCAAAAAGGATGAAGAGAGGTAGAAGAAGGTTGAATAAGTTACCAGACAGGCGGCCAGCGTCGCTTTGCCAGGTAGATTTGGTTGTCGGGTTTGAGTGTCTGTAGAAGCTTGCTACTCTTTTTGTACAAGCCCTGGTAGTTGGTACAGAGAAACCAGAGGTACCAGACTCCTAGCTGGTTGGCATTGTGTAACTGAAACAGAGGAACACCCGAATCTCACACCACACTAATCAAACATTTTATACTCTCACTGGCAAGGCTTAGAAATATAACATTTCACAGTTTTAGTCTGATCCAAGATTTTTTGCAAGTGACTTGAACAGAGATTCTAAAAAGGTTGTTTTTCACATAGTAAAACCCATGTCCTTTTCTGCGAACTATCAGAGAATATAGCACATTTATAGTACTACATATTTATGTTTTAAGAATCATAGGTCGTCATCCTTGTTTTTGAATGACTTGAAGAAAACAATATTTTTCAGTTTATACTATACGAATCAGGCAAATGCAAATGCAAACAGGCCTAATTTACCTATTTGGTTAGGTCAAACTCGATAATATGTTGTAAATCACTTATTTGGTATCAGAATAAGCCAAAGGAACCAGTTTGAATTGATAATTATTAGTATTTGAAAATCATCAGGTGGCACCACTCTGTATTGTAGGATGTGCCTTTGTGACATCTCTTTTCTCTCTTTGATTTCCTTTCCCCTTCAGACATTGCTTTTCAACTTACTTTCCCTGCAAGACATCGAGACACTTACAAGGAGGGCCTTAACAAGGAGGGCCAAGGTCGATGATCTTGAGGCATAGCTGTGACAGAACCGCACCCAGACTGCTCTTAGAAGCGTCAGATGAAACCTTCAGTGGTGCTTGGCTGTCGTAGTGTTGCAAGACGGGTGCTGACATCAGCATCTTCTTGATGCCTAACCACTCCTTGTCATGATTGGCAGTCCATTGCCAATCATTATCCTTCACCAGAAGCTGCCTCAGTTGTTGAGTGTTGGAGGACAGGTTTGGCAGGAAGCGACCAAGGTAGTTTACCATGCCCATCGTGCATTGTAGTTCTTCTACAGTTTCTTCCTGGACATCTCGATGATCCCCTGTACTGTCCTTGGGTCTGGTTTCACTCCCTCGCTAGAGATGATGCCACCGACATACCCAAGCTCATTCTTCTGGAACTCACATTTATCAAGGTTCAGGGACATGCCAAGACTGTTCAGCTTCGTCAACATCGTATCAACTGTCTCGTCATGCTCCTTTGACCATATCCGAGCACGTCATCCATGAACACTACAACACGTGGAATCCCATCCATGTGTTGTACAATGCACTTGTGAAACACCTCTGCTGCCGGTTTTGCACCCATCGGTAGTCGTAGCGGGCGATATCTTCCAAACGGTGTGTTGAATGGGGTCATCAGTGATGAGGCTTCATCGAGGACAATCTGATGAAAACCGCTGGCCAAATTGACTTTTGTGAAAAACTTGGCTCCGGCCATCTCACTCAACCATAATTCCCTGGTAGGCAGCTGGTAATGCTCTTGTTTTAGCGCACGATTCAGATCCTTTGGGTCAATACATTCTTCTTTTCCACTATGACGATGGAGCTGACCAAATCCGTTGGCTCTTCCTGCTTGGCGATGAAGTGAAGCTTCTCTTGTCTGTCGAGCTCCTTCTTCAGTCGATCCTTCAGAGCTGCTGGAACTCGACGTGGCGCATGAACAACTGGTTCGGCGCCTTCTTCTAGTACAAACTTGTACTCTCCGGGTAGCGTACCACCTTTCTTGAAGAGGTTCGGGTATCTCCTCTTTACCTCATCTTGACTCCACTCACGCATCTGACCATTGTGGTCGACACCGGTGGGCAGACTTGAGGCACAACAATGAAGTTGATACCGTGGGTCTGCCCATCAACTATCATGCTAGCGCTGCATATACCCTTCGTTTTCACTTGCTCTCCATTGTAGACCTTCAGACAGATGTCGGTCCTCTTTAGTTCCGGTCTCACCCTCAGACGCTGAAAATCTTTCTCAGACATCACATTCACCTGGGCTCTGCTGTCAACCTTCAGATTCATCTCTGTGCCATTGACATGAAGCGGAACGATCCAATCTTATTTTTTCTCCAGACAAATAGAATCAACTGACATCTCATCACCTTCTACTTTGAGTGATCCTGTAAACGGTTCTTCTTCCTCATTAAACTTGGGCAACTCATACTCAACCGCATGCACTGTCTTTGTTGGGCACCAGCATGCAAAGTGGTCGCGTTTCTTGCAGGTGATGCACTTCTGGCCCTGCGCTGAGCAACCTTTTCCCTCATAGTGCACTAGATTGCAGTTACTGCAACGTCTTTGAGCAACTACTGCAACTTCTGCAAGCTACTCTTCTGCCAGCCTGACTTCTGCCAGCTGGACTTACGTCTGCTGGTATCCCCTTCCTTCTTCTTGCTTAGGCCTTCTGCTGTCATTCCTCTTGTGTCTTGACATGGCATGTACACTTGATGCTGCCGCCTCTGGTTGTAGCTTTTGGAGGCCCTGTTTCGCTATCTCGGCACACTCAAGGATCGCCTCTGCAGATTCTAGGGTCAGGTCTTCTTTAGCTAGCAGCTTCTCACGCTGGACATCACTTCGTAGACCTACTAGGAGCCAATCTCTAATGAGGTCATTCTTTAACTTCTCGTATTTGCAGTCAAGGGCGAGACTTGGCGAGATAGTGACTTGAGCTCTTATCCGCCGTCTGTGCACACTGGTTAAACTTGTACCTGTTCAGGATGATCTTTTCCTTTGGCCTGCTGTATGCTGCAAATTTCTCCGAGACGGTCTTGTATGTCTATGCAGTCTCTCCTCTATCAGCATCGTATGTGAAGTTGTTGTACAGCTCGACACCCTTAGGCCCTATGCAAGACATCATACATGATACCCTAAACTTGTCTTCCTTGTCGTCCTTTCCTTCTGTCAGGGTGAAGTACCAAAACTCACTAGTGATTGAAATACTTCATTGACCTACTAGTGCTTGATACTTTCAGATCCTAGACAGGCTGTTGTAGGAGCAAGTTCACTGGGTGCAAGTGGGTTGCAGAAAATGACCCATAGCATGAATATAACCCAAACCCTTTAATTGTATTTTAGAATTCCAAGCTCATTCATCAATGATGAAATACCATTTGCTCCTAGTTATAGTTTATATGATTCTGGCGGAGGATGGATATATATATCCCAGGTGTGGGTCTGGGAAATTGCAAACAAGATTCCGCAAAAAACGGCAGATGATTAGGGGCAGCATAGGCCTTCAATGGGGTCCAGGGCAAAGCCCCTGCCCTTTGAGCTTTTCTTAGTGAATTCTGGCCTCAGGTATGAGCTAAAATGGCTAGATTTACCCAAAATCACTCTCCTTCTTTCAGGTTTTCATTTAGAACCCCCATCCCAATGAAATGTTTCTTTTTGGATTTACATTGATCTCAAGGATATGTATGAACACAAATACAGCGGAAAAACCCATGTCCAATATAAACACACACAGTATCAAAATGATTGTGAAGGAAATCTCTGCTTGATTAAACTGGTTTTGATTTTGGTCCCATTTGGAATTCTATCGAATCTTCACCAATATTCTAGAAGTCCAACATTTTGCCTTACTTTTAACATGATTTCTGATAAAATACATCAAAAATCAAAACAGATAAATTCAATATCCTAAAAATATACATGACAATAAAGCCCATTATCTCTGGTTGAATGTGGTACCTTTTGCAAATCTATATTTCTTTTACAGCCTAAGTTATGAGAATTTTTGTATTTCAAGTTAAAAATAACTAGTTTTCAGTCTCCAATATGGTTGCACGGCCTCTAGTGCTAATGTATACCGCCAGAGGGAGGGAGGTATCAGGCATATTGTAATAGTTCTATAGTTTAGGATGTGATGAAATATGCTATCATTAATCTTATTATCCATTTAACCCGAAATCATTAACTGGGTGTTGCATCTATATTCTGTGAATATTTTATGATTATATATGCAATATTCCCTATTTTATTCCACAAAAACGAAATTTTGCTAATTTAAGAAAATTATGCCTTTTTGCATCACCCGCCCCAGCACAGTTGTTGCCATATGGCATCATCTGCCCCAGCACAGTTGATGCCATATGGCATCAACCGGTTTGAATGGGTGAATTGAGATCTCTTGCCTTTGTTTTTAGTAAATTGAGTTATTAGCCTAGCTGGTTTACATTAGTCGTGAACCAACCTGCATGTCTGGTTTACATCATTCATAGGGTAGTTCTTAACAGCCAGATATAATCAACATGATTACACTAGCCTAGAGACAATAGCCAGTGAGCGCTACATTAATATCTAATTCAAATTTTGACTTGTAGTTAATTTTTTTTCCCAGATGAGATCGGAAGTGTACTTCGCCTGTCATCGAAATATTTGTCTTATAATTAAACCAACCCACTACAGCTAGAAACATATTATGGCAATAACCTCATCCAAATCAAAGCCAAGGTTATTACAAGGTACAAGTGAAGACTCCAAGTAGCCTCTATAATAAGGACGAAAAGAATAACAGAGCAAGGTGCTTCAAATACATTTTATTTTCTACACGTTATGAATAAATGCACTGACAATATTGCGCATTATGATGGCTGCGTGTTAATAGTGCGTGACCAATCATGATTCACCAGTTAAAATAAATAGCCTTTATATGTAAACACTCTCTACATTTGTCTTATTACAAATATCGTTCACATTACATAGATGTGTGACTGGATGTCCGTCATTACAATATAATACTGCTGACTTAGCATATACTGAGCATATTCCAGTGAGTAACGTATATCGCATGAGCTACAAAAGGAACTTTTTTCGATATTAGGTTTACCTTTTAAATTCTGAGCTTTTTGTGGTAAAGAGAGAAGGGCATGCCTTGTTGACGGAACACATAGTGGACAACTGGTAAGATTCATTATATGTTGAACAATGAAGAAACCAATTTGATTTCTGGAGTAGGCATGCAGGCATGATACGGAGGGAAATGCAAACTTGACAAACGAAGTGCAACCATGATCCATTATTAGAGCTTCATCATGAAAGCTTCCTTAAAATGTGGTACGTGCATTATGTAAATGTTGCTCAATAAGAAGATGTCTTTCTGATTACTGCCCCCTGCTAGATTGTGAGCCTCACTGGACAATGTCCAACCAGAGAGATTAAGATCAAGGCCATGAGAGGTTGTGTTAAGTGTAAGATTACTTTCAGTTCTTCCCATCAAGTCCAGTTGTGTTCTCTGTGAACAAGTCCTTGTGTCGCCAGTATCACCAGGGGTCTGTTGAATAAGATATTCTTATGAAAGTATAGGGTACAAGACTACCGTTACCGTTCAATATTCAAACTTGTTTGCTAATATAGTCCTAGCCAACAAAAGATCATCCCTGGGTCTCATTGGCATAAAGAAATGTGTCTTTGTGCACAAGCCTAAATTATTCAACAGGCCCCTGCAATGTTTTATAAAGGTAGCGACAAAACCTACTGGTTACACACAAACAACAACGATGTATCAACACTGGGACGCTTGGTCAGAGGATTCATCAAGCGGAACCATTGACTGCACTCCTTGTGGTCATCTCTGCGAGTCATGGAAATAAATGGGGATTTTCAAAGCAGTATTCATTCTGCTGCCCAGAACATCATGGAAAGAAGAGCTGGTGTAGGCGTCCATCATTCCATCAAAGACACGCACGGTGTGGAAGCGAAAATTATCTTAGCCTGGTATAAACGTCCATAGGCTTAACATTAGGAACTCGTACTCAACAGGCTTGCAAGTACGGTAACTCATACTCAATGGGCGATAAACATATAAATATTCCCAGGCTAAGATAAAATCAGAAACATATACGTGTTTAGTCTGAGCCCCCATTTGCCATCTCGTTTGGAGCACACTCCAAACTCGATGGCAAACAGGGACACAGACCAAACACTCATTGATTTCTTTCTTACTACTCCAAACACTTTGAGTGACAAGCAATGGGGGCACACATGTCTGTGTTTGGTGATCAATGACTTGGTGATAAACACACAATATACCACAGGCTGCTGCTTCAAAAACCGAGTACACCTTGTAGTAAGCCCAACCATGTGACACAACGTGTTATGTACACACACATTTATATATAGATGGCAACTCATGGGATATCAATCTATTTTAAGGGGTGTGCTCCACCAGGCTAGCAATATGGCATGAAAAGTGTTCTGCATGGCTGCACAGTATCCGGTGTTAGCTCAAGTATATAGAGATCGGAGAACTGGGGCCTGTTTTTCAGTAACGACATCGTCGGGCAACGATACCCTACGATCGTCCAGCGATTCCACGACATTCTGGAAGACACAAAATGGCCGCTGTTCTATAGACACGATCGTAGTGCGCCACTCACGATCGCCGCTAAAAGTATCGGCCGTAACGACAAGTATAGAACTGTCTTAGGTTCTATAACACATTACTGTGCGTATATAGAAGATTTGTCCACTTCCCGATTGAGTTAAGCAATGAAATTTTAACACGAGTAAGGGGTACATATAACCTACAATCGTACCAAATATGAAGAAGAACGGCCTTACGGTTATGAAGTTATCCGCGTTTGAATTTGAAACATCGGGCTATCGATCGAATATCGTACAAGCACTCTCCTAGCAGATCTTTCGCGGTATAGCGCGCGGAATCTCTGCTGGGAGAGTGAACACGCCGTCTGGTGAGTGGTGGCCGCACTACAGGCTATCGCAGAGTGAGGCTAGAGCTACACTGGCCACCAGAGCAGTATTTGCTATGACAAAATTCAAACGGCCGTAACTTCGTAACCGTGCCGCCGATATTCTTCATATTCGGTACAATTATAGGTTATATATATACCTTACTCGTGTTAAAATTTCATTGCTTAATTCTGACGTAAAGTGGAGTTGCGCATTCTGTACGACATGTCCATAGGTGTCATGAACGGACGACACTTTGGGCGACATTTTCAGTCACGTGACCCCATGATTGTCGTGACTGAAAAACACGTCTGTATGCCCTGCGACTCTTACACTCACGACATATCACCTGTTCACTATAGTGTCGTGTCTATTGAACACTGACAGCAAAAACACGTCGCCCATAACGATTGTCGTGACTGAAAAACAGGGCCCTGAAGTAGGTCACAGCCCGTAGGTCAAAGCCCTTTAATAATGTCTCATATTAAAAGTACAATATCACATCGGCAGGAAAGGTGCGACAGATGAAACATTGCACAACACATTTTACAACCACTGAAATTACTCTTGATGCACACAACTACCTTCACTTTCACTGAAAATCCTCAAAGAAAAGTCCAAATCTCACCATATGGACACACTCGCCCAAACCCAAGCCTGAATCTAACCAATGAGCAATGCTGCCACACTGCGCCTACCCTATATTCAGGGGCTACACTGCCAACAGCTGTTTTCCCAAGAGTTGACTTCATGCCACAGCATAACCTTTAAGGTGGCAGTTCAATAAATTCACAAAATGAGACACCCAAGAACCTATCTGCACTACTATTTCTGAGCTTAAGTGTTCGGGTGCAACGACTCAGCGTCTTCTTGTTCAACATGACGCCGACTTTGAAAACTATAAACCCCTTTTCATCTATGCACAGCTAGTTACAAATATACTTCTATCATATAGGTTATAGATAATTTCTGCTGGAGTAGCACCGCTAAGAAACCATCAGCCAAGTAAAAGCTCACCGACTAAGTCTAGATAAAGTGGCTGAAACTCCAGCTCTCTCTCTCTGCACTGTTGAGAATGAGCACACGAATAGGAAATACAATGATCTGGACTAGTATGACCTTGGTCCACAGTCAGTTGGCTCAGTGTATGAATCCAGTAATGATATGGTCGCAGAGCTGAAGGGTTAATGGACAAGAAAGTAGCTAGAAATCACATATTCCCGTCAAGAAACTTGGATGGTGTAAAGGAAAGCTGAGTACACTCTATCATCACCCTGTTTTATGAGCATTGGTTGTCATTTACCTAGAATCATACTCATGTGTTAAACATAGGGGATATTTCAGTAATATTGGAGATTTATTTCATCAGTCATGTATGGACAAATTGAAGAAAAAAGATGAATTATAAGTCCAGTCATACCAATGATAAAAAATCTCTTGCATGTAGATATCCCTTGATACCATTAGAAAATGAAAGAAATCTGTCAAATGCAGAAAAAGTACCTATTTCCAGGGAATTTAAAGAAACTTGTTTTGCTAAGATAAAGGAGATAAATTTCATTGCCAAAGGTCCAAATGTTATACTGTGGGTTATCAATGCATTGTAATGTATACACGATTGGTCTGAAAATATGGCTGTCAGTTTGATGAATTTTTAGAAATACTGGGCAGATTATCTACAGAATAACATATGAGGAATGATGCGACTTTATATCTTTATGTTCGCCTTTTTCTTATGTAGCTAGACATCCCCCCCAGAGCAGAATGCAACCTCTCTCTAGCGAAGAAGACCTAGAAATGGATGGCAATTTGTGTTTGAATACTTCCAAAAACACTTAAAAACTAGGTTGAAACAGGACAGTCTGCATGGGAGCATTATACAACTACTACTATTTGGATTCTACTATGTTGTTGACAAATATCACTGCTTTAGAGATGTGCTTAAGAGTGCTTAACATAAAATCAACATTGCACATTTATTGCTTTTAAATTGAAGGGAAAGAAATTATTTTTGTCCTAACAAAAATACTATATTTCAAAACACAAAGTCAGTGCATGAATGCCCACAACACAATAAAATAACCTTCAAGGTATTCTGCAAAATATCATTAGCTACTTGATTCAGTCTCATTCATAGTTTTACTTCCTTGGGGAGGAGAAAAATCAACTCAAATGCCTCACATGAACACAAAATATTAGAAATATATGATGGTCACCTCATGTAGAAGAACGCCACAGAAACAACAGTGGCTATTTTTTTAAAATGCACAACCAAATGCCATTCAAATAAATACTGGAAGGAATGCAGACGTCCAACAGTGTGTTGCATGCCTAGCTACGGTCACAACCATATTTCTCATGTTTTTTTTACTCCATCGAGCAAAATAGATTCATTTACCCATGACTTAAGAAACATAATAATTAACATATATTTCTTGATTGTGCTTCAAACATGATTTGAAGTAGATCCATTATGTTTGTATATGTCAGCTGTTTCTCTGGTAACCATATAAATGACCAAACTAAACATAGTGATACACCAAAGACCTCAGGAAACTGCCTTCATCAACGGAAGAAATCTTAAACAACTATCACAAAGTTGATGCTTAACACGAGTAAAACTATACGATACAAGAAAGACTCTTTTCTAATAATACACAATGGAAGTGAATGGCTACATCTAGATACTGGTTCTGCTATTTCTTTTTAAAGATCTCAAGATATATATTCCACCAACACTTCCTCCATCAGTCCTTTGTTCATGAAAAAAAGGGTAATGGTAAGTTAGAGAAATTAATTTTATCGAGAGTCTCAAGGATAATGATGTTAGTGTCTGATAATCTGGTAAGTAGGCACAATGCATTACATCATATATTTGAATATCCATTCACAACCGAAATACGAAACAATTATAAGTTATACCTTTACATCCTTACATCCTTTTATCGAGAGTCTCAAGGATAATGATGTTAGTGTCTGATAATCTGGTAAGTAGGCACAATGCATTACATCATATATTTGAATATCCATTCACAACCGAAATACGAAACAATTATAAGTTATACCTTTACATCCTTACATCCTTACAATGATATTTAAGGAAATAATCTATGTACTATAAACTTGAATATTCTGTAGAAGGAACTACATTGAGATCTGTAGGCACTGAATATATGCCATAAGTTTGGTTTGGGAACAGGTCTAGTTCAGCTTTTATCTCACCCCTATCACTGACTGATTGGCTAGTGTTTGTGACAACATCGATCATTGAGTTGAGTATGAGTTCCCAACTTCATGGGGAAAAAATACTAGGGGTGAGATCTATTGTCTCTTTTATATGAAGTGTTGTGTTTTTTGGATTTCAACGGCATCTATTGTTACCTAAATTTATCATATCAACCGGCATCAGATAAGTTACAAATCAATGTTCTTGTATGAAGAATAATTCTCTCCTCATCTATAAACCCCCAGTCAGGGAAGGGACAACATTCTATACTCTCATCTAAATAGATCAATTCACAAAGAGCATGCATCCCAACTGAGCTTTATATAACATGTGCAAAGTATGGTGGAAGGAGAAAGAAAAGATGAAGTATTCCTACCTTTGAATTTAGTTTCTTTTTATATCATAAATGTTTATATATTTTGTTATAGAACGAGATAAAGTGGGAAGCTGAATTGAGGCTGAAATAAGTTGAAGTGTTACCAACCAAAGTGGGCTTTTGTACCAGCCCATGCTTTAAGTAGCACTCTCACCTGTATATTCAATACTTAAATGAGACAGTTGAGCTAGAAGATCCTATTGCCATCACCACCATTACAAAATTTCTACCAACTTAACCATAAAATTTCCAACTTTCCTATATCAATTTTTTCTTTGAAAAAAGAGAAGACATCCAAACACTTATTTTACATATATTAGTACCACAGATAATTTCAAATATATCAACATTTTTGTCAAGGTTCTCATGGTAGAATCTGGCTGATGGAGAAGGGTATTTGCCACATTTGTGTTATCATGATCCTTGTACACTGTCCATGGTACCATTTATATATAGCAAATAGCATAATTAATCCAATTGAAATCAGAATCCCCTTAACAAACACTGTATAGTGGTTACATCTTCTTAAGATAACAATATGGCTCTAATTTTATTCCAGAAGAATCATTTCTGTATGGAACTCATCAAATTTTGTATTAATGTAAACTGGGATATATGGAGGTTTTTTTGGTTTTTTTTTAAATACATGTTTTAGCTGTTAGACTATTTAGCCATTGAGGGCTGTTATGTATTTGGGTAAAGGTAAAAAAATGTCCAACCCAACCACAGGAAAGAAAAAATTAACCTACCATAATGTATTTTGGATAAGACACCTAAATATGTAGTATAGTTATGCTTCTGCAAGTCGCTGGAAATACTAAATGATCACAATGAAGTGACAACGGCAGATAACTCTCCAAACACGGTGCAAACAACACTATTCATCACCATTATCACAAAGGTAGTCGATCATACAATAAACAGTGTTTTAAATGAGTGGAGGTGAAACTCTATACATCATACAGAGAAGTGTGGCATGTGGTTCTAGCTTCCTGATGCAACCAGAGTAGTTATCCTCTGCGACAACTCACTGTAAATGAACCACGCTGGTTCTCAGGCTTCCCACGTCCCATACGATTAGTGCAGGTACAGTGTTCTGGGAGTTTTGAAGGACTCTGAGCATGCTGGAAGGCCACACCTAACCCAACCTGTACGATTAGAGTATAGTACTCTGGATGTTTTGAGAGACTTGAGAGACGGGCATTGTAATGCATTGTAATGCTAGAGTGTACGTACCAGGGGTCTATTGAATAACATAAAACTATAACGTATAGGGTACAAGGAGACCTTGTATAAGTGTTACCGTTTTATAATATTCAAGCTCATTTGTGAAGACAGTCCTATGACAGCAGAATAAAATTGACCCACATTGTCCCTGGGTCTTATTGGCATACAGAAAAGTGTCTTCATCTAGAAGCCTAAATTATTCAACGGGCCCCAGGGTCACCAAGCTCTCAATACCTCAAAAGGCCTGTGAATTACCTGGTGTCCACTTGCTGAGCCCACCAGCCAATGACTGGGGAAGCAGTATACAAGACCTTGACCCTAGAATCTGTTCCACTGAAGCACTGTACCTCAGATAATCATAGGCACATAGATAATGGGGGAACCAGCGTGTAAAGGGGCTATCCATAAAGTATGTATGCAAAAGTTCAGAAATTTTGACCCCCCCCACCACCCCAACTCTCAACCTTGTATGCAATAGAATAAAGAAGGAGCATATACAAAATTTCAGAAATATTTTACCACCCCCCATCCCCTCTCAGTGTGTACATACTTTATGGATCGCCCCAAATGAACTTGTTCTACATGGATTGATGGTGGGACTACATTAAGTCGGTGTTCACACAATATCACAAACTGATGCCCTTAATACAGTGTGCTGAGAGGTGCCGGTCTCACGGCCCATACACAGTGCTCATATACGATGCGGGGAGTGATGTCAAATGCAAAAATGGCAAATAGATGGCGGGTTTGTTTTGTGTTGTGTGTTTTTTTGTTCAAGTTGTTCAACATCCATAGAAATAATTGCAGACCCCTAAGTTTGCATATTTGCTGCTAGGTGATGCTGCTTTCAATAAGCACTCAGAGTTACATGACTTGACATGGTCATCGCAAATACCTCCAAAACTCATATATAAATACTATATAAATAAATATAAATTGACTTCAAATCTATACCTTCATGTTTGTCTATCCTAGCTCTAGGTAAGCTCTCATTACACTATTGCAGACTACGTCGGAAGGAAAGTCGCTACCGCTACAGACCTAGTAGCACCACAACTGTAAAGAAACCTATCCCAAGGGGATTGGTCAACCAGCAACCAATCAGAAAACAGAACTCTCTCTTCTTTCTTTAAAGCCCATATTGGCTATGGCAAAAAATAAAGTAATAATGATAAAGAAATATATAATAAACACAATCTTTTAAAAAAAAATAGGTCAAATGATATATCATCATCATCATCATAGATGAATACAAAGTGTTCAAAAGTTGAAACAATACAGAACATAGTGATTTAAACTATTTTGACGCTGCTTCTGCAGTTCTTGTCCCTCAGGTAGGAGTCAGGATTGGTTCTATCAAAAACCTCATTTATTCTAACTTCTCCACTGTTCTGGGAGTTGTTTTATTGTCGTTACAATTGTTGATAGTGATCGTTTAGTGACCATTTAGAGGTCAACCCGTTCTATAGATAAAAGACCAGTCTCAGTTCATGGTCACTGTTTTGCATTCCATAGTCATGATCATTTGCAGACCTTTTAGTCCAAATGATTTCGTAAATGGTGACAGGGTCAGAGTCGTCATATAGGTCTGATATCCATACCAAAACCTATGAAGATTAAAAGATACTTCTTACCTGTAAGTCAAACCTTTATCCCAAATTTCATATATTTCACTACTTTGATATACATGTGAGGCAGAGTTTTGTTTTTAATTGGCTTTTGTTAAAGTTGAAATAGCCTGTAGTGCAGCCAACTCTCACCAGATGGTGTCATGCATGCCTCACTGCTGGTAACTGGCATGTTTACATACATTTCCATTGAATGTTTTGACATGATCACTACCAGTGATCAAACCGACAGCGCTCATTTCAACCCCCCAGTGATCAGGTCTTTGGAACGCATTGCAATGACAATCACTCAAACTATCTCCCAATCAGTCTCTCTTTGTCCATGATCACTAATAAAGACGTCGCTGTCTATAAAACACCTCCTGGGTGTCGTTTGAATTCACCCCCTTGACAAAGCAGTTGTTTTCCTTGTCGCAGCTGGTCGTTTAAAATGAATGGGCAAAGCTCTGACGGAGTGATCAAAGCAAACAGAGGGAACGACTAGGAGAGCCTACAGGAATTCACAGTCATCAGGTGGCTATGTTTGATGAGGGCAAGGTCTCGCACCGGAGGAACTTGCACCTTGTGTGGCCACAGAAGCCGAGGCTGCCTCTGTCCACGTCCTCACTACCCCGCATCATGTGTGTCCGTGTGAACCTCTCCCGCTGGAGGTCCACCAGACACTTCTCGTAGTAGTTCAGCTCCTTCAGGTACCTGCGATAAGCACAGAACAGTCAATCACACTGATAGTGTATACAAGTGAGAATGTGGTTACTGTGCCTGCCATAAATTATTACTCACTCCCAAACTCGAAAATATGACCTTCCTGCCTAGAGGCATCAGGTGTCCACCAAACATGCTTATAAACCCAAAGGAGTGTTCAAAGGCCCACTTTGCACATTGGAGGTGTGTGCTATGTTTGTAGGCATTCAACAAAAGTTGATTTATTATGTTTTATTAACCATCGCTAATTACACTGCCATACAGCCACTGCCATGGGAGCCATGGGAGCAGCCCAATGAAACACCCCCTTAAAACATTTACAAAAGGATGAAGATAGGTAGAAGAAGGGTGAATAAGTTACCAGACAGGCGGCCTGCGTTGCTTTGCCAGGTAGATTTGGTTGTCGGGTTTGAGTGTCTGTAGAAGCTTGCTACTCTTTTTGTACAAGCCCTGGTAGTTGGTACAGAGAAACCAGAGGCACCAGTCTCCCAGCTGGTTGGCATTGTGTAACTGAAAAAGAGGAACACCCAAATCTCACACCACCCTAGTTTTATACTGCTGACACTGCCAAGGCTTAGATATATAATATTTCATAGTTTTAGTCTGATCCAAGTGACTTGAACAGATATCAGAATAAGCCAAAGAACCAGTTTGAATTGATAATTGTTAGTATTTGAAAATCACCAGGTGGCACCACTATGTATTGTAGGATATGCCTTTGTGACATCTCTTTTCTCTCTTTGATTTCCTTTCCCCTTCAGACATTGCTTATCAACATACTTTCCCTGCAAGACATCAAGACACTTACAAGGAGGGCCTTAACAAAGCCATCAAGCTTTAATTCCCTTTCATTTAAGACAAACACAACAGTGGCCACATACCAATGTCATATCACTTTTATCCTACCTTTCATATGCCAAGGTTGTGTCACATAATTAATATATGCCATGCGTGACATATGAAGTTTAAAACACATGACAGGGTAGGATAGAATCTCAAAGTAATATAATTTCATATGATTGTTTACAAGGCATTTGTTGTCTTCAGCTACAGATATCGCTCAGCTCCACTTTGTGATATCATTCTGCAAAGAAAACTCATGCAATATAAACATATGAAATTATGTGATGTTTCTTGATAAACCCACTTTAAGACAGTTGGATAGTGGAGTGCACATTCCAATGCCATTTCCCCTTAACTAAACTACCTTTTATGGCAAAACTACAGTGGGGTGGGGCACATACCAACAATCTCTCTCTTCCTTTACCTTTAAGATGGGAATGGAAGACCTGCCTGCACAGGTTTTAGCAGCATGAGAATGTCCTTGATCATCTCCTGCCTGTGCGTGTCTCTGCAGGCTGTGCCTGCCAAGGCTGTTGGCATTCACAGAGCAATATGTGATCCGTGAACTGTCCAAGGCCAAAGGCACATCTACACAGACACAGGGATCACCCTTGGCAGATGAACCCTTTAGCACCCCTCCCCCTCCTCACCATGTGAGGGAAGAAGTTAGAATAGAGATTGATGTTTAGTGAGATCTAAAGAGGGGAGATGATGATGTCTGATTTTCTCACCCTTCCAATCTTTTTGGATGGCACCCGCTCTGGTACACTGGCCACCAGAACTATCACTTGTTAGGGTCAGGTATAGGATTTTTTATTACCAACTTTTTCCCCTGTCCTAACTTTTATCCTTGTCTAATAGAGGTAACCATTCTGAGCAAGGTGACCCCATACACAGGTTATCCCTTAAGTGGGTTTCCAGTCATAATACATTTATTCAAAAATGAATGAACAGGTTTTATGAAAGAGTCAGATTGCACTTGCAGTACCTTATCTCCCTGTAACAGTCTGCCTTCATCCCACTTATTTTACACAGCGAGTGTTCCACCAATCAGGTGCTAGCCCAGACCAGTTCCCATACAGCAAACTGCATGTGCTGCAGGCAACAATCTGGCTGGTGGAACAATGCCCCTGGTGGCACCTGGTGAGTTGATGGAACAGCATTGACTATTATCACACTTCCAGCTGACTGGTCACCCAGCGCTGGCCGGATGGTCCAGCCTGCTGGCCTGTTCAAGGCTTAGCTGGTGGAACACTCACTTCACTCCCTGTAAAAGTGTGCCTTCATCCCAATAGTGCCCTCATTTTACGCAGATGTGCAAGGTCATTCATGTCATTATCTTTCATCCATATGACCCAACCAACTCTGTAGACTTATGTTCCTCTTGCAGTTTGTCTTGGAGATGCATGCTTGTGTGGGGGATGGGAACTTGGCTCAGTGGTTAATCCCAAGGTTGTGGGACTTTGCAGCCACCTTTCTCTTCATCCCCAGCAGTGGTAGATCTAATTCTACATTCAAGGCCAATCCTTCTCATACACTGTCTATGTGGTGTGGGAACTAAAAGAACTCTCATTTCTGTAAAAGTGTAGGGGTGAGATTTCTGCCTTAATTCATCACATAGATTATATAACCTTCCTTTGAGCAACTGAAAATATGCCATGAATTTTGGTTTGCAGAGTTATCTTGGCAAAGCAAAGCAAAATGAATGGCATATTTTCATTGGCTATGGATCAAGTACCGTTCAGATTTTATCTCACCCCTATCTTTGACTAATTGGGTAACATTTGTGACATCATCCCTATTAAGGTCTTTTTAGATACTCCATGGCCATTGAGTACAAGTTCCCAATGTGAGGTCTATGGGGGAAAAACAACAGGGGTGAGATAAAGAATACAACATTCTGATTCCAACATTTACTCTTGATTTTGTGTTCTTCTCACTGCAATTTATCTTAACCAAAACACAGTTTATTGTCCAAAATACAGTCCTTTTCTTAATACTCCATAGGTGATTTCGAATGGAAATAAAATACCAGGGTTGAGGTAAAGAACACTGTGTTCTTCTCTCTACAATTTAGTTTTACCAGAACATAATTTATTGTCCAAAACATAATTTCGCCTTGAATTTATTTCAGCATGTACAGTTGATATGAAAATGAAATCATGATGTATCTAGGAATTAGGAAGGTAATTTACATTCTTAGATACTTCCATCAAGTTCATTGAAAGATATGCAGTTTCAGCTGCTTTATTGAGCATGGCCACATTCTTGTATATACTCTTCCTAAAGGTTAGAGTTTGTTTTTTTTTTGTTTTTTTTTTTATTATTAGCCATTTCTGTTGCACAGTTCTTCCAATGGTTCTTTCGTACAGCATTGATAATGTAGAAATAAACACTCCTTAATTTCCTTCAAACTATACATTGATGAAAGTAAAGGTGAGTTAATGTGATGGATATGAGATATGTCAATTTGAAAGTTTAACTACTCCATGATACAGTGTCTTTACATCTAGATCAGTTGACTGAGCAAAACATGATTTTTGAAAACATACACCTTAATCCTCGTTAGTCATAGTATACATATATGTATACGTCAATTTAATTAACCCTTATTATCCACTTTTTTAGTGTTCCTAATAGCTCGTTTAAAGGATGCTACACCTTCTATGTTCTGTATACTTGGGTCCAGTGTACTCCACAAACCGATACCCCTATACAGTGGCGACTTCTCGTACTTACATCCTTTATGTTTATTCTGCTTAAATCGTATTCCCTTGTCTCCCCTTGTTCCTCTGGCTCTAAGGTCCAAATTTTCAACCTCTTTAGACTTTTTGAACATTAGTTTTAAGAGTTGACTATTTCTTCGTTCCGCAAGCGATTCTATTCTTCCACAGGATATCTTCAAGGATTCTATACTTTGGTATCGGTCTTTATGTCCCTGTACTAATCGTAGCGCTCTGTTTTGTAGTACTTCCAATTTACTTAGATCTATGATATTTGCTCCTCCTACTATAAAACCGCAGTATTCTACCACCGGACGAATGGTTGTGGTATAAATTCGGAGAGCTGTCTCACGCGTTATAAATCTTCTGATTTTGGCTAAACGAAACAACCAGTTATTAAATGATTTAGTGATCTGGCAAATATGCTTTGAGAGATTTAGTCCACTATCTAACTCAATACCCAGATACATGTAAGACTGTCTAGTTTCTATCTTAGTATCATCGCATCGTATATCCATCTCGGGCAGATGGGGTCTCCTTCGATCAGAACAATACCATACACCTTTCATTTTCTTTTGGTTTACAGCTAAACCGTTACCTTTACACCAGTTTAACACTTGACTTAATGCATTTTGCAGGTTATCCATGGCTATTTGAGGCTTATTATGACTACTATACAATATCAAATCGTCCGCATATTGGATGCCGCGACAACTAATTATATCTCTACACATTTCGTTTACGAAACAAATAAACATCAAGGGGCCTAGCACCGAGCCCTGCAGAACGCCGCTTTTAACCGTTAGTTTATCTGAGACCTTCCCATTTATCACCAGTTTTTGTATTCTACCTGTTAGATACGAATTCATCCATTTTACAAGATCTATGGGCAAGTATAGTTCCTTTGACATTTTTTCTAGCAGTAACGTGTGTGGTACCGTGTCAAACGCCTTGCGTATGTCCACATAACAAGACGCTGTCACTTCCATTCTATCTCTCTGCCAGTATAAATCAGAGATTAGACTAAGTATTGCATCTTCCGTTCCCATACCGGGCCTGAAACCATATTGATTCTCATTCAAATATCCTCCCTCTTCTAACAAGTCATATACCCGGTTGTGGATAATTTTTTCTGATATCTTGCTGGTTATAGGAAGCAGAGATATGGGCCTCCAGTTAGAAATATCTGTGAGGTCACCTCCTTTCGGTATAGGCACTATACTACTTTCCTTCCAAGCCGTAGGTACAATTCCTAGCTCAAATGATTGGTTTAATAGGTATGTAAACTCAGGAATGATTAGCTCTAGCAGATCCTTTACAACTTTACTAGAGACTTGTTCTAGGCCAGAAGATTTGTGGATCGATATGCCTTTTACCAGCTTCAACACCTCGTCTTCTCCAACCTTCAAGTTGTATCTCATCAAATTACCTTCTTTTTCATTTAGGTATTCTAATATTTCATGATACCGTCCCATGTCACATGTTTCCAGTATCTCAGTTCCGATGTCTCTAAAATATTTGTTTATGAAATCAGCAGTTTGATTATCTTTCACTTGTTCTCCCGTTACCGTATCACTTAGATTACAGAAGGTTGTTCCCTTTTCCCCAGTGTATAAGCTCCTAATTCTCCGCCAGAATTCCCTGGGACATTCTTTACTTTGCTCCAATTGTTCTTTACAAAATATTTCTTTCGCCTGTTTTAAGTCATTTCTTATCTCTTCATTTAGGACCTTAGCTTTCTTTAGTTGGTTTATGTTTCTAGTATTTTTATATAACTTCATCATTTGTCGCCTCTGATTTATTTTAGATAACACTGCGTCTGTTACCCAAGGTTCCCTTTGTTTTTTAAATTGCATTGATACCACTGGACAAAATTCGTCTAAGAAATTTTTTAAACACTCCCATATAATATTCCACAGATCATCAGGATCTTTTTCCTGCCAGAAGGAACTCCAGTCCTTTTTTGAGATATGTCTATGTAACAGGTCCCTCGAGTAATTTTTATAGGATCTTCCTTCAAAATGTATTTTTTCGTTTTTCTCTCTAGTTTTCTTCCGCACAGCGAAAGTCATTAGATGATCACTTAATAATAACTCACTCACACCTGACCTTAAGATCATATCGCAGTTTGTATACATGAGGTCTATTATTGAGCCGCCAACCCCTTCCGGGCGTGTAACGGAATCAATAAGTTGTGTCAGACCATTGTCTTTGGCAAAGGTATCCAGCTTCTTCTTCTTTCCGTCTGTCTTCTTTAGTTGGTCGATGTTCAAGTCACCTATTATCCATATTTCTTTGCTATTTACTTCTTCGCTACTTGCAATTCTGTCTAGATAAGCTATAAACTCCTCTACACAGCCTTTATTTGGTCTATAACATATGACCACAGCCATACTTTTACAATTAGGTTTATTTATAATTACAGTTAGACATTCTATATCTGAGTTAACTACCGAGAAATGGTCTATCTTCTTTGCAAAGTGATATAGTTTATCTGATAAATAGCAACATACCCCGCCTCCAATTCTATCTTCTCTATCTTCTCTGAAAATTAGCTTGTTATCCCAGTGTAACATACTGTCCAAAAATCGGTGGTCTAACCACGTTTCACTCAACCCAATTATGTCATAATCATTCAGACAGACCTTTAATTGGTCCAGGCATGGGTAAAGGCTCCTTACGTTGGCATGGCATATTTTGATTTGCATAATTGAAGTCTGGTGAATGATGAGGGATGAGAAGAAAAGAAACTGTAGCCTGTTAGGGTATCCCTACCAGGTTACTATGAGAGATCCCAAGATCAAGTCAGTCTTGGGAAGTCTTATTGCTTATGGGACCGGAGTTCAGTCAAAATCAAGATGGGGAGGGGGGGGGGGGGAGGGGAGGGCGGAGGGGAGTAAAGAGAGATCACAGATGAGTACAACTACAGTATAATGTATTATATTATAACAGTGCCTGCTTTTACTTTTACTTTTACCTTTCACGCTTGGGGAGTTTAATTGATTAGGTAACATTTAACAATTAACAATAAACAGCAACAACATTAGTAGATAAGTGATTATATAACTCAGTCTTCAAATATATCTCTTCATCTCTTTTTGCTCCTTGATGTCCATAGTCCAAAACTACAGCGTCCACATGATAAAGTACCTAGCTTATCTCCTTGGATTCTTCTTTAGTAATAAGTATTAAATAGTGAATACTCCATTGTCATAGGGTAGGCGTCGTGTCAGTGCCGGTATCTGCATACAAATAAGAAAAAGTACCAGTCTAAGAGTGATATTAGTAATAAGTTTGACATTTTTACAGGTTTTCGAAGAGAGTATAATAGTCAAGATTAAATTAATTACTATCAGTCATATAGCCAATAAGTTGTTGTTTAGTGAAGAAGAAAAATGTCTTGCTATATGTGGTTGTGAACAATCTGTTCACATTTCACAAGCTCAGCATCTAGGGCTACAAAGCTAGGGAACCCAGTTATAAAGATATAGAACCGTTTTTCATGAGGTATCTTGTTAACCAAATTTATATGTTTCAGTTATGGCCTTATGATATCTATGTTATTTTCCACCAGAATTGAATACTAACAATAAGATTCAGAGATTTAACAAATCATGTTGAAAATTCATAGTAATAGAGACAGTAATAACGGAGTACTCAGCTTATATTGTAAAGTTAGTTCATAGAACTCCATGGAGCGCCTTTGACATCCCCGGGTTACATGGGCACCACGGTGCCAATCTTCATTTGTAACTCAGTGTATCGCCGTGTGCCTCGAGATAATATCAGATGAATATACTCCATCACCAGCTACAATAGCCGCCTTCCGGCAGACTGTTGTTTTAATGGTGAATTGTCCTTTTATGAAACAGGAGCCTTACGGCTTCCCATGGTCCTTTTTCAGCCAATTATACATTGTTTTCCATCATAGGCTGGCGGTTGATCCATATCGTTCTTTCAATCACTCGTTTCAGTTTTGGTGCGTACCGTGAAAACATATGGCACCCGTCCCACAGTCTCCTGTACAGGATGATCATGAGATCCTTTCTCGGTTTCCAGTCATATACTAGTGATCCTATGTGGGCAGTGGCTAGTAGGTGCTTTTGGTTGTATTCGATGATGAGATCATTCATCACCCGTACCCTAACATCAAGTTCGTGCTGCAGCCCTCTATCGAACCTCGTTTGGTTGTAATCTGCTAGATCCATACCAAAATATGTACCGAAGATTACCTTTAACTCCGGATCAAATCGATGTATTTTGTTATAAACTCTGTGCATAATGTCACGTTGTTTCACAACAAAATCAAGCGTTGTTCGGTCCTTCAACTCCACGTATCCTGTTTCACGATCCTTATATGTTACATCACATACGCCTCCACATATATATATAATGTTAATCTCACGGTACCTTCGTCTGTACATTGTGTAGGCAACTCGACCAAGCCTAGCCATACCGGCTCCTGGCAGAACGATACATTTGTAGATTTCATCCATGCTATTTAGCTCATTCCGACATACACCGAGTCGAGAGTCGCTAACGATTAGTGCCATGTCACAGGTCCAGCAGGATAATAGCAACCTTTACTTTACTCTGTGTGGCTAATTAGTGTTCTCCGTGTTAAGTTGAGGTACTCGAAATCAGCGTAGTGTGGTCAGCTTGAGACGTACCTCCATCAGAAGCTTCCCACACCAGTTCGTGCCTTGAAAACCGGGGACAAGGTGCGCATGCGCAATCGATACCCCAGACCCCCAATACATATTGTGGGTCGACTCAACAAGCACACTGTTGCCTGTGGCAATCAATCGCCTTCCAAGTGAGGGGTTTTGAAGGAACTTATTCAAAAGAATATGCCTCATCCGTTCTATTTTAATGTCATTCCAGTTTCCTCCTTTGCTCTTATCCACCGTTTTACCAAGTCGTTTTATTTCGTAGGGGTCTTCTGCCTTGTCTATTTTTAGTGCAGTCGATCCATCACCATAATGTACAGCTTTGGCGAATTGGTAGGCTTGCTCAGACGAGGAGAAAACTACATGGGTCACATTGTCAATATCGTTGTGTTTGATTGTTATCGGGCATGGAAATAGGTTACTCAGGAAAGAGACCGGCCCCGCGAAAGCAAGGCCGTACTCTACCTGTAAGTAGTCCGTGACCTTGTTATGGTCAACCACTGGTTTGTTTACCTTCTCAGGTGCATGGGTATTGTCTAATAGAGTGTCACTATTTAGTTTTGTTTGATTCCCAGGGGCAGTACATGCCACATTTGGCGGAGCGGGTCTCGAGGGCTCGAGCGGAGGCATCAGGCCAGCTGTCGATTGCTCCGTCTTTTCACAGTTTATCGTCACTATAGGGTCAGTGTTCATGTCTCTTTGTTTATGCATGTTCCCGTGTGTAGACTCAGCTCGGGTGTGAAATACAGCACCTCTCGGTCTATAGTCAGGTGGGAGCAGAAAGGGTGGGAGGTGGTCAACATCCTCTAGGGTGTAATTCCTACCTTCAACTGTCAGAATTTTTCCGTCAAAAGCAGCTTCCCTCCCAATTCTTTTCATGTAGCCCTTGATCATCCGCATTATACCCTTTTTTCTTCTTATCTCAGGGGGGTCATCAGGGGAAATTGTGATATAATGCAAGAACGATCTGTTTAGCCTCGGGGCTGCCTGCAGGAATTTTGTGTGTGCATATCTACTTGCAAAACAAATCAGTATGGGTGGTGGTCTATTGGTGTTTCTTGTTGGGTTACTCGGTAGTATTCTACAAATACAGAGAACATCACTTTCAGATAGGTGGATACCAATTGTATCACAGATCAAACTTAATACTGAGTGTAGGTCCTCATTGGTGTCGTACTCCATAACCAATACTACAGCATTTCTCTCCCTTGTTTCATAGAAGAATTTGGTGCCGTCAGTTACTTTTCCTCCTGCTATATCAGCATAACTATGAGTAGTAATCTGATCTCGCGACGGTTTTAGCGGTTCACCATTGTTTACCCTGTCGTACAGGCTTTCAAGTTTGGATTGTAGGCTATTTACCCTCTGTTCTAATTGTTCGTGGTTGTTGATGATGGTGGCTAGGGACCGATCAACATCGTTACGTAACAGAGTTACCTGGTCAGTCAAGGCCCTTATTTCTACAGAGCTTTTTTCACTAATCCTGTCAAGTTTTGTATCAATTCGTTTTATCAGAGATGCTAGCCCTTCCGTCTCATTGAGACGCCTTGCCCGTATCGAATCCTCAGTAAAGCCCAATAACTGCACTGGCGATTTACTGCAGTCAAGTTGTGCATTGCGGTAGGCTAGTAATGCCAGATACTCATCTTCCCCTGCTTGCTTTGCCTTCATAAGAAGGCGCTTCACGATCTTTACGGCATTTTCAGCAAGCCCATTTGATTGTGGATAGTGCGGACTGGAGAACACATGGTCGAACTCCCAAGTTGCGGCAAACTCTGCAAAGTCTTCACTGGTGAACTGTAAACCCCCATCTGTCACTAACTCGAAGGGTATGCCTTGACGAGCAAAGATGGCACATGACCTCAGAATTACCGCACTTGCTTTTTCCGATTTTTTTTCTGGTAAATGAGCAACCTCGATGAAGTGTGAGTAATAGTCCACAAAGACTAGATATGGTTGTTTGTCGATAAAAAAAGTATTGGCTGCTACCTTCTCCCATGCCTCGTCTGGTCTTTTACGAAAAGGTTCACACTTTTTCCCATAATCGATGATGTCGTCATTCATGTTCCGCCAATACATCGACTGTCTAGCTCAACATTTACTCTTCTCTATGCCTAGATGTCCATCGTGGGACTTGCGCAGCATCTCTTTCCGCAGTGACGCAGGAATGATGATGCGTTCACCCTTAATCAGAACTCCGTCAATGATGGTGTGTTGTTCTACAAAGGCTGCGTACGGGCTCAGACATCTTCCACCGTGCATGACAACCTCAACTAAGCACTTCAAGTCGACATCCTTCTCCGTTTCTTCTGCCAATCTCTGCCACATTACTTCCGTTAATGGCTGCGTAGCTTTGAATGCACAGATGTGCACCTCAACGTCTGCTTCGGTTGTGCTACCAGATGTGCTTGGGCTGTACAAACGGGACAGGTGGTAGCTGTTATAAGCAGCTTGCCTGGAACAAACTCCAACTTGAAGTCGTACTTCTGTAGCCAAAGCAACAGTCTCTGTAGCTGCGGAGTGGCTTGGTTTAGAGGCTTCAGCCAAATGGCAATTAACTGCTTGTGGTCTGTCTCTGCCAGAAACGAACGTCCATAGAGGTAATTGTGGAAATGTTCACTTGCAAACACTATTCCAAGAAGCTCCTTTTCTATCTGGGCGTAATTCTTCTCAGCCAAGGTCGATGATCTTGAGGCATAGCTGTGACAGAACCGCACCCAGACTGCTCTTAGAAGCGTCAGATGAAACCTTCAGTGGTGCTTGGCTGTCATAGTGTTGCAAGACGGGTGCTGACATCAGCATCTTCTTGATGCCTAACCACTCCTTGTCATGATTGGCAGTCCATTGCCAATCATTATCCTTCCCCAGAAGCTGCCTCAGTTGTTGAGTGTTGGAGGACAGGTTTGGCAGGAAGCGACCAAGGTAGTTTACCATGCCCATTGTGCATTGTAGGTCTTCTACAGTTTCTTCCTGGACATCTCGATGATCCCCTGTACTTGGGTCTGGTTTCACTCCCTCGCTAGAGATGATGCCACCGACATACCCAAGCTCATTCTTCTGGAACTCACATTTATCAAGGTTCAGGGACATGCCAAGACTGTTCAGCTTCGTCAACATCGTATCAACTGTCTCGTCATGCTCCTTTGACCATATCCGAGCACGTCATCCATGAACACTACAACACGTGGAATCCCATCCATGTGTTGTACAATGCACTTGTGAAACACCTCTGCTGCCGGTTTTGCACCCATCGGTAGTCGTAGCGGGCGATATCTTCCAAACGGTGTGTTGAATGGGGTCATCAGTGATGAGGCTTCATCGAGGACAATCTGATGAAAACCGCTGGCCAAATTGACTTTTGTGAAAAACTTCGCTCCGGCCATCTCACTCAACCATAATTCCCTGGTAGGCAGCTGGTAATGCTCTTGTTTTAGCGCACGATTCAGATCCTTTGGGTCAATACATTCTTCTTTTCCACTATGGCGATGGAGCTGACCAAATCCGTTGGCTCTTCCTGCTTGGCGATGAAGTGAAGCTTCTCTTGTCTGTCGAGCTCCTTCTTCAGTCGATCCTTCAGAGCTGCTGGAACTCGACGTGGCGCATGAACAACTGGTTCGGCGCCTTCTTCTAGTACAAACTTGTACTCTCCGGATAGCGTACCACCTTTCTTGAAGAGGTTCGGGTATCTCCTCTTTACCTCATCTTGACTCCACTCACGCATCTGACCATTGTGGTCGACACCGGTGGGCAGACTTGAGGCACAACAATGAAGTTGACACCGTGGGTCTGCCCATCAACTATCATGCTAGCGCTGCATATACCCTTCGTTTTCACTTGCTCTCCATTGTAGACCTTCAGACAGATGTCGGTCCTCTTTAGTTCCGGTCTCACCCTCAGACGCTGAAAATCTTTCTCAGACATCACATTCACCTGGGCTCTGCTGTCAACCTTCAGATTCATCTCTGTGCCATTGACGTGAAGCGGAACGATCCAATCTTATTTTTTCTCCAGACAAATAGAATCAACTGACATCTCATCACCTTCTACTTTGAGTGATCCTGTAAACGGTTCTTCTTCCTCATTAAACTTGGGCGACTCATACTCAACCGCATGCACTGTCTTTGTTGGGCACCAGCATGCAAAGTGGTCGCGTTTCTTGCAGGTGATGCACTTCTGGCCCTGCGCTGGGCAACCTTTTCCCTCATAGTGCACTAGATTGCAGTTACTGCAACGTCTTTGAGCAACTACTGCAACTTCTGCAAGCTACTCTTCTGCCAGCCTGACTTCTGCCAGCTGGACTTACGTCTGCTGGTATCCCCTTCCTTCTTCTTGCTTAGGCCTTCTGCTGTCATTCCTCTTGTGTCTTGACATGGCATGTACACTTGATGCTGCCGCCTCTGGTTGTAGCTTTTGGAGGCCCTGTTTCGCTATCTCGGCACACTCAAGGATCGCCTCTGCAGATTCTAGGGTCAGGTCTTCTTTAGCTAGCAGCTTCTCACGCTGGACATCACTTCGTAGACCTACTAGGAGCCAATCTCTAATGAGGTCATTCTTTAACTTCTCGTATTTGCAGTCAAGGGCGAGACTTGGCGAGATAGTGACTTGAGCTCTTATCCGCCGTCTGTGCACACTGGTTAAACTTGTACCTGTTCAGGATGATCTTTTCCTTTGGCCTGCTGTATGCGGCAAATTTCTCCGAGACGGTCTTGTATGTCTATGCAGTCTCTCCTCTATCAGCATCGTATGTGAAGTTGTTGTACAGCTTGACACCTTTAGGCCCTATGCAAGACATCATACATGATACCCTAAACTTGTCTTCCTTGTCGTCCTTTCCTTCTGTCAGGGTGAAGTACCAAAACTCACTAGTGATTGAAATACTTCATTGACCTACTAGTGCTTGATACTTTCAGATCCTAGACAGGCTGTTGTAGGAGCAAGTTCACTGGGTGCAAGTGGGTTGCAGAAAATGACCCATAGCATGAATATAACCCAAACCCTTTAATTGTATTTTAGAACTCCAAGCTCATTCATCAATGATGAAATACCATTTGCTCCTAGTTATAGTTTATATGATTCTGGCGGAGGATGGATATATATATCCCAGGCGTGGGACTGGGAAATTGCGAACAAGATTCCGCAAAAAACGGCAGATGATTAGGGGCAGCATAGGCCTTCAATGGGGTCCAGGGCAAAGCCCCTGCCCTTTGAGCTTTTCTTAGTGAATTCTGGCCTCAGGTATGAGCTAAAATGGCTAGATTTACCCAAAATCACTCTCCTTCTTTCAGGTTTTCATTTAGAACCCCCATCCCAATGAAATGTTTCTTTTTGGATTTACATTGATCTCAAGGATATAGTATGAACACAAATACAGCGGAAAAACCCATGTCCAATATAAACACACACAGTATCAAAATGATTGTGAAGGAAATCTCTGCTTGATTAAACTGGTTTTGATTTTGGTCCCATTTGGAATTCTATCGAATCTTCACCAATATTCTAGAAGTCCAACATTTTGCCTTACTTTTAACATGATTTCTGATAAAATACATCAAAAATCAAAACAGATAAATTCAATATCCTAAAAATATACATGACAATAAAGCCCATTATCTCTGGTTGAATGTGGTACCTTTTGCAAATCTATTTTTTTTTTACAGCCTAAGTTATGAGAATTTTTGTATTTCAAGTTAAAAATAACTAGTTTTCAGTCTCCAATATGGTTGCACGGCCTCTAGTGCTAATGTATACCGCCAGAGGGAGGGAGGTATCAGGCATATTGTAATAGTTCTATAGTTTAGGATGTGATGAAATATGCTATCATTAATCTTATTATCCATTTAACCCGAAATCATTAACTGGGTGTTGCATCTATATTCTGTGAATATTTTGTGATTATATATGCAATATTCCCTATTTTATTCCACAAAAACGAAATTTTGCTAATTTAAGAAAATTATGCCTTTGGCATCACCCGCCCCAGCACAGTTGTTGCCATATGGCATCATCTGCCCCAGCACAGTTGATGCCATATGGCATCAACCGGTTTGAATGGGTGAATTGAGATCTCTTGCCTTTGTTTTTAGTAAATTGAGTTATTAGCCTAGCTGGTTTACATTAGTCGTGAACCAACCTGCATGTCTGGTTTACATCATTCATAGGGTAGTTCTTAACAGCCAGATATAATCAACATGATTACACTAGCCTAGAGACAATAGCCAGTGAGCGCTACATTAATATTTAATTCAAATTTTGACTTGTAGTTAATTTTTTTTCCCAGATGAGATCGGAAGTGTACTTCGCCTGTCATCGAAATATTTGTCTTATAATTAAACCAACCCACTACAGCTAGAAACATATTATGGCAATAACCTCATCCATATCAAAGCCAAGGTTATTACAAGGTACAAGTGAAGACTCCAAGTAGCCTCTATAATAAGGACGAAAAGAATAACAGAGCAAGGTGCTTCAAATACATTTTATTTTCTACACGTTATGAATAAATGCACTGACAATATTGCGCATTATGATGGCTGCGTGTTAATAGTGCGTGACCAATCATGATTCACCAGTTAAAATAAATAGCCTTTATATGTAAACACTCTCTACATTTGTCTTATTACAAATATCGTTCACATTACATAGATGTGTGACTGGATGTCCGTCATTACAATATAATACTGCTGACTTAGCATATACTGAGCATATTCCAGTGAGTAACGTATATCGCATGAGCTACAAAAGGAACTTTTTTCGATATTAGGTTTACCTTTTAAATTCTGAGCTTTTTGTGGTAAAGAGAGAAGGGCATGCCTTGTTGACGGAACACATAGTGGACAACTGGTAAGATTCATTATATGTTGAACAATGAAGAAACCAATTTGAT
This sequence comes from Alentia gelatinosa, assembly GCA_950022655.1. Taxonomy (NCBI): domain Eukaryota; kingdom Metazoa; phylum Annelida; class Polychaeta; order Phyllodocida; family Polynoidae; genus Alentia; species Alentia gelatinosa. Next base: position 109,145,075 of record OX465582.1, read on the forward strand.
TTCTGGAGTAGGCATGCAGGCATGATACGGAGGGAAATGCAAACTTGACAAACGAAGTGCAACCATGATCCATTATTAGAGCTTCATCATGAAAGCTTCCTTAAAATGTGGTACGTGCATTATGTAAATGTTGCTCAATAAGAAGATGTCTTTCTGATTACTGCCCCCTGCTAGATTGTGAGCCTCACTGGACAATGTCCAACCAGAGAGATTAAGATCAAGGCCATGAGAGGTTGTGTTAAGTGTAAGATTACTTTCAGTTCTTCCCATCAAGTCCAGTTGTGTTCTCTGTGAACAAGTCCTTGTGTCGCCAGTATCACCAGGGGTCTGTTGAATAAGATATTCTTATGAAAGTATAGGGTACAAGACTACCGTTACCGTTCAATATTCAAACTTGTTTGCTAATATAGTCCTAGCCAACAAAAGATCATCCCTGGGTCTCATTGGCATAAAGAAATGTGTCTTTGTGCACAAGCCTAAATTATTCAACAGGCCCCTGCAATGTTTTATAAAGGTAGCGACAAAACCTACTGGTTACACACAAACAACAACGATGTATCAACACTGGGACGCTTGGTCAGAGGATTCATCAAGCGGAACCATTGACTGCACTCCTTGTGGTCATCTCTGCGAGTCATGGAAATAAATGGGGATTTTCAAAGCAGTATTCATTCTGCTGCCCAGAACATCATGGAAAGAAGAGCTGGTGTAGGCGTCCATCATTCCATCAAAGACACGCACGGTGTGGAAGCGAAAATTATCTTAGCCTGGTATAAACGTCCATAGGCTTAACATTAGGAACTCGTACTCAACAGGCTTGCAAGTACGGTAACTCATACTCAATGGGCGATAAACATATAAATATTCCCAGGCTAAGATAAAATCAGAAACATATACGTGTTTAGTCTGAGCCCCCATTTGCCATCTCGTTTGGAGCACACTCCAAACTCGATGGCAAACAGGGACACAGACCAAACACTCATTGATTTCTTTCTTACTACTCCAAACACTTTGAGTGACAAGCAATGGGGGCACACATGTCTGTGTTTGGTGATCAATGACTTGGTGATAAACACACAATATACCACAGGCTGCTGCTTCAAAAACCGAGTACACCTTGTAGTAAGCCCAACCATGTGACACAACGTGTTATGTACACACACATTTATATATAGATGGCAACTCATGGGATATCAATCTATTTTAAGGGGTGTGCTCCACCAGGCTAGCAATATGGCATGAAAAGTGTTCTGCATGGCTGCACAGTATCCGGTGTTAGCTCAAGTATATAGAGATCGGAGAACTGAAGTAGTTCACAGCCCACTGGTGGTGGCCACACAGCGATGAACCAGGAAGACCTAATAAACTGCCTTTCACTGGTTACCGACCAGTGGCCAGCAGTCACCAGCCAACGGCAGTGACCAGGCCGGTGAGTTGTACACTATAAGCAAGTTGAAAATTGCTGGCCCGGTAGAGCACGCCCTTAAGCCATGTGATAAATGAACAACAATTGATTAGTATCGTTATGAAATATCCTATGAACAGTACACTACTACCCAAGTACACTTACATAATGCCAAATCACTGTGCATTGTCCGAAAAAATCAAAGCCCTTTAATAATGTCTCATATTAAAAGTACAATATCACATCGGCGGGAAAGGTGCGACAGATGAAACATTGCACAACGCATTTTACAACCACTGAAATTACTCTTGATGCACACAACTACCTTCACTTTCACTGAAAATCCTCAAAGAAAAGTCCAAATCTCACCATGAGGACACACTCGCCCAAACCCAAGCCTGAATCTAACCAATGAGCAATGCTGCCACACGGCGCCTACCCTATATTCAGGGGCTACGCTGCCAACGGCTGTTTTCCCAAGAGTTGACTTCTTGCCACAGCATAACCTTTAAGGTGGCAGTTCAATAAATTCACAAAATGAGACACCCAAGAACCTATCTGCACTACTATTTCTGAGCTTAAGTGTTCGGGTGCAACGACTCAGCGTCTTCTTGTTCAACATGACGCCGACTTTGAAAACTATAAACCCCTTTTCATCTATGCACAGCTAGTTACAAATATACTTCTATCATATAGGTTATAGATAATTTCTGCTGGAGTAGCACCGCTAAGAAACCATCAGCCAAGTAAAAGCTCACCGACTAAGTCTAGATAAAGTGGCTGAAACTCCAGCTCTCTCTCTGCACTGTTGAGAATGAGCACACGAATAGGAAATACAATGATCTGGACTAGTATGACCTTGGTCCACAGTCAGTTGGCTCAGTGTATGAATCCAGTAATGATATGGTCGCAGAGCTGAAGGGTTAATGGACAAGAAAGTAGCTAGAAATCACATATTCCCGTCGAGAAACTTGGATGGTGTAAAGGAAAGCTGAGTACACTCTATCATCACCCTGTTTTATGAGCATTGGTTGTCATTTACCTAGAATCATACTCACGTGTTAAACATAGGGGATATTTCAGTAATATTGAAGATTTATTTCATCAGTCATGTATGGACAAATTGAAGAAAAAAGATGAATTATAAGTCCAGTCATACCAATGATAAAAAATCTCTTGTATGTGAATATCCCTTGAAACCATTAGGAAATGAAAGAAATCTGTCAAATGCAGAAAAGGTACCTATTTCCAGGGAATTTAAAGAACTTTGTTTTGCTAAGATAAAGGAGATAAATTTCATTGCCAAAGGTCCGAATGTTATACTGTGGGTTATTAATGCATTGTAATGTATACACGATTGGTCTGAAAATATGGCTGTCAGTTTGATGAATTTTTAGAAATACTGGGCAGATCATCTACAGAATAACATATGAGGAATGATGCGACTTTATATCTTTATGTTCGCCTTTTTCTTATGTAGCTTAACATCCCCCCCAGAGCAGAATGCAACCTCTCTCTAGCTAAGAAGACCTAAAAATGGATGGCAATTTGTGTTTGAATACTTCCAAAAACACTTAAAAACTAGGTTGAAACATGACAGTCTGCATGGGAGCATTATACAACTACTACTATTTGGATTCTACTATGTTGTTGACAAATATCACTGCTTTAGAGATGTGCTTAAGAGTGCTTGACATAAAATCAATATTGCACATTTATTGCTTTTAAATTGAAGGGAAAGAAATTTTTCCCCCATGTCAAATTATTTATGTCCTAACAAAAATACTATATTTCAAAACACAAAGTCAGTGCATGAATGCCCACAACACAATAAAATAACCTTCAGGGTATTCTGCAAAATATCATTAGCTACTTGATTCAGTCTCATTCATAGTTTTACTTCCTTGTGGAGGAGAAAAATCAACTCAAATGCCTCCCATGAACACAAAATATTAGAAGTATATGATGGTCATCTCATGTAGAAGAACACCACAGAAACAACAGTGGCTATTTAAAAAAAATGCACAACCAAATGCCATTCAAATAAATACTGGAAGGAATGCAGACGTCCAACAGTGTGTTGCATGCCTAGCTACGGTCACAACCATATTTCTGATGTTTTTTTACGCCATCGGGCAAAATAGATTCATTTACCCATAACTTAAGAAACATAGTAATTAACATATATTTCTTGATTGTGCTTCAAACATGATTTGAAGTAGATCCATTATGTTTGTATATGTCAGCTGTTTCTCTGGTAACCATATAAATGACCAAACTAAACATAGTGATACACCCAAGACTTATGGAAACTGCCTTCATCAACAGAAGAAATCTTAAAAAACTATCACAAAGTTGTTGCTTAACACGAGTAAAACTATATGATACAAGAAAGACTCTTTTCTAATAATACACAATGGAAGTGAATGGCTACATCTAGATACTGGTTCTGCTATTTCCTTTTAAAGATCTCAAGATACATAGTCCACCAACACTTCCTCCATCAGTCCTTTGTTCATGAAAAAAGGGTAACGGTAAGTTAGAGAAATTAATTTTATCGAGAGTCTCAAGGATAATAATGTTAGTGTCTGATAATCTGGTAAGTAGGCACAATGCATTACATCATATATTTGAATATTCATTCACAACCGAAATACGAAACAATTATAAGTAATTCCTTTACATCCGTACATCCTTATTGACTCTATCCGGTCATTGGTATTCTGTGTGTCAATGATATTTAAGGAAATAATCTATGTACTATAGACTTGAATATTTTGTAGAAGGAACTGCATCGAGATCTGTAGGCACTGAATATATGCCATAGGTTTGCTTTGGGAACAAGTCTAGTTTAGCTTTTATCTCACCCCTATCACTGACTAATTGGCTATTGTTTGTGACAACATCGATCATTCAGTTGAGTATGAGTTCCCAACTTCATGGGGAAAAAATACTAGGGGTGAGATCTATTGTCTCTTTTATATGAAGTGTTATGTTTTTTGGAATTCAACGGCATCTATTGTTACCTAAATTTATCATATCAACCGGCATCAGATAAGTTACAAATCAATGTTCTTGTATGAAGAATAATTCTCTCCTCATCTATAAACCCCCGGTCAGGGAAGGGACAACATTCTATACTCTCATCTAAATAGATCAATTCACAAAGAGCATGCATCCCAACTGAGCTTTATATAACATGTGCAAAGTATGGTGGAATGAGAAAGAAAAGATGAAGTATCCCTAACTTTGAATTTAGTTTCTTTTTACATCATAAATGTTTATATATTTTGTTATAGAACGAGATAAAGTGGGAAGCTGAATTGAGGCTGAAATAAGTTGAAGTGTTACCAACCAAAGTGGGCTTTTGTACCAGCCCACCCTTTAAGTAGCACTCTCACCTGTATATTCAATACTTAAATGAGACAGTTGAGCTAAAAGATCCTATTGCCATCACCACCATTACAAAATTTCTACCAACTTAACCATAAAGTTTCCAACTTTCCTATATCAATTTTTTCTTTGAAAAAAGAGAAGACATCCAAACACTTATTTTACATATATTAGTACCACAGATAATTTCAAATATATCAACATTTTTGTCAAGGTTCTCATGGTAGAATCTGGCTGAGGGAGAAGGGTATTTGCCACATTTGTGTTATCATGATCCTTGTACACTGTCCATGGTACCATTTATATATAGCAAATAGCATAATTAATCCAATTGAAATCAGAATCCCCTTAACAAACATTGTATAGTGGTTACATCTTCTTAAGATAACAATATGGCTCTAATTTTATTCCAGAAGAATTATTTCTGTATGGAACTCATCAAATTTTGTATTAATGTAAACTGGGATATATGGAGGTTTATTTTTGTTTTTTTTTAAATACATGTTTTAGCTGTTAGACTATTTAGCCATTGAGGGCTGTTATGTATTTGGGTAAAGGTAAAAAAATGTCCAACCCAACCACAGGAAAGAAAAAATTAACCTACCATAATGTATTTTGGATAAGACACCTAAATATGTAGTATAGTTATGCTTCTGCAAGTCGCTGGAAATACTAAATGATCACAATGAAGTGACAACGGCAGATAACTCTCCAAACACGGTGCAAACAACATTATTCTTCACCATTATCACAAAGGTAGTCGATCATACAACAAACAGTGTTTTAAATGAGTGGAGGTGAAACTCTATACATCATACAGAGAAGTGTGGCATGTGGTTCTAGCTTCCTGATGTAACCAGAGTAGTTATCCTCTGCGACAACTTACTGTAAATGAACCACGCTGGTTCTCAGGCTTCCCACGTCCCATACGATTAGTGCAGGTACAGTGTTCTGGGAGTTTTGAAGGACTCTGAGCATGCTGGGAGGCCGCACCTCACCCATCCTGTACAATTAGTGCAGGTATAGTACTCTGGATGTTTTGAGAGACTTTAACGGGCGTTGTAATGTTAAAGTGTTAGATGTGTACATACCAGGGGTCTATTGAATAACATAAGCCTATGAAAGTATAGGGTACAAGGAGACCTTGTATAAGTGTTACCGTTTTATAATATTCAAGCTCATTTGTGAAGACAGTCCTATGACAGCAGAATAAAATTGACCCACATTGTCCCTGGGTCTCATTGGCATACAGAAAAGTGTCTTCATCTAGAAGCCTAAATTATTCAATGGGCCCCAGGGTCACCAAGCTCTCAATACCTCAAAAGGCCTGGGAACTACCTACTTGCTGAGCCCACCAGCCAATGACTGGGGAAGCAGTATACAAGACCTTGACCCTTGAATCTGTTCCACTGAAGCACTGTACCTCAGGTAATCATAGGCACATAGATAATGGGGGAACCAGCGTGTAAAGGGGCTATCCATAAAGTATGTATGCAAAAGTTCAGAAATTTTGACCCCCCCACCACCCCCACTCTCAACCTTGTATGCAATAGAATAAAGAAGGAGCATATACAAAATTTTAGAAAATTGTTACCACCCCCCATCCCCCCTAGTGTGTACATACTTTATGGATCGCCCCAAATGAACTTGTTCTACATGGATTGATGGTGGGACTACATTAAGTCGGTGTTCACACAATATCACAAACTGATGCCCTTAATACAGTGTGCTGAGAGGTGCCGGTCTCACGGCCCATACACAGTGCTCATATACGATGCGGGGAGTGATGTCAAATGCAAAAATGGCAAATAGATGGCGGGTTTGTTTTGTGTTGTGTGTTTTTTTGTTCAAGTTGTTCAACATCCATAGAAATAATTGCAGACCCCTAAGTTTGCATATTTGCTGCTAGGTGATGCTGCTTTCAATAAGCACTCAGAGTTACATGACTTGACATGGTCATCGCAAATACCTCCAAAACTCATATATAAATACTATATAAATAAATATAAATTGACTTCAAATCTATACCTTCATGTTTGTCTATCCTAGCTCTAGGTAAGCTCTCATTACACTATTGCAGACTACGTCGGAAGGAAAGTCGCTACCGCTACAGACCTAGTAGCACCACAACTGTAAAGAAACCTATCCCAAGGGGATTGGTCAACCAGCAACCAATCAGAAAACAGAACTCTCTCTTCTTTCTTTAAAGCCCATATTGGCTATGGCAAAAAATAAAGTAATAATGATAAAGAAATATATAATAAACACAATCTTTTAAAAAAAAATAGGTCAAATAATATATCATCATCATCATAGATGAATACAAAGTGTTCAAAAGTTGAAACAATACAGAACATAGTGATTTAAACTATTTTGACGCTGCTTCTGCAGTTCTTGTCCCTCAGGCAGGAGTCAGGATTGGTTCTATCAAAAACCTCATTTATTTCTCCACTGTTCTGGGAGGTGTTTTATTGTCGTTACAATTGTTGATAGTGATCGTTTAGTGACCATTTAGAGGTCAACCCGTTCTATAGATAAAAGACCAGTCTCAGTTCATGGTCACTGTTTTGCATTCCATAGTCATGATCATTTGGAGACCTTTTAGTCCAAATGATTTCATAAATGGTGACAGGGTCAGAGTCGTCATATAGGTCTGATATCCATACCAAAACCTATGAAGATTAAAAGATACTTCTTACCTGTAAGTCAAACCTTTATCCCAAATTTCATAAATTTCACTACTTTGATATACATGTGAGGCAGAGTTTTGTTTTTAATTGGCTTTTGTTAAAGTTGAAATAGCCTGTAGTGCAGCCAACTCTCACCAGATGGTGTCATGCTTGCCTCACTGCTGGTAACTGGCATGTTTACATACATTTCCATTGAATGTTTTGACATGATCACTATCAGTGATCAAACCGACAGCGCTCATTTCAACCCCCCAGTGATCAGCTCTTTGGAACGCATTGCAATGACAATCACGCAAACTATCTTCCAATCAGTCTCTCTTTGTCCATGAGCACTGATAAAGACGTCGCTGTCTATAAAACACCTCCCGGGTGTCGTTTGAATTCACCCCCTTGACAAAGCAGTTGTTTTCCTTGTCGCAGCTGGTCGTTTAAAACGAATGGGCAAAGCTCTGACGGAGTGATCAAAGCAAACAGAGGGAACGACTAGGAGAGCCTACAGGAATTCACAGTCATCAGGTGGCTATGTTGGATGAGGGCGAGGTCTCGCACCGGAGGAACTTGCGCCTTGTGCGGCCACAGAAGCCGAGGCAGCCCCTGTCCACATCATCACTGCCCCGCCTCATGTGTGTCCGTGTGGACCTCTCCCGCTGGAGGTCCACCAGACACTTCTCGTAGTAGTCCAGCTCCTTCAGGTACCTGCGATAAGCACAGAACAGTCAATCACACTACAAGTGAGAATGTGGTTACTGAGCCTGCCATAAATTGTTACTCACTCCCAAACTCGAAAATATGCCCTTCCCACCTAGAGGCATCAGGTGTCCACCAAACATGCTTATAAACCCAAAAGAGTGTTCAAAGGCCCACTTTGCACATCGAAGGTGTGTGCTATGTTTGTAGGCATTCGACAAAAGTTGATTTATCAGGTTTTATGAGCCACCGCTAATTACACCCCCATGCAGCCACTGCAGCCCAATGAAACAACCCCTTAAACCATTTTCAAAAAGGATGAAGAGAGGTAGAAGAAGGTTGAATAAGTTACCAGACAGGCGGCCAGCGTCGCTTTGCCAGGTAGATTTGGTTGTCGGGTTTGAGTGTCTGTAGAAGCTTGCTACTCTTTTTGTACAAGCCCTGGTAGTTGGTACAGAGAAACCAGAGGCACCAGTCTCCCAGCTGGTTGGCATTGTGTAACTGAAAAAGAGGAACACCCAAATCTCACACCACACTAATCAACATTTTATACTCTCACTGGCAAGGCTTAGAAATATAACATTTCACAGTTTGAGTCTGATCCAAGATTTTTTGCAAGTGACTTGAACAGAGATTCTAAAAAGGTAGTATTTCACATAGTAAAGCCCATGTCCTTTTCTGCGAACTATCAGAGGATATAGCACATTTATAGTACTATATATTTATGTTTTAAGAAACATAGGTCACAATCCTTATTTTTATTTGAAGAATTGAAGAAAACTTTATTTTTCAGTATATATACTATACGAATCAGGCAAATGCAAGTGCAAATTGGCCTAATTTACCAATTGGGTTAGGTCAAACTCAATGATATGTTGTAAATCACTTATTTGGTATTAGAATAAGCCAAAGGAACCAGTTTGAATTGATAATTGTCAGTATTTGAAAATCACCAGGTGGCACCACTATGTATGTAGGATATGTGTTTAAGACATCTCTTTTCTCTCTTTGATTTCCTTTCCCCTTAAGACATCACTTTTCAACTTACTTTCCCTGCAAGACATCGAGACACTTACAAGGAGGGCCTTAACAAAGCCATCAAGCTTTAATTCCCTTTCATTTAAGACAAACATAACACTCAGTTCCACTTTGTGATATCATTCTGCAAAGAAAACTCTTGCCATATAACATAGAAATTATGTGATATTTCTTGATAAACTTCCTTTCACTTTAAGACAGCTGGATAGTAGAGTGCACATTCCAATGCCAATTCCCCTTAACTTAATAACCTTTTATGACAAAACAACAGTGGGGTGGGGAACATACCAACACTCTCTCGGTTCCTTCACCTTTAAGACAGGAGTGGAGTGGGAGACCTACCTGCGCAGGTTCTAGCAGCATGAGAACGTCCTCGATCATCTCTTGCGTGGGTGCGCCCTCGGCCTCGGACAGTTCGCGGATCACGTATTGCTCTGTGAGCGCCAACAGCCTTGGCAGACACAGCCTGCAGAAACACACACAGGGATGTCAGTTGGGGTCAAGGAAAAAAGAGGAAATATTTTTCATGTGGAATATATACTGCTTCAGAGACACAGAGAAAGCATGGAAAACACACCAAAGTTGGTCATGGAATGGGGCTGAGGTGTGTGGGGAGGTTCAAACCAGTGTTTTATTGTCATGAATTAGGCTTTATTTATATCATCCTGGTAAATACAAGAAAAGATTATTTCATTAACTGGAAATGAAAATAAAGATTCATTGGAAAACTACCATCTCTGTAACAGGGCTGTAAGAACCCCTTCAACAAAATCCCTCAAGTCACTTGAATGAGAACTGAAAAACCCGAGCTGGTCTTAGAGAAGGTTGGGGGGCTGGGCTGGTCTAATAGAAGGTTGGGAGGGGCTGGTCTTAGACAGAGAGGGTTGGGAGGGGCTGGGCTGGTCTTAGAGAAGGTTGGGAGGGGCTGGGCTGGTCTTATACAGAAGGTTGGGAGGGGCTGGTTTTAGACAGAGAAGGTTGGGAGGGGCTGGGCTGGTCTTAAAGAAGGTTGGGAGGGGCTGGGCTGGTCTTAGACAGAGAAGGTTGGGAGGGGCTGGGCTGGTCTTAGAGAAGGTTGGGAGGGGCTGGTTTTAGACAGAGAAGGTTGGGAGGGGCTGGGCTGGTCTTAGAGAAGGTTGGGAGGGGCTGGGCTGGTCTTATACAGAAGGTTGGGAGGGGCTGGTTTTAGACAGAGAAGGTTGGGAGGGGCTGGGCTGGTCTTAGAGAAGGTTGGGAGGGCTGGGCTGGTCTTAGAGAAGGTTGGGAGGGGCTGGGCTGGTCTTAGAGATGGTTGTGAGGGGCTGGGCTGGTCTTAGAGATGGTTGGGGGGGCTGGGCTGGTCTTAGAGATGGTTGGGGGGGCTGGGCTGGTCTTAGACAGAGAAGGCTGGGAGGGGCTGGGCTGGTCTTAGAGATGGTTTGGAGGGGCTGGGCTGGTCTTAGAGAAGGTTGGGAGGGGCTGGGCTGGTCTTAGAGAAGGTTGGGAGGGGCTGGGCTGGTCTTAGACAAGGTTGGGAGGGGGCTGGGCTGGTTTTAGAGAAGGTTGGGAGGGGCTGGGCTGGTCTTAGACAGAGAGGGTTTGGAGGGGCTGGGCTCGTCTTAGAGATGGTTGGGAGGGGCTGGTCTTAGAGAAGGTTGGGAGGGGCTGGGCTGGTCTTAGAAAGAGAAGGTTGGGAGGGGGCTGGGCTGGTTTTAGAGAAGGTTGGGAGGGGCTGGTCTTAGAGATGGTTGGGAGGGGCTGGGCTGGTTTTAGACAGAGAAGATTGGGAGGGGCTGGGCTGGTTTTAGAGAAGGTTGGGAGGGGCTGGGCTGGTCTTAGAGAAGGTTGGGAGGGGCTGGGCTGGTTTTAGACAGAATGTTGGGAGGGGCTGGTCTTAGAGAAGGTTGGGAGGGGCTGGGCTGGTTTTAGACAGAGAAGGTTTGCAGGGGCTGGGCTGGTCGTAGAGAAGGTTGGGAGGGGCTGGGCTGGTCTTATACAGAAGGTTGGGGGGGCTGGGCTGGTCTTAGACAGAGAGGGTTTGGAGGGGCTGGGCTGGTCTTAGAGATGGTTGGGAGGGGCTGGGCTGGTCTTAGAGAAGGTTGGGAGGGGCTGGGCTGGTTTTAGACAGAATGTTGGGAGGGGCTGGGCTGGTCTTAGACAGAGAGGGTTTGGAGGGGCTGGGCTGGTCTTAGAGATGGTTGGGAGGGGCTGGGCTGGTCTTAGAGATGGTTGGGAGGGGCTGGGCTGGTCTTAGACAGAGAAGGTTGGGAGGGGGCTGGGCTGGTCTTAGAGAGAGAAGGTTGGGAGGGGCTGGGCTGGTCTTAGAGATGGTTGGGAGGGGCTGGGCTGGTCTTAGACAGAGAAGGTTGGGAGGGGCTGGGCTGGTCTTAGACAGAGAAGGTTGGGAGGGGCTGGGCTGGTCGTAGAGAAGGTTGGGAGGGGGCTGGGCTGGTCTTAGAGAGAGAAGGTTGGGGGGGCTGGGCTGGTTTTAGACAGAGGGTTTGCAGGGGCTGGGCTGGTCTTAGAGAGGGTTTGGAGGGGCTGGGCTGGTCTTAGAGATGGTTGGGAGGGGCTGGGCTGGACTTAGACAGAGAGGGTTTGGAGGGGCTGGGCTGGTCGTAGAGAAGGTTGGGAGGGGCTGGTCAGGTCTTAGACAGAGAAGGTTAGGAGGGGCTGGGCTGGTCTTAGACAGAGAAGGTTGGGAGGGGCTGGGCTGGTCTTAGAGAGGGTTGGGAGGGGCTGGGCTGGTCTTAGACAGAGATGGTTGGGAGGGGCTCGGCTGGTCTTAGAGAAGGTTGGGAGGGGCGGGGCTGGTCTTAGACAGAGATGGTTGGGAGGGGCTTGGCTGGTCTTAGAGAGGGTTGGGAGGGGCTGGGCTGGACTTAGACAGAGAAGGTTGGGAGGGGCTGGGCTGGTCTTAGACAGAGATGGTTGGGAGGGGCTGGGCTGGTCTTAGACAGAGATGGTTGGGAGGGGCTGGGCTGGTCTTAGAGAGGGTTGGGAGGGGCTGGGCTGGTCTTAGACAGAGATGGTTGGGAGGGGCTGGGCTGGTCGTAGAGAAGGTTGGGAGGGGCTGGGCTGGTCTTAGAGATGGTTGGGAGGGGCTGGGCTGGTCGTAGAGGGGGCTGAGCTGCTCACCTGTTGGCGAGCTCGATCAGCTCAATACAGTCGACGTCCATCTGCTCCGGGCACAACCCCGTGTAGAGGTACTCCTTCAGTGCGACGAACGTGTCCAGCGTTACCCCAGGGAAGTGTATCTGAAAAAAAAAACACATCTGTATTTACAACGTGTTTAACAAATTGATGTATATACAAGGGACAGACTTAGTTATAATGATCTATTTACAATGTGTTTAGCACATTGATGTATATACAAGTGACAGACTTAGTTATAATGATCTATTTATAATGTGTTTAGCTCATTGATGTATATACAAGGGACAGACTTAGTTATAATGATCTATTTACAATGTGTTTAGCTCATTGATGTATATACAAGGGACAGACTTAGTTATAATGATCTATTTATAATGTGTTTAGCTCATTGATGTATATACAAGGGACAGACTTAGTTATAATGATCTATTCATAATATGTTTAACATATTGATGTATATACAAGGGACAGATCTAGTTGTCCTGATCTATTTACAATGTGTTTAGCACATTGATGTATATACAAGGGAAAGACTTAGTTATAATGATCTATTTACAATGTGTTTAGCATATTGATGTACAGTAGAACCCAACGTATGTCATATAATAATATGTTTAGCCTGTAATTACCCAGGTAACTTTTTCTTGATTGACTTATACCATACTGAAATAAATTGTCTTGGCCTCTGGAGCCCACCGAAAATAGGGTATCCACACCCTTGTGGACGCTCCAGATAAAATAAAAGCTTAAAAAAAAACACACACAAAAAACGTAACGGACACCCTCCATTCTGGGCCAAATGTCCACTTCTGGGGGTGCTCTCTTACACGGGGTCAGAATAAACATCTAATATTGGGATCTGCTCCAAGTGAAAGTGTCCATTAATGCGGGGTATCCGCTCACACAGGGTGTCCATTAGCAACTCCGAGCTACTCCCATAAGGACGGGTGCTGGTAGCAGTTTGTCCCGCTAGAGGACGGGCATATAATGGTTAAAACTCATAATTAATAATTAGTACATATGGGACATATAGTAGAACCCCGCCTAATGGACACCCCGCGTAAGCGTACACCCCGGGTTAACGGACACCTTTGCTCGGAACGGTTCCCTCTATTAGATGTTCATTTTAACCTCGTGTAAGCGGACACCCCGCATAAGCGGGCACTTTGGCCAGGAACGAAGTGTGTCCACTTACGCGGGGTTCTACTGTACTTAGTTATCCTGATCTATTTACAATGTGTTTAGCACATATATGTATTCACATGGGACATACTCAGTTATCCTGATCTATTTACAATAGCCCAACCATATTGTGGACTTCTGGTTTGCATGTGTGAGGTCTGTTTATGTCCTTGAAAATGAACCTATGAATTGAACCTATATTCAATTTACCACGCAACTCATTTACTATCTCTAATGCCACCTTGTCTACTATTATTACCAAATTACCCTGGAAAATGTTGATGGAAAAGATTTTTGAAAAAAAAGGGAAAATTCTCATCTTCTCATCTTTTATTCTCATCTCTATACCAATGTTGTAAAAATGAATAAAAAAGACGTACCACTTTGGCTGAGCTCTCCCTGAAATTATAGCTGAACATGCCGAGCATAACGTCACAGCGTGCGGTGAGAAGAGCCTTGTGAGCGGGAACTACCCCGTCCTCCACCTGGAACGTCACGTCTGAAACAACCGCAGGGAGGTCAGTTAGGATTAAAGAAGATACCAACAAGTTTAGGTCAAAGTCATCGTTCTCTATGAGTTTGATGCAGAGTGATATGAACAAGGCGACAGCCGAGTGAATATCACGTAGTGTTCAAATGAGTTGGAGAATAATGACTGACCAAAACGAGTTGTTTTCTGTATTTATCGCAAAAAGTGCAGAGATGTTATCTTAGCCTGGTATAAATGTCAATGGGCTTAACATTAGGAACTCATCCTGCCCCTAATAAAAAACGCCATAGGCTTAATATTGGATCACTGTATTGGGGCGAGCGTGCAGTAAAGTGTTATTTATTCCATGAGGGTAATAAAAAAAAAAGATGAATCAGCGGCCAGAACGTGATTGCCATCACACTAATGCAGTCTATGAATCGTTGACAACTTTTGGCCTTACTTGCCCGCAATTTGGCAGCCACAAACTTTACCTGCTCGACCAACGTTAAGGAACTAAAATGGCTAATTAGTATTTCAAAGCCGTAGGATAAATGTCAGTTCCATTTAAAGAAGAAACCAACAAGTTTTGGTCAAAGTCATCGTTCTCTACGAGTTTGATGCAGAATGATATGAATGAGGCAAGAACCGAGTGAATATCACGTAGTGTTCATCGAGTTGGAGAACAATGACTTTGACCAAAACGAGATGCTTTCTGTATTTATCTCACCCCTGTACACACTACTTACTTTCATACGAGTCTAAAATATATACATGTACAATGATGCTGTGGAGTGGTAAATATTCAATTAATTATCCATAATTATAGGTATATAATACATGAAACCATAATTACCTCGTTGGGACGTCCTATCCTACCTTGTTTCCTTCCATAAGAATACTAAACTCGCTCTACGACCTCGTTTAATATTTTCATAGAAAGAAACGCGGTATAAGAGAACATCCCAACATGGTGAGTACGTTTCACTATAGCACCATGGACAGAGTGCCCATGCATGTACGAATAAACTAGTCTTATCAAGAAATTATGATATTGTATTAACCTGGGGCGATATGTAATTATTATCAACACTGTGTTGTGTTATTGTCCGAATATAGAATCGGGGATGTCAGTTGGGGTCATGAAGAATAGAAGGAACAATTTTCCAATAAGAATTTACTGCCTCAAGGAGAAAATATGGGTAACACATCGTCGTTGACCATGGACTGGGAGATATGTGGGGGATGTTGAACCACTTTTATTTACGTAAATTAGGCTCAATTTATTCTCTCACAAGAAAAGGGAATTTCATAAACTGAAAATGATTTCCTTGGAAAATAGGAAAACTGCCATCTCAGTAAAGAATATTGCTTGGAAGAACGATATTGTATTATCAAAGACAATAAAATACTTTGAACAAAATGATGAATAAAATAACACCAGATGGCGCCAGCATCGATTTACGCAGTACCGTTAAAGGCATATCTTACAATACACAGTGGCACCCCCATGGTAATTCTTTTTAATATTGCTAATTATCAGTCAAAACTGGTTCTTTCTAAATCTAAAGGAGTAAATTTAGAGTTTTGTCGATTTTTTTTTTCAATCTTAGTATGTAAAATAAGCCAATTTACATTTCCTTGATTTGCATATGAAATATATATTGAAAAATGAGGTTTTCTTCAGTTCTTTCAAAAACAAGACTATGACCTATGAATTTTTTAAATTTTAAATGTGCAATACTACTATGTTCTCTGAAAGTTTTAGAAAAAAAATGACACAGGTTTTACTATGTGAAAAGCCTTTTGGAACTTCTATATATTCTATTATAAAATTATTATAATATTGATCTCTAAATCAAAAACTAGTACGATGACCGCGAATTTCAGATATACATGTATTCTACAACGCTTAGAGATCACCATATCAAATGTTCAGGAAAATGACATGGGTTTTAATTTTCAAGCAAAAATGTCCAATAATATCTGAGCAAATACAAGGATATTGCCTAGTGTCAACAACAAGGGAAATCCGACCAGGCAGATCAAAATCATGGTAATGTTGTATTCATCATTCAGCATTCCAAATATAAGTTACCAAAGGAAAGCCAAATAACCACTGATCTTCTCACGCACTACTTTACACGATAGGGACTTCTTTTTCCCATATCCTACTGATTATGATACGGTTTTCCGTATTCTACTCAGTACCGACCTGTAGGCTGCATAGGTTTAGTATAGTGACTCCGTATTAGGTGGATAATCCTCTTAAGTAGGGTACGGAAGGCCGTATCCTACTCAGTAGCAACCTGTACACTCCATAGGTTTAGTATAGAGACTCCGTATTAAATGGATGGTAAAAATGTTTGTTCTAACACTTACCCGCAAGCACTGAGCGCTTGATGGTGAACTCCCGTAGCCTCTCAAGCCGTTGCTCCAAGAATCTATCCTGTATGGCCTTGTTGAGGTAGCCTTCCCCGTTGATGATGTTGGTGATCATGACCACCAGATCCTGGAGGCCGAAGAGGAAGGCGGCGCGGCGGATGTCCTGCAGGAGGTCGTTGGCCTGCGGGGCTCGGCCGGTGTAGAGGAAGGTCAGGATGTACTCGAATGCTGCGGGGCTGATCTCCTCGTTAAGGGTGACCACCGTCTGCAAGATCCTCGTGCCCGGGGTGAACACGTCTTCGCAGTACTGCAGCTGGAGGGTACGGAAGGCAGGATGGTTCAAGGTCATCTGTGGGAAACAGCCAGGGTCACGCTGTACCTCCTCAGCGTCCCCGCTGGATGTCTCCACCTCCTCAAAGTCTAGGAGTTTGGTCGTGTCTGACTGCTGCTTCCCACTGTCCTTCAGCGCATGCGCGTTGTCCACCTTGTTGCTTCCGGTGGCGTTGCCGTTGACGCTGTTGGCTCGGTGAAGGCGCGAGGCCGAGCTGGACTTGGGCAGCTCGGTCGGCGGGCTCGAGAGATCTGAGAGGAAGAGCTCTTCGAAGATGGACGAGGCGGCCAGGAGGCAAACCTTGTGCGCCTGGATGCACACGCCTCGGGCCACGAAGATAACATCGCAGAAGGCCTGGTTCTGGAGCAAGCTGTCAAGATCGTGCTCTTGGTCGCTCGGCGGTTCGCGGAAGGTCGGTGCTTTGGGTTTCGGGGGTAAGAAGGGCTCCTGGCACAGCGGACGGGAGATGCGCTTGAGGTTGCCAAGAATGTTCCAGAAGTGCTTCTCGCGCTTGTTGATGAGTGCACTCCGGATGACATTGGTGAAGACATCTTCGATGCCATACTGTTCGAGCACGCTTGTCTCGTAATATGCAGCGTCAATCTCATTGGAGACGCTGCGCCCCATCTCAGGAGTTACAATGTCCGATTCATGAATCTCTCTGAGGTCAAAGATTACACATCATCAATGAATATTTATAGGGAAACATTCAATTTAAAAAAATAAATAGAAAATGGTTAATTAAAGTTTTTTTCATTTTAGATAATCTTTTCTTTAGCATATATAGGAGATAACCACAAAACGACAAATTCATCTAGTCTGTCTTAATTTGCATATATTTTGTGATACTTCCCTCGATTAATTAAAGATTTTATTCGATTAAAATTAGAATATAAGACTTTCCTAAATAAAAAATCGAATTTAGACTTTTTACGAATGAAAACCATTCTTAGAATATCTTATTTATACTAAAGAAGAAACCAACAAGTTTTAGTCAAAGTTGTCGTTCTCCACGAGTTTGATGCAAGAGTTACACAAGAAACACAAATTTTACAAACTGAAAATGAAAACAAGCAGATATAACCCTGTTTCTGTATAAAGGGGTGATTCCACCAGGACGTGCAATATATCCCAATCATGGCTAATTTGTTGACTCGCTAGGTCGGGATGAATTGTGTGAGAATATCTGGTTGAATCGCGGCAGTGGAATAGCTCCCTTACGGCGATAATATGGGCTACACACATAAGGATAAGTGCATGACCAGATCTTACAAGATTTTATATCCCGAGTCATCAAGATGCAGCAAGATGCTACAAGACACAGCCCGACCTTGCGAGACAAAAAACATCGTGATGGTGGAATCAGCCCTTAATGCTAGCTGATTTCGACATGGGGACGCACCTGAAGAAGGGTCCCTTGTCGATCTTGATGAAGTCCTCGTCCATGTACATGTAGCGGAGGTCGGCCTGACAGCCGCACAGGATGACGGGCACGCCGGGGCACGAGCGCTGGATCTCAGGCCACCAGTGGTTGACGATGTTCTGTAGAGTCCGCGGGCGTACCACCGAAAAGCAGGCCAAGATCACGTCAGCCCTGCAACAAATACACAACATTACCCTCATATTACCACCGAAAAGCAGGCCAAGATCACGTCAACCCTGCAACAAATACACAACATTACCCTCATATTACCACCGAGAAGCAGGCACGGATCACGTCAGCCCTGCAACAAATACACAACATTACCCTCATATTACCACCGAGAAGCTGGCACGATCACAGTCAGCCCTGCAACAAATACACAACATTACCCTCATATTACCACCGAAAAGCAGGCCAAGATCACATCAGCCCTGCAACAAATACACAACATTACCCTCATATTACCACCGAAAAGCAGGCTACAATCACGTCGGCCCTGCAACAAATACACAACATTACCCTCATATTACCACCGAAAAGCAGGCCAAGATCACGTCAACCTTGCAACAAATACACAACATTACCCTCATATTACCGCCGAAAAGCAGGCCAAGATCACGTCAGCCCTGCAACAAATACACAACATTACCCTCATATTACCACCGAGAAGCAGGCACGATCAAATCAGCCCTGCAACAAATACACAACATTACCCTCATATTACTACCGAAAAGCAGGCCAAGATCACATCAACCCTGCAACAAATACACAACATTACCCTCATATTACTACCGAAAATCAGGCCAAGATCACGTCAACCCTGCAAGGATAGTACGTGCCTCGTCAGATTACCCCACAACTAACACTTCTTGGCATATGTTCAGTGGTTATGGATCTCATGCAGTTCAGAATTTATCTCACCCTTATCACTGACTAATTGGCTAACGTTCCTGACATCACCATTGGCGATTTTGCTTAAAAAAATAATACTCCATGAGGGTTGAGTACGAGTTTTAAATGTTAAGTCTATGGGGGTCGGGGATACCAGGGGTGAGATAAGGTAAAAAGGATAAAGATTATGTACTTTCAGTTACCCACGAAATATTCGTTGCAGCTTAGTTCTATGAATTGCTGCTGTAGCTACTGTAGCTGCAATCGAAATAATTGCATATCATGAGAATTTATCAAACTAAAATATGCAAACTTCTTCAGTATTTGACATTGCAGACCAGGATCACGTCAGCTCTGCAACCACAGCCTCGTCAGATTACACCGCAACTAACACTTCATGGCATATATTCAGCGGCTATGGATCTCGTGCAGTTCAGAATTTATCTCACCCATATCACTGACTATAGCAGAAACCTTTGTTTTGTGTGGGAACTTTTCTGGCATAAATCGGTACCCCGATTTGTGTCAATCGGTCCCCGATTTTATCCAAAATAAAATTTCGAGACAAAAATACCAGGGATGACTCCGCATTTACTCTGACCTATAAATCCACACGAATGATGGCACCACATGCTGTCACCACTCTGTGGGTCATCTCTTAATGTACTGACTGCTTCCCTTATCTCTATTGGCATCGATACTATGTTGAGTGTATGCCATCTGCGCCTAAATGCTTTCACCGATAAGGAGCCCTGGTGGAGTACACTCAATTAGCCTGAGGGGTCAAGGAGAGGCGAGGTGTCAGTGTCTGCCGTTTGTAGTGAGTGTCAGGGAGAGGCGAAGTGTCAGTGTCTGCCGTTTGTAGTGAGTGTCAGGGAGAGGCGAGGTGACAGTGTCTGCCGTTTGTAGTGAGTGTCAGGGAGAGGCGAAGTGTCAGTGTCTGCCGTTTGTAGTGAGTGTCAGGGAGAGGCGAAGTGTCAGTGTCTGCCGTTTGTAGTGAGTGTCAGGGAGAGGCGAAGTGTCAGTGTCTGCCGTTTGTAGTGAGTGTCAGGGAGAGGCGAGGTGTCAGTGTCTGCCGTTTGTAGTGAGTGTCAGAGAGAGGCGAAGTGTCAGTGTCTGCCGTTTGTAGTGAGTGTCAGGGAGAGGCGAGGTGTCAGTGTCTGCCGTTTGTAGTGAGTGTCAGGGAGAGGCGAGGTGTCAGTGTCTGCCGTTTGTAGTGAGTGTCAGGGAGAGGCGAGGTGTCAGTGTCTGCCATTTGTAGTGAGTGTCAGGGAGAGGCGAGGTGTCAGTGTCTGCCGTTTGTAGTAAGTGTCAGGGAGAGGCGAGGTGTCAGTGTCTGCAGTTTGTAGTAAGTGTCCTCTTCACTGTCTCAACACCCCTCAAGTGTGGTCTTTTAGTTTCTCACCACTGGATACCGCAGAAGGATGGGTCATTAAAGGCATATCCTACAATTCACGGTGGCGCCACCTGGTGATTTTTATATATTGTCAATTATAAGTCAAAATTGGTTTTTTGTGATTCGTTCTAATTCTAAATGAGTAAACTTAACGTTTTGTCCAGTTTATCCAATCTTAATAGTTAAAATAGGCAAATTTACTTTTGCTTTTTTTACATGGTAACTCCCCAGTGATTTCAGGGATATTCAGGGATTCTCATTCATGTTTTATATATTGGTAGCTTGTCAGGGAAAACCCTGAAGATCATGAAAATAATTACGCACACATTTACAGGGAAATCAGATATATGGGTCTCTAGAAATAATATGAATGTGTTTTCTATGGACACTTTGTATTAGGTGGATATAACTATATGCTCCGGGTATGGTGATACACACTCCCTGTGTGTTTTCTATGGATATTTTGTATTAGGTGGGTATAACTGTATGCTCCGGGTATGGTGATACACACTCCCTATATGGACACTTTGTATTAGGTGGATAAAAAAGAGAAGTAGATGCTACTCACCGCCCATAGGCGAACCTGCGATCTTTGTCGTGATATCCGAACGTGTCCCAGAGTCGCAGGGAGACGCTGGGTACGTTGTCGATCGTCGTCCACGACTGTAGCAATACCTGACAAAAGATAAACCATCCCGTATAGCCATCTAGTCAATGTGTTACCATATTCTGTAGCAATACCTGACAAAAGATAAACCATCCCATAAAGCCATCTAGTCAATGTGTTACCATATTCTGTAGCAATACCTGACAAAAGATAAACCATCCCGTATAGCCATCTAGTCAATGTGTTACCATATTCTGTAGCAATACCTGACAAAAGATAAACCATCCCGTATAGCCATCTAGTCAATGTGTTACCATATTCTGTAGCAATACCTGACAAAAGATAAACCATCCCGTATAGCCATCTAGTCAATGTGTTACCATATTCTGTAGCAATACCGACAAAAGATAAACCATCCCATAAAGCCATCTAGTCAATGTGTTACCATATTCTGTAGCAATACCGACAAAAGATAAACCATCCCATAAAGCCATCTAGTCAATGTGTTACCATATTCTGTAGCAATACCGACAAAAGATAAACCATCCCATAAAGCCATCTAGTCAATGTGTTACCATATTCTGTAGCAATACCGACAAAAGATAAACCATCCCATAAAGCCATCTAGTCAATGTGTTACCATATTCTGTAGCAATACCTGACAAAAGATAAACCATCCCATAAAGCCATCTAGTCAATGTGTTACCATATTCTGTAGCAATACCGACAAAAGATAAACCATCCCATAAAGCCATCTAGTCAATGTGTTACCATATTCTGTAGCAATACCTGACAAAAGATAAACCATCCCATAAAGCCATCTAGTCAATGTGTTACCATATTCTGTAGCAATACCTGACAAAAGATAAACCATCCCATAAAGCCTACTGGTCAATGAGTTACCATATTCTGTAGCAATACCTGACAAAAGATAAACCATCGCGTAAAGACATCTGGTCAATGTGTTACCATATTCTGTAGCAATACCTGACAAAAGATAAACCATCCCATAAAGCCATCTAGTCAATGTGTTACCATATTCTGTAGCAATACCTGACAAAAGATAAACCATCCCATAAAGCCTACTGGTCAATGAGTTACCATATTCTGTAGCAATACCGACAAAAGATAAACCATCCCTTAAAGCCATCTAGTCAATGTGTTACCATATTCTGTAGCAATACCGACAAAAGATAAACCATCCCGTAAAGCTATCTGGTCAACAAGTTACCATATTCTGTAGCAATACCGACAAAAGATAAACCATCCCGTAAAGCCATCTAGTCAATGTGTTACCATATTCTGTAGCAATACCGACAAAAGATAAACCATCCCGTAAAGACATCTGGTCAACAAGTTACCATATTCTGTAGCAATAGGCCTACCTGACAAAAGATAAACCAATAGATTGTCTGCCCTTTCATATGGCACCAAGATTGTTTTGTTAAGTAAAGGGTTACCATAGTTACCAGGCAAGTCTTTTGGGTACTAGATTACAAACAAAGCACTATCCTCCCAGTTCTGGTGCCACTTGGCACTTATTAATCTCTGCTTCAACTCAATGACGTCATATAGACGAACAAGAAATGAAAATACATTTGGGATTCAAAAAAGTGTGACTGCCAAAAGTTATGAAAGTCAAAAAACTTATATGTTAGGAATTGGGGACAACTGGATTTGTTAAATGAGCTTGACAACCAATTCAGCTGTTTCTTTTTCAGCTTTAAACGTCTTTATAATGTGAATCCATAGTTGATTAGATTGCCCCTTCCAGTGAGCACAAGGGTCTTGTTAACAAAACAAAATATGAAGTGCTTTCCACTGAAGAAAGTAGCCCCAGAGACTACGGCTGCTTCGAAATAAATATATAACAGGAATGAGTGTATAGTATTTACCATTTGATATGTGCATTTCTTCTTTACAGGTATACCACAAAATACTCCTCAAAATGCTCTGAATTTAGGATATTTGAAAAATTGGCGTATGGGGCACAATTTGCCCCATACGGGCAGGTCGTGCAAGCATGACACAGAATCTATGCTTTAAGAGTGTAGTGATGGATTGACAACCGGAAGAAGCTCAATCACAGTTTCCGGTCTATTTTCGTCATAGCAGAAAATTGACGTGATTTCAAATGCTGGATATTTGAACCATTCAGCCACAGTTAGAGTAGATCATAGGCTCTCTGACTGCTTATTAACTTCCTATCGCAATGTCATTGATAAGGGCTTCATCAAATTACCCTGGTAGGACTGGTTTGGCTTCAGGTGCTGCATTACAGTTGTTGCTTTATTCACCATCACTAACCCCAGCATGGTTGTTGCCATATGCCATCACCTACTGCGAATGGGTTTGAATTGACTTAGTTTTGAACCGCCTGTCATCATGGCAGGCACCCTATGCTCGACAAAGTAGTGGGTAGTGGTCACTTGGGACGAGAGTTGGCACAGTCTGACCTGACTGCTTGGGCCTAACACTCCCAGAAGCTACTGTTAAACTCTGAAACCTGCTTATCTCATTCATTTGTCCTTCTCCTCCTGAATGATGTCCCTGACAAATATGCCTTTGTCATGTTTGAAATGAACAGAGAAATCCTAGCGATTCAAAACATCAAACTTACAGAGTTTGATTTGCTGATTTCTCCATGTGTAAGGCACACTGCCATCACATGTCTGCCTACCTTATCTCTTAGTGGAGTTTACATCGTGTTTAGCAGATAAATCCTTGACGAATATTGTTAAAAGGCCCCGCTGGGATTTGAACCCAGGATCTCCTGTTTACTAGACAGGCGCTTTGCCAACTAAGCCACGGAGCCAGCTGCTATGGACAGAACGAAAACCCTTTAAAACTGAGAGAGGGCTAATCAATAACACAATAGCAATGTATGTGTTTGTTAGTATCAGACTTATTTGTATGCAGTCACATATGTGAACAAGGACTTCTGAATTTAGCTTATAGCCCACCAATTTATCAGGGTTCCTGTGCTCAATCAATTCCCTTAACAGGCCCATTTGGAACAGTAATGTACTATACGCACCTGTCTGTCTTTACGGTAGTGATTATGTACTATACGTGCTTGTCTGTCTTTGCGGTAGTGGTCTATACGCACCTATCTGTCTTTGCGGTAGTGGTCTATATACACCTATCCGTCTTTGCGGTAATGTACTATACCCACCTGTCTGTCTTTGTGGTAGTGGTCTATATGTACCTATCTGTCTTTGCGGTAGTGGTCTATACGTACCTGTCTGTCTTTGCGGTAGTGGTCTATACGCACCTGACTGTCTTTGCTGTAGCGGTCTATACCCACCTATCTGTCTTTGCGGTAGTGGTCTGTATATGCACCTATCTGTCTTTGCGGTAGTGGTCTATATGTACCTGACTGTCTTTGCGGTAGTGGTCTATAAGCACCTTTCTGTCTTTGCGGTAGTGGTCTATGTACTATACCCACCTGTCTGTCTTTGCGGAAGTGGTAATGTACTATACCCACCTATCTGTCTTTGTGGTAGGTAGTGGTCTATGTACTATACCCACCTATCCGTCTTTGCGGTAATGTACTATACCCACCTGTCTGTCTTTGCGGTAGCGGTCTATTCGTACCTGTCTGTCTTTGCGGTAATGTACTGTACCCACCTGTCTGTCTTTGCGGTAATGTACTATACACACCTGTCTGTCTTTGCGGTAGTGGTCTATACGTACCTATCTGTCTTTGCGGTAATGTACTGTACGCACCTGTCTGTCTTTGCGGTAGTGGTCTATGTACTATACGTACCTGTCTGTCTTTGCGGTAGTGGTCTATACGCACCTGTCTGTCTTTGCGGTAATGTACTGTACGCACCTGTCTGTCTTTGCGGTAGTGTACTGTACGCACCTGTCTGTCTTTGCGGTAATGTACTGTACGCACCTGTCTGTCTTTGCGGTAATGTACTGTACCCACCTGTCTGTCTTTGCGGTAATGTACTGTACCCACCTGTCTGTCTTTGCGGTAATGTACTGTACCCACCTGTCTGTCTTTGCGGTAATGTACTGTACGCACCTATCTGTCTTTGCGGTAATGTACTATACACACCTGTCTGTCTTTGCGGTAATGTACTGTACGCACCTGTCTGTCTTTGCGGTAGTGGTCGATGGCCCACACGGTGGGCACGTGGGTCTGGGTAAGCTGCTGGAGCGTGTACTCCGTGCCGCACGCCCGAGAACAGATCAGCCGCGTCTTGCCGACTCCACTGTCGCCGACCACGACACACTTAACGATGTGCAGATCCTGTCGGACGGGATCAAGATAGGTAATGTTTTCCATCGCAGCGTGAGGTTGTGATGCTTGCGACGTGGGGCCGCAGCCATAAAGATGTTGCTTCCTGGAAAGAAAGAGAACAGGGAATGAAGACTAGTTAATGGTATTGTTACGGTTATATTTATTTATATTTATATCTAACATGTTGATCAAACTCGGGGATGTCAGTTGGGGGAATGAGAAAAAGAGGAAATATTCATCATGTGGAACTTAATGACTCGGAGAGACTGAGAAAACCTGGAAAACACATCGTTATTGGCCATGGAATAGGGCTGAGGGCGTGTGAGAAGGTTTATTGGTGTGGATGACGCTCAATTTATTTTCTCTTTGTTTGACACAAGAATTTTATAAACTGAAAAAATGAAAACAAAGATTTCCTTGGAAAAAAGGAAAACTGCCGTCTCTGGTTAAATTACTTTTGCTGAATTAAATGATACCAAAGAAAAAAGTCCCCAATAAAGAGAAACAGAATGTCTTATTATTATATATACCTATGCCAGTATGTTACACAAATACCACCCTCTGCTGTGGTATTGGTATTGATTGTATAGCACCATAGTATGGTGGTATACAAAAACGTTCCAACAAACCTTGAATATGTGTTGTGGTTGGCTGAAAAAATGTCACCGACCAATCAGATTGGAGAGTGGTCAACGCTGAACTTCCAGTAACTTTAAAGCCAGCAAGGATGTAACATTTTACCAGATATTTTACTAATTATTTACATATGAAGGTATATAATAAAAAGAAAAATGTATCAATCTTATTGGTACGTACTTGCCAACCTTATTTCTTTCAACAAAAATATATCTCTTGCTCTACAAGCTTGTGGAATATTTCTATTGATAGAAACGCGGTACGCGAGTACGTACCAAAAAGATTAATTAATTTAACTTTATTACTTATTTTCAAGCATCCTCATAAAAGTATCACAGCGCCATAGTCCTAGTCATTGAGATACCTACATAGTCTGGCATCCCGCTGATTCCCCAAAGAAACTTTTTATTTCTACACTATAAATTCTGTTTATATTTTCAGAGTACCTGCTGCTTCTCTCTTTTTCTTTCGAGCCCTTACGTGGGTTGCCTCCTCCACATATTTCTCACGTTAAGTATTAAGGATGAGATAATAGCGCGGAGGGACTTCTACACCAGAAAGAACGAGCCACATGGAACCATCACCGCAAACTCGTGTGGAAGGGCAACAGACTAATCTCAAACACACCAAAATAAATATCAATAAATCCGTGTTCTAAAGTGAAAAGCAGTTTTTGTCTAAGCTACGTTAACCCTATCAGCCAGAGGGATGCCTGGAGGCATTCCAATGGGAATACAGAATAATGCCTCTAGGTATTCCAATGGGAATACAGAATAATGCCTCTAGGTATTCCAATGGGAATACAGAATAATGCCTGGAGGCATTCCAATGGTAATACAGAATAATGCCTGGAGGCATTCCAATGGTAATACAGAATAATGCCTGTAGGTATTCCAATGGGAATACTGAATAATGCCTGGAGGTATTCCAATGGTAATACAGAATAATGCCTGGAGGCATTCCAATGGTAATACAGAATAATGCCTGGAGGCATTCCAATGGTAATACAGAATAATGCCTGGAGGTATTCCAATGGTAATACAAAATAATGCCTGGAGGCATTCCAATGGTAATACAGAATAATGCCTGTAGGTATTCCAATGGGACTACCGAATAATGCCTGGAGGTATTCCAATGGTAATACAGAATAATGCCTGGAGGCATTCCAATGGGACTACCGAATAATGCCTGTAGGTATTCCAATGGGAACACTGAATAATGCCTGTAGGTATTCCAATGGTAATACAGTATGATGCCTGAAGGTATTCCAAAATGTATTACAGAATAATGCCTGGAGGCATTCCAATGGGAATACCGAATAATGCCTGAAGGTATTCCAAATGTAATACAGAAAAATGCCTGAAGGCATTCCATTGGGAATATCGAATAATGCCTGTAGGTATTCCAATGGTAATACAGTATGATGCCTGTAGGTATTCCCGTGGTAATACAGAATAATGCCTGTAGGTGTTCCCATTGGAATACCGAATAATGCCTGGAGGTATTCCACTTGAATACCGAATAATGCCTGGAGGCATTCGCACAGGAATACAGAATAATGCCTGGAAGCATTCCAAGGGAATATAGAATGATGCCTGGAGGCATCTTTTCCTTAGATTTACGTATTGATGTAATAAATTAAGAAATTATGGATCAACAAACATGAAACTTCCCTTAAATATATATAGGTATGAAATCATATTTCATATTTTAGGTGAAATTGAAAATAGAAATAGGGATAACGTGGCATATCACGTGATGGTGGCATATAATTGTTACAATTGACCAGTGAAGTCTCAGTGATTGGTTGTAAACACTGACACCAGTGCTCGGCCGTGTGAGCCATGTACAACAGGCACTCGGCGAGAGAGGGTTAAAAAGACCATGTATATTTCTTCATCTTCCAAATTTACCTAATTTCAAATCTCTTTTAGCATTATATCCAAACCATCATTATCTGAACATCTGGACCTGACATGGCATGAACATCTGGAGTAACGTGTTTATTCCACTTCACTAAGATTTCACCAGAAAGTTTCTGGTCTCTTCAGAATATATCAAAGAATATACTTTTTACATGGTGAATGTACTCCCCCGATAAATCACATTAGTGCCCAAAACTATTAGAAACAAATTGGGCGCTCCCACTGCCAGCTATGCTTATATGATTTCTTCTGATCCCGGCAAATCTCAATTGCGGTCGGTTTCGGCATGGATCAGCTGCTCGGTGGAATCCACGCTTAATTGTGTGGCTCTATTTCTTGGATGGCTCTACATATTACTCCGCTTAAAGAGATCTGGCAAAAACACTCTTCCCACAGCCAATGCTACATCAAAGATTAGAGTTTCCCATCGAATCCAAACCCGTTGCTATGTGGTCTCCTAGTAACTAGTGTTCCATGAACAGCGTAGTATAGGGCACAGAGTGATTGCTAGTTCTGCCATCATCCACCAGGAAATTGTAATATACCGCCACTGTAGTCAGGGGACAACCACTATTATCGGCAGTGATAATCTATAGATAATTGTGAGCAAGGCTTAAACACCACAATGGTTAGCCAAGATAATATTTCAAATAAAATCTATTTAATTTTTGGACCTGCCACATGGTGTTTTGTGTGGCGTCAAGGGCAAGATGGCTGCTTCTATAACACAATGGCTATGTGCCCTAAAGCAAACACCCTCATGGCAATGATGTTGTTGTCACACTCTCCAGCCCGGGGAAATCAGGGAGGGGAGTGGTAGAACCAAGCAGATTTCTGGATATGTTTACTATAATGAACTATACAACAAGAACAAGCGACAAAAGGATAACAAACAACAAGTCCCCACAGACCACAGACACAAAAAGGAAATATAAAACTCACAAACATTTCGACACGTCCGACTCCCCATAAACATCGACACGCATACCCGCCGGCCGGCAGTGGGGTGCAAAAAGAACAGCGACACGGTCAACGGAAGAGCCTCCGACGTCGACCAATGGGAAACGAGGATTCGGGGTTGAAAACAACAAGCGCGAATTCCAGTTCGCCTACCCATACACTCTCTACATTGTGGTCGTAAATGCAATAGGGGTAGCACCGAAACGCCTAGTCTTACCCTATATATGTTTACTATAATGAATTATAGTATTAGGGTGGAGTTTCAAGGTTTCATCCATGTGGGACTCATCAGGTATTTTAATGTTTGGCTATATCAATGCATATATGACATTGTCAAAATTAAAGATGGGACCTAGTAATACAATCCAACCTGTTTCATTGTTTAATAAAACTAGAAAGACAGAATATGCAACTGTCAGGCAAGTGGAGAGAGACCAAATAGTGGAGCCAGGGCCAAGTAAAAGGTAGATGACTGGTTTAACGACACACCTAAGGGCAATAAGTAAGACACCCGGTAAAAACTAAATGTTTTTGATGAGGTAACGGGAGGGAGATTAGTGCGTTGCAGGCCCTGCAGGTACTTAATAGACCGGGGCCTGTATTAAGTCAGGGATGTCAGTTGGGGTCTGCAAAGAAATAAGAACTATATGGAACTAGCGGCTTCGTCGCGTCGTATTTGAGAGGGTGAGGCCTTAGTGGCGCCCCTTACTATTAATACCTGGGACTATCATTTAGTTCCCAACCATCATTTCATGTGACACCGATTTTACCGACCACCAGCAAAATGTGATCTCATTGCACTCTTTCAAGGAAAGGAGATTGGAAAAGTACAGTTCTAAATTATGTTTTCAGTAATGCCAGAAACAAATCTTGAGGATAGAAATACATCTGTGTAAAGAAACCTAAAAAAAAAGGCAGGATCCAGTTAAGTACTGTAGAGAATCTCACTCTCTGGGCTCTTCAGTCTCCATGCCTAGGTCTGGTTCACTCTGTCTCTATGTGCGGGAGACACTCCAAGCGGATTCTACCAGAATCATATTGTTTTAGAAATAGTAGGTAATCATGGAAAGCACATCGTTATTGGCCATGGAATGGGGCTGGGGTATGTGGGGAGGTCTGAACCACTGTTTATTGATGTGAATGAGGCCCAAGTCATCCTTTCTTGGTTTTACACAAGAAACAAGAATTTTATAAACTGAAAATGAAAACAGAGATTTCCTTGGAAAAGAGGAAAACTGCCATCCCTGTAAATAAGTTCAAACGGAAAGGAATCTGGCTGTGAAAAACAACTGCATTTTATCCCATGACCTCCTCTCATACATTTCATGGCTGCAAGAAGTTTTCTGACAAAGGCATTTGGTTTTTTTATTCAACAGGGGACCCTGAGGGTATATAGGGACTAATTCATGGTTCAGCTTTTCTCGCTGATTTTACCCCCCACAAGAATGGTGATCGAATCAATGGGATGAAGTCAGGCAGAAATCTCACCCCTACACCGAGCTCAGAGTTTACTTTCCACACCAGATAGACATGGTATGAGAAGGACTGGCCTTTGATATAGCAGTAAATATAGCACTGCTGGAGGTGAAGGAGAAAGGTAGCTGTACACCACACCACATAGACATGGTATGAGAAGGACTGGTCTTTGATATAACAGTAAATCTACCACTGCTGGGGATGAAGGAGAAAGGTGGCTGTACACCACACCACATAGACATGGTATGAGAAGGACTGGCCTTTGATATAGCAGTAAATCTACCACAGCTGGGGATGAAGGAGAAAGGTGGCTGTACCCCATACCATATAGACATGGTATGAGAAGGACTGGTCTTTGATAAAGCAGTAAATCCACCACTGCTGGGGAGAAGGACAAAGGTAGCTGTACACCACACCACACAGACATGGTATGAGAAGGACTGGCCTTTGATATAGCAGTAAATATAGCACTGCTGGAGGTGAAGGAGAAAGGTTGCTGTACCCCATACCATATAGACATGGTATGAGAAGGACTGGTCTTTGATATAGCAGTAAGTCTACCACTGCTGGGGGTGAAGGAAAAAGGTGGCTACACACCACACCACATAGACATGGTATGAGAAGGACTGGTTTTGGATATGGCAGTAAATCCACCACTGCTGGGGAGAAGGAGAAAGGTGGCTGCACACCACACCACATAGACATGGTGTGAGAAGGACTGGTCTTTTATAAAGCAGTAAATCTACCACAGCTGGGGATGAAGGAGAAAGGTTGCTGTAGTGAGATTCGAACCCACAACCTTTGGATTACTAAGTCCAGTGCCTTAACCACTGAGCTCCCCACCCCATGGTTGACAAAGGGATCACCATATCACACACGGCGCTCTCACGGTTGATCCTTGGTCTTTGTTTACCAGCTGTTCCACAACTGCGTGGCTACAAATAGGACACTGATGAGATCTCCGTCTGTAAAAAACCGCACCTGTTCATTCTACATGAATCCACAGTTACGTCGCCAACACGATACAATTAAGAACTCCTCCACATCGACCTCCCGGCTGTACTGCCCTCATTAAACGTTGTTTATACATTTTTAAACAGAAAATAAAGCGGATAAAGGATGTGTGTGAGATAATAGGCTGTGGTAGGTGGCAAAGACCAGGAAAACAAAAGGATGTTTGTGGCGCTCAATTGACGCAGTAACTTACGTGCCTGGAGACTGCTGGGGAGGTGTGGTCTTATGTGGAGGGTCTCCGAGTATATGTAGCTATAAACCAGGTCAACCGTGTCAGGGGGACTAACCGAGACCAGAGAGCTTGTAGGGCACAGAGTGATTGCTAGTTCTGCCATCATCCACCAGGAAATTGTAAGATAGCGCCACTGTTGGTTGGTTTAATTTAACGTCCAGTTAACCATTAGAGGTTCTCACCAGACTTACTCAAGGTTCTTTTACACCACATGGGTGGTGATCGAATCTATCTAATGAATTCAGATAGAAATCTCACCCCTACACATTTACTGAGGTGAGAGTTCTTTTAGTTCCCACACCACATAGACATGGTATGAGAAGGATTGGCCTTTGATATAGCAGTAAATCTACCACTGCTGGGAATGAAGGAGAAGAGCGCCACTCTAGCCGGAGGCGGGGGACAACTACTGTAAAACCCCGGTTAAGGGGTCACCCTCCATTCCGAGCAAAGTGACCCCTTAAACGAGGTGTCCCCTTAAGCAGGGTTAAAATGAACTAAGTAAAAGATTTCTGTTCCGAAAATACTGTCCCCGTAAGCGGGGTTTACCCCTTAAGCGGGGTTTACCCCTTAAGCGAGGTGTCCCCCAAACGGGGTTTTACTGTACTGTTATCAGTTTTTTATCATCCATTGTATACAAAGACACCATTGCAAATGTATGGGGACTCAGTAAACCACAACCAATTGTTTAAAACCTGTTAGATATTATAACTGTGGTATACGGATTCACATCTGTGGTATACGGCCTCAAAACCATGGTATACGGGAAAAATAGTGTCTTTGTGCTATAGAGCAAAGAAATAGTCCCTATTATTATACCCTTCAATTTGGCAATTACTGGGTTTGATTTATTTGAAAAGATGGATAATAAATACAACAAACGATGATTATGTGGACAGGTGGCTCTGTAAACAACTCGAGTTTGACATCGTAATACACGGGCTAGCGCTCGTGTATTACTACGCGTCAACCACTCGTAGTTTACGGCCGCCTGTCAACAAAACCATCGAGTATTGTCTAAATAATCTAAGGATGTTGAGACGAGGCTAAAATGCCTCCATGGAAAGCCTAAAAAGATATCCATTGATAATTGGTCCCGCCACCTGGTGTTTTGGATGGGGTGCGGGGGCAAGATGGCCGCTTTAATAGCACAATAGCGTCTACAGTTTAACTCTAATCCCTTCAATATGGCTGATAACTCGAGCTATTATATACCTATGCTGGTAAGTCACACAGATACCAACCATTGCTACGGTATAGGTATTATTGTCATACCGCACAGTGTGCTGGTATGAAAACAAGTACACACATACTTTGATTTATAATTTCCCAGAAATATGTCCCTCTGCATGCTGCATCAGAACATATTTCCCAGACAAAAGACCACAAATGGACATCAATTCGTCCACAATAAGTAAGTTTCCTTATATGATTATGAACAAAGTCAAGTTCCAGCTCCTTGAAAACCTTTTATTTATTTAAGGGGTTTCGTTTCATGGAGTTATAGACTTTGGCCATTGCAGATCTGGTAGGCGTTTTTCTGCAAATGTATCCATCTGACCTTTTATCAGAGGTCAAAGGTCATCGGGTATGATGTCAGGAATCCAGATGTATTATCCAAATAACTTTAATTACATGTGTTTTGGAGCAAATTATAGAACTTTTATTGTAAGTCCTAATAGGGAATTTGGTGAAGATTTGGACAGAAACATTCTATTTGATGACCTTGACCTTGAGAGAGGCGGATAACACTACAGTGTCTAAATCTTTGTGTTAAATACATCTGATAATTTTGGAGAAATGACAGAATATGATTCGATTTCAAATTCTTAAGAAAATCGGTTATTTCTTATTGACTGCAAGTCCTTAAGCTCAGTTATACTTCCCTGAATTCTACTTAGATTAAAAAAAAAGATATTTAATTAAAAACTCTGTTAAACTTCCCTGGACTAATAATGCGGACACAAAATGTTAATGAAATATCGAGTGGCTTCTCTTATTAATCATAAATTATAACAGATAAATCTATTCAGTTTATTCTGCGCTTCATGCTCAGGCGGTTGTGGAAAAAAAGAAAATATTAACATCTACAAACAAAAAGAATATATGTAGATATAAAAAAAAAGTTGGCACAAGAGCAAATGAATCCTGTCATTAACCTTCAGTTACCTCCTTTTCAAATTAGGTTCGAGGAAAAACATGAAAAGTAGAACTGTGCTTCACCACTACAGGAAAGCAAAGTAAAAACTGAACCCCCTCAGTCTGCGTTTGCCTCTAGGCACGTTATATGTAAGGTTATCCTACCACCACATTGAAAGGTTCTGGTCTATACATCCCTTTGTGGCCAAGTTATTTTTGTTTTCTATGACAAGAAATTAATCATCAAAATTACCCCTATTTATTAGTGAACAAATTGACTGAATTGGAACAGTGGCCATTTTGGTTCGTCTCCTCCCTGATGTTTACAGCACTGCTGCTATGCTTTGAATGGCATATAAAACCCCTATTATCGCTCAGCTCTAGTTCCTAGTATGTCCACATGGGGGCAGGGGCCTCTACCAATGAAACTTTGAGTTGTTCAGTGTCATGAGCGGCCTCCTGACATGTACAAGAGACTGGAACGGGTGCTCAACCAGAATGATTAGGTAATCCCCTATTGGCTGTTGGTACAACCAATGAGAGCGCAGAGCTCACAGATGCCAAGCCTGTCATGCCATGTGTGAACCCATCTTGTCAATAAATCAGTGAAGTTCTTGACTCATAGTGGTACATAGTACATTTGTGTTTGAGTTCTTACTCCCTTCCCTTAAGGTCTACACCTACTAGTCTAGGCCCCTTGACTTTACAACATGTTTTTGGCTTCATATGGCATATAGATATTTTATGGCACAACCATGGCATACAGTCACGCCATGTTAAGCCATGGAGATTTATATGAGGGGTAGGATAAAAGAGGTTACATGATAAGTATTGAATATTATCTCACCCCTGGAATAAATGTCCATAGGCTTAACATTGGGAACTCGTTCTCCATGCCGCTACGAGTATTGCAGTCCGTTCTCCATGGTATATATCCTCTGTGTCATCCTTTCTTTCAGTGCATACAGGGGTGAGATATATACAGAAAGCAACTCGTTTTGGTCAATGAAGTCATTCTGCAACTTGTTTGGATTCTACCTGATATTCAATCGGCTGTCGCCTCGTTCATATCACACCGCATCAAACTCGTGGAGAACGACGACTTTGACCAAAACTTGTTGGTTTCTTCTTTACAACAGGAGTGTCATATGGAATAATATGGCTCCAACAGTACGGACTACTCCTACTAAAACTAAAACCTTATTTATTGAGAAAATACCGAAACTATCATAAGAGTGCTGTAAGAAGGTCATTATAAACAAACATAACAATTTATCAAAAAAGATGATGTGACATGGTTAACGAATATACCATAATAGACAAAGCCACATCGATGTTATCTAGTGGATGTTATTGTTTTATGAAATATAAGAGCTACCCTATAAAGATAAATAGGTGATATTCAACATATTGATAAAACGTTCAGACAATAATCGATGGTTTCTGTCTCCACTACAAATCGGTATATAACACTTCAATATTGGCCCGGGAGAAACATGAAAACCCCGCGTTAGCCGATACCCCGCATAAGCGGACACTTTGGCCAGGAACGGTGGGTGCCCGCTTACGCGGGGTTTTACTGTAGTAGTTTACTGAGTCCCCATACATTCTCGAAGGGTAATTTATATACCAGAGATAATAGATTGGATATAAGAACAACAAACATGTGAGGTGCCAGAACTAGGCAGTGGTCGATGAAAAACAGCCGTTGACAACCGTATAGTTTTAATGGTGGTTAATATCAATAATTGTTATAGAAATGTTATCTAGTGATGTGGAATCAATAATGAATTTGTGGGGGGAAAATGGAAAAAAAATGATATTTACGCTATGAGGATCCACCTCGGAATACATAAACTAAATAAAAATTAATAAATAATTAAATAATACTCGTTAATAGAAAAACTCTATGGTAAGATTTAATCTCGTGATAATCTTTGAGAGGATTGCATAAACAGAAATATGCATTAATCAGGCATTTATCAGGCATTCCTGATATAATACACTGTCCATGATAATAAAAAGATATTATTAACCCATAAAATAGGCATATGAAGTATGAAGTTATTTTATTGTGTGCAATAACAATGGTTAACCTTGACACTTAAACCATAATAAACTAATGGTTGGAGCTCCATGCTTTTCACCTGAATTGAAAACACCATGCCAAATGGATATATAATGTGATGTCGCCACAAACGTAGATGGGGCTGGGTGGTGAGAGGGGGGGGGGGGGTGGCGGACAGCTGCCTCCTGGCAACCTCCAGATCCACATCTGATAAACCATTATACGCGCGGTAAAAAACACACTGGATCCCACTGCGTCACCAACACAGGTGGTTAATGCCTCAGAGACTGAGATAAACTGCTTTAATAACACGCCCCTGACTTGTACAGTGAATTTCAGTATCCACCCATCATAAAGAGTCCATAGTAATCCTATAGGAACTCTGTATGGACATACCCTGAACATACAGATATGTTGCATTACCCACCCAATACAAAGTGTACATAGTAAACCTATAGGAATTCTGTGTGGACATACCCGGCACATACAGATATCTATTATCAATACAAAGTGTCAATAGTAAACCTATAGGGACTCTGTATGGACATAACCGGCATAAACTGATATGTTGTATTATCCACCTAATACAAAGTCTCTATAGGAAACCTATAGGAACTCTGTATGGACATACCCGGCGCATACAGATATCTATTATCAATACAAAGTGTCAATAGTAATCCTATAGGGACTCTGTATGGACATACCCGGCGCATATGGATATGTTGTATTATGCACCAAATACAAAGTGTCCAAAGTAAACCTATAGGAACTCTGTATGGACATACCCGGCACATACAGATATGTTGTATTACCCACCTGATACAAAGTGTCCATAGTAAACCTATAGGAACTCTGTATGGACATACCCGGCACATATGGATATGTTGTATTATCCACCTAATACAAAGTGTCCATAGTAAACCTATATGAACTCTGTATGGACATACCCGGCACATATGGATATGTTGTATCATCCACCTAATACAATGTGTCCATAGTAAACCTATATGAACTCTGTATGAACATACCTGGCGCATACAGATATGTTGTATCATCCACCTAATACAAAGTGTCCATAGTAAACCTATAGGAACTCTGTATGGACGTACCCGGTACATACAGATATATTGTATTACCCACCTAATACAAAGTGTCTACAGTAATCCTATAGGAACTCTGTATGGACACACCCGGTACACACAGATATGTTGTATTACCCACCTAATACAAAGTGTCCAGAGTAAACGGTCAACATCAAGACAGGGAGGACCTGCTACAAAATGGCGACTGTCTTAATGCAGTCATTTTTGATACTAATAAAAATGTTCACTTCCAATGACAAATCTCTTCGCATAGAAACCAATGGAGATGGACAAAGAGAATGGATACATGTAAACTCGATGAAAAATAGTTACTTACAGTTTTCTGTCAAGAGAAAAGGAATTCTCGGTCATTCTAGTTACAATTTTGGTTTAATTCCCGTATCAGAGGGATCTAGTAGACTCAATCTTTTTTTTCACATAACAGTCCATCTTTCGGTAGTGTAATGTGGCAGCCCACATATGAATAATCGTGGGGTTGTGATGATAATTGTTATAATGTACGACATAAGATAACAGCCCTCTATATTCATCAGTTTTTTTAGGTGCCCACTATTATATCTGTAAAAAGATCACCCTGCCATGCCCGGTGAAGTCTTAAAGGAAATAATAGAGCAATACTCATTAAATCCTCACAGTATGGTACACAGTATGTAGGTATGACATTATATCTATTATCCTACCCCTCATATGAATCTCCATAGACTTAACATGGTGTGACTGTATGCCACGGTTATTATCCTACCCCTCATATAAATCTCCATAGACTTACATGGTGTGACTGTATGCCACGGTTATTATCCTACCCCTCATATGAATCTCCATAGACTTAACATGGTGTGACTGTATGCCACGGTTATTATCCTACCCCTCATATAAATCTCCATAGACTTAACATGGTGTGACTGTATGCCACGGTTATTATCCTACCCCTCATATAAATCTCCATAGACTTACATGGTGTGACTGTATGCCACGGTTATTATCCTACCCCTCATATAAATCTCCATAGACTTACATGGTGTGACTGTATGCCACGGTTATGCCATCTAATATTTATATGCCACGGGTGACATATGAAGTTAAAAACATGTGACTGGGTGAGCTCGGCCACAGGAACCTTGATTTCACCCCTGGTACAGGTGTAGCCATGAGAAAAGTTAGAAAAAAATACTCAACAATCACCCCTGTAAAGTGCCAATATTCCTATATACCTATGAGCGAACAACCTATGATTACTTAACGCTGCTGAGGGTGGAATAACTTTTGTTAACTGCCCAGGTTGACGTTTACTGCCCAGGTTGACGTTTACTGCCCAGGTTGACGTTTACTGCGCAGGTTGACGTTTACTGCCCAGGTTGACGTTTACTGCCCAGGTTGACGTTTACTGCCCAGGTTGATGTTTACTGCCCAGGTTGATGTTTACTGCCCAGGTTGACGTTCAGAGACGTTCGGTTTTTATCGATATTAGCCGACAATTGCAGGTATATAGGAATAGGGTAACCATTACCAGTGGAAATAAGTCAATGTTACTTGGCTTGGAAAAATTACTGCCTGAGGCGTAGTAATTTTTCCAAGCCTTACCTCGTAACTTGTTGACTTATTCCCACCGGAACATAGTTTCCCTCTATTCCACCATGGCCGTGACAGAGTGAATGTGAGATGACGTCATATGCTATTGACCAACTGGATTTGTGAAATAATCTGAATTATCATAATATTATAATGCTATTTAATGTCATTGAAAGAGATAAGATAAATCCAGTACTGCACTCGAATCGTAAAATATACAATACTCCATTCGTTTGGATATGCCGTCTTCGCCTCGATGACGATTGCGGGGCATCCCAACTCATGGAGTATTGTGTATTTATACGATTCGCGATCCAGTTCTATAGAAGTCCTCTCAGGGTTAATGGGCACTTTCACATGTCAGATTCCATACAGCAATAGGACTCCGCTTGTGAGTGGGTCACGTGGGGCAGTATCACACTCTCCCAGCAGGAATCTTGCGCTCTACTTCCTGCGGGCACTTGTATCTCTGCCCCAACCTGCCTGTTTGGGCTCAAATCTGGCCCATACGCCAGTTTTTGAAATATCCTAAATTCTGAGGGCTTTTGGGGGTATTTTGTGTTCCACTTGTAAATAGAGATAAACATATCTATATGGTAAATAAAATACTCCCATTTCTGTTATTGTTTATTTCAAACCAGACACAGTCTCTGGGATGACTTTCTACAGTGGAAAGCACCTCATGTGTTGCAGGGCTTTGTTTTGTTAACAATGCCATGTGCTCCTCTGAAGGGGCAGTCTAATCAACTGTGGATTGCCATTTAAAATGGATTAAGTGTGAAAAAGAGACAACCAGATTGTCTGTGAAGCTCCTATAACAATTCCCACATGTCAATACTCATGATATGTGAGTTTTTTTACGTGTATAACTTTTGACAGTTGCCTTGTTTTGAATCCGAAATGTTGGCTGGTTACCCTTGTGCTCAGTGGACACCCTGAGAACCAGCGTATGACGTCACTGGGTTGGGGCAGAGATTAAGCCAGCGCTAGCGCAGCGAAAGATCTGGGGGGAGAGTGGCAGTACCAGAATCTCCTTCCATCACGTGATGCCTCAGATGGTAAATTCTCACAAGTAAAACCCGTCTTGTGGAGATTCCGGTGGTCTTTAAATCTCCATTGGGTGTCATGGTTGGGTGGTTCTGTTTACCTTTAACTGCACGTCCTACGTCACAGCTGGGTGATTTTACGCGTGACTGAATTCGGTACGTTTGTGAGGCAGTGAAAGGCCACACGGTGTGAACTCGGTCAGCCACATACATGGGGGTCTCTCGGAGGCCAGTGTACCCGGCCCTGTCCCACCCCTAAATGGAGATCAGGGGTTTATCTCACCCCGGTATTTTTCTCCATAGGCTTAACATTAGGAACTCGTACTCCACGGCCGTGAGGTTCGTGTACCCAATACTCAATGGCTAATTGGGTGATTCATTTCATCAATAATCAATGTTATACGGGGTGAGATAAAATCAGAAACCCACTCGATGAAAATAACTTGGTCTGTACTCCACCTCGTTTGACCAAAGAGTAATTCACTCAGCTTCGCTTCGTGAATTACTCTGCAGTCAAACTCGGTGGAATACGGACCAAACTATTTTCATCTCGTGGGTTTCCTTCTAAGAATACTTTACCTAGGGGGTCTCTACATGGAGAGGCATCGCCCGACGACGACACACTGCACGTGGTATAGTCCACCCACGACCTGCTGGACAAAACACCAGCTCATACGTAGATAGGGCACCCAACCACGATTTTTATCTCCAACATTAAACAATATGGCACCACCCATTGTTAGTTTTTTGGGTAGTTGAATGTCCAATATTTTCTACTAGACTTACATTGGGTTTGATGGTGATTGAATCTCTAGAGATGAATGTAGGTAGAAATCTCACCCCTACACATGTACTGAGGTGAGAGTTCTTTACTTCCCACACCACATAGACATGGTATGTGAAGGACTGGTCTTTGATATAGCAGTTAGTCTACCACTGCTGGGGGTGAAGTAGAAAGGTGGCTGTACACCACACCACATAGACATGGTATGAGAAGTACTTCCCTTTGATATAGCAGTAAATCTACCACTGCTGGGGATGAAGGAGAAAGGTGGCTGTACACCACACCACATAGTATCATGTGACATAGACATGGTATGAGAAGGATTGGCCTTTTATATAGCAGTAAATGTACCACTGCAGGTGGTGAAGGAGAAAGGTGGCTGCAGGGTATAACTCGAACTCACAAAGTACCACAACAAGGTTACAAGTCCAGTGCCTTCACCACTGTTCGTCATATGACGGACAAAATGTAAAATGCTTGTTCTTTCAGTTCTAGTGTTAGATTCTTGACAGAAGACTCTTCCTTAAAGGGGGGCGTCCACCAACCATGACAAGGCTGCGACACGCGCCGACAAGAAAGTTCCAATCGGTGCCTTGTCTACTATTCAGTTTCTGAGAAATGGTGACCACCAAACCCCATCGTGGTGGTCGAGGTATAAATAACGATATCAAACTAGATGTTTGTTGATCTTTAGACCTAGTTTTAACTGAAGTAACGAAAGTTGTATCATCAATAAGGATACTAAGAAGGAGGTCCAAAAATACTGAAAATATGCCATGGCCCTATTGAGGTATCCCGGAAATCCAATATCAGAAATGGAAATTTCAGCTATTTCTACATACAGATCCGAAATTATATTCAGGTTCTCCTAATGTAAATGGGAAAACGATAGTTCATGTGGTCGTGGTCTGCCAAGCCAGCCGCGAGCGGAACTTGTATTTACCCTGGGTGATAATAGGGAGTTTAGTAACCTCTGGAGGGCGTATGGGTTTTGGTTGCGGAGTAATCTCACTCGGCTTTGCCTCATGAGATTAACGACACGTGGCTCAGATCCTGGTGTCCATCCGTGGTGTCCGCATACACGGGTTAAATGGATTTCCGTACCGAAATAACTGTCCGCTTACGCGAGGTGTCCGCGTACACGGGGTTAGAATAAACATCTAATAGAGTGAAATATTTCCGTTCCGAACAAAAGTGTCCGTTACGTGGAGTTCTACTGTATATAGAATTATATATATATATATATATATCCGCTTACGTCGGATGTCCGTTTATGCGGGGTTTTCAAGTATCCTCCAGGCCAATATTGACGTGTTATATACGGATATGTAGGGGAGACAGAGGGGATAGTAAATCTGAAATTGGTTTTCCAATATTCTAATTGGATCCTAAGTTATTAAACTTTGAATTACAAATGTATTTCCTATGAATATATTCACCCACACTCAATAAAAGAACACAGATTGTGTAGTGTGTCCGCTTATACGGGGTTTAGGCCTTTTCGTACCGAAATAACGGTCCGCTTACGCGGGGTGTCCGCTACGCGAGGTTCCGCTTACGCGGGGTTACATTAAACATCTAATAGAGGGGGAAATTTCCGTTCCGAGCAAAAGTGACCGCTTATTTGGGGTGTCCGTCAGGCAGGATTCTACTGTATATATAAATATATATACATATACCTATATACACACACATATATATACACACATATATATACATATATATATACACACATATATATATATATACACACATATATATATACATATATACACATATATATATATATAATATATACATATATACATACATATTATGGTATATATATATATATATATATATATATATATATATATATATATATATATATATATATATATCCATATCCACTTGTTTCCATTTGTTTCCGACATGAAGGACAATCCACTGAACCACTGCCAGATCACAAAACCACCACATTGTTCTGCAATCACTGGGGAATGACTACACGGAGAGAAGACTGGGGGAGGGTGGAGAGTGGCCTGTATATCCGTATATTACCAGACACGGGAGGGGGGGGGGGGGACTACGTTACCCTGCGGAGCGCGTGGGACAGAGATCTGGGTACATTAAGTCCAGTTCACACTGTGCCACTGGGGCAACACATAGGACAGGAAGGCTTATACGTAGCCTGGAAGTCTGGCCTATGTGCTTACTCACATTATAGGCCAGGTAACGCCTTCCATATTTTTGATGCATTATGGGCAATACCTCCATTTTTCTGGCGCATCATGGGTAATGCTTTTATCATGATTTCTGAGAAAATACGTCAAAAATAAAAACTGATAAATTATCTCAATAAATTCAAAATATATATGACAAGAAAGCCCACGATATGTTATGGTACCTTTTGCAAATCTGTATCGTTTTTACAGTCTAAGTTATTAGAATTTTTATATATCAACTCAAAAACAACTAGTTTTCAGTCCCCAGTATTGTTGTGCAGCCCTGTCTCAGACTCGAGGTACCTGGGAGCGAGTAGCGCGGCAAAACGCACAGTGTGAACTGCGCGCTTCCCGATAGTCTCACACTGGGCATAGAGGGTATGCCCAATCGCAGACGGGAGGTACCACAGTCGCAAGCATTTTTGAATATCAAACATGTATGTGAATGTATATTTGGTACCACTCTAGAGCCGAGCTACATCCAGGTGCAAGTGTTCCAGTCACAATGGGGTGGTTCACACATATATATATATGTCTGCGTACCTTGCGACTGGGCGTACCCCCAGCTTCAAGCGCGGTACTAGACTGGCTCCAGTCCCTGCATCCTATGGCTACCCTCCTCACTGGGATACTGGCTCCAGTCCCTGCATCCTATGGCTATCCTCCTCGCTGGGATACTGGCTCCAGTCCATGCATCCTATGGCTACCCTCCTCGCTGGGATACTGGCTCCAGTCCCTGCATCCTATGGCTACCCTCCTCGCTGGGATACTGGCTCCAGTCCCTGCATCCTATAGCTACCCTCCTCACTGGGATATTGGCTCCAGTCCCTGCATCCTATGGCTACCCTCCTCGCTGTGATACTGACTCCAGTCCATGCATCCTATGGCTACCCTCCTCGCTGGGATACTGGCTCCAGTCCCTGCATCCTATGGCTACCCTCCTCACTGGGATACTGGCTCCAGTCCCTGCATCCTATGACTACCCTCCTCACTGGGATACTGGATCCCGTCCCTGCATCCTATGGCTACCCTCCTCACCATGATACAGGCTCCAGTCC
Source organism: Alentia gelatinosa (assembly GCA_950022655.1). Lineage (NCBI taxonomy): Eukaryota > Metazoa > Annelida > Polychaeta > Phyllodocida > Polynoidae > Alentia > Alentia gelatinosa. The sequence continues at coordinate 109,188,573 of OX465582.1, forward strand.
CTGCATCCTCTGGCTACCCTCCTCACTGGGATACTGGCTCCAGTCCCTGCATCCTATGGCTACCCTCCTCACTGGGATACTGGATCCCGTCCCTGCATCCTATGGCTACCCTCCTCACCATGATACAGGCTCCAGTCCCTGCATCCTCTGGCTACCCTCCTCACTGGGATACTGGCTCCAGTCCCTGCATCCTATGGCTACCCTCCTCGCTGGGATACTGGCTCCAGTCCCTGCATCCTATGGCTACCCTCCTCACCATGATACAGGCTCCAGTCCCTGCATCCTCTGGCTACCCTCCTCACTGGGATACTGGCTCCAGTCCCTGCATCCTATGGCTACCCTCCTCGCTGGGATACTGGATCCCGTCCCTGCATCCTATGGCTACCCTCCTCACCATGATACAGGCTCCAGTCCCTGCATCCTCTGGCTACCCTCCTCACTGGGATACTGGCTCCAGTCCCTGCATCCTATGGCTACCCTCCTCGCTGGGATACTGGCTCCAGTCCCTGCATCCTATGGCTACCCTCCTCACTCGGATACAGGCTCCAGTCCCTGCATCCTATGGCTACCCTCCTCAATGGGATACTGGCTCCAGTCCCTGCATCCTATGGCTACCCTTCTCGCTGGGATACTGGCTCCAGTCCCTGCATCCTATGGCTACCCTCCTCGCTGGGATACTGGCTCCAGTCCCTGCATCCTATAACTACCCTCCTCACTCGGATACAGGCTCCAGTCCCTGCATCCTATGGCTACCCTCCTCACTGGGATACAGGCTCCAGTCCCTGCATCCTATGGCTACCCTCCTCGCTGGGATACTGGCTCCAGTCCCTGCATCCTATGGCTACCCTCCTCGCTGGGATACTGGCTCCAGTCCCTGCATCCTATAACTACCCTCCTCACTGGGATACTGGCTCTAGTCCCTGCATCCTATGGCTACCCTCCTCACTGGGATACTGGCTCCAGTCCCTGCATCCTATGGCTACCTTCCTCGCTGGGATACAGGTTTGATTCATGGCCAGTCAGAGAAGGATACATACTCTAATGAACTTTATTCTGATTTTGATTGATAATTTAATGAAAAATTGAAAAACTCACTATTGTGAGAGACACTCATTATCCAATTAAGAAAAAAATGAATGTTCATAATCAAAGACTTGAGGAAGTCTAACGTGGTACCTCCAGTCGGCGACTAGCGGTGCTCGCTCACAGGCCCCCGAGTCGCACAGTGTGAGCGGGGCTGAGGTAGCCGGGGTCTGTGCGGGGGTCTGGAGGTGAGGGTTGGGGGCACCACGCACCTGACGACCCTTACTGGAGTACCGGGTGACACACTTCATGTGTGTCTATGTACATATATTTACTATATACCCATGCCGTATATACTGTAAATACGCACCGTTTTGGCATATGACGTAAAAATACTGTACGGACCGGCGGTCCGTACACTAAAATACGGACCACCTTGCCATACACGTTTATTAACATATCGGTCATTAAAAATTAAATTAATGATTTTATTTTTAATTTTGCGTATATAGTAAATATATAACGTCCAACCATGCTTGTACAAGTCACAGAACTCGATGATAATTTACCGTTTGTATGGAACTCGGCATAAATGCCTCGTTCCGTACAAACCGTAAATTACCATCTCGTTCTGTGACTTGTACAGCATGGTCAGGACGTTCTATATACGTATATGTACATATATACATGTGTATTATATACACAATATTGACTGGTTTCAGATACAAGCTGCTGTTATATTGATTGTGGACCAATAAGGAAATTTGGAGAAAAAAAAGAAGAAAAAAAAAGAGAAAATGCTCGTATTGCCGCGTATAGTAATATCCGAGCATATGCCAGGATATTGCATTGAGTCAACTCTGAGGAGGATACAACTGCTTTTATCTGAAACCAGTCTATATTGCATTTATTATCCACCTTTTCCTGACATGTGACGTACTGTTATTAGTTTATCTAGGTATGCACTATGTTTTTCATGTGCACTATTTTTCCGTATGCGCCTCCCGGAGCATACAACGTATCTGTATGCGCCGGGTATGTCCATACAAACTCCCTATGTGTTTTCTATGGACACTTTGTATTAGGTGGATCATAAAAACATATAAACATCACAAATGTATAATATTCCCTCTTATGATTCTATGATTATGAGAGATTTCCTTTACTTGTTGGAGTTTTGTGAGTAAGCTACTAATATGCTTCTCGTATGGTTTTATGACTGGTTTATATGTAAAACGGGTGTTTCTTGGCGTCCACAAATTTGATGAAGTTGTTGATAAGGTCGGGCCTCTGCTAAAAGTGTTTATTGTATATAAACACACAGCTTGCCAAGAAAATAGTGGCAACTTTGGTCGACTTCTGCAGATATCCGACAAAACCTAATTTATCTGATTTTCATTTATCATGATTTGATTGCCAGTATTTATTGCTAGTTTTCCAACCACCTAACTACTGTAATTATTTACGATCTTTTAAAAAACGGGCTATGGGGTGCAGCAATATTCGTGCCCGCTGTGACGGTGACTGAATAAGTCATTAAAATGGCGTTTTTTCATCAATTTGAGATGTATGATAAATAATAAGTAAACGTCATTACTGGGAACGAAACGATTCTCGTTCTCGGCCAATTGCCGATTTTATACGAGCAAAACTGAACCATTGATAGCAAATTAGTACAATCAAATATTTCTTATGGGTAAATAAATGTATTTTATGAGGAAATAGGACTCATTCAATAAATAACAATTTTTTTGTCTTTTTTTCTCCTCTGAGGCTCCAATTGTCCGGGGTTTTTTCATGGATTGACCCAAATATTGACACAAAGAACTCCCACCAGTACTGTTTTATCCAACTTTTAACAAACCCCCTTCGTTTATTAGTTTCTTGGAGTAATTGTGCCGCAGGGGATAATGCAATAACAAGAGGCGTTTGCCTCAACAGCGACAAAAACAGACAGAGGAAAGGAGGTACACTGAGAAAAAGATGCCACCACAAAAAGGGGAGTTGTAGGAGTACCACATAGACACTGAGTGCGTATATCCACCTAGTACTAAGTGTGCATAGTAAACAAATACGGATATGTTATATTATCCACCTAATACATTAATTGTGTCCATAGTAAACATATAGAAACTCTGTATGGACATACCCAGCACATACAGATATGTTGTATTATCCACCTAATACAAAGTATCCATAGTAAAACTATAGGAACTCTGTATGGACATACCTGGTACATACGGATATGTTGTATTACCCACCTAATACAAAGTGTCCATAGTAAACCTAAAGGAACTCGGTATGGGCATATTTGGCACATACGGATATGTTGTATTATCCACCTAATACAAAGTGTCCATAGTAAACCTATAGGAGCTCTGTATAGACATACCTGGTATATACAGATATGGTGTATTATCCACCTGATACAAAGTGTCCATAGTAAACCTATAGGAGCTCTGTATAGACGTACCCAGCACATACGGTTTACCACCTGAGATGAAGTGGAAATAAGAGGGGGGCACTTTAAACGTAGCGTCCACTACTTAACGTCAAGCGTGTACTACTCCACTTCTTATCGAAAGGTGTTTACTACTTAACCACTTCAAGGTGAAGTGGTACCATTTATATAATTATCTAACCCCCGGTGTCTTCCCCCATAGACTTAACATTTGGAACTCAACGCCAATGGAGTACGTGTATAGTTAGAAAAATACTCAATGGGCGATCATGTCACAAATGTTATCCAGTTAGTCAGTGATAGGGGTGGCTAAAATCTGAATCGCATAGCTGGCAGTGGAAGAGCTCACATTCCTTTCTGTATGTAGTACATTCACTACGTAAAGATAATACACAATATTCTCCGATATATTCTGAAGAGACGGGAAACTTTCTAGTAAAACATAAGTCTGGTGGCCCTTTATTTCACTCCTAGTATTTTTTCCCATTAGACTTAACATTGGAAACACGTATGCAACGCCCATTGAGTATTTAGAAAAAGATACTCAATGGGGGATCATGTCACAAAGGAGCCCATTAGTCAATGTGAAGGGTGAGATAAATTCAGAAACCTATCCAAGTTTACGGTCAGAGCTCGATCCCATCTCATTTGAATCGCTACGTAATTCACGTGGCTTGTGAATTACTACGTGATTCAAACTCGGTGGGACACAAGCTCCGACCCTAAACTTTCACAGGTTTCCTCTAAATAAGTGTAAAAGCTGATAAAGTCGATGGCTTACCCGCTATCGTTGCCCATGGTAACAGGATCTCCACTGAATTTACAAAGTGTCACCACTGAGTGAAAAGAGAAAATCCAACAGGTGGGAGAAATATGATCCAGTCCGATGGTAACCAGCGATCCCGCGCCCGATAAATGAAGGTTGGTGGCGCAACTTGTTCCCGGCAGGTGTCCTAAGCATTCCTAGTCTAATATCCCCAAACTTCAGCTCATAATGTCACTAAGGTGTGAGAAAGTCCTACAGGGCCTGGTATACGTTAACTCTGCCCATTCACACTACCGTGGGTGTGACTGACTTACTGTGCACACCCGTTCAACCCAGGACCATGTCCCCGAGTCACATCTAACCCCCGGGTGCATTCTGTTTCACAGGGCCCACCCTATCCCTCCCTCCCTGGATGGACCGATTCGGTGACTGTTCTGGGTGTCTGGGTGGAGGATAATGCAGGGGGTGTGGGGGGAGAGGTGGGGGACTGGCCAGATACACAGACGACACCAAACTATCCACAGCTGTCTCCAAGCACAGACTCTGAGTGAGTGAGTGTGTGTGTGTATATATATGTGTGTGTGTATATGTACATCCACACGTACGTGGGTCTACTCCATATAGAACAGAACACCCACTCTCCGCATACCTCCCGTGCCCACATTGCGGTCGACTTGGTTTCCGGGAAGATAAATGTCGTCTGGGACATGTCTACGTGTATAAATCCATCTGCGACCTGTTGGATTCCTCCAGGATTTGTATCTAAAGGCTTATTATTATCAATCTTTCTTATTATTTCGAGAAATTCCCATTTTTTTTTATTATTATCATTATTATTATTATTGTTATTATTATTATTATTATTATTATTATTATTATTATTATTATTACTATTATTATTATTATCATTATCATAATTATTATTATTATCATTATCATTATCATTATCATTATTATTATTATTATTATTATTATCATTATCTTTTAATTTCAAGAGATTCCCCTTTTGCAAGGCTGACAATGCTAGGTTGTCAAGCTATTTTAGGGTTTTCCGTGCATGGTGCACGATGCGTGAATTGGCGGGAAAAGAATATTAAAGCAGGAACCAACAAGTTTTGGTCAAAGTCATTATTCTTCATGAGTTTGATGCGGAGTGATATGAACCAGGCTACAGCCGAGTGAATATCACATAGCATTCAAATGAGTTGAAGAACAACGACTTTGAACAAAACGAGTTGCTTTCCGTATTTATCTCACCGCTGTACATACTAAAAGAATGATGAAACAGCATATAGACCATGGAGAACGGGCTCCAATACTCGTAGTAGGGGTATGGAGAACGATTTCCCAATGTTAAGCATATGGGACAAAAATACCAGGGGTGAGATGATAGAAGATATCAATCCAGGATGAACGTTGAGATCCAGACGACATTTGTCCATCTTTTGGCGGGAACACGTTGCCTCGCACTTCGCGGTACATGTTGCCTCGCACGTAGCCATGCTAATAACGGAAAGACAGTCCTCCGTTTGAGACGTGTTCTCAACGACAACTCCAGACTCACAGTCCGTCCACCGCGAGGTGGCAAAAATACAAAACCTAAGGCCACCCAGAGAGAAAAACTGTTTCCCAGAGAGAAAAACTGCTTCTCATCACCAAGCCATGATAAAAATATTACGAGTGCGTTTTTTTTTTTGTTTTTTTTTTTTTATCATGACTTTTGAAATGTCAAAAAATGGGCTTCAGACATACTTATTTAAGTCATATCTTGCACTCTCATTCTAAACCCATAATATCATTTTACTGTCTGTAATATGAAAATAAATACAAATTATTTCAACAAAATTTGACAGTTAAGTTCTAATAGTTTGACAATAGTTGACAGCACACAACTATTGGTTGTGTGGGCAGTATAAAGAGAGATATGAATACCATGGTTTGTGGAATACCTAGATACACATAATATCAATGGAATGCACCCCTGACATCAGGAGCTTTAATTCAATAACAAATATACATATCTTTCATAATTTCTATCAAGATTCATCTTTTATAAAAAAAAATTAAAAAAATCAAATTCAAAAACATTAAAAACGTTTTTGCTGATGCGCGCGGTGATGAGAAACAAGTTTGTTTAGTAATTTTTTGAGTGGCCTTAGTAAAGGTATATTTACCTTTTCACAAAGTCCATATTTATAAACCACACACGAGGGTAAAACGATCCACGGAGAAAGTGTGAAAATGTTGACCTATAAAGCATGTGGCGGTATTACATGTACGTGAAGGTCAGTCTACGAAGGGATTCCTGCACAGAACCATTGTTTGTTGGTTTCATTTAACGCCCAGTTAACCATCACAAGTCCTTTCCAGACTTTGTCAAGGTCCTTTTACACCATGGTATGAGAAGGACTGGTCTTTGATATAGCAGTAAGACTACCACTGCTGGGTATGAAGGAGAAAGGTGGCTGCACACCACACCGCATAGACATGGTATGAGCAGGATTGGTCTTTGATATAGCAGTAAGTCTACCACTGCTGGGGATGAAGGAGAAAGGTGGCTGCAGACCACACGACACAGACATGGTATGAGAAGGACTGGTCTTTGATATAGCAGTAAGTCTACCACTGCTGGGGATGAAGGAGAAAGGTGGCTGAACACAACACCCCATAGACATGGTACGAGAAGGACTGGCCTTTGATATGGCAGTAAATCTACCACTGCCGGGAATGAAGGAGAAAGGTGGCTGAACACAACACCCCATAGACATGGTACGAGAAGGACTGGCCTTTGATATGGCAGTAAATCTACCACTGCCGGGAATGAAGGAGAAAGGTGGCTGAACACAACACCCCATAGACATGGTACGAGAAGGACTGGCCTTTGATATGGCAGTAAATCTACCACTGCCGGGAATGAAGGAGAAAGGTGGCTGAACACAACACCCCATAGACATGGTATGAGGAGAACTGGGCTTTGAAATAACAGTAAGTCTACCACTGCTGGGGATGAAAGAGAAAAGTGGCTGCAATGGGACTCAAACCCACAAATTCCAATAACCTTGTGATTACGAGTCCAGTGCCCTTTACCACTGAGATAACTCCCCACCCCGGTCGCCTTTGATATGCAGTATGGTCAGTGTAGGCGGAAGATTAGCTTAAGCTGCAATCAGTTATCAATGAAAGGACCTGGCACTTACTCATCTCTGGCTATATTGATTTATTCGTGTTTGTTCCTATCTATAGTGCTTACCTCTTATTCAACAACACCCAAGATGGTACTGTGGACTTACTTGATTACTTTATGCACGCACTTGAATGACCATATAGGTTCGTGTTCTATGATAAAGGATGGCTGTCGGGGTCAGGAAAAAAAGTGGAAATATTTTTCATTTGAAATTTTTTGCCCAGAGAGACTGAGAAAATATGGACAACAATGCAGTACAACAATGCATTTATGTTGTTTTTTTTCCTAAGGAGAAGTTACAGTAGTAGTTCTGGTCTAACTCAAGTCTTTGATGATGTACATCCGTACAGACTCAGTCACTACGTTTTCTTATTACTTTATACCTCCTAATCGTTTAAAACGCCGTTTTATTAACTTTTCTGCTCCACGATTCGCACTCCATTCCCGTACAAAACCACTGCCATTCACGACGGCCCACTGTCTCCCACCAACCTGTCATCTCTTTCTTTTACGGCACTTGGACTTCTTCGGAGTTGACTCTACGCAATATCCTCGCATTCGATCGTATATTACTACGCGCCAACTCCTTAAAGCATACAACCGCTTGTATCTGAAACCAGTCAATATTGTGTGTTTATTTAGGAGAAACCAAACGAGAGTTAGTCATGTTGTTGTTTATTGCACACCGGCCATGTTGCGTTTACTGCGCGAGGCGAAGCCGAGTGCCATGATACGCGACATTGCCGAAGTGCGATAAACAACACGACTAACTTGAGTTTGGTTTAGAATTTATCCTACCCGGTCTAAATTCCTTCAGCAAATTAAGCAATAATATAAAACTCACCGATAATCAGTGATCATCATTGGTCGCTTTTCAAATGACATCATTTGACAACTGTATCCCACTAGAGCGATAAATTTCATTTTCCTGCACCGTAGACCAAATACAGTCTGCTAATGTTAAGCCTATGGAGTTGTTTTTTTTTATTAGGGGTAGGATAATAATGGAATATTCATAGGGTTTACGGTGTATTTCTGCCCGTAGTTTACGGTGACGACCTGACGACCCTCACATACACCCATATGTCTGAGTCGACTTCTGTCTGAATCATCCACATTTTAACTGGTTTTCTTGCAGTTCTTTCTCATGGTTTAAAGTGAATCATGTGGGGGACACTGTACCCCCATGGACTACTTTCCCCAGTCAACTTTTTGTAGGGTGAATGTAATGATTTGAATTAATTTACCCTCATTTTTACCCTCATGACTATCAGAAAGTACTAATTGGGCCACTAAAAAGTCTCCACTAACATGAACTCCACATTAATGCATATTTATATGTCTTTACTATCTTTAGTCTTCATCAAGCTTGGTGGCTAAGTGGTAGGGGTGTTCAGCTTGAGCATGGGAGGTGGGGGTTCAAATCCCGGTCGTGTCATACCAATGACTTACACAAAGACAGTACCCACTGCCCATTCAGCTTAACACCCACCATTAGAATGAGGAGTAGGGGGCGAGGACCTAAGAACGGCTGTATCGCCAAATTCGGTGATTGTACACACAATGTTCCCTTAGTAAGAATTGTAAAAAAAAATAAAAAAAAGTTCTTTATCTATTCAGTGTGGTTTGATTTGACATCCCTTCAAACCTGCCCAAAGAACAAACAGGAAGTCAACTTTTACAATTCCTGGAGCTCCCTTTCAGCGTTTCACACAAGTTGGTGACGTCAGACGCCACCTGCAGAGGGCGTGACGTCATGGTGAGGGACGATTAAAGAGTGTATTCCATTGGCCAGACGACAATTCAACATCGACGGGTGCGTGCTACAGAGTGTCTAAATCGTCTCATAGACTGATGGTATTAGTATTTTAGGCAAACTGGTGCGTGTTTATCAAATACATTCTTGTAAGAAAATAAATATAGAAACATAGATAATGACCTGACGACCTTCTTAACAATATCAGGTGTGTGATACGTATGGTTATAGTGAACAAACTGAAAAAAATAGCCAACTGACGTTGTATGGTCTAATATCGGTGCTCCACTTGATAGGAAAAAGTGGATAATGAATACAATATAGTCTGGTTTCAGATATAAGCGGCTGTATGCTCCTCGGAGTTAACTCTACGCAATATCCTCGCATGCGCTCGGATATTACTACGCGTCAACTCCTCGGAGCATAGGGACGCTTGTATCTGAAACCAGTCAATATTGAAGAAGAAACCAACAAGTTTTTGTCAAAGTCGTCTTTTTCCATGAGTTTGATGCGGAGTGATATGAGCGAGGCGACAGCGGAGTGAATATCACATAGTATTCAAATGATTTGGAGAACAATGACTTTGACCAAAACGAGTTGCTTTCTGTATTTATCTCAACGCTGTACATCCTAAAGGAATGGACAACACACAGGATATAGACCATGGAGAACAAACTGCAATACTCGTAGGGGCATGGAGAACGAGTTACCAATGTTAAGTCTGTGGGACAAAAATACCAGGGGTGAGATAATGTGTACAGTAAAACCCCGCTTAAGGGGACCCTCCATTCTGAGCAAAATTATCCCTTAAGTGGGGTGTCCCCTTAAACGGGGTGTCCCCTTAAACGGGGTGTCCCCTTAAGCGGGGTGTCCCCTTAAGCGAGGTGTCCCAGAAGTGGGGTTTTACTGTATACATTTTTATGTAAATTAATATGGAGAAACCAAACAAGAGTTAGTCGTGTTGTTGTTTATCGCACGACGGCAAGATCACATATTACTGCGAGAGGCGAAGCCGAGAACAGTAATACTCAATCTTGCCGGAGTGTGATGAACAATAACATGACTAACTCGAGTTTGGTTTAGAATTTATCCTACCCCACCCATCTAAATTACTTCTACATTAACAAATGACGTCATTTGTCAAGTGTATCCCACTAGAGCAATATTTTTCATTTTTCTGAACTCCAGACCAAATACAGTGACCCAATGTTAAGCCTATGGAGTTTTTTATTAGGGGTAGGATAATTCCTTGTCTTTTGGATCTCCCGCGTTTAACCCTGGTGTTGGGTCTACGTGGACGTTTTACTTATACATCCCCTGCATGTCATGCATGCCATGCAGCTCCGACATTCACACGGCCACACACCTGGCTTATAAGGCAGCTGGTGTAGGAATGTCCATGTTGAGGTCTGTGATGTGCACCTCCAGTGGACGCCCGGAGGAGGTGGTGGGGGTAACGTAGTGTCACAGGTGTGTCTCGGGGCCTTCTGGTGTTAACCTCCTCACACACCCTCACACTCCCACCTACACAACCGGGTTTACGATCCCGGGCTCTGTCACACCTATCAATGCACAATGGCAAGCAACTGAACCATCTCTTGAACAGAAACCACCTGCCTAACCCGCCAGTTACAGGAGGTAGACTATAGTTTATCCAGTACTAGCTGTATCCTCTATGAGCTGTAGGGTACAGGAGACAGCTTATAGTGTATCCAGTACTAGCTGTCTTCTCCAGCCTATAGTTTATCCAGCACTAGCTGTCTTCTCCAGCCTATAGTTTATCCAGCACTAGCTGTCTTCTGCACGAGTTGTAAGTGGGTACGGGAGAGAGCCTATAGTTTATCCAGTACTAGCTGTCTCCTCTATGAGTTGTAGGGTACAGGAGACAGCCTATAGTTTATCCAGTACTAGCTGTGTCCTCTATGAGCTGTAGGGTACGGGAGACAGCCTATAGTTTATCCAGTACTAGCTGTCTACTCCACAAGTTGTAGGATACGGGAGGCAACCTATAGTGTATCCAGTACTAGCTGTGTCCTCTATGAGTTGTAGGGTACGGGAGACAGCCTATAGTTTATCCAGTACTAGGATTGATTTTAAAGGCTAATTGTCTGATATGCCTTTAACTAAGCCAAAGTGTGGGCCACTCGGAATACTCGGAGTAAATGGCATGTTCATCGTTGATGAATGAGCGTGCAATCATAAATGAACAACAATTACAAGGTTTTGGGGTTATATTCAGTCTACCTGTAACCCACTTGCGCCCAATCAACTTGCCATTGCTGCAACTGAGTCTAGGATTCAAACATATCAAGCACCAGTACGCCATTGAGGTATTTCAGTCTTGAGTGATTGGTCATGGTCAGCTGGGCACATCTCTATGACCCTGAGACACTGGCCCTCTGCTCCTTTCCCAATCTATCACAGTGAATAGCCAAGTAGGCCAGGTAGGACAAATAGGCCATGTAAACCAAATAGGCCAGGGAGGACAAGTAGGCCAGGTAGGCAGGTAGGCCAGGGAGGACAAGTAGGCCAGGTAGGCAGGTAGGCCAAGAAGGCCAGCGAGGACAAGTAGGCCAGGTAGGCCAGGGAGGCCAGGTAGGCCAGGGAGGGCATGTAGGCCAGGTAGACCAGGTAGGCCAGGTAGGCCAAGTAGTCCAGGGAGGCCAATACTCGTTGGGTAGGCCAAGTAGGCCTGGTAGGCCTGGTAGGTCAGGTAGGCCATGATTATTTCTGGAGCAGCTCCATCTGCCTGTGTGCTGTGTCTAGGCTGGCACCCTGTCCCCTGCGCGGCTCTGCCCGCCTGTCTTTCCGCACTCTGCCTCCCTCCCACAGCCTCCCTCTTCCCGCCCACAGCCCTCCCTCCTCCCTCACACAGCCCTCCCTCCTCCCTGATACAGCCCTCCATCCTACCTCCCACAGCCCTCCCTCCTCCCGCCCACAGCCCTCCCTCCTCCCTGATACAGCCCTCCATCCTACCTCCCACAGCCCTCCCTCCTCCCGCCCACAACCCTCCCTCCTCCCTCACACAACCCTCCCTCCTCCCTCACACAGCCCTCCCTCCTCCCTCCCACAGCCCTCCCTCCTCCCTCCCACAGCCCTCCCTCCTCCCTGATACAGCCCTCCCTCCTCCCTGATACAGCCCTCCATCCTACCTCCCACAGCCCTCCCTCCTCCCTCACACAGCCCTCCCTCCTCCCTGATACAGCCCTCCCTCCTCCCTGATACAGCCCTCCATCCTACCTCCCACAGCCCTCCCTCCTCCCGCCCACAGCCCTCCCTCCTCCCTGATACAGCCCTCCCTCCTCCCTGATACAGCCCTCCATCCTACCTCCCACAGCCCTCCCTCCTCCCGCCCACAGCCCTCCCTCCTCCCTCACACAGCCCTCCCTCCTCCCTGATACAGCCCTCCCTCCTCCCTCATACAACCCTCCCTCCTCCCTCACACAGCCCTCCCTCCTCCCTCACACAGCCCTCCCTCCTCCCTCACACAGCCCTCCCTCCTCCCTCATACAACCCTCCCTCCTCCCTCACACAGCCCTCCCTCCTCCCTCATACAGCCCTCCCTCCTCCCTCATACAACCCTCCCTCCTCCCTCACACAGCCCTCACTCCTCCCTCACACAGCCCTCACTCCTCCCTCACACAGCCCTCACTCCTCCCTCATACAACCCTCCCTCCTACCTCATACAGCCCTCCCTCCTCCCTCATACAACCCTCCCTCCTCCCTCACACAGCCCTCCTTCCTCCCTCACACAGCCCTCACTCCTCCCTCACACAGCCCTCCCTCCTCCCTCCCTCCTCCCTCACACAGCCCTCCCTCCTCCCTCCCTCCTCCCTCCCTCCCCTCACACAGGACGACCTACTGGATGGAAGCCCTGACTGAAAACTCATCAGACAAATCACTCTACCAGTGCCGGGTCTGTGACGTTATTCGGGCCCCCGTCGGCCGCTCTGCGCTGACACGCCCGGCGCCAACAAACACAAGCATTCCTCAGGGTGCCGTGCTGGGACCCACACTTTTATAGCCAATCCATTCACCTTCTGGTGAGTAAAGGATAGACCATATTGAGGTATCCCATAATGCAGTGGCCGTCATCTCCGAGTAGTTGACGCGTAGTAATATCCGAGTGATTAGCGAGGATATTTCGTCGTCAACTACGAGGAGATTATGGTTACTCGTATACAAAACCAGTCATTGTTGTACATGTATCAATAGGATGACTACACATTCGATAAGGCTACAGCATTGTCAAGCATGGCAGTAATTTAGTGTATACTCATGCAGTATATGTAGTTCCCCTTTACTCTGTGTCTTAAGCATATAACCAATATAAAGCTTTGATTTATGATAAATGAGATCAATATAATCAACACCAAAGTAACCTTCCAGATATTGTCTTTTAGTTAATCTCAAAATCTGTAGGGACTTTTTTCAGGAATCTTCTCCATGAGATTCTGAAATATCAGAATCTCCGGGTAGCGAATTCCAGGAGCCATATACATTTCCTATGGAGTCTTCGTAATAGGTTGGCAATAAACACTAAGACTACTCATTCTCGTTCAATTTCTACTAATTTCTACAAATGCTTACTCTTTTTTAGAGTTATCGATTACAAGCTTATAGGTGCAATTAATAATGTCCAGTATAGATAATCAGACATTTGAGGTAGATAGGCACTTAAGATAAACATGCATGTGTCTGGGGGCAGGCGCGACTGGCGCGGGGTACCATAGATCAATTACCATGCAGTTGGCAAGGAGTAATGGTGAATGTGTATAACGACACCACTCGATCCGGGTATGATCTATATCCGCTTAAACCCTCTCACTTCAGTGATCGCATCATCAGGTTAACCCTGACGGCTGTTAAGTGCGGATTCCACCAACACACAAGATGCAGCGAGATTGGTCACGATTTGGTTGTCATGCTAAATCTTGCTAGATTTGAATAATCAGGTCCCGATGTGTCTTGAGGTGTTGCGGTGGTGGAGCACCAAAACATACACACGACACCGCACGCCTATGTTTTGTGACAACGGAGATACGACATATCGCGATACTGTAGGATGTAACAAGATATACCCAGACATACCACGGCAAATACATCCTGTTGGTGGAACCAGCTTTTTATATTGTGAAATCCCAAAATATGTACGAAAAGAATCTAAAATCACACATAGCATGCTCAGAGTTGAGAATTAGAAACACTAAAATTGTGCCGAGAGGTACGTGGAGATTAGTTGTACTTGCTGCAAAAACAATACTATTAGTAAACGTCCTTACTGTGGACAAAACGGTTCCTGTTCGAGGTCAGTCGTCGATTCTATACGGCCTGACGCCTGCCCTATTGAGAACTAGATTTGCTTGTTTGTTTGTTTGTTCAGTATGACGTTCAATATGTTAGACTTACTTTGGGGTTGACTGAATCTATGTGATGAATTCAGTAGAAATCTCACCCCTACACATTTACCGAGGTTAGAGTTATTTTACTTCACACACCACACAGACAGGGTATGAGAAGGACAGGCCTTTGATATATCAGTAAATCTACCACTGCTGGCAATGAAGGAGAAAGGTGGCTGTACACCACACCACACAGACATGGTATGAGAAGGACTGGCCTAAGATATAGCAGTAAATCTACTACTTATGGGGTAATGAAGAAAAGTAGCTGCAGTGGAACTCAAACCCACAAAGTCCAAGAACCTTAGGGTTACGAGTCCGGAACACTTAACCACTGAGCTAAAGTGGAGTTCACACGGTGGGATTCATGTACCTCACAGGGTTCAAAACTCATGAGATTCTGTTCATTTTCTAGGGCTAAATGTTGCCAACAATTGCAGAGGAAAATAGTGTCTTAGAGAAATGGAACCCTACAATGCAGATGAATAGATTATGTTCGAGTACAGAATCCCAACCCGATTTGTCCCAGAGAAACACCCTGTGAGGTACATGAATCATAGCAGGATTTGCCTCAGACAAACACTCTGTTAGATACATGAATATCAGCAGAATATGTCTCAGACAAATACCCTGTGAGATACATGAATCTCAGCAGGATTTGTCTCAGACAACACCCTGTGAGGTACATGAATCTCAGCAGGATTTAACTTAGACAAACACCCTGTGAGGTACATGAATCTCAACAGGATTTGTCTCAGACAAACACCCTGTGAGGTACATGAATCTCAGTAGGATTTGTATCAGACAAATACCCTGTGAGGTACATGAATCCCATCGTGTGAATCCCACTTTACTCCCCACCCCTCGGTCAGGGAGAGGTGTATTTACACGAGTATCAACACCGAATTAAGACGTTACATAATGAGAGGTTCAGTTTAATATCTCTCAGACGCGTCTGACCATCTGAGCCCGGGGATTAGACTGGCTTCAGTCCCCGCATCCTATGGCTCCCCTCCTCGCTGGGATACAGGACTGGCTTCAGTCCCTGCATCCTATGGCTACCCTCTTCGCTGGGATACAGTCCCTGCATCCTATAGCTACCCTGCTCGCTGGGATACTGGCTCCAGTCCCTGCATCCTATAGCTACCCTTCTCGTTGGGATACAGGGACTGGTTCAATCGTAATGGTGTTAGATTCCTGGCGCTGTTTAGCACTAGTATTCCCAACTTTCTCCATACAGATATCCTGGCTACTGGTCAGGATATCTGCTGGGAGATTGATACCCTTTCACTTTGATCTCAATTGGGTCACAGTCAGGAGCAGGCGAAATTTATTGCTATGACAACACAGGCGGCCAGGGAACTGGAGGAGGGGAGCGGCAGGAGGAAGTATAGTGTTACAGGGAGTGGCTTGGGGTCATAAACAGGAGATTCTGTTCCTAGTGGACAAGTCTTTGATTCATGGGCCAGTCAGAGAAGGATACCTACTTTAATGAACTTTATTCTGATTGTGTTTAATCATTTAATGAATGTTCATAATCAAAGACTTGAGCAAGTCTACCTCGGGATCAATACCCCCCACCCCTACACCATTCCGGAGATGTTTATTACCGACTACTCACACCAGGGGGCACCACAGACTGGTGAAGCGCGGATAATGACCGCCAAGTCTTCTCTCTCTTTTTTCTGGAGCGTGCCAAACGGGGTTCCGGCCCGCTAGGAGTGCTGTGGGTACTTTCTTTTCTGTTTCCGCCTAACATAGTTTACACTTTATACCCACTCTTTACTGAACCCCTTCTGGGTGAAGTTTTCTCAGGTTATCTCGGTGCAGAACCCCTCAGGGTGCCTCCCCGTGGCTCAGGGTGCCTCCCCGTGGCTCATTGGGCGAGTTGGGTTTAAGGGCTTGTTTGTTTTGGTGTGTTGGTGGCCATCCATGAAGTACATACGCTTTGAGAGGGGGGTAAACATTTTTGGAAATTTTGCGTATGCTCTTTCTGTGTTCTATTGCGTATATGATTGGGATGGGGCGGGAGTCCAAAATTGTATGTACTTGCGAATTACACTACGGGTACACTGCGCCCGAACATTCATCATACGTCTCAGTAAGTCCGAATATCATTCATACTACACCTCTAGTAGCAAAGAGTATTTCCTAGACGTTAGGCCATAGGTATATGATATATTCTTACGTCTTTATTTCAACAAAGATCGTAGACGTTCGGCCAAAGGTATATGCTATATTCTTAAGTCTTTTTTTCAACAAAGATCATAGAGGTTCGGCCATAGGTATATGCTATATTCTTAAGTCTTTTTTTCAACAAAGATCATAGACGTTCAGCCATAGGTATATGATATATTCTGACGTTGTTTTCAACAAATATCTAACGGCAGATTCCAGGCGTGACATAACAGTTCACTGCAGCATGGCGGAGCAGAAAACGCCCTGTGATTGGGGGAGTGTGGCACTCGGCCTCCGACCTCCGCCTAGAAAAACACGGCGCACAACTCGCCGACAGTCTGCGTCGTGGGTGTGTCCCTTTGTGAGTGTCGAGTGACGCCGAATCCCGCCCAAAACAGGGGCTGGTTTATAATCATTGTACAGGAAAACCCCGCTTCTGGGACACCCAGCTTAAGGGGATACCCAGTTTAAGGGGACACCCAGTTTAAGGGGACACCCCGCTTCTGGGACACCCCGCTTCTTGGACACCCCACTTAAGGGGACACCCCACTTAAGGGAACACCCCACTTAGGGGGGCCACCCTGTTTAAGGGGATGAATTTGCTCGGAACGGAAAATTCCCACCTATCAAGAGTTTATTTTAACCCCTCTTAAGGATACACCTTGTTTAAGGGGAGTCGGACACCCCACTTGAGGGGACAGTTATTTCAGTACATAATGCTTCTTAACCCCCTTAAGGGGGTACTTTGGAGGGATACCTTAAATCTGATGTGACAGAGTACGTAGGTTGGTTGTTTTGATTTAACATCCAGTTTACCATTGCAGGTTCTTACCAGACTTTCTCAAGGTTCTTTTACACCACATGGGTGGTGATTGAATCTATCAGTGCTGGGGGTGAAGGAGAAAGGTGGCTGTACACCACACCACACAGACATGGTATAAGAAGGACTGGTCTTTGATATGGCAGTAAATCTACCACTGCTGGGAATAAGGACAAAAGTGGGTGTACACCACACCACACAGACATGGTATGAGAAGGACTGGTCTTTGATATAGCAGTAAATCTACCACTGCTGGGGATGAAGGAGAAAGGTGGCTGTTCACCACACCACATAGACATGGTATGAGAAGGACTGGCCTTTGATATCATATAGCAGTAAATCTACCACTGCTGGGGATGAAGGAGAAAGGTGGCTGTACAACACACCACATAGACATGGTATGAGAAGGACTGGCCTTTGATATAGCAGTAAATCTACCACTGCTGGGGATGAAGGAGAAAGGTGGCTGTACACCACACCACATAGACATGGTATGAGAAGGACTGGCCTTTGATATAGCAGTAAGTCTACCACTGCTGGGGATGAAGGAGAAAGGTGGCTGTACACCACACCACATAGACATAGTATGAGAAGGACTGGTCTTTGATATAGCAGTTAATCTACCACTGCAGGGGATGAAGGAAAAAGGTTGCTGTAAACCACACCACATAGACATGGTATGAGAAGGACTGGGCTTTGATATAGCAGTAAATCTACCATTGCTGGGGGTGAAGGAGAAGAGTGGCTGCAGTAGGACTCAAACCCACGAAGTCCTACAACTTTGAGGTTACAAGTCCACTGCCTTATCCACTGAGCTAACTCCCCACCTGGCTTTTGTAGTGTCTACAATCATATACCATAGAGAATCATGTTCCAGAACCTGTGTGGTCCTAGCTACTCTTTGGGAGATAAATAAACACAATACCATGATAAAGAATACAACGGTAAATACCTGCGCTCTGCGTAGGAGAGGGTCCCGTAGAGAATACAGTTATTACGTGAGACTGTTTACGTCTGTGCACTCGGAGCAAGAGGACAACAATCTCAGAGAGGCTTCTGGCTGAGCAGACGCAAAGAAAGAGCATTTCCCGCGTAAAAAGACGATTCAGGAGACTGGTAACGCAGCATTATCTCCGATACCCACTGGTTACACCGGAAATGGCGTCAGACGCTGCTCGAGTCACCGGATGGTCATTTTTTGCCGCTAGGTGGCTCCCCTGTCCTGGCACTGATCCTGTGAGTATTGGGGTCAATGGGCAATGGGCGCTCTAGAGACACCTGCTCCAACGTCTGCGGCACACAGCAGTACATTTGACATGCTAAGCTCTATGTATGCCGCTCTAAGTTTGCCGCACCCTCTAAGTTTGCCGCACACTCTAAGTTTGCCGCACACTCTAAGTTTGCCGCACACTCTAAGTTTGCCGCACACTGCAATACATTTGACATGTGAAGCTCTATATCTGCCGCTCTAAGTTTGTCGCACACTCTAAGTTTGCCGCGCACTCTAAGTTTGCCGCACACTCTAAGTTTGCCGCACACAGCAGTACATTTGACATGTGAAGCTCTATGTCTGCTGCTCTGAGTTTGCCGCACACTCTAAGTTTGCCGCACACTGCAATACATTTGACATGTGAAGCTCTATGTCTGCTGCTCTGAGTTTGTCGCACACTCTAAGTTTGTCGCAAACTCTAAGTTGGCCGCACACTCTAAGTTTGTCGCACACTCTAAGTTGGCCGCACACTCCAAGTTTGTCGCACACTCTAAGTTGGCTGCACACTCCAAGTTTGCTGCACACTCTAAGTTTGTCGCACACTGCAATACATATGACATGCTAAGCTCTATGTCTGCCGCTCTAAGTTTGTCGCACCCTCTAAGTTTGTCGAAAACTCTAAGTTTGCTGCACACTCTAAGTTTGCCGCACCCTCTAAGTTTGCCGCACACTCTATATCTGCTGCTCTAAGTTTGCCGCACACAGCAATGCATATGACATGCTATTAAAGTTCTATAACTGCCAGTCTAAGTCTGCCGCATACAGCAGTACATTGGGCAAGCTAAGCTTTATATCTGCTGCTCTAAGTTTGCCGCACACAGCAAAACATTTGCCATGCCAAACTCTATAACTGCCGCTCCGAGTTGGCGGCTCTCTGCAGTATAATTGCCAGGTCAAGTCGCTCTAAGTTTACTGCACACTGCAGTACATTTGCTATACGCAAAGTTCTAAATATGGTGCTCTAAGTTTGCCGTACATGGCAATACATTTGCCATTCAACGTTCTATATCTGCCGCTCTAAGTTTGCCACACACTGCAGTATATTTGCCATACGAAGCTCTATATCGGCCACTCTAAGTTTACGGCATATAACAGTACATTTGCTGCGTGAAGTTCTAAATATGGCGCTCTAAGTTTGCCGTACATAGCAGTATATTAGCACATTTTCTATGCTCAATGTCTGCCGCTCTAAGTTTGCCGCACTCAATGGGCAGGGCATTTGCCACTGGGAGCAGTGCATATTTTGCATGGACCAGCAGGTATGCCAAGTGGAGCAGAACTTTGCTAATTACTTCAATGTAGTTAATAAAGAAATGCTAAAAGGGTTTAAAGTTATCTGAATCCCTGTATGTGGTAGTGACAAAGAAGCTTCTGTCTTCTGTGAAGGAAACTTATGGGGTAAAAATAACTTGGTCCGTACTCCACCAAGTTTGGATGCGGAGTAATTCAAGAAGCAAAGCAGTGCAGACCAAATTATTTTCAACGAGTGGGTTTCTGATTTTATCTCACCCCATATACTTGATCAGGAACATTGTATGGCATGAGTTGTTTTTGTGGAATGATATCACGAAGCGGAGCTGAGTGATATCTGTAGCAGAAAATGACGAACGCCATGTAAACAATTATAAAAATTGAGTGACATTTAGATTTTATCCTACCCTGTCACATGTTTTTAATTGCATATGTCACCTATGGCATATAAAAATTATATGGCATAACCGTGGCATCGAGTCACACCATGTTAAGTCTATGGAGAGTCATATAAGGGGTAGGATAATAAACGTGACATACAGTCACACCATGTTAAGTCTATGGAGATTCATATGAGGGGTAGGGTAATAACCATGGTATACAGTCAAACAATGTTAAGTCTATGGAGATTTATATGAGGGGTAGGTAATAACCGTGGCATACAGTCACACCATGTTAAGTCTATGGTGAGTCATATGAGGGGTAGGATAATAACCGTGGCATACAGTCACACCATGTTAAGTCAATAGAGATTTATATGAGGGGTAGGATAATAACCGTGACATACAGTCACACCATGTTAAGTCTATGGAGATTCATATGAGGGGTAGGATAATAACCGTGGCATACAGTCACACCATGTTAAGTCTATGGAGATTCATATGAGGGGTAGGATAATAACCGTGGCATACAGTCACACCATGTTAAGTCAATAGAGATTCATATGAGGGGTAGGATAATAACCGTGGCATACAGTCACACCATGTTAAGTCTATGGAGATTCATATGAGGGGTAGGATAATAACCGTGACATACAGTCACACCATGTTAAGTCAATAGAGATTTATATGAGGGGTAGGATACAATAACTTATGGATGTAACACTTACAAAGCTTCCTCCTGATCTAGATGATAGTTTGAGAGCCTTCTTCCAATGGAACCAGTCCCACCATCAGAAGGTGACTGAGTGGGCGCTATTAGTACGCTCTGTGTACACTCCACACTCTCAGTGAGTCCCTAACTTTATCTGATAACTTATCTGACAAAGACTCTAAGTCTGTAGGGGAGTCTATGCCACACAACAACAAACCATGGTCTCAGATGACTTGGCGGAAAGCACCTCTGAGAAGCTGAGTTCATTCCAGTAAACATTATTCAAATTGTTCCGATCGAGATAGTTTCCATGCATCTAAAAGGAAAAATGCAATTACGCAAGAAATATAGATATGAAGAGAGATAGATAACTATGATCCGTTCACCCAATAACATAGATATGCCATCCTATATTAATATATATATATATATATATATATATATATATATATATATATATATATATATATATATATATATATATATATATATATATATTATTTACTATATACCCATGCCGTATATACTGTAAATACGCACCGTTTCGCCATATAACGTAAAAATACTGTACGGACCAGTGCACTAAAATACGGACCACCTTGCCATACACGTTTATTGAGATATTGGTTGTTGAGCTAAATGAAATTAATGATTTCAAAAAAAATCGGGTATATAGTAAATATATAACATCCAACCATGCTTGTACAATTCACAGAACTCGCTGGTAATTTACAGTTTGTACGGAACTCGACGTTAACGCCTCGGTCCGTACAAACCGTAATTAACCATCCCGTTCTGTCAATTGTACAGCATGGTCAGGACGTTCTATATAAGTATATACCGGGTAACCCGATGTTATCCTGGTAGATCGATCAGACCTATACCGTCGGTCACTTTGATACCACTCAACCACTCAGTCCAGATGGAAGATCTGTGCGACAGAATTTGGATTAAGATATAAAAAAAATAAATTAAAAAAACCTCGGAGCATGACTGAAAATATTTCTCTCATTTTTCTTGTAGGTACATTTTCTAAATGCAATGAGAATGCTGAAGACTCTAATGGTTGATATCAACTCCGGCCGCAGTAGGTGTAAAGTGAAATCTGAACTTGTGTCGACGATATTTATCCTGATTGAATCAGTATAACTTCTCATTGAGTATACATGGTTTTCTTTTCTGTAATACCAAACAATGGTTTGATGGTAGACCGCCATGTAACATGATGTACATGCGAATCATTCCCGATACAAAAAAGGGAAAACATTAGAAATGAGAGACTGGCGCACTTTGATGACTCACCCAGGAGGGAGGAATGGCGAGGAGTCATTTTTAGATGAGAGCTCTGGTTAAACTTTCCATGAGTCACGTTGTGTGATAAACATGTCTAAACACACTATACCATTACCACTCAGTAGTTTGTTTATTTGGGTCTATACTGAGAAAATTGTCTGTTAGCATGGGGTGCGTCTTATGCGGGGTGTTGCTTGCACGAGGTCTTATTGTATGCCCAATATCAGAGACATGTGAAACTCTGAACAAAGAGGTCTGCTAGGGTGGACAGCAATTACCAATCTGTTCACCCTCTTGGTTGCCTCGCCTCCTCGTGGTGCAGACCGGATATGCTTGCACGCAACCATAACTAAAGTGACCGGGATGGGGAGTTAGCTCAGTGGTAAAGAGCATTGGAATGGTAATCTCAAGGTTGTTGGACTTTGTAGATTGTAGTCCCACTGCAGCTACTTTTCTCCTTCACCCTCAGTAGTGGTAGATTTACTGCTATATCAAAGGCCAATCCTTCTCATACCATGTCTATGTGGTGTGGGAAGTAAAAGAACTCTCACCTCGGTAAATGTGTAGGGGTGGGATTTCTACCTATATTCATCTCATAGATTCGGTCAAACCCAAAGTAAGTCTAATTGAACAAATTGGACGTTAAACTACCCAAACAAACTAACAAACAATCTGAACAAAGAAGGATCTGGTTTAATTTTCACTGACAATCTACTGAACGTTTTGTATCCAGTAAACATTATCTATCTTAAATTGAAATATGATATTTCTTCTCTATGGTAGCTTGAAGAGAGCGGAAGTGAAAGCTTTCACCAGAATACTTTAAACTTTTTAAGAGGAAGTTATAATTTTGTAGAATGGTTCGTGCTTAATAAATTATATCGACTCAGGATCAAACAAACACTGATACTTTCAGAAATTCTTGACTTCCTTGGGGAATGAAAGATTTTCGATAAGATATAATCAAGAAAAGTAAGATGCCTGGATCAACCAGGCAACATACATTGTTATTCATAAAGGATATGCAAATTTTAGTAAAGTAAACCAAAGTAAGTCTAATCAAACAAATTGGACGTTAAACTACCCAAACAAAGAAACACTGACTCTTCCCCACCTTTCACTTTCTGATTATTACACTGGATATCTATCGGTCCATCAGTTCTTGACATTGTAATGAGATGCATACTTAGTAGAAACTGAACTCGAGTTAGACTTGTCAGTGTTTATGCCACCACGGGAAGGTCGTGTATTACTACGCGAAGCGCTAGCTGAGCGTAGTGAGGAACAGACCTGACCAGAGTGGCACAGACACTGACAAGTCTAACTCGAG
This sequence comes from Alentia gelatinosa, assembly GCA_950022655.1. NCBI lineage: Eukaryota > Metazoa > Annelida > Polychaeta > Phyllodocida > Polynoidae > Alentia > Alentia gelatinosa. The sequence continues at coordinate 109,212,399 of OX465582.1, forward strand.
TTCGGTTTCGTATTTATCCTACCCCGTCTCTACCCTTTTGGATTACTAAAATATAAATATCGATTGAAGGACCAACCGAAGTCCTCCAACCAGAACTTTTGAGTCAAACCGGAAATTTTTTCGGAGCAGCTCACAATCTGGTCGTTGATTGGTCGATTTTTTATGCCCCTAGAGGCAAAATCGCACTTTATGTCATGGCATGCCGCATAAAATTTGCCTATGTTATGCCTATGGACCGTTTTTATTAGGGGTAGGATAAAACCATAACTACACCTGTGTATATCATTAGTGAAGGTGGTTAGTGTACACAGTGAAGTTCAGAACACTCGTGTAATCGGAAATGACTTGGTCATGACAATAATAAACGTGCGGCCGACCTACGTTTTTCTCCGGGTGTATGATGGCGTATGGTCGCTGTGGGGTGTAGAGCGCCCACCCTGGTGCCGGCAGTACGGACTACACCTCTTTTTCTGTTCTAAGGAGCATTAACTTAGGTCTGATTCGCACTAAGCGATGTCAGGACATGTGCGATGCTTCAGTCGCATATTTCGGGGATTGTGCCATGTACGAGATATATAGGAGATATAAGGGTTTATCCTACCCCTAATATAAAATCCCATAGCCTTAACATTGAGTTTCAAAAATGCCACGCTAACTGGAATACGGCGTTTTATATGCCACTAGTGTTATTACTTAATATTCCAAAATCGAGGAGACGGGGTAGGATAAAATCAAAACCTGATTTGTTTTAACCTTGGCCACCGCATGCCACTCCTGGAGTTTTGGCTCCGCCTCATGAAGTCACTATGCCTAACTCCAGTCGTGGCATACGGTGGCCAAGATTAAAACTCATCCAGATTTACTATATTATATAGAGGAAACTTATGCAAGTTTAGGGTCAGAGCTTTTATCCTACCCCTAATATAAAATCACATAGGCTTAACATTGAGATTCCGTATGCCACGCTGACTGGCATACGGACGTTTGTATGCTACTAGGGGCATACAGAATTTTGATGATTTTCATTCACGATTTTGATATTAAAATATTGTAGAGAGGGGTAGGATAAAATCAAAACCTGATTCGTTTTAATCTTGGCTCCCGAATGCCACTCCTGACGTTTGGTTCCGGATACCACTCGGCTCCGCCTCGTGATATCACTACGCCAAACGCCAGTCGTGGCATACGGGAGCCAAGATTAAAACTCATCCGGTTTTACGATATTATCCTACCCCTAATATAAAATCCCATAGGCTCAACATTGAGTTTCCGTATGCCACGCTGACTGGAATACGGAATTTTATATGCCACTAGTGGCATACAGAATTGTTATGACGTAATATTCCAAAATCGAGGAGACGGGGTAGGATAAAATCAAAACTTGATTTGTTTTAATCGTGGCCACGACATTCCACTCCTGAAGTTTTGGCTCCGGACTTCACTCGGCTTCGCCTCATGAAATCACTTTGCCAAACTCCAGTCGTGGCATGCGGTGGCCAAGATTAAAACTCATCCAGTTTGAAGCGCATTTCAATTCACAAGGCAAAGCTGAATGAATTACGTGGTGATTCAAACGAGATGAGATCGAACTCTGACCTCTAAATTTGAATGGCTTTCTGAATTTATCTCACCCTTCACATTGACTAATGGGCTAACCTTTGTGACAGAATCCCCCATTGAGTATTTTTTTCTAAATACTCCATGGGCGTTGGATTCGAGTTCCCAGTGTTAAGTCTAGAATTCAAAGCAAAAATCTCTAAGTGGGAATCGGCCCTTAAGTGGGATTCACAAGAGAGCCTGGTGTACTTGAGAGACTGGTGTACTTGAGAGACTGGTGTACTTGAGAGACTGGTGTACTTAATACTCTTTCCCCAGTCTCTGATAACTTTCCCTGTGTTCGAAAACCTCACAAAAGGATGCTGAACTGGGGCTTTCCCAGTCTCTAGGAAAAAATGGCAGATTGGATTCACATGGAAGGACACACCCAGACAAACTCCCTTTCACAAGGAATGCATTCCATGAGACTCAGGAACACATGGCTAGCACCCAGTGCAGGTACACTGGTTCCCTGCCAAAATAAACAATAGGACAGGTAATACAGGTAAGACTTTGAACTTACGCTGGTTCCCTGGTCATTTGCAGCGAAGCTGAGAACCAGCACAACTTCTCTCCCTCACGAGATTTCTCAAATAACTTATTTACACTTCACAAAAACCACAATACAAAATAAAATAATAGCAACCTTTCAAAAACTAACAGATTTCGCCACGCCCTCTAGTGGAGAAGCAAAAAATCTAACAAGCATTGGTCGGGTACCAGCGTGAGGCAATCCCGCAATGCACTAGAAAAATGGTGGGCGTTACCTGGCCTAATATGTGGTATGTGATTGGATACATAGGCCGGGCTTCCAGGCTTCCAGGGCAGGGTACATTATTGCTGGTGCAGGTAGGGTGAACCTGTCAGGAGGCACACCACTGAGAATAGGACTGAGTCTTTCTGTGTGAATTCTGCATAAATCCAAATGCTAGAGACTATGTACCTTGGCAGGGAAATTGACGCCGACTATTTTCCCTACTCCCCCTCAGTCTCAGGGAATTTAGAGTTAGGGGTGTCACACGAGGAGACTATGTACCGGTAAATAATCTCAAGAAAATTGTCTCAGACAAACCCTGCTGAAGGTACATGAGTCTCTCCGTGTGAATCCCACTTAAAGTGGAAAAAACACTGTATGATTTTGTTTCCATCGATTAACTCCCTATATCATAAGCTAGTCTTAACGTGTCTCAGGTGAATTTGTGCAGGGCGTCACAGTGTGATACCTAAAAAGGGGTGGTAGAAGTTAATCCAAAGGGATTCTGTCCACACTGTGCAATAATATCATGATTTTCTTCCCTGGGCAAAGACTGTGTCGTGGGTTAAAGCCAATACACACTGTACGATTTCGGAACATGAATGTTCCTTTCTCGGCGACAAAAGAACAATCGTAAGCTCAGGCGAGGCCTAGAAAATGTGTCGGCCAATGTGACACCCCCCTACAGTAATTTGCCTAAGATTTGGAAATCCCCCCCATGGCGATGTACCTTTGTCGCCGACAAAGTGCAGTCCAATGTCCCGAAATCGGGAGCGATAAATTAAGGAACGTGTTCCTTCCCGTTGTCGCCGACAACGGAGTTTAAGAAATACCCCCGTGGTTCCTACCAATTATGGCCCTTAATTAGTCGCTGGGTGAGCAGAAATGCCCATGCCACACACAGACTGAGGCCAGCTCACCGATTTAACTCCCATATACTGAGATTTATTACTTGTTCCTTTATCGGTGGCCCTAAATCGCTCACGATTTACGCAGTCAATCGTCCAGTGTGGACAGAATTTGCTTACGATTAACTCATGCTAATGGCTGCCATAAACGTTGTGGGGATAGTCAACGCTATGCACGTATTCGCCTGAGACAAGTTAAATAGCCCTGACGATTCAGGGAGTTAATCGGTGGAAACGAAATCGTTCAGTGGGTATTGGCTTTTAGCTTTGGGGCAGTAATCGGTGAGGGACCATGTATCTGTGTGTGGCACCCCCAATAACTCCTCAACTATCGATTAGATATGCTAATTACGGGCCGATATCAATAGACACCATGAGGGGTATTTCCTAAACTATATTGTTGCCAACAACGGGAAGAAACAGGTTCCTTAATTAATCGGTCCCGATTCCGGAACATCCGATCGCAATTCATCGGCGACAAAGGTACATGTCCACGGGGGGCATTCTCTAATCTTAGGCAAATTTCTGGATGGGGGTGCCACACTGAAGGACTCTATTTCGAGGCCTCGCAAGAGCTTGGGTTCTTTTATCACCAATAACGGAATATTCGTGTTCCAAAATCGTACAGTGTGTTATGGCCTGAAGACAGAGTTACTCCCCAGCCAACCAACAAGTTTCAGTCAAAGTCGTCGTTCTCCACGAGTTTGATGCGGAGTGATATCAACGAGGCAACAGCCGAGTGAATATCATGTAGTATTCAAACGAGTTGGAGAATGACTTCTTTGACCAAAACGAGTAGCTTTCTGTATTTATCTCACCCCTGTACACACTAAAAGAATGGATAATCCACAGGATATAGACCATGGAGAACGGACTGCACTACTTGTAGGGGCATGGAGAACGAGTTCCCAATGTTAAGCCTATGGGCATTTATTCCAGGGGTGAGATAATAGCATTTGAAGACTGTTTCAATCCGAATCCTAGGGTGGAAAACATATCGGATGGGCTAAGAAATTTACAACTCTAATATACCCCTATTGACATATATGTACACACATCCACTATATGATAAAATAGTCGCATCAGCAAGTTGGTTCGCTGGATATGCCTAGATACATGTACATGATTTACAAATCATACAGGGCACATAGCTTTTGCGTTATCGAGACGGCCATCTTGCCCCCTGACGCTAAACAAAACACCAGGTGGCGGGTCCAGTTAGGAGACATCCATAAAGTATAGACACAGAATTTCTTGTATGCAATAGAAAAAAGAGGATGCATACGCCAAATTTCTAAAATTTTCGATCCCACCCACACCCCCCTCAGTGAATACGTCCTTTATGGATGGTCCCATATCAATTAATTTTATCAAAAATATTTTCTTTTGGTTTGAATGAAAGGGTTTTAGCCTCATCTCTCGATTATCTATAGATTAGAAAACAGTGGTTGCCCCCCGACTACAGTGGCGCTATCTTATAATCTCCAGGCGGATGATGGGAGAACTAGCAATCACTCTGTGCCCTATGGATTCAATCACAATTGTGGGCTAAATAACTGCTAAACGGGAAGATAATGGATGACTATAAGCACGCTACATTGTGTGTCTGAACTCATCTGAACTGTAGACAGGCTGACTATCTCAAACTCAGATTCCTATCAGCTAGAACACCAGCTACTGAACATGGTGAATGATAATATCCCCCACCCACCCTCAGGCACCCCCAACCCTGTGATATGAGAATATTTTGTAGTATTTATACAGGGATAAAAGTCGGAACTGAGGAATAAATACGAAGTCTAAAGTTTACGCTTATAAAAACAAGGGTGTGAGCTAAAGAGTCCAAAGATATTTTATACGTATCATATGTGTACATGTATATACAATAAAGAAATCTGAAAGATAAAATGTGGGATGCTACTATATTTCTTTTTTCATTGAGTAAAGGTATCCCTCAACAAAGTAAGTTTTAAAGATACCATCAACATAAATGAAGACTTCAAGGATGTCAGCAGCCTTTGAAGAAAATCTCCGAGGTTATTTGCTGGGACAACCTCTCCCCCCCCCCCCCCCCCCACCCCCCATCACCAGACTACAATGAAGAAGCTTCCTGGAAACTCAAAAACGATGAGAGCTGTGTCCCCTGGTGAGTACGACTGGTACTACAGTCTGTGCTCTCCAAGCAGAGCCTTGCCTTCCAGGTACTATTGATTCGTCACAGTGTGACGGACAGGTATAAATACGCCATGGGTAGGAGCGGGCCGTATACGTAGTTGGTACAACCATAGGTACTTATATAGAACGGCCTGCCCATGCTGTACATGCTACAACATGAGATGGGAATTGTTGTATTTTACAGAACAACGCCCCAGGCCGAGTTCCGTAAATAACATCAATTCCCATCGAGTTTTGTAGCATGTACAAGCATGGGTCGTTATACATTCATTATATACCCAAAATATACCAAATCCTACCATATATTGGCATAGAAGACATGTTTACGTGAAAGGATGGGGAGACGTAGGTGTTGGTTCTTTCCCCTACCGCTATCTTTTTAGAAATTTTTAAAAAAATTTCCAACGCTTATACACAAGAGGAAGAGCAAACGAACGGTCTTTTCAGACCATGTCTACGTGAAAGCCCACACACTGATGATGTTTCAATGTCTTCAGTATAACAGTGTACTGCACAGGGTTCAGTATACAATTTATACGGGAGCAGCGGTACGTAATTATCAAATATACTGCATGGGTATATGATAAAAAGAAATATTACAATATTGTATTGTCAAAGTTTTTAGATAGATATCATTATATACCTGTGTCCGAATGTCTATGAAATTCTGCCCACGCCTAGGGGTGCAGTAATAATAATGTTCGAGCCCGCTGTGAGAGTGACTTGATAAGTCATTAAAACGGCGTTTTTTCAACGATTTAAGGTATATAATAATAAGCAAACATCCTGACTGTAGACGAAACGATTCTCGTTCTCGGTCAGCCGTCGATTTCATACTGCCTTCCGCCTATGGCGTCAGGCAGTATGATATCGACGACTGACCTCGAACAGGAACCGTTTCGTCCACAGTAAGGACGTTTCCTAATATTACTACAAAGATCTGGAAACCCAATGTATGATTGTCAGTGGAATCAACAGTACTTAATGACAATAAAGGATTTTTTTCTCATAAATTGCAACCTGACAATAAGTCATCCGGCACGTCAAATTATCAATAACTTACTGGTGCTATCTGGGCAAGATTATACCTGCTTGTTAAAGACACCTACCCAGTGTGTTTGTAAATAAACGCAAACATCGGGCAGATGAAGTATACCTCATCGTAGACTTGCTCAAGTCTTTCATTATGAACATAAATTCAATGAATAAAATAAATTACAATGTGTAAGGTTCCTCTGACTGGCTAAGGAATCAGCCAGGCCAAGGGGAGAGTAGGTGGAGGGGTAAGGAGGGCGTGCGGTGGCGGTAGGCAGCAGTAGGAGTAGGACACAGGGACGGAGGCTAGTCTAGCCTCATCGCTGAAGGGACCCGCTCCCATGACGAGGCAGACGTCGAGGTGATGGTCGGGGGTCAGATTACCAGCCAACAAGTGTCCCGTGAGAACAAATAAAAACATTTATAAAACACTGGTATGCGCTGTACGTGTGTGGAGGTCCGGTGTGAACATGTGGGACGCGGAGAGAGGACCGCCCTCAAGCCACCCACCAACTCCGCCGACCGAGTTTTTAATACATCTAGAGCTACGTGAGTGGAGGCAGGGAGGTTATAGTTGACATCTATAACGGTAAATATATAATCAGGATTCAGCAAAGGTAGTTCTATCACTGCACGAAAACCATCATTTTACATATGAATGCGCTGGGCGTATATGAGTAGGTATTTTGCGTCTACAAGGTTGTCTTAATCCCCGTGGGTATACACCTCGTCTGTGGGCGTATATATAAGTGAACAGGGCTTCACTTAGAGCGGGCGGGGGGAGGAGGCAGGGAGTGGGGGGGGGGGGGGCTTCCTACTGAGGACACCTGTACTTCTGCCAACACAAAGGGGCGGGAGGGGGCGGGGACAGAGGGTATTTTTTCTCATATACGATGGGTGTAAAATACAGCCAAGACGTATCTGTCGTATATAAGGCCTGGGCGTATATAAATGAAAACAAGTCAATATTCAGCCAATACATGCACTTCCTTGATGGCGTATATATGAATGAAACGGTGGTTTTCGTGCAGTGTATGACGTGGTACATGTAACCTCTGTTACAGCTACCGCCGCATCAAAAAAATAATTAAAAGGATTTATCAACTCTATTTTTGAATGTAATTGGTTACAATTGAGGGATGCCATTGGGGTCGTGAAAAAAAGTTGAAATATTTGATATGTTGAATTTACTGCCTCGGAGAGACTGGGAAAACATGGGAAACACATCGTTATTGGCCATGGAATAGGGCTGGGGTGTGTGTAGGGAGGTTTGAACCACTGTTTATTGGTGTGAATGAGGCAATTTATTCTCTCTTTGTTTTACACAAGGAAAACGGATTTTATAAACTGAAAATGAAAACAAGAATTTTCTTGGTAAATAGAAAAGATCCATTTCTGAAATATAATAATTTTTTTTGTTTTCAAGATTATCAAATTTATTTTTCAATGAACCTTGATAAAGTCCATGTAATAGAAGAAAAGTCGGTTTCTAATATCCGCCAATTGATAATCAGATACACTTCATGGTTATACTCTTCATTATGAAACAATTTTACAATTCAATTGATTACAATTGCACAGGCATGTTAGTAGGGATCCCAAAAAAATATGAGTCTAGATTTGTTCACATAGTATTTATTCCTATATACCTATGGCTGTACACTCTATGCTTACACCACGCTCTGGGGGGTGGAGTAACTATCTGATACTACCCAAGGTTGGTATACTACCCAAGGTTGCCGTATACTACCCAAGGTTGACATTTAGACCAATCAGATTGTCTCTTATTAAACCACATTCGAAGGTATATAGGAATAGGGAAACCAAGTACCAGTGAAAGGAAGTCAAAATTACTCGGTAAGGCTCGGAAAAATTACTGCCCGCGGCCAGGGCCTTGGGCAGTAATTTTTCCAAGCCTCACCTCGTAACTTTGACTTCCTTTCACCGGAACATAGTTTCCCTCTAATATCTCAAATGAACCAAGAAATTTAGGGTGAACAATATATTGTACTAGAATCTAAGTACTATTCCATGTAGTAAAAAAGTAAAGAAAAAGAAAATATGTTACTGGCGTAAAATCACACATAAAATAACTCTGGTATTGACAGCTATGTGTATGCCTTATGAAACAAAACCACAAGATGCTACATTAGGCCTGATTCCCGCTAAGAGATTGTGAGGCTTCAGTCAGCGACGATAAGCACGAACTTCTAGGAATCTGAGATATCACTAAGTGGGAACACAAAAATGTACGATTATCGGTGCGTGTTGCCCCACCCCTTGTGGTGCGTGTGTGAGTCGCCGACTCGAATCCGTCCCAAATAGGCGCTAGTCCGTTGTGATTTAATTTCAAACATGTTTGAAATTTTCGGGTCGCAAGTCCCCAAATATGCCTTTCCACTCTCTGTGCGACTGGCGTTTCCCGGCGACTATGCCGGGCTAAAGTCTCTGCAGCAAGAATCTCCAGTGAGAATCGGGGCCTTAGCATGGTGTTCCTACTGTATGGGGCACATAGCGATTGTGTACTGGAAGTGGATATCTTGCCCCCTGACGCCATCCAAAACACCAGGTGGCGGGACCAATTATCAATGGAATTTATCAAAAATATTTTTGGGGGGATTGCCATGGAGGAATTTTAGCCTCGTCTCAATATTATCTATAGATTATAACAACTGATAACAATACTTGCCCCCCGACGTGCACCCCTCTCATAAGATCTCACACTCTCTAAGTGGTATTCTGTACAAGGTTCTCACTACGCTCTATGGGAGAAGAATTCTTAACAAACTAGGCTTAGATCCTTGAGAATCCACAGTATTGGCACACAGTATACCCGCTATGTGGCATAATTGAGATTATGGGAATCTTTGGTTTGCATTGATGTGCGTCTTTAGCACGGGAGGCAGGTCAGCAGATTCTCAAGGCTCTAAGCCTAGTTCGTTAAGAATTCTTCTCCCATAGAGCGAAGTGAGAGTATAGAATAGAGAGTGTGAGATCGTATGAGTACACTTAGAGATAGCATGATGGCAGAACTAGCAATCACTCTATGCCCTATATATCCAACAATTGCCAACAGAGCAAGAACATAAGACGAAGCGATAAAGAATCAACTGCCTTTATCTATCTGCCCCCGTCTGGACTCAGGGCGCCCCTGGTGGCGGGCAGCCCTCATTGGTGTGTCGCTGTGAGGCGGGAACACAGGGCGCACACTAACAGGTGAGTAATGTGCAGGTGGGCACTTTGTAGGCGGCTGGCGGCGGCAGGGGGGTACATGGTGAGCGTAGTAAGCCGATTAGTCACTCTCCTCCCAGATCTTTCGCGGTGCTAGCGCTTGCTAATCTCTGCCTCAAACCAGCTAAAATTTCACCTTCTTTTTTTTAATTTAAAACATTTTTATTGCTTTCGATCTATACATCGGTTCTTCAAGGCAATATTATTATGATATAATAATAAGAAAAATTGCTCAGGCAGCATTGTTGTGGGCAGAACTTGGTGTTTACAATGAATGATAGAGCATTCAGCCCAATTATCATACCCTCCATAATCCAAAATGGCATCATTTATACAATACAGATTTCTAAAACAAAGCAACTGTCACAAGTTATGAAACTTAAAAAACCCATATATTATGAGTTGTGGAATATGAGAATTGCTAAATGGGCTTCATAGACAATCTAGCTGTTTCATTTTTTAGCTCTCCAACTCTTGATTATGAAATCCGCAGTTGATTAGACTGCCCCTTCAAGTGAGCACATGTGTCATGTTGACAAAACAAAACCCAAGAACACATGAGGTGCCTTCCACTGAAGAAAGTAATCCCTATGACTATGTCTGATTTGATATAACAAATAACAGAAATGAGTGTATATCATTTACCATATAAATATGTGCATCTCTATTTACAAGTAAACCACAAAATACTCCCAAAAGATCTAAGAATTTAGGATTTAAAAAAAAATTGGCATATAGGCCCAATTTGAGCCCAAACAGGTAGGTCAGTGCATAGACTGGTTCCCTGCCCGAATGAAATAAGGGACTGGTAACTACTTCTTATGTAAGGAAGACCTTGAACTGACGGTCGCCACCTCTCTTGGCTCAACATAGACTTGCACAAGTCTTTTTTTCCTTCTATTCTTCTATACTAGCGATTTACTACCTTCAGTGCTTTATTCTGAAGAAATACTGCTGCTGAATGTTTAACAGCAATCTTTTTTACTGGCTGTATGGAAGGTAGGCCTGCAGGTCTAATACAAGTCCAGATAAAATAAATTAGATAAAAGAAAAGGATACAGGGACTGAGGCCCGTCTTGGCTCTACAGTCTCAGTCTGGCAATGTGACTCTCCCAGCAGATCTTTTGCAGAAGTAGAGTACAGAATCTCTGCTAGGAGAGTGCAAGAAATGGAGGCGTAGTGCACCAAGAAAATGGAACCCGTTACCTGGCCTATAATGTGACTAGGCCAGGCTTCCAGGCTAGTCAGTGCAGAGATACAAGCGGGAACAGGAAGTAGAGCGCAAGATCTCTGCTGGGAGAGTGGATTAGTCAGGGCCTCTGTCTGTCCCGCAGTATTGATCTCTGACTCTGTCCAGGAACCCTGCCGACGGCTTCTCATGACCGCCGTCTTGTGGGGGTCGTATCATGATGAGGTGGAGTTTATGAGATGGGAGGTGATGGAGCAGTCACTAGGTGGTCAGGGGACAACACCTGTATTCTGGCTCTTTGTTCTTATGAAATTCAACTGCCTTTCAATGTTTTACCATGGTTCCCTTGACTCTCTACACCCATCCCAGAGCAGGATGACATAATGATTAAACACTGCATATGATATTTTTCACATGGAACACTTTATATACATATGTGAGCAAGGCTAGAGTTCTCAATTATCACTCACTTCTTTTGCACCTCCATTAGTGAAGAACACCTACCTTTTCACCTCCATTAGTGAAGAATACCTACTCAGGGGGGCGTCATGGCTGCCCCTATGGCTCATAGGCTATATGCCATATACACCTGTGCATGCCAGGCCTATGCTTACTTACTATGCTCGGTATAAAGTAAATGATTCATATTTTCTGTACACAACCCACAAATAAGAATCCCCTTTTAAAATCATGGCCTTTTCAGGCCTAAATACAGTAAACATGAAGTTACTGACAGTTTCTGCCATATCCAGGTTACAGTGGAGTTGTTGTAGTTATAACTGTTGTCATACTTTCTGTGATGTCACAGTGATGAGCGCGCCATGGTTACGGCGCTGGTTGAGAATGTTTGGGCTCTCACTTCAAGGTAGCATCTTGCTGGACACAGAACTGTCAGCCTCGTATCCCAAGGACAACAACAAGATATATTTCAGGATCAATTTTCCCGCAATGGTCAATTATTACCCAGGACTTTATCAACTGCACTCACATCCACAAATAAAGTGTTGTCTGCGTTCACAGCCAACAATACCCTTTATACCCCTGCCTGCCTTCACACCCACTAACACACCTGCCTGCCCTCACACCCACCAATACCCCTGCCTGCTTTCACACCCACTCATACCCCTGCCTGCCCTCACACCCACTCATATACCAGCCTGCCTTCACACCTTTTACCTATGCCTGCCTTCACACCCACTTATACCCCCGATTAATCTCACACCCACTAACACACCTAACTGCTCTCACACCCACTATTACCCATGCCTGCCTTCACACCCACTACCACAGCTGTCTGTCCTAACACCCAATTGTACCCCTAATTGCCATCACACCCACTAGCACACCTTCCTGCCCTTACACTCACCATCGCTACCTTCAAACAGATACCCAACCCCCAAATTGAGACCATCTCCTCAAATACAGAACATCGCAGAGCTATCCAATCGTCTATCAGCCGAATATCCATCAGAAACATGGACATGCAACCATCCCCTCATCACCCTCCCCTCTCACTCCTCCTCGCCCCCCCCCCCCCTCCCGCCTCCCTCCCCACCCCCACACACAGCCTGCCGCTAGGACAGCCACATAAATATCTCATATCGGCCTCCTCCGATTTCCGAAAGAAAAAAAGGTATCCAGGTCGCGGATGAAAATGGTCTGACTGGTAATAGAATTACTGCCCGGCACACATCAATCAATAGGCGGGGGTGAGGGATGCTCCCTGTGTCCTGGTGTTTACTGCCATCTATATGTCCGAGTCGCCATCGTTCAATACTACAAGACAGTCTATAGCAAGATACATTCATCTCATAGTTCTGTTCCGTAGACTTAACATTGGGAACTCATTCTCCATACTCCATTGCAGTATTGCATCCATTCTTTTAGTGTGTACAGGGGTGAGATAAATACAGAAAGCAACTCATTTTGGTCAAAGAAGTCATTCTCCAACTCGTTTGAAAGCTATGTGATATTCACTCGGCTGTCACCTTATTCATATATCACTCCACATCAAACTCATGGAGAACGACGATTTTGACCATAACTTGTTGTTTATTTTAAAGTAAACTCCTTGCTTAAATTAAGCAGAGATGTCAGTTAGGGTGATGATAAAACAGAAGATATATTTTTCATGCTGAATTTACTGCCTTGTAGAGACTGAGAAAACATGGAAAATAAATCGTTATTGGCCATGGAATGGAGTTGTGTTGTGTGAGGTTTGGTGTTAAAGAGGTCCAATTTATTCTCTCGTTTTACCCACACAAACACAAAATTATAGACTCCGAATGAAAACAACAGCAAAGACATGACATGAGAATGACTGGTCTTTGATATAGCAGTAAATCTACCACTGCTGAGGGTAGAGAATGTGGCAGTAGTGGTAGTTGCCCCAGAATTTGTATCTATCCCACTCAGTATTATGATAGTTCAAGATATTGTATGAGCCAGAAACCGATTGTGTGTATGCATGTGTGTTTATGTACATGTATCCTGTCTTCTCCCTGTATATATATGCACCAGTGAATACTAACCAGTCTGTTTTCCCTCTTAAATGGGAATCAGATGGTAAAATAATGTCTTCTGAGGCTACTAGGTGCCTTAAGGCAGACAGCCCAAGGCCAGCCCTACCATCCGTACCTATCTGGCCAACTAGAGAGATAAAGGACACTGGACTTAGTGAACGACCCCTCGTAATGAGTGAGGTCAAATATGCCCACAAAATGAACATGGCCTTGAAAGGACCTTTGAATGATGAAATAACCGCACTGTATCTGAGACATCTTCTCATATCTCCTTTCTCCCCAGCATCTGTGACAATCCTTTCTGTATCAACTACCTTATATGAAATGTTGTTTCCCTGGACGGCCAGGTAGAAAATCGTATATTTTATGTATGAACCATCCGTCAATAAAACCTTATCAAAAAAAAAAAAAGGTGAAAAAGAGTGGCAGCAGTGGGACTCGAACCCACAAAGTCCCACAACCTTGGGATTACAAGTCCAATCCTCTTTACCACTCAGCTAACTGCTCACACCATCGCCGACATCATAGCACGTCATCGGTAGGCCACCGATAAGGCTACAACCTGCTACGAATTTCAAACATATTTGAAATTCGTAGACACCCGACAATTTGTGTTTTACATCGCAGTGTGTCATTGGGTGTCAGCGTGCGTCATAGAACTCAGCAACAAAACCTGACTAATTGAATCTGAGCTCCATGATTCTGCCACGATTTAGATTTGTGCGTCGCCAAGCTCGCCAATGAGTGAATCATAGCATAATTGTAGTAGGTGGGCATCCTCTTTTACTTCTACATGCCCAGGCCTTCCTTTTGTTTGTCATGCTAAACCTGAGGGATCCAAAACAAAATAGTATACGCTATTTTGTGAACTATTTCATTACAGTTTTCTTGATTGTTGCATTCACAATGTCCAAGATAAAAAGACACCTAATAAAAAACACGGACATACATCTATTCTGAACCAACTGTACCAGCACGTAAAAAGCCCCGGTCTATATATAGCCCTCACTATACGGACTCCGGGTCCTGGGACTGGATTCATCATGGTAAAGGGCATCAAAATGTTGTGACGCAGATAAAAAACCACCTGTGATGGGGCCCTCGACAGCAGCAATCAGAGTGACTTCATCAACTTCTCCCGGAGGGGTCAACTCAGGGACAATAGCCCTCAATTGGGATGACCTATTGCCTCAACCTTGTATGCACAACTTGGTATATATAGATTTATCCTACCCCTAATATAAAGTCCCATAGGCTTAACATTGGGTTTCTGTATGCCACGCTGACTGGCATACGGAGTTTTATATGCCACTAGTGGCATACAGCATTGTTATCACGTAATATTCCAAAATAGAGGAGAAAGGGTAGGATAAATACACAATATTGACTGGTTTCAGATACAAGCGGCCGTATGCTCCAAGGAGTTGACGCGTAGTAATATCCGAGCGTATGCGAGGATATTGCGCAGAGTCAACTCCGAGGAGCGTACAACCGCTTTTATCTGAAACCAGTCTATATTGTATTTATCATTCACCTTTTCTGGACAAGTGGCATGTCGATATCAGTTCGTTTTGGTTATGAACTATTTTTCTGTACGCACTATTTTCCGTATGCGCCACCCGGAGCATACAACATATCCGTATGCGCCGGGTATGTCCATACAAACTCCCTATGTGTTTTCTATGGACACTTTGTATTAGGTGGATGATAAAATCAAAACCTGATTCGTTTTAATCTTGGCCACCGCATTCCACTCCTGAAGTTTTGGCTCCGGACTTCACTCGGCTTCGCCTCATGAAGTCACTTTGCCAAACTCCAGTCGTGGAATACGGTGGCCAAGATTAAACCTCATCCAGTTTTACGATAATATGTTGTCTTTTTCAGTTGATCTTTAATCTGGAGCTACGCTACTAGGGGGCTAACTAGCTCTATCTCTCTCTCATGATATCTATATGGTATATGCCCTTGATATAGCATCAAATCTACCACTGCTGGGGATGAAGGAGAAGAGTGGCTGCACACCACTCCACATAGACATGGTATGAGAAGGACTGGTCTTTGATATAACAGTAAATCTACCACTGCTGGGGATGATGGAGAAGAGTGGCTACAGTGGGACTCGAACCTACAACCTTGGGATTACAAGTCCAGTGCCTTAACCACTGAGCTAACTCCCTACTCCCATGAGTGGTTGAAGCATAGTAATACACAAGCTTTTGCGAGAGTTAACCTCTCTCTTTCTCTCGAGAGAGTTATGAGAACCCTGTGATAGGTCCAGTCACTACCTTCTGGTACTACTTTCTGTCTGTGTCTATATGTGACATACATACATGAATATAAATATGTCTGTGTCTCAATGTGACTGTCTGTATATATACATGTATTATCATGAAACATCACGAAATTTCAAATGATTGTTTATATAGCATGAGTTGTCTTCTCGGCATGATATCACGAAGCAGAGCTGAGTGATATCGGTAGCGGAATACAATGGATTGCATATAAACAATTATATGAAATTGAGTGATGCTTAGATTTTATCCTACCCTGTCACAAGTTTTTAACTTCATGTCACCAGTGGCATATAAATATTTTATGCCATGACCGTGGCATACAGTTACACTATGTTAAGTCTATGGAGATTTATATAAGGGGTAGGATAATAACCGTGGCATACAGTTACACTATGTTAAGTCTATGGAGATTTATATGAGGGGTATGATAAATATGAACTACGTTTGTTTCTGTGTCTATATGTGACTGTTAGTATATATCTGGCATCACTCAGTACGGTATAAATGGAGCCTTATTTTGTCATCATCCTGCATCTATCCTACACCACATCTGGGTCAATCTGCAGATAAATAGAAGCTCTATAGGCGCTCTTTATGGCGAATGGAGTGTTCTAAAGATAGTCGGCCGGGTCTCCGTAGAGAAGTACTACCTGCGCCTGTCATGTCGGGCAGGTGGGACCCCACACCGACCCACCCACCACTCTCACACGGGCCTCTTGTCTTGGGCGATATTTCCGGGATTCCGCGCCCTCCTATTAATATCCGCCGTCACCGATAGAGGTCTCTGGGGAGGCTCCAGTGATCTCGGAGAGGCTCAGAACTTCCCGGAGCTGCTCGGAGAGGCTCAGAACTGCTCGGAGCTGCCCGGAGCTGTACGCAGCTGCTCGGAACTGCTCGGAGCTACTCGGAGCTGCTCGGAGCTGCTTGTAACTACTCGGAGCTACTCGGAGCTGCTCGGAGCTGCTCGGAGCTGCTCGGAGCTGCTCGGAGCTGTACTGAGCTGCTCGGAACTGTTCGGAGCTGCTCGGAACTGCTCGGAGCTGTACGGAGCTGCTCAGAGCTGCTCAGTGTTGTTCGGAGCTGCTCGG
Organism: Alentia gelatinosa; assembly: GCA_950022655.1. Lineage (NCBI taxonomy): Eukaryota > Metazoa > Annelida > Polychaeta > Phyllodocida > Polynoidae > Alentia > Alentia gelatinosa. The sequence goes on from OX465582.1 coordinate 109,229,191, forward strand.
TGGTTGCAATAGCGAGGTGACCGCAATAGTGAGATTGTCGTAATAGCGAGGTGGCCGTAATAGCGAGGTGGTAGCAATAGCGAGGTGGTAGCAATAGCGAGGTGGTCGCTTTACCAAACATTTTGAGAACACAAGATAGAAGGGAATAGTGTAAGACTTTCTGAAATACGTCCGTAATTGCGGGGTGGTCGTATTAGCGAGGTGGTCGCTTGGTGAGAATCTACTGTATTTCGTTTAATCAGTGCATACTGACAACAAACAAAGGGCGGACCATGTGTTTATCGTCTGCAGCATTCTATTTATACACTACCCTTTTTTTGTGTAGACGGTATGCCACAGTGTTGTTCGGAGCTGCTCGGTGGTTGCAATAGCGAGGTGACCGCAATAGCGAGATTGTCGTAATAGCGAGGTGGCCGTAATAGCGAGGTGGTAGCAATAGCGAGGTGGTAGCAATAGCGAGGTGGTCGCTATACCAAACATTTTGAGAACATAAGATAGAAGGGAATAGTGTAAGACTTTCTGAAATACGTCCGTAATTGCGGGGTGGTCGTATTAGCGAGGTGGTCGCTAGGTGAGAATCTACTGTATTTCGTTTAATCAGTGCATACTGACAACAAACAAAGGGCGGACCATGTGTTTATCGTCTGCAGCATTCTATTTATACACTACCCTTTTTTTGTGTAGACGGTCCTTTGTTCTGTAAATACCCGTTGAACGATACAAAGTTCCTCACAGAGAAAACATCACCCGACTGACTAAAATACATTCAGCATTGCGGTTGGGGTCAGAAAAAAAAACATTTAAATATTTTTAATTGCAATACATGGTTTACGCATCACATTTCCTGGAAATTTAATATGACGATCTCCAAGTATTGTAGAACACAAAGTTAGTTTAAAAATGGGAGTCACCGTGCTCATTTTTTATTCAGAGATAAATATCATGATAATATTATTAAAAAATACTGAGAAAATCTAAAATATTGTTGTTCACATAGTAAATTCCATGTCATTTTCTTCAAGCTTTCACAGGATATAGTTAATGCATAGAACTGCACATTTAAGTTCTAAGAATCACAGGTCACTGTCCTTGTTTTCGAAAGAATTGAAGAAATCTATATTTTTCACTACATTTCCTATGTAAATCAGTCAAATGTAAATGGGTTTAATCTACCTATTGGCTTAAGTAAGATTTTATAATATCTTATATTTCTCTCATTTAGTATGAGAATAAGTCAAAGGAACCGAGGTGAATTGATAATGGCCAGGTATTTGAAAACCACCAGGTGGCGCCACTGTGTATGGTATGATATGCCTTTAAAATCCCTGTGTTCATCAAACTGGGCTTGTTTTGTTCGTATCGCTCTGTGACACGACGGTAACGCCGCCTAGCGTCAAATAATGTAACGAGCGGCCACCACTGCTGAGCTATTACACTGGCAACCAGAGCTACAAAATATTAGCTCTGGTCGGGTTAAATCCCGATGTCGCCTTGACCCTTTCCTGGTTCCCACCTGTGTATTACTTATACCTTTAGATAGGAATACGCCATCTGTTGAATATTGGCTGCATTACAGCATAGGATATGTTTGTTATTCTCCCGCCTGACCTTTTTGCACTGTTTGGAGAGTGTGTTATATAATAACCTCGAAGCAATTATCCGTTTTCTTATTTCTTTCCTGTGTATTATTTCAAAATATAATGAACATAAATCTTGGTGCCTTTATCAATTAGTAAGCAATGGATATTCCATATTAAGTATATCTGACTTTAGAGTATACATAGAATAAATGTACCTGGTTGGAGGCGGACACAAAAGGGATACCGTGTGGGATTTAACCCGACCAACCCCTATATCGTAGAAGGGGTTGGTTGCCAAACTACTGAGCTATGTGAAGTGCCAGAACTGCCTCCCATTCCTTTTAAAAGGTTGTACGGAGAGACTTGGAAGCATGTATCTAACATTGGAGCAAATGAGATTGGCAGTTTAAAGCTACCATTGGTGGAAAATCGAGCACACCTATAGAATGCCGATTAAAGAGTTATGTGACCGATTGAGATTGGCAGTTTAAAGCTACCATGGGTAGAAAATCGATCACAATTATAGAATGCCGATTAAAGAGTTATGTGGCCGATTGAGATTGGGAGTTTAAAGGCATATCCTACAATTCACAGTGGCGCCACCTGGTGATTTCTAAATAATGTCAATTATTAATCAAAACTGGTTTCTTGGGATTCATTCTAATTCTACATGAGTGAATTTAACATTTTGTCCAGTTTATCCAAACTCAATAGGTAAAATAGGCCAATTTGCATTCGCTTGATTTACATAGGAAATCTACTGAAAAATATGGTTTTCTTCAATTCTTCCAAAAACAAGGCGGTGACCTATGATTTTTAAAACATAAATAAATAGTACTATATATGTACAATATTCTGTGAATATTTGACGAAAATAACATGGGTTTTACTATGTGAAAAAATACTTTTAAAATTTCTATATATTCTATTATAAAATTATCATCATATTGATCTATAAATCAAAAACTAGCATGGTGACCCCCAATTTTTAAGTTAGGTATGTGTTCCACAACACTTGAAGATCATCATATTACATTTTCAGGAAATTGGCATAGGTTTTAATTTTCAAGCCATATTGTCCGATATGCCTTTAAGAGACACAGAGGGACAAGAATGATGCATAAATTGTCAAATGATGAACTGTTGGGCCAGAGGATAGGGGGCACGAGGGGGAATAGTAAAGTCAGATTTAATGAGTTTAGATATAAGGGAGAGGCGTATAAGAAACCACCGATGTTTCGTGGTATAGCCCTCTGGATTAAACTATAAGAAGCAGTCCAAAGAGGCATTTAAGGCAATCTTAAAACCTCAAAGACAGTAGATTATCTAGATAATGTTGGTTGCACGTGTTTGTTAACTATTTATCTGAATCCAACTTTTCACCACTTAAGAACTTCATCGATATATATACCTGTTATTGTCAGATATGATTCCAATAGAAGAACTGTTTGTATCTTAAACATAATGGAGAAATAAACATTATTTTAAAGAATAAAATTCTTGCACCAAATCTAAAGAGGTAATGTTACGAAATAGATTCAGGGCTCTATATAAGAATCGATGTTGTCAACAATATCCTTTGATTTATTCATGAACAAATAGTTAACTGAATTTATGGATTTCAACTGGCAGTGTGCTGTATATCACCGTTATAATCCTGTTTTGTTTATCATGAATGGGAAATTGTTGTGAACATTGATGAATCTATTTCAACAACCTCAGGGTCTCAGAGGCATGCCCAGTTGACTATGACCAATCACTTGAGACTGAAATACCTCATTGACCCACTGGTGCTTTATATGTTTGGATCCTTGACTCAGATAGTTGCAGATAGGGCAAATGGGTTACATAAAAGGATCCATAGACTGATGTACTAAACCTTTTGATTTGCATTCATTTATAACTGCATCCTCATTCATCAATGATGAGCATACCATTAGTCTTATTATATATCTAAATATCATGAAAAAATACCATATTATAAATACGTACTTACGAAGTACACTAAGGGCACAGTGTGCCTGAACATTCATTACGTCTCAGTGAGCCCGAACACTAGTTATACTACACCCTAGCAGCAGGTAGTATTTCATAGACGTTCGGCCATAGGTATATAATAATACTGACACCTTACTCTGCTAATAGAACCACCTAGCATTGTTACCACTAACGTAACGTCAGGTACTGTACAATGCTGATTTATATCTTAACAATTCAATTCATCTCATCCCATTAAATCATTATTTCATACTGTCTCGCCGTGAAAATGTACTAAGAGAAAACGTGGTTACTGCGCCCGAAGGGATGGCTGTTCGAGGTCCTTTTATGCCTGCGGCGTCGGGACGTATTTCTGGCATCAAAAGGCCGAGAATAGCATCCCTACGGGCTCAGTCACTACGGTTTCTTATTATTACCTAACTAAATATTAATAAAACCGCCATTTTATATACTTATTAAATGTACCAATTGACCCGATGGTCACAGTGCGCCCGAATATTCACTACGGGCTCAGTGCGCCCGAACATTATTTATACTGCAGCCCGAGCAGCGGGTAGTATTTCATAGACGTTCGGCTATAGGTATGTAATAATAACTATAATATCACTAGAATACCATACTTAAAATGAATCTGCCTGTATTAGACACCAGAGGGGGCGAACAGAAGAATGGCCTATTGCAGAGTTCGGCTGTATAACCATAATAAAGCTCCCCCAGAAAGAAAAAGAATATCGTGAAACATCACAAAATTTCATATGATTGTTTATTTGAGTTGTCTTCGAGGAATGATATCACGAAGCGGAGCTGAGTGATATCTGTAGCGGAAGACAACGAACGCCAGCCATGTAAACACGCATATGAAATTGAGTGATGTCTAGATTTTATCCAACCCTGTCACATGTTTTTAACTTCATTTGTCACCCATGGCATTTGAATATTTTATGGCATAACTGTGGCATACATTTACACCATGTTAAGTCTATGGAGATTTATATGAGGGGAAGGATAATATTAACTATTCACAAACCCAGAATTTCGATTTGGGTTTTATGAAGTGGCCTCCATATGACTCAAGATAAAAAGAAAACGTAATGCACTTGACCTGAGTTGCCCCGAGTGATATTTACTTGGTATTGATATGAGAACTGTAGTCCATGGCAAATAATATCTCCATTTCTATGCCCCATTAGCACGACCATGTCCAGTCACCTACTTAAACAATGTGTACACGACCAGCAATAGACTGACCTCCTGTGAACCTGGTCCTTATCTTCTTTTAAAGTCAGGGATTTAGAGCGATCATCCCCCCCCCCTGCCCCCCTGCCCCCCCCCCCCCCCCCCATTTGGCGCTCACTGATAGATTTACAGTAACCTGTGGTGGACGCTGGAAGCTCGCCATTTCCAATCCAGTATTGTAAAAAAATAAATAAAAAAAATTGTGTAAATCCTGGAACTCTTCCATGCCTCTGCCTTTTAAAGGCATATCCTACAATTCACAGTGGCGGCACCTGGTGATTTTCAAATACTGACCATTATCAATTCAAATCAGTTCCATTGTCTCATTCTGATACCCAATTAGTGATTTATAACATATTAACGAGTTTGACCTGACCCAATAGGTAAATTATACCAATTTACATTTGTTTGATTTACATAGGAAATGTACTGAATAATATAGTGGGTTTTTTTTCAATTCTCTCAAAAACAAGGATAGTGACCTATGATTTTTTAAATCTCTATATGTAGTACTACACATTTTGTATGTTCTGTGAAAGTTTGGAGAAAGATTTACTATGTGAAAATAAACTGTTTAGAATTTCTTTATATCATATTGCAATATAACCATGATATTGATCTCTACATCAAAAACTAGCATGGTGACCACCGATTTTTAAGTTAGATATGTGTTCTAGAACACTTCAAGATCATCATATAAAATTTTCAGGAAATTGAAATGGGTTTTAATTTTTGAAGACAAATTGTCCGAAAAAAAAAAATTTTAATCAAAAAAAATGTCCGATATGCCTTTAAGATAAAAATTAAACGTATCCTTTGAGTACTACCACCCAGATATGGTCTTAATGCGTAGGTTGACGCAGGTGCTAGAGACACTTTGCCTCGTCTTGGCGAAACTTGATTTCCGAAATCGATAAATCGACGCCCCACCGAGGCATTGATTAGATGTGGGTGATAATTACTATCATGACGAATTGACTAATGTGGTTGACAGTAGCGCTTGATACTTGGACAGATCCCTAGACCCCTGTGAGTAATAAGAGAAAACGTGGTTACTGAGCCTGTAGGGATTGTCGATCGAGGTATTTTGTCCTATAATTGCGGCCCGAGGCAAGAGGGCTGTAGTAATTGGACAAGAGGCCGAGAACGGATCACTACCTACAAAAACACACCCAAAAAAACATTTTATTCACTTACTAAGTCATCGCTTCATGCTCATTCACTACGTCTCAGTGAGCCCGAACATTATTTATACTGCACCCCTAGCAGCGGGTAGTATTTCATAGACGTTCAGCCATATGATAATATATACCTGTGGCTGTATATCCTACATATACCACTCGCTCCTACCCATGTCATATTTATCTCTGTACGTCACAGTGTGACGTACGGGGTATGTGATCATGTGACTAGGTAAAACTTTTGCCAATTTTAGGGATATGATAATACCAAAACAGGCTGACAGTCTTTATACTTCAAAGTACTTGGTAAATTCATAAATCAGATATATCCCTCTACCTACGGTATCGGGATATATATCTGATTGATAATTTCACTGTGTATTACTGACACACGAAGACAGTAAGACAGTTTCTGTATATTATCTCACCCCTGGTATTATTTCTCCATAGACTTAACATTGGCAATTAGCATCCAATACCTGTTCAGTATTTAGAATAAATACTTAATGGGGGATTATGTCACAAAGGTTAGCACATTAGTCAATGTGAGGGGTGAGAAAAATTCAGAAACCTATTTTAAGTATAGGGTCAGAACCCTTTTCCCATCTCGTTTGAATCTACGTAATTCATGTGGCTTGTGAATTACTACGCGATTCAAATTCGATGAGATAAGAGCTTTGACCCTAAACTTTCATAGGTTTCCTTATATAATGATGTAATGATGATTTTTTGTGAGTGAATAAAATGGCTTTTTTTCAATTCTAGGTATATAATAACAAGAAAGCGTAGTGACTGAATCCGTAAGGATGCCATTCTCGGCCTTTTGTATCACAAATACGTCCCGCCACCTCTGGCCTCAGGCCGTATCTAACGTGGTACAATAGACCACAAACGTCCAACCCTACGTCCTCAATGACCAAGTTTTCTCATAATATCACCGATATCGAGACACACCACTGTAGGAAAGTTCACCCCCCCCCCCCCCCCGTCCCTCCCTCCCTCCCCACCTGTAATTTAGACCTCCGAAAATAGGCTTTCCACCAGGTGTCAGCACTGAAACAATCCCGGCGCCGTAGAAATCAGGCTGGCTGGCTGCAGCTGGCTCAAAGTGCCACCAGCCCTGCCCCCCAATCACTGACCGGCCAGCGAGTTGATGGAAAAACATTGAACACCAATCAATCTATCGATCTATTTGAGGGCATTGATCTGCAGGGCGAGCAGCTCAGGCAGGGCTGGGAGCTGCTCCTGTTAAAGCGCTCCGTGAGATAGAGGGGAAGGTGTGGGTGAGATGAGATCATGTCAGATACTAATGAAAAAAGGGGAATACGAGTAATTATATAGAACGTCCTGACCATGCTGTACAAGTCACAGGACGAGATGATAATTTACGGTTTGTACGGAACGAGGCTTTTATGCCGAGTTCCGTACAAACCATAAATTATCATAGAGTTCTGTGACTTGTACAAGCATGGTTAGACGTTATATATTTACTATATACCCCAAAAAAAAATTTAAATCATTAATTTTATTTTTAACAACCGATATGTTAATATACGTGTTTGGCAAGGTGGTCCGTATTTTAGTGTACAGACCAGTGGTCCGTACAGTATTTTTACGTCATATGCCGAAACGGTGCGTATTTACAGTATATACGGCATGGGTATATAGTAAAAGATCAAGTATCAGGTTGAGGATTGGGGGTGGGGGGTTTTCTCCTTTGGGTTCTTTAAAAGTAGATTGTATGAAGATAGGATTTTGTTGTTGCTAATATGATCATACATAGACATGTTTTATCAATATAATATGAATTTCAGGTTATATAGAATTGAATACTAGATGTAAGACGAGGCTAAGTAGGCTAGAAAAAAATAATGAAAAAAATTGAATTTAATACTAGATACCTTTCTCTTTTTTTCAAGTTGAATGAGAATAACCTAGAAAAATAAATATAAGAATGATGAAATATTTCTATCAGGAATATTTGTGAAATTAATCAACTTAAAACTAATTAGAACTACCTGAGGTATATATGGGGGGATATCCGTAAAATAATCTATGGTATTTATAGGCAACCTATCGCTAGCGATCTCTAACTGAATACACGTGAGATTTCATGAATGCACATTCCTTCCAGAGCATTGGAGTTTTATGGCCACTATTTATTTCTACTGTACCGTCAAATATGGAGGAACCGTTCTGAGTATACATCATATAATATAAACATCTCTTATCTAACATTTCAGCTTCATGGTCCGTATGCCTTCATATTCTATCGCCATAAAGGAAAAATTATTGTATCCGTCAGTGATCAAAGTACTAAAAAAGAAACTGATGAGTGTTTGGTCTGTGTCTCTGTTCGCCATCGAGTTTGGAGCACGCAGGAATTTGACCGAGGCGATAGCTGAGTGAATATTCCAAAGCACACCAAACGCGATTGCCAATTGGGTACACAGACCAAACACGAATATGTTTCTGATTTTATCTTAGCCTGGACAAGTTTATCTGTTTATCACCCATTGAGTTACCGTACTCACAAGCCTGTTGAGTATGAGTTCCAAACGTCAACCCTATGGACATTTATACCAGGCTAAGTAGATAAATGTCTTTACCATTTGGCGTAGGAGTGTCTCTGCCAGGCTACCTTTATTAATCAACCCAACAGGCAAGACCAATATCTCCCTGCTCATTTATATTACATACTCAATATTAGTAGTCAATGAGCCAGAGGGCCAAATTTCAGAAAAATGGCCCACTTTGAGGGAGTACTCCAATCATTATATTTGAGTTAATGATACGTGGCATATACACTTCTAACCACAGTCTAACCAAAAAAACAAAAAAAAACAAAAAAAATCATTATATTTGAATACCTATATGCCTCTAGTTCATGGCCAGGTATGATAGAATTGCCAGATGAGTAGCTTAATGTCCGAAATCGCATGTTTACTAACAAAAATATTTACCTATTACATGTTTACCATGTATTGCAGATGCTTGACACTATAACACAATATTGCCATATCAATGGGCCATTACTAGAAAAAATATTAATGACCTACTTACAGGACAAAGTCATATTTGAGAGACATCAATTGCAAAAGAAAAAGAAGATATAATTCTATTATAGACACTGTGACATTTGTTCAGGTAAATCTAAAATCAATCTAATCTGTCCTGTCATACTTCAGTTCTAACATGTCTTGAGAGTTCATAGGTGTATAATAAGGTGTTGTAGGTACCGTATTCCAGCCCAGAGAGATGTTATAGTAAAACATAGTTGTAATAATTTATGGTCCAAAATACTGTCCCAAAGGCCACTGAAATCCCAGACCTGTAATACCATTCCATTGAAGCTAAGTGTCTCTACCCCTCTAAAATGGGAAATTCTGCAAGCACATCTGTTTCCTTCTAAAAGTTAGTAAAACCATTAATTGTCAAGATACTGCTAATGTATTACATAATATCAAGTGTGACAAATCTTACTGGTTGGGAGCTACAGCTTAATTCTGTTTTCCATGGAGTTTTTTTTTACAGAACTTTAGTCTTAACCCTAACGTAATGCATCATTATTCACATATAATTCATTATTATTCACATGATATTCACTCGACTGTCGCCTCGTTCATATCACTCCACATTAAACTCATGGGGAAGGACGACTTTGAACAAAACTTGTTAGTTTCTACTTTCATGTACTACCAACTAGATCTATGTCCATAGGCCTGCCAATGAACATGCCATCGTTATCTCAAGATAAACAACCTCTGCGACTAAAATAAACACACCTAGTTCAATTAAACCCCCATCAAACGACTGATGCAAGCTAACAAATTAAAGTGCTATTAGTAGCTATTAGTACTAAGTCTAGATCTAGACCATGGGATGAAAACCTACCTGAAATGCAAACTCATAATATCACTATCAGTACCATGTAGCGATGTTTGTTAGGACAAAGGAATGAACTCTTTTCTCCCAGCAGCATACCATACCCAAACATATTCCCAACTCTGAGAAGACATTAACCTAGTATACGCGGTAACAAAGGGGGTTTATTTATCCCTGTGATAAAGCCATCCTCCAGACAAAAGGGAAACTGCAGACACAGACACAGTGTTGAAGCCAGTCTGTGTAGGTGACAGCAAGAGAGAGCATTTTCATCTCCGACTAAAACAATGATGCACGCGTCGGAAAAACTCTCATCTTCTGATTCTCATTTTCCCATATTTGTGGTGCAGTTCGCAACGTATGACAAAGGAGACATCACCTACCTTCTACACTATAATATGAAAGGAGAAACGATGCTCTGACGGCTCCAACAGGCAAGGGCCTGCATGTTTTCATCTACTTGTGGTAAATATTGCGACGTCAGAGCTTCATGTGTAGTTGTCTGGTCGTTCGACTATTTGCCTCAGTCAAACTAAGTCTAGGATGCGCTACCGGGTAACCACACATAGTAGACTGCCGGTGAGGGGGGGTAGGCCTTGCTTTAGTGTACAGACAATATTTTATAATGATTATTTATCTCCATAATCTTCTTATTTCAAATCTGCCGGATGCAACGCTGAAATATTTGGGCTACTCAAACTATGAACGTTTGAAAAAAAGTATAAAAATAATTTTCCAATCGATAAATAGGCTAAATATGGATAGTGTTTTAATTGCTTAGAGAAACCTGTTAGTTTTGAGCCCAACCATACATTCTGTGTAGAGTTCATATTTGTTTTGATTTTTTATTAAGTTTTTCTGGGTCATAACCTATTTAAATTGAAGAATTAGGTCATAATCGTAGAATTGCGTAAGATGGCTGGCTTTACGCAAAATTTTAAGAAAACAAATAATGAATCACAAGAAAATAACATAGAAATCAAGAGAATTCCATGTCCATCCATAGACAACGCAGGGTCAACAGGGGGTTTTCGCTATGGTGGATCAAATGGATTTAAATTGTTTGAATCGCTATGTGAAAATTCACGCGGCTTCTCCTTGTGAATAAGGGGCCTACTATTCGATTTAAGCTCGATGTGATACCTGCTCTGACCCTAAACTTTCATAGAATTCCATAGAATTTAATGCCCTTGGCCTCAAAGTAGGTCGAGACCTAGATCTAATGTTTCATATAAATAGGTCTTTACCCTGGTGATGATTTTAAGATATCAAGTTTCAGACATTTTTTTGTTTTAATCTCGTAATTCAATGTTTCTTCTATGATGTATTCCTATATCCGATCCCGCAATTCCAACCGCTAGTGTTGTTATTATGAATCAAAAAGATTAGAATGAAGAAAACCTTATATGATATAAATTTGAAATAAAGAGTAATACTAAACTTGCAATGAAAACTATGGTCAAATCATATATAAAGATTATGCCTCTATGGAATAAATGTACAGTGTATTAGACACTATATACGGTGCTCATTTATTTACTTTATTACTATCAGGCAAATAGGCTACTCCTGTGACCTATATCTCACCCCTGGTATTTTTTCTGTTATCTGATATCATGGACAGTGTATTAAGATACCGTGCTGATATCAAATAGTTGATTTCATCATAACACTGATATGACACACATACACAAGGTTAGGTAATACTGACACCTTACTGTGCTAAATCTTAGTCTTAGAGGGTGCGTCCACCAACCACGACAAGGCTGCGACAACGGCTTTCCGACAAAGTCCACGACAGCTCTACGATTGGAAGGTCTGTCGTAGCCTTGTCGTGGTTGGTGGAACATAGTTCCCGACAACAGGCTACGACAAGGCCCCGACAGGCTGCGACACGAAGCTTGTCGGGGGCCTGTCGGAGGCCCTCCGACAAGGCCACGACAATATCGAACATGTTCGATTTTTGCTACGACTGGACCTTTGTCGTGGAGCGTTGTGGTTTCCTGGATATCACTGTCGTAGTGTGTCGGAACCATGGGCGCCTTTTTTACGGAAACCGGCAACGTCTACGACATGCCCCGACACCGCTGTCCCGACAATGCTTTTCTCACGACAAGGCTGCGACAAGGCTGCGATTGGAACTTTCATGTCGGCACTTGTCATAGCCTTGTCGTGGTTGGTGGACGCACCCTCTTACTGTCACTGTACTATACAGGAAACCTATGAGAGTTTAGGGTCTGAGTTCGTATCCCATCAAGTTTGAATCACATAGTAATTCAAAAGGCGAAGCCACATGAATTACGTAGTGATTCAAACGAGATGAGATCGAGCTCTGACACTAAACTTGAATGGGTTTCTGAATTTATCTCACCCTTAACATTGACTAATGGGCTAACATTTGTGACACAATCCCCCATTGGATATTTCTCCTAGATATTTAATGGGCGTTGGGTACGAGTTCCCAATGTTAAGTCGATGGAGAAAAAATACCAGGGGTGAGATAATTCACTATATTATTAGTTGCTAGCTCACATACCATAGATATTATATAGGAAACCCATGAAAGTTTAGGGTCTGAGCTCGTATCCCATCGAGTTTGAATCCCATAGTAATTCACAAGGCGAAGCCGCGTGAATTACTATGTGATTCAAATGAGATGGGATCGAGCTCTGACCCTAAACTTGAATGGGTTTCTGAATTTATCTCACCCTTAACATTGACTAGTGGGCTATCATTTGTGACATAATGCCCCATTGGATATTTCTCCTAAATATCTAATGGGCGTTGGGTACGAGTTCCCAATGTTAAGTCTATGGAGAAAAAAAACACCAGGGGTGAGATAATTCACTTTATTATTAGTTGCTAGCTCACATGCCATAGATATATGTGACATACGTCTGATACCGTTGTATATGACTGATATCATGGTTCATGTCTGATATCATGGCATGGCGCGATGACCCATCACACATATATTCCCTTCGGAGACCAAGACATTAAAGTGAATCTTTCAAATATGACCGATATACCTCAGAGCTTTGTATCGTTTCTGTTTCGCGTAGTCAGCGTTCAGTTTTGCGATCTGCATCCTGTCTATTTCTGTGAATACTCGCCTCGCCTTTCCCGCCTCGAAATGACGTCAAGGTGCTACCACCTGGTGAGGATTTGCGGTACTATATTTCGTTTTCATTCCAGTTGGGCCAGAATTCCTCCTCTATGTTGGGTTGTTGGTTTGTTGTTGTTTTTGTGTGGGGGGGGGGTTGGGGGGGGGGGGGCACTGTGGGACGCCACTGCTCATCCCATTAATGAATAATTAAGAAATAAGTAGCCAGTAGTCAAATCAAAGATGAACAACAGTGATAATCACCAGGTGGCGCCACTGTGTACTGTAGGATATGCCTGAACTTGATTTTGAGAACTCTGGGGCCCGTTTAATAATCTAGGCTCGTACGTGAAGACCCTTATCTGGATGCCATAGAGACCCATGGACGATGTGGATCAACTCTATTCAACGACCTATGGACGGCTAATACTGTCTTAGCAAACAAACCCAAAGTATTATTAAACGATAACCTTTGTACGAGATACAGAAAAGGGTCTTCATGTATGATCCTAGATTATTAAGCGGGCCCCTGGTAAGTATTTATATAGAACTTCCTGACCATGCTGTACAAGTCACAGAACGAGATGCTAATTTACGGTTTGTACGGACCGAGGCGTTTACGCCGAGTTCCATACAAACGGTAAATTAGCATCGAGTTCTGTGACTTGTACAAGCATAGTTGGACGTTATATATTTACTATATACCCAAAATTTAAAAAAAAATCAATTTAATTTTTCTTAACAACCAAAATTTTAATAAATGTGTATGGGTAGGTAGTTTGTATTTTAGTGTACGAACCAGTGGTCCGTACAGTATTTTTACGTCATATACCGAAACGGTACGTATTTACAGTATATACGGCATGGGTATATAGTAAATATCTTCCTGTAACCTCCATTGCCGGGTGTAAATGTGAACTTTAACCTCGACCGACACACACCACTTCATCGCCGTGTACGAGATCCAGGCCTAAACAAACTATGCCGAGTACATAACGCAACTGGTCTGTCCCCGAGCTGGCACAGGGCTCTGTAGACTTGCTCAAGTCTTTGATTATGAACATTCGTCAAATGATGAAACACAATCAGAAAAATGTTCATTATAATATTTTATTATCCATCGTATACAAAGTCCCCATTGAAAATGTATAGGGACTCAGTAAACCACTACCCATTGTATAAAACCTGTCAGATACCATAACTGTGGTATACGGATTCAAACATGTGGTATACGGCCTCAAAACCATGGTATACGGGAAAAATAGTCCCTTTTGCTATGGAGCAAAGAAATAGTCCCTATTGTTATACCATGTGATATGGCAAATACTGTGTATAATTTATCCGAAAAGATGGATAATAAATGCAATAATCGATGATTTTGTAGAAAGGCGGCTCTGTAAACCACTCGCGGTTGACCTCGTAATACACTCGCTAGCGCTCGTGCATTACTACGCGTCAACCGCTCGTGGTTTACGGCCGCCTGTCCACAAAACCATCGATTATTGTCTACATCTTTCTCTGACTGGCCCATGAATCAAAGACTTGTCCACTCTGAACAGAATCTCCTGTTTATGACCCCTAGCCGCCCCCTGTAACCCTACACCTCCTCCTGCCCCTCTCCATCCCCTCCTCTAGTTCTCTGGCCGCCTGTGATGTCATAGCAATAAATTTCGGGGAAATAATTCTACTTCTTAGACCCTACACCCACATTCTATGTTTGTATTACATCTAAATGTGTCAGGTCATCATGGGTATCAATCTCCCAGCAGATATCCTGACCAGAAGCTTGGGACTTCTGCTTGGAGAGTGCTGGCGCTACATCGTACCAGCCTACACGGCCGTTTACAGATTCTACTAGTCCCTGTATCAAGCGGGTGGAGGGGTAGGGGCGGTGCGGTGGCGGTAGGATACAGAGACTGAGGCCAGTCTAGGGGCTCTGCTATTTGAGGTCAAACTCAAATAACTTTACCCATATGTACTTTCCGCATTGTATGCCCATAGAAAAAATCTGCTTTGATTCTCTCACATCGGGTTATGAAATGATTCCCTCTATAAACACATCCCAGGGGTGTGAGCTTCAACGCAGTGATCGCCGCACGAATTGAAATAGGCTACCTGTCAGAGGGGCAATATCTTGTAGGGTCATAGAAGCATGGCTGGAATGACATAGTGCATGCTGAACACAGTAAAAACCCGCTTAAGGGACCACCCTCCGTTCTGAGCAAAGTGACCCCTTAAGCGGGGTGCTCCCTTAAACGGGGTTAAAATAAACTAAATGAAAATTTCTATTCTGAGCAAATTGGCCCCTTAAAGGCATATCCTACAATTCACAGTGGCGCCACAGTGGTGATTTTTAAATAATGTCAATCATTAGTCAAAACTGATTTCTTGGGATTCATTCTAATTCTACATGAATAAATTTAACATTTTGCCCAGTTTATGCCATGTTAATAGGTCAAATAGGCCAATTTACATTTGCTTGGTTTACATAGGAAATGTACTCAAAAATATGGTTTTCTTCAATTCTTTCAAAAACAAGGACAGTGACCTATGATTTTTAAAACCTAAATAAGAAGTACTATCTATGTACTATATTCTGTGAAAGTTTGAGGAAAGTGACATGGGTTTTAATATGTGAAAAAAATACTTTTTGAAATTTCTATATATTCTAATATGAAATTATCATAATATTGATCTATAAATCAAAAATTGGTATGGTGACCCCCCTTTTTTAAGTTAGATATGTGTTCCACAACACTTGGAGATCATCATATTTGATTTTCAGGAAATTGACATGGGTTTTAATTTTCAAGCCAAATCATCCGTCATGGTGTAAAGTTTCTGTCTATATATTAAAGTAATGCGCGAGTGTAGCTAAGGTAAGATTCACAGAGGAACTCAAGGAGTCGTGTGGTAGATTGTAGTACACAAGCAATAGACTGCCGAGGACAATCGGATCCTCTCTTTTATTCAATATACAGAAAAGGGGGCGGTTCCTTGAGGGAGGGGCTTACGAGGTAGGCTGGCCTACACCTGAGGGAAGCCTCGCTTTGAAACCATCCAATCATCGTCGAGGTGGGCCGCGGGTCCAGACCCGGGACCCAGCTAGAGACCTTCCTCAAGTGTAGACGAGTCAATTGAACCATCGGGTTAGATACGCTAGGCGGGAGCTAGGGGTGGAGCCTTGATAACGGCGCCTGTATATCTGCTTTGAACCTAGCGGGACGAGGATCATAGATGAAATCTTAAGGAGGATGTTTAATAATCAGAACGGGCTCTCGAGTGATATCAACAGCCTGGCTTTAACCGTTAGTGGCGGCCATTTTGTTTTGCGGTTAATTTCTGAATAGGAGATATAGTAACTAATAGAAATATATATATTTATAAATCATTTTAGGAGTGTTCTTCTTGGGTAGAAATATCCACCGAATTATATTAAGATGACCTCAGATCTTCACAATGGGCTCCATCGAGACGATAGGGAGCCAAAGTGAACCCGCTGCAACCACAGATAGCCGGTCACAAAATACTATTTCCGGGTATGGGCGCTCAGTACTTAGACTATGTAGGTTCGAGATTATATTTGTCATTCTCCAATCTTTTAGATCCAAATTTTTAATAAACTTAAGAACTGTCATTGTAGTTTTGAAACAAAGTTATTCAGAGACGATAGTTATAAACTTCACTTCAAAAGTAACAAATGAGACCAAAAACATAAGTCTAGCCTCAAACCCCCATAGCTTTAGCACTAAGCCTCGTTCTTACTGGCCACCGGAAATGGTGTTTTGTAGGTGGGTATCTGTGGTTTCAGCGGGTTCACTTTGGCTCCCTATAGAGGACCGGGTCTTCTGAGGGTGTGAGTGGCAGGGTGGGGAGCCAGGATCAGTTAGCTACAGTCATGGTAGGGACAGAGAGAGTGATTAATCCACTAAAAAAAAAACTTGTTTCTCATCACCGCGCGCATCTGCAAAAACGATTTTAGAAGATTTTTTTTTTTTTTTTTGGTTAAAATAAGATGAACCTCGATAGAAATTATGAAAAGTATGTGTATTTGGTATCAAATTAAAGCTCCTCAGGCTAGGCATGCTTTCAATGTATAAGCAGTATAAATCTGAAAACCCCGCATACGCAGACACCCTGCATAAGCGGGCATTTTGGCCTGGAACGCAGGGTTTTACTGTATGTCTAAAGTCCATTTTATGACACTTTTAAGCCATCTTTGATCCAGCAAAAAAAAAAGAAAAAAAAAAGCGCCCTCATCATATTTTTCATGGCTTGGTGATGAGAAACAAGTTGGTTTTTTTTAGTGGCCTTAAAGGTAGGAGACCATAGAGCAGCATTGGTACAGACAGGCTATGTGTACTGTCACATTAAGCACTGGCCAGACAGGTTAATGAAGATCCCGGAGTGAAATGGTGACCAGGGGGTGCCGAAAGAGGACCTGCTTCCCAGGGGGACGTTTAGTATTGAAGTATTATCTCACCCCTGGTATTTTCGTCCCATAGGCTTAACATTGGAAACTCGTTCTCCATGCCCCTATGGGTATTGCTGTCCGTTCTCCATGGTCTATATATCCTGTGTGTTGTATTATCTTTATCATTATATACCTGTGGTAGTATATCCTACACATACGGCCCGCTCCTATCCATGTCGTATTTATATCCGTACGACACCTAGGTGACGTACAGGGTATGGATGTGGCGTGCGGGGCATGTAATTAAGGTGGCGAAATCCAAAAACTCGCCCAGAAGCAAAGTTAAAAATTGGATATTTTAAGATATATGATAATACGAAAACAGGTATACTGTGGCTGTATGTGATGAATACTTGGTAAAATTGACGATAAAACGAACCTCTGCCTTCGGGATCGGTTGGTTTTATCGTCAATTTTACCAAGTATTTATCACATTTATACAGCCACAGTAACCCTGTTTCCGTATATTACCTGTTTCCCAGGGGGACGTTTAGTATTGGGTGCAATACTGTACCATTAAACTATGAATCCTCAATAGTTTGATGTTTGTGTTCCCCATTATAGCCAAAAAAAGTCAATGTTAACATAGAGATGATTAGCAGGGGAAAAAAAGATGACATTGTGCTCTGTCATTTCCAGGTTAACCTCGTTATCTCCTGTTTTTAAAGTCCTAGATCTACGTCGCTAATAGGCCTTTTTCCATAGGCCGGTGTCGCACGTTATCTGCGTGGTTACGCAATGCATGCAACCAATCATACCCTGGCAACGTATACTTTTGCCTTGGATTACTGAATGTATGAAAGTAATACATTTATGATACCCATGTAGATCATTCAAATAGAGATCAAAGTGATTGGACTGTATTCTATGGTATTCCAGCTCCAATTTGGTATGTCATACATGCATATCAACTCAATGATACTATAGATATAGCTTAGATAACACAGGTATACCCGGTGTTTGTCCGAGCGGCCGCGTTTCAACGAGACAGTGGGCCGTTAGGCGGCGCTGAACGGAAACACCTGCACAGAGATTCTGTCAACTTGTGTCCTGGGGCCTGTTTTTTAGTCGTGACAATTTCCTTTAGTAATCAGTTAGTGACCGTTTGGAGACCTTTGGGTTCCAGAGATAAGTCGTCATAACATGTGCGACCATTTAGAGGGGTAAACTGTCGTTGTCACTGTTTTAGGTTCCAGAGTTGTGACCATTTAGCCCAAATGGTGACATATTTCAATTTATACACTTCCACTGTATCACATGAAACAATATTTACTGCGATAAATTATCTATATCTGTTTTATCTAATTCCCAAATTTCACAATTTTCTGTTGAGTAATATACATGTGAGACATGCTTTTGTTTTTGAATGGGCCTTGGACCAACAGTGATCATAACAGCGAACAGTGACCGGGTCTGAGGAACACTTTTTGGTCATGATCACTGGTTTGGTTGCCCAACTGGTCACTCTTTTGTGATCACTGCAAATAAAGACGTCACTCTCTGAAAAACAGGCCCCTGGATATATTCGCAGGAATTTGGAATTTGCATATTGATATCTTCATCCTGTTGCCATGATAATCATAAAGCATAACTTATGATGCAACATCAGTCTGTAATGTATACTATATACAAAGACAAAAACCGATGGTTTTATGGACAGGCAGCCGTAATAGTGCGTACTTAAAAATAGTGTGTACCTCAATGAACTAATATTGGTACTCCACTTGGCAGGAAAAGGTGGATAATAAATACAATATGGTTTTAGATGAAAGCAGTTGTATGCTCCTCGGGGTTGACTCTATACACGCAATATCGTCGCATATGCTCGGATATTACTATCCGTCAACTTATCGAAGCATACTACCGCTTGTATCTGAAATCAGGCAAAATTGTGTATATAGGGCACATAGCTATTGTGTTATGGAGGCAGCCATCTTGCCCCCTGACACTAAACAAAACACCAGGTGGCGGGTCCAGTTATGAATGGATTTTTTAAAATCCTTTTTTTATTTGCCATAGAGCCCCGTCTCATGGTTATCTATGGATTATAACAACAGAAATAAGTGGTTGTCTCCCGACTACAGTGGTGTTATCTTACAATTTATCTCACCCCTGGTACAAACTTCGCCATAGAAATAACACAAGGAAAAAATACTCAACGATCAACCCCGTAAAGTGACAATAATACGCCACGGCCATGGCGTAGTGAATTTGAGATGACTTCATAAGTGTTTGCTAGGTATATTCGAAGTATTCTGATATTCTGATACTATCTAACGTCACAGAAAGAGGTGAGATAAATCCGCACTCGAATCGTAAAATGGACACTACTCCAGAAACTCGTGGAGTAGTGTCTATTTATACGATTCTCGATGCAGTTCTATATAATTACAGGCGATGATGGTGGAACTAGCACTCACTCTGTGTCCCATATCATATACCTGTGGCAGTATATCCTACACATACGGCCCGCTCCTACCCATGTCATATTTATATCCATACGACACCTAAGTAGCGTACGGGGTATGTACGGCGGCGAAATCCAAAAACTCGCCCAGAAGCAAAGTTAAAAATAGGATATTTCAAGGTATATAACGTTACAAAAACAGGTATACTGTGTCTGCATATGATAAATACTTGGTAAAATTGACGATAAAATGAACCTCTGCCTTTTGCATCGGTTCATTTTATCGTCAATTTTACCGCGTATTTGTCACGTACAGCCACAGTAACCCTGATTCCGTTTATCACTTGAAGTTATCGCCAGGGTATTGCGCATCGTGAAAGTAGTGAAACCACAGGTTAGTTGTAGTGGTAGAAATCAGACCGTGACAAATAGGCAGTGACATGCTTATTGTGGTGTCGAGGCTAGATTCGAGGTTAGTGTGTCACGTGGTATACTGAAAACTCAGTCACGACGTGTCATGAGGTCTGTTAGTTAAAAACCGAGGTGGTCTTCTCATTAGGAATGACCAGATTCTGTCCTGAACAGCAATAATATGTGTGATGGAATATTGAAATCTGGGAGATGATGGAAAGATGGTTTGTGTGTGTAAATCATAATTGTTACAAGACAGAAAGGGAAATTAGGAAAATGATAAGCCTACAGTTTCCTCCTGAATTTCTCGAGACAAAGAAGGGACTGGTCCCCTGTACATTGATTTCATGTATATAATAATAAGAAAACGTAATTACTGAGCCTGTAGAGATGCTGTTCTGGGTATTTTGTAATATACGGAGACTGGCTTACAGTCTGCGTACGTCAAAAATACGGGGAGAAATTATTGATCACACACATCACGATGCTGTAGGCAGAGGGATGTATGTGATCAATAATTTTACCAAGTGTTTTGACATATGAAGACAGTCAACCTGTTTTCGTATCATTATATACCTAAAGATGGCGAAATTTCACCTAGTCACGTGATCACATACCCCGTACGTCACAGTGTGACGTACAGGTATAAACACGCAATGGGTAGGAGCTGGTACTATACATAGTTCATACAGTCACAGGTATATATATAATAACATAAAATACAGCCCTCTTCCTCCAATGTCAGGACGTATTTTATATCATACAAAAGACCTCGAACGGCCATCCTTACAGGCTCAGTAACGAAGTTTTCTCTTAGTAGAGTCTGTAAAAACACTCTGCTAGAAACTACAGACCGTATATCATACAGGTAGATGAGGAGGGCTGATATAACACACACACATGAGGGTACACATGGCCCCTGGTCTCGTCTCAGAGAGAGGTTGGTAAACACACTGTGGAGGGGCACCTCGCCGTCGTGACCTCTCTGACCTCCCGACATGCCCTGATTTGAAGATCGGTGCAGATCGGGGCTATTCGGGGCTGGTCGGGGCTGGTAAAGGGCTCCTCGGGCGTTTTTGTTCAGATTTACGTAGAAGGGTGTCAATCGCGTGGACCGCCAGCCAAATACTTAACCCTCGTGTGTGTGTATGGGTTACGGGTACATGATAACGTGTATATAATAATACACAATCTAAGTGCATCATTGATATGTATTTTCTTATGCAAGTGCCTGTAAATAGACATATATCATTGGGACTGTAAACGCTTA
This sequence comes from Alentia gelatinosa, assembly GCA_950022655.1. Classification (NCBI taxonomy): domain Eukaryota; kingdom Metazoa; phylum Annelida; class Polychaeta; order Phyllodocida; family Polynoidae; genus Alentia; species Alentia gelatinosa. Next base: position 109,250,736 of record OX465582.1, read on the forward strand.
CACCATGTTTTTATTCGGGTAAACAAACATACACAAACTGTCGTCCAAGGAGTTCAAATATTAAATGAGAGGGCCAAAGTATATGTGCGCAGAATTTGTGAAAATTTCCACCCGCCCCCTCTCAGTCTTGTACGCAATAGAACAAAGAAAGACCATACGCAAAAAAATGACCACCAAATAACCTCCCCCCCCCCCCCCCCCCCAGTGCCTAGGAGATGGCCCCAATAAGCCACAATGTATGGGTTTGTGTTTATGCTTATACCAAATATCATATACTGATAAAGTTATGAATATCTTAATAGCTCTTTCAAACCTATGAAAGTTTAGGGTCAGAGCTTGTTTCCCATCAAGTTTGAATCACATAGTAATTCACAAGGCAAAGCTGCGTGAATTATGTAGCGATTCAAAGGAGATGGGATCGAGCTCTGAACATAAACTCGAATAGGTTCCTGAATTTATCTCACCCTTCACATTGACTAATGGGCTTACATTTATGACATAATCCCCCATTGAGTATTTTTCCTGAATACTCCATGGTCGTTGGATACGAGTTCCCAATGTTGAGTCTATGGGCAAACAATACCAGGGGTGAGATGAATGTATGTATGCGTGTGCGTTTTTTGTGAGATTTAAATATAACATCCAGTTACACAGATATTATTCGCTGCAGCCATATGTCACCATTTAAGCTACCCCCTGCAGTTCTATGGGCGCAATGTCCATCTGAGTTATTATCTCCCCTGGCTTGTCACAAGGCCAGCTATAATGACTGACGTGATTTGTCGGGTAATTCAATTATAGCGGGAAGAAATAATCAGGGATGACAGTCGGGACCGGGGAAAAATGGGAAATTTAGGACACTTATAAAAAAAGAATCATTTATAATATTATTCTGGAACAGAATGGCTATGAATCGATAAATATTCTAACACTGTAAGTGTTGTCGATGTATGTAAATGATAGACATTGAATACCTGTGGCCGCATGTCCTACGTCTATCACCCGCTCCTGCCCATGACGTATCTATGGTCGTACAACACGTATGTACGGCGGTGGAATAGTCCAAAAACTGAGGTAAAAGATCGGTAATTTAAGGTATATATTAATATAAAAGCATACTTTGTCTAAATACGCGGTAAAATTGACGATAAAATGAATCTTTGTCTGCGGCAACGGTTCATTTTATAGTCAATTCTACCGCGTATTGATCACGTACAGCCACAGTAACCCTGTTTCCGTGTATATATATGATCTTCGAGATCCTGAGGTCTACATATGTGAGACCTATTCTATTTTTCATGGCCACATCCTGCTTTCAGAAACTACCTGCACGTACAATCATTCCGTGGGTATCACTGACGTGCAGGCTATAACATTCTCATTCAGTTTGATGTTTGAGTTATATTTATAAATTTAACACGACTGTACATGTATATTTATCAAGGAGTGAGACCGGGGTGACCTCGACCATATGCCATATGCACATCTGTATTATACAGAAACTGGCTTACTCTGTTCGTACAACGAAAATACGGGGTAGAATTATTGATCAGATACATCCCGATTCCGAAGGCAGAGGGATGTATCTGATTAGTAATTTTACCAAGTATTTTGACGTACTAAGAGATTCAGCCCGTTTTCGTATCATTATATACCAAAATATGGCCAAATTCTAGCTGGTCATGTGATGTCATACCCCGTACATCACAGTGTGACGTACAGCAATATATACGCCATGGGTAGTAGCAGGCAGTATGTCCAGGTCGTACAGGCATAGGTATGTAATAATGTATATATACCTTGCATATATACATATATGTATATGCCAGATATATTTGTATAAGCCGTATATGTATATAGGGTAGAACCCTGCGTAAGTGAGCGCACTCCGTTCCTGGCCAAGACATCACGGAGTGTTCACTTACACGGGGTTTTTAAGTTTAGGCACACACTCCTATTGTCTCACCTGTGTACAATTGGACTTCTGGTTATGCAGTAATTGTATGTACAGGCTACTCTGTGGCTGAGATAGGGCGGACCGTTGCCGACACAAGGCACACACGCTTCGCTCACACAGGGTTAAAATAAATATCTGATAGAGGGGAAATTTCTAATCCGAGCAAAAGTGTCCGTTAACGCGGGGTGTCTACTTATGCAGGGTGTCTGTTTTTTGTCCCCGGTTTTGCTGTACATTTATCATATGTCATATATGTATATACCATTAAAGAAGTAACAAACAAGTTTTGATCAAAATTGTCATTCTCCACGAGTTTTATGGGGAGTGAGTGAGGTGAGAGCCGAGTGAATATCATTTAGTATTCAAACGAGTTGGAGAACAATGACTTTGACCAAAACGAGTTGCTTTCTGTATTTATTAGTAAAATTTATAAGTAAAACTTACCAGCAGTCGCTCAAGCTGTACGCCTCGTCTTCCGATTCATTTTTGCTTTCTGTATTTATCTCACCCCTGTGCACACTAAAAGAATGCACGATATCCAGGATATATAGACCATGGAGAATGGACTGTAATACTCATTGGAGCATGGAGAACGAGTTCCCAATTTTAACCGTTCAAGGACAGCCACCCATGGCAGAACTCCACACTTGGGGACGGCTACTAGAGATTATGTACAGTTCTAGGGGACGGGGTCATTGTCCTCTCAACTCAAAATTCGAAGGTTTATCATGTGATAAAATGTGTTATCTTAGTATTTCTATTTATATTATTTAGAATCCTAAAATATGAAGTTATACCTACATTCTGTGCAAATTTCAAGTTTATTATTAGAATATTTCCTTTTCAAAAGCAATTTCATAAATATCCAGCAAATGATGCCTTAATATATCATCCGCCCCCGGCCGGGTGATGCTTTAAGGCATCATCCGCCCATAAAGGGTTAAGTCTATTGGACAAAAATACCAGGGGTGAGATAAACATGTACGTGCCATTCATGTATACATGTGTATATGACATCCATATGTATACACCCATATGCCAGACCTTCATTGTTTAGTGGGAGTATTTATAAATAGCCTACTATTAAAAAGGTAACCTGATATATCCTTGTACTCTTTTACCAGTGTATGAAACCACGGACAGGATAGAGTCATATCGAGGAAACTAATGAAATTTTACCGTTGGTGGTAATATACCTACAGGGTATAGACCTACCACATACGCCAAGACTCCTTCAAGTCAACAAACCATAACACACACTACACCACGGTCTATGGCCACAGCAATCCATTTTGCAGGAATAATTGTGAATGTAGTAAGCATACCACAAGTCAGCTTTTGATATTCATTCATTGAAATTCGCCCCAGCGTTTCAACAATTACCACGGGCCCTACTGACACAGAAAGTAAATGGTGCGTAGTGAAACTTACCAGAATGGCTCGAAGAAATCCATGGCCGATCCTGCACCATATGCATCAAACATGTCTTGGAGGAAGCTGATGACAACTATAAAAACACGGCCCGGTGATGTGGACTTGAACGTGGTGAGGTTTGGATCCGCTGTGACTGAGGTCAACTCTGACCTGAAACACCAGGACACGAGCGGCGGGAAGGCACCGCCACGCCACCTACACTCCGTCGTCAGAACTACGCAGAGAGAAGCCCTCATTAAAGGCATATTGAACAATTCACGGTGGCGCCACCTGGTGATTTCTAAATACATGTATTGTCAATTATCAGATAAAACTGGATTCTTGGGATTCTAATTCTAAATGAGTAAATTTAATGTTTTTTTACAGTTTATCCCATCTTAATAGGTAAAATAGACCAACTTACATTTGCTTGATTTAGCCTTTATGTGAAATGTATTGAAAAATATGGGTTTTTTCAATTCTTTCAAAAACAAGGATAGCAATCTAAGGTTTTGAAAGTTAAATAAGTATTGCTCGAATTGAGTAAATTAAATGTTTTGTACAGTTTATCCCATCTTAATAGGTAAAATAGGCCAATTTACATTTGCTTGATTTATATGTGAAATGGATTGAAACAAAAAATCTCAATTCTTTTAAAAACAAGGACGGTGACCTATGGTTTTTAAAACCTAAATAAGTAGTTACTGTACATATACTATATTCTGTGAAAGTTTGAGGAAAATTACATAGGTTATACTATGTGAAAAAACACATTTTTAGAATTTCTATATATTGTATTACAAAATTATGATGATAATGATCTTTATATAAAAAAATAGCACTATGATCCCTGATTTTTCAGTGAGTTCATATTCAACTACAGTAAAACCCCGCTTCCGGGGGCAGGGGGAGGGGGGGGGGGGGCTTTGAAGGTGTGGTATTCAGCGGACCTCACCCCCAGCCAAGACACCCCCTTCAATGAAACTGCTCTTTGAACTGTGTTGGATGCTGTAAATACATGTATTATTTATCTATTCATTTTCCAAATTTGTGTATTTGTTTCTATTTATTTTCTATTTATTTTCTATTTATTTTCTATTTATTTTCTTTAAATGTGTTGTCTATAAACCTTATGATTATATCTGTTGTTGATGATCTCGATGTATCATGAAACTGTATACCAGTGGAAGATCTGCCTGTGCAGAACTGGTGAAATCCCTTGATTAAATTTTAAAAAACAACAACCTAATAACCAGTGTTTCCTTCATTTATGTAGGTATTCTCTTTTGTATAACCATTGGCAGCCTGAAAACCCCGCTTAAGGGGTCACCCCGCTTAAGGGGCCACTTGTGCCGGAACGGAGGGTGCCCCTCAAGCGGGGTTTTACTGTATAAGGAGAATGACAGGGGGTTAATTTTCAAGCCAAATTGTGCAATATGCCTTCAAGGCATATTGGGCAATTTACCTTGAAAATTTAAACCCATATCAATTTCAAGGAAATTTAATATGATGATCTTCAAGTGATTTAGAACACATTGCTAACTTTTAAAAATGGGGTCATTGTGCTAGTTTTTTTTTATTTACAGATAGATATTGTGATGATATCAGCATAGTATATACCTTTATACAGGTAGGCCTATAGATATTATCAAAAATTGTATTTCACATAGTAGAACCCATGTCATTTTCTTGAAACTTTTACAGAATATAGTAAATATATAGTACTACACATTTAAGTTTTAGAAATTACAGGTCACCGAATTCGTTTTTGAAAGAATAGGAGAACACTATATTTTTCAGTGCATTCCCTATAATTCAATAATATTTTACATGTCCATCATATTAGGTCTATGGGTAATTTTCTGTAATCCATTTCCATCTAGTCATCTTGTCATTTCTACAACTGACTTTTCAGGATCCAATTATATTAAGCATCAGTGGGTCAACGATCAGCTATTTGGGCCTCTAGTGATTGGTCATGGTCAGCTGAGCACGCCTCTAGAACACTGAGACACTAGCCCTCTGTACCTTTCCGATTGTTACAGAGTTGATATGCAGATAATGAAGGGATAGTTTTCGCAGCGCACTGAAAGTCTATATAGCTAACCTCTCCCTAAACGACAGGCAATGGATATCAGCATGTGGTCCACGCTCAATGATACTGGACTTAGAACCACAGATTTGGACACGGTACGCACTGAGGCACATCATCGAACACACGGACAACCTGCCCCAGTCCTCAAGTGAAGTACACACCGTTTGATGACGTAGTACGCAAGCGATTGCGATCAAGATGTCTCGGGTAGACTTGAACAAGAACAGAACTGCTTTACTGGCAGCTTACGAGGATGTCAGTAATCCAAAATGCAAGACATCATGGTAAGTTAGGAGATCTTTTACTTTGTGCAAAGTTTTCACGGTCGTAGCTCTGGGTTTTTTCGTGTTATAACTTCTGTAAGCGAGGGAACGCAGGCCACCGGCTTCCGTTGGGCTTAGCCCCCGCTTTGCTTCCTGATTATGAGTCACCTGATTAACAACAGCATGTTCCGGGGGTTTCCAGTGGCCTGTAATCATTGTGCTGTAGTTGTTGCTTATCAACTCTAGATAACACATTAACAGGCTTATGTTGTTGTCTGTACAAGGTTCGGAAATCCCTGTCAGTCAGAAATCACATAGATCTAGAAGTCAACATGCACAGCCCCAAACAACAAAATTCTAAACCCTCGGGACCATACTCCGTCGGCCCCCTACAACGTGGTTTCTTTGGCAGTTTGCCATAAATCGTTTTGTATCTGTTTTTATAGGTTTGCACTCCCAGGAACCAAATGTGAACTTTGCTTTTGCTGACCACATGAGCTGCTGTATCGATGGACAACTAGCATGTGGTGGTCATAGGCAAAGTAAAGTGTTTTGTCCTGGTGGACCGTTGAGTGGCCACCTACATCATAGTCCAATGGGTCATCGACCGTGGTCCTACACCTTCCCTCCCACTCCTACTACTGTAGACTGTAGTGACAAGTTACAGCTTCATTTTACGAGCGTGTGACGCTATTGATCTAGCACAGTATAGCTGTACATAGATATAGCCTAGGCACATCTATCTATATACCATATATACGTTATTATTTGGGTATGATCCACATTCCTATACAATGGTTATAGGTAGTTGTGGCGACCCAAAATGCTTGTTTCAAGTTTTTACACAGTATTTGGTACTAGAGTATAAGGTCAGACTAGTCTGACTAGGTTATAGGTAGGTAAAATATCCACCCCACATCTCTACTGTTGTGGTAGTGCTGTACTGGCTAGTTATAATATAGCTACAGCAGGCCTCTTCATTTAAATGTGGCTCTTTATAAAGAATCATATTAGAATACTGGATTGACAGATTCACACAGTGTTTGTATGGCTATACACTTAGATAAGGTTTACGGTAAAACTGCAGATTCATGGTCCCTATCTTATAACATAGGAAATGTCAGTCATCCTTGTTTATTTACCGTAATACATGTTTTCGCCACCCCATCCACACTAATTTAACATTCTGAATCATATTTCACCTCTTTTACTGTGTAATTATGGAATAATACTTATAATTATGGAATAATACTTAGAAGCTATTGAATCTGTTAAGATTTGCTCAATATTTTGAACACGGCCGCACTCACAGAACTATTCATATACAGGTACTGGGGACCATGGATCTGCAGTTTTACCAGTTTTACTTCTAAAGTATTGGAGCAGATTACTGCAGCATCATATCTCTTATTTTACCTCATCCCTGGGTGGTGTTCTATAGACAGCGACATCTTTATTAGTGACCACGGAAAAAGAGTGACTGGTCTAGTGACCGTTTTAGTGACCGTCACTGTATCGCATTGCATAGACCCGATCACGATTTTACAATGCGATCACTGTTGATATGATCACTAATAGGACGGTCCCTGTTGAAACGATCACTATTATAGTGATAGAATCAAAACAATCACTATCTCTATGGATATTTACCTGCCAACAACCAAATTGTCTTCGCCAAGTCAATTTCGGAAATTGTCTGTGGTTCTTTGGCAATGTCAAATAAAAATAGTGACATGCATTGGCTTGTCACTAATAGTGACCGTTTTATTGATCATTTATGGGAAAATCACTTGTGATGATCATGACTATGCAACACAAAACGGTCAATCTCAATCGGTCACACCTGTGACTGATCACTGTTAAGTAGTCATCACGACTATGAAACGTAATGCGCTGGAAACGATCACTATTAACAATAGTCATGACTATAGAACACCTCCCTGGTATTTTATCCCCATAGACTTAACATTGGAAACTCTTATTATATACCTGTGCCAGTATGAAACACAAATACCAACCTCTGCTAGGCTATTGGTATTAAATATATACCGGCACAGTGTGCTGGTATAAAATGGTGTACCACCCTACTTTGAATACAAATTCTGATTGGCTGAAAAAAATTGCACTGAACTACTTTAATAGGAAGTGCTGGCAGTGTCTTGCACAAGGACGTTGTTGTATTTCCTTATGTAATTCATCAAATACTTATATTTGAAGGTATATAATAAAAAAAAATGTATTACCTTACTGGTACATACTTACATACCTTGTTTCTTTTGATAAAAATATTCCACTCGCTCTGGGAGCTCGTGGAATATTTTTATTGAAAGAAACGTGGTATGTGAGTATGTACCAGTAAGGTATATGTATTTTATCTTAATACTCAACACACATGGAGTATTGTAGGCAAATACTCAATGGACGATGATGTCACAAACCTTAGCCAAATTGGACAGTGTTTGGGATGGGATAAATCTGAACTGCACTCGATCCATAGCCACTGGTAATATGCCTTTTATTTTGGATTGCTCCATAATCTCACTCGGCTTTGCCTCGTGATTTTACTCCTCAAACAAAACTCATGGTATATTGTCAGTAGCTATGGATCTCAATGCAGTTCCTTATTAATACTTGCTAGTGATATCACTATTTGGATATAGATAAAGGTGTGCAGGTGTAACTTGTTAATGTACACACCTGCAAACATGTACTGTTACTGTACTAACGTGCTTTTCATGTATATGTAGATACAAGTAGATTACTTTAGCTGTTCGAGATAGAATAACCAGACGAAAGAGAAATGTGGCATTTATTTAAGACAATTCAAATATATGGCATGCAAAGAGTTTCCTTTATATCAGGAAATATCCGTTCTGAGCTAAAGTGTACGTAAACGCGGGTTGGCCGCTTACACGGGGTGTTCATTAGGCTGGGTTCTACTGTACAAGAAATTGCCACATGGCAATGTACTTTGTTTTAATTAACTATAACTCCCAAATATTCCATTAAAACCATTCCAATCTTCATACTTGCTACTACTCATTCTAGTTCTAGTTCTAGTTGTTCCTTTCTCCTATTATGCAATACTGATTGAATCCCTATGATTGAATAGACAAATTATTATAAAATTACTATTATTATTTGTTCATTCAATTCACATATTTGTAAACATACTGGTAAGTGTCATATAGAAATGTCACATCGAATATTCATTGGAAAACCTGTACAATATTATTACGTGAATGAATACAGTATTTAAGATATTTGTAACGCTTCTGTAAGTGAGGCAACACTTATGCTGTGCCAACCGGAACATGCTAGCCGCCTAAATAGGAACTTCTGTTTTGAATATTGAAAGTAATCACTTCCTGCTGTAAATAATAGACAAGGAAGCACTGCTAGTTTCAGTTCACACGCATTTGTTCTGAACAATTCACAAATTTGATAAAGTTCAAATAGATATTGACCACCTTGAACCCCTAAGCACTATCTAGGATGCCTGATTAGCCAGTAATGATAGAATTTTTAATTCTGTTACTTGGCACTTTTAAGGCAAACTCGCCAGAACGTTAAGTGTTCCATGTAAAACAGTGTCTCTGGCAGTGACATCATAGACCATATTAGTCCTGACGTCATTATCGGGATTTCCCTGGTATCACGTGGCATTTTGGTGCCAAATATTCAAATCTCCGCGAAGCACCGCATTCACGTGTGTCTGCTGCCTAACAATAACGAATGTTTTCAGTGGTACACAAGGAAAACAAATGAAAGTTGATAATATGTTTAATAGTAAACATGTGTTAGAGTTGAGCTGTCACCGGAGAATTGCTATATTCGCTTACGATGCTAAAGCCAGGCCCATTTTTGGTTTCATAACATTGGTGCCAACCTTGCAGTTCAGTCTCACCGACTGTATCAAGTTGTTCTCCGAATATTTAAAAGTGTAACAACAGTAATGGTACAGTCAGGAGGAAGTTATTGTGTTGATATGCCTGTTTTGATACCATAGTACAGTTAGATATTATGAAGAAATGAAATAATTGTGATGTTTGGTATCGCCGACACCCGCACGTATGAAGGGATATCCCAATGTTTGGCACCAGAGTGTAGGGAAAGCCCGCTCGGGACGGGTAGAATGACGTCACACTAATGCGGTCTATAGTGTTAGAACCTGGGTGATTTCCCTGAATATGTTGGTAACAAATCCCTGCACACAACCTCAAAGTTGAGTTCAGTTTAACTACTTTTTAAAGGTTGTTTCCACCAGGACGTGCGATATACGCTGATCATGGCTGATTTGTTGACTCAATAGGTCGGGATGAATCGCGTGAGAATATCTGGTTGAATTGCGGCAGTACAATAGCCTCCTTTGAGCAATAATATGGGCTTCACACATAGGGATATGTGCATGACCAGATCTTACAAGATTTATCCTGATTCATCAAGATGCAGCAAGGTGCTACACGACACAGCCCGACCTTGCCAGACAAAAAGCTTTATGCTGATGGAATCAGCCCCTAATGCCCTGTCTCCACTGTGCGATCCAAGGTACGCGCAGTCTGAGACTGGGCCTACCTTCAGGATTGCAATGCGGCAAAACGCACAGTGTATACAGCAAGTTTCCCTCCAGTCTCAGACTGGGCGTACTGGTACACCCAGTCTCAGACTGGGCATAACGCATGTACCCCGGATTGCAAGCGTTTTTAAATATCAAACAGGTTTGATATTTGGTATGCCCAGTCTGAGACTAGGCGTACCCTATGTACCTAGAATTGCAAGCCCTCTAGTCACAAGCGGGGTTGTCTCCACACAGAGTCGATGATACCTTGCGATCCGAGGTACATGCGGTACGCCAAGCTGGTACTTTCAGTCTGAGACTGGAGGTACCGGATCGCAAGCCCCCCCCCCCCCCCCCCCCCCCCGCCCGTCGCACAGTGGAGAAAGGCCTCTCGAGTTTCATACTTAGGCCAGTAGAGATCGACTAATAAGGGAAATAGAACAAGGTTTCTCCAGAAAGTGCCTCATCAGGTATCATGAAAAATATATCATAAAGCATATTAAAAAAAGAAATCATAAACAATTTAAAAAAAGAGAATTTCAATGATTATCATGACAATGTTATCATGTTAGACATAAGTCCTGTGTACATTTTCTTTTTATACACAATTTCACACAGCATGTTCAGTTTAATTTAGAAAAAAAAACACTTTGCTTTCCGGACACTATCCACGTTCCCAATGAGGTGTGATGAGACTGATTTTGTTCAGCAAAAATTGTTTTAAATCACAGTTTAATCACAGCTTCATTCAGATACACAAAAAAAAAATCCAATAACATTTTCTTTTTAAAAGAGAGAATTTCAATGATTATCAAGACAGTGTTATCATGTTAGAACTAAGCCCTGTGTGCATTGTCTATTTATACACAATTTCACAAGGGATGTTCAGTTTAAACACAGATTCAATATTAAAATACCGCCACCTCGTCTACATGTGTATCAGGCATGTCGTATCGGTCGTCGAGCGTGGCTGTGTGATTTATTTCAGTCACACACGCTGCCGACATCCGCGTAAATTACTAACGGTTCACGACAGTTACTTTTAATTTACTTTTAAATCATGACAGTCTATTCATAATAGTTTAACTGAAAGTGTTGGGAAAGAAACTGAGGTTTGCGCTGTTGAATCAAAGAAATTTTCCTAGCATATTGGAACATTCCAACTATTGCAATTTGTATTCAGTTTAATCGTCATTTTCAAAATGTCAGCATAAAAATAGTACTTCTGTGGTCTCCTAGAGCGAAACATCAGAAACCTATGCATAAAGCTAAAGCTCAGCTTCTATTGCATTCATATATATCAAGTACATAAATCAGTGGGGAAAATCGCTGTTGTCATGAAGCTTTCGGTATTGATATTTGCAAGGACAGTGCCCTCATTGTAACACATGAGACCAGATTATTAACTATTTATGCACGACTATTTATCTCTATATTTATTATCCACATAAGACATAGTGTCCATAGAAAACTCATAGGCAGCGTATCTCTACATACCCAGAGCATGCAGATATGTTGTATGCTCCGGGTTAAAAAAAAGCCAGCGCATACAGAAAAATCGTGCATATGAAAAATATAGTGCGTTTTTAATGAACTATATCAGTGTACCACTTGTCAGGAAAAGGTAGATGATAAATACAATATTGAATGGTTTCAGATAAAAGCGGTTGTATGCTCCTCAGAGTTGACTCTACGCAATATCCTCGCATGCACACTGATATTGCGACGCGTCAACTCCTCGGAGTATACGACCACTTGTATCTGAAACCAGTCAATATGTGTATATATCCTATCTGTTATTGACTTTATAAACAATTGCGCTATGACAAAACTACTATTAAATCTGGGAATAGGCAGATAAATGATAAATGAGATGATTCAGCTGATTTGAATGCCGATGACTAAAGCAGCATTATTCGGATGTACTGGTCTGTCTGTGTTATTATCAGGTGGATTAGACAACCTTGATTTTTTGGGTTAAATCCTATTGAAACTGGATTTATTGAAAACATATATATACGGTATACATGTATATTTATGATTCATATGAAAAACATGCAAGGCAGATGCCTTATATTTACCATAAATTCACTTAGACTTGAGTTTTTTTGTAAGAGACCCTCTGTTCAAACTAGATCGATTCGATTCATGCACATACAGAGATTTTTTCCTACATTCCAAGAAAATCCTTGTTTTCATTTTCAATTAATAAAATTCCCTTTTCTTGTGTAAAACAAAGAGACAATAAATCCGTTCACTCCAGTAAACAGTGGTTCAAACTTCCCTACACACCCCAGCCCCATTCCATGTCCAATAACGATGTGTTTTCCATGTTTTCCCAGTCTCTCTGAGGCAGTAAATTCCTCATGACAAATATTTCCTATTTTTTCCCATGCCCCTATTTGAAACCACTTCACACAGTAGTCTAAACTAACTAAAGTAATTTAAAAGACAAGGCAGTTACTCTAAGAAAGTAAACATGTACATGTTCAATTAACCAGAGTAAGTCTGACAGAATCTACTGGATGTTTAACTCCCCAAACAAACCATCTCAGTAAGTCCACTCTTCGCACTGAACTATTTCCAGCCATCTGACTGACTTGAATGAGAACATCTCGGTTGACATGTAACCCACCTGAGACTAGCGCATGACCAGCATGAGATCGCAGGGCCCTGTCGCGGGGTCGGCAGAGGTAGACTTGTCAGCTTCAGACAGGGTCTATTCCTGTTACTGTCAGACGTGTTGTCCTCCCCCCACTGTAAACCCTGCACGTTGATCGCTCTGTGAGTCCGCACTTAGAAAGTCGATTCTTTTAGTGACTAGTACGACTCCAAATCATGGTGCACATTTTTCAGGGATGCAAGTTTTCAATATTTCTATTAGAATTCATGTTTTCATTTTCAGAATAAAAAAATAATTCCTTGTTTGATATTGACATACCAACTGCTTAATCACCGAATTCAGCCACAGCCCATGATCCCCCACTGAATCTCCCCACTGACCCATTGTAAAAACTTGAGCTTTCCCTTGATTCCCCACTGTAATGTGTATGTAATGCGTAAACCCTGTATTGCAATAATTTCTCAGGGATGCCAGTTTTCAATGTTCCCATTGAAATTCATGTTATCATTTTCAGAAAGGAAAAAAAAATCCTTGTTTATTATTGACATACCAACTGCTAAATTACCCCATTCAGGCACAGCCCATGATCCCCCACTGAACCTCCCCACTGACCCATGTAAAAACTTGATCTTTCCCTTGATTCCCCACTGTAATGTATATGTAAAGTTTAAACCCTGTATTGCAATAATTTCTTACCCTAACTGGCAACGCTGATAGGCGGTAGAATTAAATGCATTGCCATCAGGTTGCCATAGATGTGCCTTGGCCACCTCGCACTAATCTGTCTCTGAATTCAAGTCAGCCGGTAGACAACAGATATGGCAGGGTTTTTTTCCCAAGTAAATCTGTTTTCATTTTCGGTTTATAAAATTCTTTTCTTGTGTGAAACAAAGAGAGAATAAACTGTGCCTCATTCACATTAATAAACAGTGGTTCAAACCTCCCCACATACCTCAGCCCCATTCCATGGCCACTAATGATGCTTTTCATGTCTCACTTGGGCAGTAAATTTCACATGAAAAATATTTGATATTTTTGCATGACCCCAATTGGCATCCCTGATTTGATTATATCGGTGTCACAGCGTGGCTAGCACAGTATCATCAGATATAAACTCGGGTCACTAGTTATAAGAATCATTAAATACCAGGCGACTACGTGAGCCGAGTGGGGGTCACTTTTGAATTTTATCGTTTTATGAGGAGATGCAACATGAAAAAAAAGAAATGTTTGGTTTAATAAAACTCATTAACATTGCAGGGTGGTGTTCGGCTACGAAGGCCAGACAAATTCCCTCAGGGTCGTCGAAAACGGAGGTAAGTCCTTGAGCTAATACCGAATATTAATTTTTAATTTCGTTTTTAGATTTTTAATAGGGAATATAAACAACTCATTATATACTTAATAGTTCTTCATAGTTAATTATAATATATAGATTTACCTATTCCCACTTTGCTTTAGTCATTTTGACAGATCCCCATTTTCTACTTTGTTTCATAGTCTTAACCAAGTCATGCCCAAAAATAGTAGGTGTTTATCTCACCCCTGGTACAAGTTTAGCCATCGGAATGACATTGAAATTTTATATGCAACGATCGCCCCGGTAAAGTGACAATACTACGCCATGGTCATGGCAGAGTGATGTGCGATGACGTCATAATCGATTGGCCAATCAGCGGCCAGGATTTCAGAGAGCAGACAAGACATCAACATGGAGATTTAAACATTCATAACTGGATTTGCAAAGTTATTTGAATTATTCTGATATTGCGGTGCTACTCTAATGTTGGTAAAAGGGGTGAGATGAATCCAGAACCGAACTGGGATGCACCGTAATCGTCACTTGGCTTCTCCTTGATGACGATTGCAGCACATCCAAACTCGTGTAGTATTCTCTATTTGTATGATTCTTGATGTAGTTCTATATAATTATGTTCGCCTTAGATGATTTAATGTCTGGTAATTAGACATCATTATTACTCTTCTTGCGGGGATTTTCTTCTCTTTCCACTTCCCGTTGTATTTTTATAACAACACAAACGTAGATGTAGATAATGCACGTTAAATGTTTATGAACGTGACAGTTTGATTCCTCAACAAGATTACCAACTTCCGTAATTATGGTGCTGTAATAGAAAAAAAACCTACAAAATAAGAGAACAAGTCTCATTCTGACGAGACAGTGACTACTTCTAAGACAAACCTAACGAACTTTGAAGCGGTTTAGTGTAATGGGCGCTTCATATTGATAATGACAATACCACGAGCATGGGAGCAAGTGGGTTCTTATCTACATTATATAATCATCACACATTCAGTAATATAAAGAGACGTCACGAGTTTGAGTCTGAGTTTATTTATGCCACGCATTTTGTTGGCTCCATAATTTTACGAGTCAAAGATGCTGTAATGCGTCCTACTTGCAGCATGTATAAGAATCACGCTGGTGGTGTTGACATGCGGGGTTGTTTTTGTTGTTGACAGACGGTGACATCTCAGACATGGTCGACGAGTCATGTATAAGAATCACGCTGGTGGTGTTGACATGCGGGGTTGTTTTTGTTGTTGACAGATGGTGACATCTCAGACATGGTCGACGAGTCGTGTATAAGAATCACGCTGGTGGTGTTGACATGCGGGGTTGTGTTTTTGTTGTTGACAGACGGTGACATCTCAGACATGGTCGATGAGTCGTGTATAAGAATCACGCTGGTGGTGTTGACATGCGGGGTTGTGTTTTTGTTGTTGACAGACGGTGACATCTCAGACATGGTCGACGAGTCGTGTATAAGAATCACGCTGGTGGTGTTGACATGCGGGGTTGTGTTTTTGTTGTTGACAGACGGTGACATCTCAGACATGGTTGACGAGTCGTGTATAAGAATCACGCTGGTGGTGTTGACATGTGGGTTGTGTTTTTGTTGTTGACAGACGGTGACATCTCAGACATGGTCGACGAGCTGAACAGCGGCAAAGTGATGTACTCCTTTCTGCGTGTGAAGGACCCCAACTCCGGCCTCAACAAGTTCGTCTTCGTCAACTGGGTAGGTCCACTGTGAAAACTTTATTATATACCCATGCTGTATAGGGCACAGAGTGATTGCTAGTTCTGCGATAATCCGCCAGGAAATTGTAAGATAGCGCCACTGTAGTCGGGGGACAAGCACTATTTTCTACTGTTATAATCTATAGATAAAATTACCTCCTTGGCAAGCCAAACAAAATATTTCTGAAAAAATCCATTGTAATTTGGTGTTTTGTCTAGCGTCGGGGGGCAAGAAGGCCACCTCCACCTCCATAGCACAATAGCTATGCGCCCTATATACTGTAAATACGTACCATTCTGGTAAATATGTACCATACAGAACAGTGTTCCGTACGGCAAAATACGGTACACTGTTTAGTATGTGTTGACTAAATTACGCTACTTCCTCTATTATAAGATATTATTTATAATGAATATTGAACAACCTACCATGCTTATGAAAGCTACAAAACTCGATGATAATTCACTCTTTGTACGGAACTCGGCGTAAATGCCTAGTTCTGTACAAAGAGTAAATTATTATCTCGTTTTGTAGCTTGTACAGCATGGTCCGGTCGTTCTATATAATTACGAACACGACGTAGGCTATCATGCCATTACAGTGGCTGCTCACTAACATTTTTTCTAAGAACTTACTTTATTGATTTCTTTTTTCCAATCTTGTTTTTCTCCATTTTGTACATATCCAGTTTGTGTTCATCAACAATGAGGGATAGCTGTCGGGGCCAGTTAGCACTGGTTCCAATCAGTATAACATTAGCATATATACAGTAAGTGTGAGGATAGTCATGAAATGTAAAACATCACAGAAAGGATCTATTACAATCATATTATACGGAAACTGGCTTACTGTCTTTGTACGTCAAAAATATGTGGTGAAATTATTGATCACATACATCCCAATGCCGTAGGCAGAGGGATGTATGTGATCAACAATTTTACCAAGTATTTTGACATATGAAGACAGTCAGCCTGTTTTCTTTTTATTATATACCTTAAAATGGCGAAATTTTACCTAGTTACGTGATCACATACCCCGTACATCACAGTGTGGCGTACGGGAATAAATACGCCATGGGTAGGAGCGGGCAGTATACATAGTTCATACAGCCACAGGTATATAATGATATACCAAACAAGTCAACTAGATCGTGACACATCTCGCTATATCTTGTGTGCTGGTGGAAGACCCCCTTAAGGTATGAGGAAGTCGCGTTGCTTAATCATGATCATCACTGCGTGTCTAGCTTCTGGTAATTATCACTAATTATAACTCTACTGTGTACTTTCAGCAAGGAGAGGGCGTTCCAGAAAACAAGAAAGGCATCTACGCCAGTCACTCCAAAGATGTGCAAAACTTTTTCCGGGTAAGGATGTGTTCGGTGATGATACTTTATTTAGAAGTGTGGGTCACGAGATGAGGTTAAATCAACACAGTATGAAGCGGGGACTGAGCGGGACTGAAATAAGTGAACCTGGTTTGGATTCAGAGCGCATCGATAATAACGAAGAAACCAACAAGTTTCGGTCAAAGTCATCATTCTCCACAAGTTTGATGCGGAGTGATATGAACAAGGCAACAACCGAGTGAATAACACATAGCATTCAAATGAGTTCAAAACAACAACTTTGACCAAAATGAGTTGCTTTCTGTATTAATTTCACCCCTGTACACACAGGATATAGACCATGGAGTACGTACTGCAATACTCGTAGGGGAATGGAGAATGAGTTCACTATGTTAAGCCTATGGGACAAAAATACCAGGGATGAGATAATATTCTTGACCTCATATGAACTAGATCTATCCTGTCAATACTGGCATGTCCTAAAAATATGATATGCTATAAGATTGGACTATGATAGTATCCTATAAACTGCTCCAATTATACAAACATCAAAGTCCATCAGTAATGTGAAGGGAAAAAATATTATAATGTGAAAAGTGAGACAGTAAAGAATCACTGGATGGAGTTGATTATGGTTCCCATATATTACTATACAGCTATGGCCGAAAATGTATGAAATACTGCCCGCTGCTAGTGGTGTAGTATAAATAATGTTCGCGCCCGCTGTGACGGCGGGCCGTAGTGAATTGCAGTAGTCTTTGAGGTCGTTTTAAATGATTGGGAGGTGTATAGTAATAAGAAAACGTAGTGACTGAGTCTGTACCGTGTCCGTTCTCGGTCATTTGATGAAAAAAATACGGCCCTCCCACCTGCGGTGTCTGGCTGTATTTTCATCATCAAATGACCTCGAACGGCCATCCGTACGGGCTCAGTAACCACGTTTTCTCATAATCATGTATCCATAGAAATGTAGACTTTAGTACTTTGAGCAAGGCAGACGACTTTTAGCGCGTCTGTCTGTGTGTCGCGCGTCTGTCTGTGTGTCGCTCTGATTGTCTGATAACATTTAACAGGGCAGTAGTCTGAAAAACTCTGTTTCAAACTTGGTTAGCCGACGATTTTTGTTGAGTACAGTGTTACTTTGACACCCTACCATTAACATAAAACACGAATGTGCATCTACACATTATATATCTGTTTTTTTGTTTGTTTGTTTGTTTTTTCCCCACTTTATATATCTGTGATTAGATATATATACATATATCACTATGAAATGACTCAGGTACTAACACTTTACACGGTGCTCATGGCCCCTCGACGCTCAAGCCGTTCAAGCGGTAATTCCTTATAATTGTCGCACTAATTATCCTAACCTAGAAACGCATCCCACCAGCAAAGCGAGTCAAAGTGAACAATCTCATTGATATATCATAAACACACTGAACTATGTCAGATGGCAATGGTCCGAGATGGGTCTGCTTTGGTTTGTTATGTTAAGTCTGAGTAGGATATTAATTTTTTTTTTTTTTAAATTCTGAGTAGGATGTTAAATCTGCGCCAGTCGTCGAGTCCTCCACCTACCCCACCCATACTCGCTAGCACTCCGTGACCCGTTTAATGATCTAAGATCGTACATGTAGACCCTCTTCTGTATGCCCTACAAGGTGGGTCAACTTTATTCTGCACTTATGGACGACCTTATGGATGGCTAAGACTGTCTTAGAGAACGGATTTTGATATCATTAAACGATAACTCTTGTACGAGGTACAGAAAAGGGTCTTCATGTACGATGCCCGATTATTAAACGGATTCCTCAATCTGTCGGGTTATCAGGTTGGAAAGTTCTGGCCTTGTTATTCCTGTGTGACCAATTATATTGGTTTTTATGCAAATAGTGTTGTGTGAATGCTACATGATATTCACTCAACTTTGCCTCGTTTATATCGCTCCACATCAAACTCATGGAGAATGACGACTTTGACCAGAACTTGTTGGTTTGTTCTTTAGTACCTCTGTGTTAAAGTTCTGACCCCTTAAGGGCTGGTTCCACCAATAGATATCTCTTGTAATATCTTACAGTGTCGCGATATGTTGTACCTCCTATGTCGTGTTACGTAGCCATGCGGTGTCGTGTGTCTATTTTGGTGCTCCACCACCGTGACACCTCAAGACACATCGCAGCAAATATGGACGCGATTATTCAAAACCTAGCAAGATTTATCAAAACAACCAAATCGGGCATGGACAGAAATGTATATTGTCCATGATATTCCAAAGTATTCTCATTTCTTAATGAATAATCAAAGACTTCAGCAAGTTTATATGGGATACCAAAATATTAATTCATTAAGGCTAGAATTGTGACAAAATCCCTATTATCACTCACTTTTGCACCTCCAGTAGTGAAAAACACCTATTTTTGAACCTCCAGCAGTGGAGAAAACCTAATCAGGGGAAAATGGCAGCCCCCCAGGGAACATTACCTACCTGCCCTTTATGTTTTGGAGCCCAAGATAAAACCTATTTATGAATGAGCGAATTTGCATGCTCCACTGACATGAGACTTAAATGTGGGTTGTATGGTTGTTGTGCTCAGAGTGTGACGTAAGACTGTTCTGTGCTGTCGCAGGGTGCTCACGTAACGATCAACGCGCGCACGGAGGAGGATCTGGACGAGGACACGGTGACCGACAAAGTCGCCAAGTCCTCCGGCTCCAACTACAGCTTCCACCAAGAGGAGGCGCAACCGGTCGAGGAGGCCAAACCTGTGGTACGTGCGAAGAGTATCGTAGTTCTTCAAAACCAGTATCTGTGTTGATAGCCTCTGTTTTCTCGTGTTTGGTGTGGTATCAGTGCATCCACAGTTGGTATCGGGACGTTACCCTTCGTAGCCAGTATGCTCCGGTTTTCAGCGGGTGACTGATGGACACTTTGCTTTTTTTTTAATTCATGTCAAACTCTGTCAAGAGTTGACGTAGGAACTTCAATGAAAGATCAGTAGATAGCTTTAGATGTGTGGAAAACAGTTGGTAATTTTATATTATGATTCACGTCAGGCAACATATGATTATTTCCCATTGTTTGTAATGTTGTTCGCCTCGAGTGTGAGAATGTCGCCTCTCAAAAAAGAAGCATATTGTCCAATTTACGAAGCGTAGCATTCAAAGCATGTTGGCTACGAAGCGTAGCTTCCAGTATTGCTACAGTGTAACCTTTGTGGCTTCACTGTTTTATTAATCACCCAGATTTTTTTTCATATAGTTACTAATGATCCATTATGTCTTTTATTTTGTGATATTATTGTTTCATACTTTACTGAACAATATTTTAACATATGTGTTATATATTGTGGATAATTTTCTTGACTCATAGCAATGTTGTAAAAAGTGTGTTATGGTCAATATATTTTTTTTCATTTTCGTGGACGTTTATAGCCATGTCAGTATCAATTTTCACGTTTCTGTTTATTACTCACATTCTAACTATTAATGCTTACATGTATTTTTATTTATAAATAAATATCTATTTAACGATTAACAGGACACGGTAAGTGGCAGATCGCAGACTCTTGGCTGATCGTTTTTTTCTTAGTGCATCCATCTAGTTCAGCTCTGTTTAATAGAAATAGGAAATAAAGCAGCTACACTAGACTCGTCCCTTGTACTACTGGTGATTCATTCTGACCGGAGAGTAAGTATGTTTACGGAGCGGCCCATAATGATCTGACTGCCGGACGAACCAATCATTTAAGTTTGTTTTACGACAGTGAATGAAAACAATGTTTTGATAGTATATATTTATTACGAAGACTTGACTAAGTGAAATTAGCAAAGAAATGATAAGAGATGTTGTTTGAGACTGATTATACAAGAAAGTGTGAGGGACTATAAGGCTATCAGATTCCAATTATCAACCGTAAATTATTTTTAAAAGTGCACTTAGTAAGCATGCTACAACACCCCTACCCTCCTAGAAGGCCAGATATTAAGGCATATCGCATCTTCTTTTCTTTTTTGGCGCCTATTTTGTAAAGGTAAATCAAACTTAGTTAGTCGAAATTAAGATCGCACGATTATATAATTATCATATATCTGAACATTTACAAGAACGGTGGTATTTAACTTCTGCCTTTAGTCAGTGGACAAGATGTGTCAAGAGGCTGCATAGTGGGGAAATAGGATGGGGAGTTAGCTCAGTGGCTAAGGCACTGGACTTGTAATCCCAAGGTTGTGGGTTAGACTCCCACTGCAGCCACAATTCTCCTTCATCCCAGCAGTGGTAGATTTACTGCTATATCAAAGGCCAGTCCTTCTCATACCATGTCTATGTGGTGTGGTGTACAGCCATATTTCTCCTTCAACCCCAGCAGTGGTAGATTTACTACTATATCAAAGGCCAATCCTTCTCATACCATGTCTATGTGGTGTAGGAAGTAAAAGAACTCTCGCCTCGGTAAATGTATAGGGGTGAGATTTCTACTTAAAATTCATGACATAGATTCGATCACCACCCTTGTGGTGTAAAAAAAACCTTGAGAAAGTCTGGTAAGGACCTATAATGGTTGACTGGACGTTAAATCAAACCAACCAAACAAACAAATAGTGAATAAAGCATTGATTTACATTCAGAGCCATGTCGGAGCCATGTCAGAGCCATGTCGCAAACAGTGGGTGGCTTAACTTTTTATCTCACCCCTGGTACAAGTTTAGCCATAGGAATAACGTTCGAAAAAAATACTCAACGATCACCCCGGTAGAGTGACAATACTACGCCATGGTCTTGGAGTAGTGAATACAAGATGACGTCATAGGCGATTGACCAATCAGGGGCCAGGATTTCAGAGAAAAGACAAGACAAAACAAGAGATTTAAATGTCCCTAACAGTAAAAGGGGGGAGATAAATCCAGAACCACACTCGAATCGTATAAATAAACAATGCTCCACTCGTTTGGATGGGCCATAATCGTCACTCGGCTTCGCATCGATGACGATTATGGCCCATCCAAACTCGTTGAGTAATGTGTATTTATACGATTCTCGATGCAGTTCTATATAATAACTGGTAATAAAGGATTCCAGACTAGGAATACTCCACATTTAGACTTGATTCCGACGTTTCGCACAAATTACTCTGCTTTATCAGGGCAGAATGAGTCCTACATCAAATTACACACCTATTTATACTGGTTACAGCGAGAGTTTCAATGAGTAGTTCAGTATAAGTTACTATGAAATTTGAGTGAATCCAATGTTGTTACTGTTATGTAACAATCTCAATGGCATATGGTGAGTTAAGACTTAGAAGTCATTTGCTATATGAATGAATATATAGTTTTTTTTATATTCAATAGATATTATGCTCCCATATATAAAAAATAACGTATAGATAATATAGGTGTGTTGCAGTTTGACCTGATAAGGGTCATGAAAATTGAGTAGTTTAGGTAGAGTACGTTAAGTTATTTCAGATGGGGAATTATTATACACCTACGGTTCAACGGTTCTATGAAATACTACCCGCTGCTAGAGGTGTAGTATAAATCATGTTCGGGCTCACTGAGACATAGTGAATGTTCGGGCGCAAAACACAAAATGATATTTTGGGTGTTTTTTTAAGGTATATTATAATAAAACATAGTGAACCGTTCTCGTCCAAATTATGTCCCTCATCCTCTGGCGTTGGGCCATATTTTATGGGACAAAAGACCTTGAACAGCAATCGCTACGGGCTCAGTAACTACGTTTTCTGTTATTACTATACACCTATGGCCGAACATGTATGAAATACTGCCCGCTGCTAGGGGTGTAGTATAAATAATGTTCGCGCCCGCTGTGACAGCGGGCCATAGTGAATTGCAGTAGCCTTTGTGGTCTTTGTAAAGTTAATAAAAGGGCGTTTTAATTGATTGGGAGGTGTACAGTAATAAGAAAACGTAGTGACTCAGCCTGTACGGTGTCATCTGCTGAAAAAATACGGCCCTCCCACCTGCGGTGTCGGGCCGTATTTTCATCATCAAATGACCTCGAACGGTCATCCGTACGGGCTGAGTTACCACGTTTTCTCATATTACCACCCAGAGGGTTAAATCTGCCCGGCCCATAAGTTGGTCGATGTCATAGTCCTGCGGTGTGGATATGACGAATGGACTTGTTAGGAGAGCTCTATAGCTCATTAATTACCTAAACTGCGGCATTTTTGAACGAATGTTTAAGATATGAATAATAAAGGCCCGTTATCTAATAGTCAGTTTTACTCGTGTGTAGCATTTAAGTATGTCTGAATTATCCATTTGATCACGACATTACGAACTAAGTTTACGTTTACGTAAGGCTAGTAAATCAGACAGGCAAGATAAGAAAAGATAGCAAACATCTAATCAACTATGGAACCATTCTTTATCTCACCCCTGGTATTTTGGTTCCATAGGTTTAACATTGGGAACTCATTCTCCATGCCCCTACGAGTATTGCAATCTGTTCTCCACAGTCTATATCCTGCGTGTTGTCCATTTCTCTAAGTGTGTACAGGGTGAGATAAATACACAAAAGCAATTTTTTTTGGTCAAAGTCATCGTTCTCCAAGTCTTTTGAACACTGTGATATTCACTCGGCTGTTGCCTTGTTTATATCACTCCATATCAAACTCTCGGAGAACGATAACTTTGACCAAAACTTGTTGGTTTCTTACTTATATCAACTGTCAACTGTGACTTCAATAAAACCACAGACTTGTAAAACCATCCTCGCGATGACTTATGAGCTGATAAAAAAAATAAATAGAAATACAAGTCTGTGATAGAACTAAATACTACGAATGATGTTTTGAGTCAGTGTCTCTAGAATTTTCTAGACCTATGATTATGAATCTACTTCTAAACGGTTGCACAACGATTACAATCAGAATCAAGAAAGTGGTTGAAGGATTATAAACCAATTGATTTCAATAATACACAGAGCAAATACTTAATCTACATGGAATGAAGCGTAACCCTCTTAACTGCATGTTAATGCCTATTTAAGTCCTTTTACGGCCATTTACTTAAATGTTTTTAGTGCAAGCTCTCACAATGGTGAGTTATTTTTAGCTACACCATTTGAAGGTAACACTTCGAAGTGGATCTATTCCTTTAAATTTGTATTCCAACAGTCAAGATTAAAAATCACAATAAAACGGTTTGGTTTCTGTGATGAATTTTCTACCCAGCCAACGGAACGAGGCCAATAATGGGTTTGCCGAGAGTATAAAGATGTTTTATGAATTGTAGAAAATAATGATGCGCTATTGATAAATAGTTCAGCTCCTGTCTTCTGAGATGTAGACACAATAGCGTCTGTGTTCTTACCTCAAAGTATTTTACTGATTGTCAAATGCGGCAATATGCATTTAGCACATATAGTGATAACTAGTTCTGCCATCATCCACCATATCGCGATAGCGCCACTGTAGTCGGGGGACAACCACTATTTTCTGCTGTCATAATCTATAGATAATCGTGAGACGAGGCTAAAACCCTTTTATGGCAAACCAAAAGAGAATATTACTAATAAAATCCATTGATAACTGGACCCACCACCTGGTGTTTTGTTTAGCGTTGGGGGGGGGGGCAAGATGTTGGCCTATAACATGATTACGGGGAAACTGATGACCAATCAGATTTATTTTCCAGGGGTGTATATACCAAGCAGTCTAGTCCCAGAAAGATAGTTCGAGGAGTAGCTGCCATGTGATATACAGGAAATCACTAATAAAGAAGCAGTAAATAATGTTGTGTAAATAATATCGATGTAAATGATATCATGACAATCAAAATTTAAAACTTGTAGGCATTGTAGACTATATTGGTATCTTTAAAATCTTGTATAATGGCATGTCGGCCCATCGGTCGGTTTGGTGGAATCCCCGCTTTTTAGGCAGATGTATTTTAAATTAATATTTTTTAATGTAAGTTAATAAACTTGTGTTATTTTCTTCAGGGCTCTGTGTACAAGAAGGTGCGACCCCACGTGGAGATCCGATCCAACGTGCGAGACAAGTTCTGGGAGAAGGCCAGGGTAAGTATTCTACTTCTCCAGTATTTCCTACTTCCACATCTAAGAATATATTACTTACAAGTATGACGTGGCAACGTCCTACTCCCTCAGCGATGCTACCTTGAATGACAGTTATTAGAACTGCCCCTAACCACCGTAACCATGGTGCACACTTAGTCGTGACATCACTCTGTCAACAACCATATCCCCAATGTATCTATAGTGATCTATAGGTACAGGACAGCTGCTGCTGTGGGTTTTATTTTAACAAATGTTTATTGTTAGTCCTAAAGCAAATACTTTTAGGGAAAATGGGGTCAAGGTTTCGCCGTGCTCGGCTCATCAGGCATCTTGTTCAGCTTATGAGGGTTGTTTCAAGGCGTGGGACCCAAAGGTCCCTGCTTTTTGTTGTCATTTCCAAGTGATAATTGATGTATTTATTTGATATAATAAAGCTACACCTGTGTTTGGGTCATGAACGTATTGTGCAGAGGTTACAAATTCCCCGAGCGGGGAATCGATCACCAAGTGCTCCCATGTTTTGGATTTATTGATCACCCGTATACATAAAAAAAAGAAAAGAATATATTACTTTATTATCCTAGCCTGGTATAAACGTCCATAAGCTTAATGTTAGGAAATCATACCCGACAGGCTTGCGAGTTCGATAACTTATACTCAATAGCCTCTGAGGTGGGGAGTTAGCTCAGTGGTTAAGGCACTGGACTTGTAATCCCAAGGTTGTAGGACTTTGTGGGTTTGAGTCCCACTGCAGCCACTCTTCTCCTTCATTCCCAGCAGTGGAAGATTTACTACTATGTGAAAGGCTAATCCTTCTCATACCATGTCTAAATGGTGCGGTATGCAGCCACCTTTCTCCTTAATCCCCAGCAGTGGTAGATTTGCTGCTATATCAAAGGCCAATCCTTCTTAGACCATGTCTGTGTGGTGAAATTTCTGCCTGAATTCATTTCATAGATTCGATCACCATCCTTGTGGTGTAAAATCAGTGAGAAAATCTGAACCATGAGTTAGTCCCTCTATACCCTCACGTCCTTTGAGACATGAAATGAACAAACCAAACCAAACTCAGTGGCCTTTAAAAAAGATAAACTTATCCAGGCAAAGATAAAATCAGAAACATGTTCGTGTTTGATCTGTGACCCCGTTCGCCATCTCATATAAATTTTCCTACACTCCTACGATATATAAATTTTGATTTATAACCATGCCAGAGTGTGTCGGAAACAGTGGGTGTCTGGCCTAATATGATAAACAGCTTAATTTTAATCTCAGCTTTATTTATGACATATTCCTTGTATTCTTTAGGAAGAGGAGCGACAGCGGCAGGAGGAGGACAAGAAGAGGCAGGAGGCGGAGCGAGGTCAGCTCGACAAGGAGCGCAGAGAGCGGGAGGTAAGTTAATGAGCTCTGACGGGCTAACCAGTTATTATCCACCTGATATGAAGCCGCCATAGAACACATATTTATGTAGAGCACAGAGTGATTGCTAGTTCTACCATCATCTGCCGACTGTTATCATTTGTTATAATCTATAGATAATATTGAGACGAGTTTAAAATTCCTGAATGGCAAGCCCCCAAAGAAATATTCTGATAAAATCCATTGATAATTTGGCTTTTTGGATTTGGTTTTTTGGATGGTGTCGGGGGGCAAGGTGGCCGCCTCCATAGCAAAATAGCTATGTGCCCTATAGAACTGGATCAAGAATCGTATAAATTTTTGTTCCAATAAATTGTCCCTTTACGTGGGGTGTCCTTAAGCGGATTTGTTCCCTTGAGGGGGTTTTCCCAGAAGCGGGATTTTACTGTATATAGAACTGGATCAAGGATCATATAAATACACAATACTCCAAGAGGTTGGATGCACTGCTATCATCATCCAGACGAAGCCAAATGATGATTGATGCTCATCAAAATGGGTGGAGTATTGTTTATTTTATGATTCTAGTGCAGTTCTAGATTTATCTCACCCCTTTCATGTCCATTAGAATAGCATGACAATATAAGGATAACTCAAATTACTTTGCAAATCCAGTTAGGAGCAAATAAATCTCCATGTTGATGTTTTGTCTGCTCTCTGAAATCTTAGACGCTGATTGGCCAGTCGATTATGATGTCATCTCACATCACTCCGCCATGACCATGGCGCAGTATTGGCACTTTATGTGGGTGATCGTTGCGATAACCTTTCAATATTATTCCTATGGCTAAACTTGTACCGGGGGTGAGATAAAGAGCCTTCAGATTGCTACTGAGTAGAATACGGAGAGCCGTCCCTAGACAGATGTCAGAGTTCAGGGAAATCCCGGAAATATAGATAGAAATATTGTCTTCACTATTTAAACAGAGATGTCAGTTTTCAATTTTTTTCATGGAAATCCATTTTTTTAAATTCAGTACAGTAAAACCCCTCTTCCGGGACACCCCGCTTAAGGGGACACCCCGCTTAAGGGGACACCCCGCTTAAGGGGACACCCCGCTTAAGGGGACACCCCGCTTAAGGGGACACCCCGCTTAAGGGGACACCCCGCTTAAGGGGACACCCCGCTTAACCCTTTAGCATTCAATCCGCCCAAAACCGGCCTGTCTGGAGCCACACTGCAGTGTCCAATCCGCCCAAAACCGGCCTGTCTGGAGCCACGCTGCAGTGTCCAATCCGCCCAAAAACGGCCGCCCTACACATTTGAATTTACCACCCATTTATCCCATGAGATCTCGTCTTAAAGGCACCCAAGGAATGTGGTATGGTGTAGGGTATCACTACAGGCGATAGGGGGTGTTAATGACCTTTCCAGCTGTCTGATTTATCACCCTTTGAGAGATTAGAGAGGAGGAAAGTCACAGTTTTACTATAAACACGAACACTAAAGGCTATCTGGGTCAAGCAGTTTACAAACTCAGGGAGTAGTTCCGTGCCTATGGTATCTGAATGCTAAAGGGTTAAGGGGACACCCCGCTTAAGGGGACAATTTGCTCGGAACGGAAATTTTTCCCACTATTAAGAGTTTGTTTTAACCCCGCTTAAAGGGACACCCCGCTTAAGGGGCACCCCGCTTTAGGGGACAGTTTTTCGGTACAGAAATACTTAAAAACCCCGCTTAAGGGGACAGTTTGGAAGGACATCATATCAAAAACACTGAAAATCCAAGTCTATGGAGCCCGTTTGTATGGGACAGACAGTTGTCGCAACCAGAACAATAGACTGAGCATTCCCGTGAGGGCCCGGGCGGCCGGAGTGTATTTTTTCAAGGTAATAACCACATCTCTAGCGGGTCTGGGCGGGCCACAGTGAGTGGATATTAGTATGAGCGATTTTCGCACCATTTGAAGGTAGGGGTTTAGAGGTCCGCTTACAGGTTAGCTGTGGGCGACACAGGGAGGGCTGGGGGCTTTGAAGGTGCGGTATTCAGTGAGCCATCGCGGCTCTGGGCGGCTCACGGGGAGTCCCTTATAGGGCTGCTGATTTCTCTCCGAAGTTACGGGGGGGGGGGGGGGGCATTGACCGGGGGTATAAAAAAGGAGCGAATTTCACAAGGAAGGTATATCCAACTTCAATCTCTATTATCTTCTTTCTTTTTTTTTGTAAATTTATATTAATTTATATTATATAATTTATATTTATTTGCTTATTTATGTGTTATTGATAAACCTTTTAACCTAATAACCATCGTTTCCTTCATTTATGTAAGTATTCTCTATTGTATAACCAATGACAGACTGAAAACCCCGCTTAAGGGGACACCCCGCTTAAGGGGACACCCCGCTTAAGGGGACACCCCGCTTAAGGGGACACTTTGCCCGGAACGGAAGGTGTCCCCTTAAGAGGGGTTTTACTGTAAATGTAATTTTTTGTCCTTGTGTAAAACAAAGATAATATTGATTTCGCCTCATTTTACGCCAATAAAACAGTGGTTTTGACCTCCCCACAGACCCTCAGCCTCATGCCATGGCCGATAAGGACATATTATCCAAGTTTTCCCAATCTCTCAGAGGCAAAAAAATCCACATGAAAATATTTCCAATTTTTTTCCCTGACCCCAACTGACATCCCTATTTCAATATGACAGTGGATAAAAATGATGGTGATATTGTGTGTGTATCTGACATGTGGCTGGGTGTATCTGTTGTAGGCTGAGGAGGCCCGTCACCGAGAGGCGCGGGAAGCTGACAGAATCCGTAAGATACAGAGCATCAAGGATGCCGAGCGACGCGCCAACGCCCCGGCCAAGATCAACAAGGAGAGCTGGGTAAGACCGGCCTACTCACCCACACCGCACACAGTGTCAGCGGGACTTCTCTCGGGGAGATGTTGGAGTTCGTGCACATAGTGTGATGTAGTAAAAAAAAAAAAAAATTCTCTCCAAAATATTGAGGAAATGGTAAAATACACCAATGGGTAAAAGTTTGGAATTTTAAATCTTGCAAGTAGTTAAATGGGGTTTTTTTTCTTTAAATTTTTTATATTTTTAAAAAGCATCGGTTTGCCACATAGGGGTTTTTGCCACAAACTAGTTGACTGACTATGTGCACAAATCCAACACACAGAGTTCAATATAGAATATGCTTTATGTACCTGATTTATCACAAGGACAGAATGTAATGTAAAGCGGATTGTTGATGATAGAATGTTAAATATACTCCAGATTTCTTTTTTTTTTGCACGAAAACTGGGATCTTCAGCTTAATGATACAGCTTATAACACACCTTTAAATGACGGGAAGTGCAAAGGAACTAAAAAGACAAAAACAGATTCAGTAGAATTTCGTTTTATTTAATTGGGAGATAAATTGCTTCATAATCACATGCGTTTGGCTTCAAGCGCTGCACACATTTTCTCTGTTGGGAAATCCAGCTTCGGAATCAATAGGATTTCTGCATAGTCGGGCAAATAGTTTCATTGCTTAAATGCCAGGAACCACGATATTGGAAAAACTTTTAAAAAATCAATATCTTAGAAATTAAGAACTTTGAGGCATGAATGACATCGTTAACTTATTATGTTTTGTTTTCTAGATAATCGCCTATGGCTGTCAATTTTGTTTGATCTGATTGCTTTTATTTTATTTTAATTTTTCTATACCTTTTTTTAATTTTTTTTTCAAAATTGATTCCTATTATTGTCAAAAGTAATCATCACTCGCATAAAGCTTTCATTGAGATGCTACAAAGACAAGAGTACTTCGCTTAAAATATCTTTAGCATCCACATTTTCCTAGTGGTAAATGGAAAAGCTTGTAACTGGACGTGTAAACCAATCTCTGACTATGTGTAATTCTAAATAGGACGGCCAATCAAAGAAGGAAGTGAGTAATCGATGAGAATGAGCTTAAGGGTTAAGACGCACCCTGGTGGTCTGGACACACACTAAGTCAACGCATGCGTAAACGAATTTTTTTTTTCTTTAGTAAATGGAAAAAGTGCAAAGTCCACCCACATCCCTGAACCCCTTTATCTCACCCTGCCTTAGTATTCTATGCAACTCTACCAAATTTAAGTCTTACTGATGGTTAAATTTTTTTTTTTTTTATTTTCTTAATAATCTAAAAGTTATTAGAGATGGAATATGCTCCATAGCATGACCACAACGGCTTAGACTTAAGCATTGTTCCTGTCGTCAAATTAAGTTATATATATTCTTATTTACAACTACCAACCCATTAAACCATAAAATAAACATAATGTAAATAATTAAATCGAGTCACCAACCACTAACTAGATTGTAAAAAGTCCATTGTATGCATGGGGAAGTTGGTAATCACAACCTTTCACAAATGGTCCTTCCAATCTGCTTAAGAGAACTAAAGAAACCAATAAGTTTTGGTCACAATCGTCGTTCTCCGTAGAGTTAGAATGCGAAGCAATATGAACAAGGTGACAGGCGAGTGAATATTGCAAAGCGTTTAAACAATATGGAGATCGACGACTGTGACCAAAACAAGTTGCTTTCTGTATTTATCTCACCCCTGTATACACTAAATCAACTAAAGGATATGTATCTGACGTCATCCCCCATTGAGTATTAGTACTAATACTCAAAAGGGTATGGAGAACAAGTTCATAATGTTAAGCCTATGGGACAAACATACCAGGGGTGAGATAATACCCTTTAACATGGGGATAGAATCTCTATGGATTCACAGTAGTCCATGGATTTCATAAGTGAATTTTTACGGCTGCTATTTATTTATAAATAGTTTTTATTACATCGTGGATAGGATTTTCTGAAAAAATTTATTGTGTTTTATTCAGAGCATGCTGCTCTGCTAAATAGCACTTTAAGAATGATGTAAAAAAGCTCAATGTATCTGCTGAAAATTAAGAATTTTCAAGATGGAGGGTTTGGGGCAGAGTGACAAAAGTACCGTACTCATAATATCATTTCAAGAAAGAAGCGAAATGAAATTATTGTGAGTTATTCTCTTATCATAGTCATATCTGCGGAGCCTACTCTGCTATGTCAGGTTTAAAGTCAGTTTATCACATCGGAAATGCTAACGATTTGAAAAGAAAATTTATGAAACGTTTTCCAAACCTATTCTACTTATTAGTCAGGTTCATTATTATTGTGTATTCATGTGGTATTAGTAAATATATAATGAAATAAAACTCAAGAAATTGGCATGAACATGAACATTTTTCAACACATTTTTTTTCAAGAGGCAGCTTTGGTTTCTCTAGAGGTTACACGGTTATTTTTTAATCTAGAGGTTTTGAGTTTTCCAAAAATATGTAGTTTACAAATTAAAAAAAACAACTCAACGAAACCGTAAGAAATAACACACTGAATGTGGTTATATGTATACGAGCATTATAAATAATTCAAGTTATTAATTTTAACTCTGAATTAATAATACGTGGCACATACACTTCTTAACACAGCCGAAAAAAAACAACTTTAACTCTGAATTATTAATACGTGGCACATACACTTCTTAACACAGCCGAAGACATTTTTTTTTTAACTCTGTTGACCACAACACGCCTCAGACGTAATCCTCTCACCATCTCACCATCAAAGATTCACCATTTAACTCTCCTTACTATGGGATCGTCGCATTAACATATACAACTAAAGGATTCCTGTATCACAACTTGGCTTAAGACTCTGCTTGAGGTGTTTGGGTATCGTGAATCTATTCGTCTAAACTTTGGTAAACAACTTGAAAGATATCGTACAGACATAAGCCATAAACCCAATGTAGTTTAAACTTGGATGGAGTATAATATTTTTAGGGTGTGTCCAACATAGAGATGGCCCACTGAATGGGATGTCAATATTAAGAGAAAACGTAGTTACTTAACCCATAGGGATGGCTCTTTGAGGTAATTTGTACCATATTAAATATGTCCCAATGCTGAAGGCGGAGGGACGTAGTTATGTTACAAAAGGCCGAGAACGGCATCCCTACGGACTCAGTCACTACGTTTTCTTATTATTATATACCTAAAATTGATGAGAAATTGACGTTTTATTCACTTACTAAGTCATCGATTCATGCTCATTCACTACGGGCACAGTGCGCCTGAACATTATTGATACTGCACCTCTTACAGCGGGTAGTATTTCATAGACGTTCGGCCATAGGTATGTAATAATAATGCTCCCGTTGAAACATTCGGTGATACATTAAAAGTGATTCACTTTCATTGACTTAAAAAAACTGTTAAACTAATCGGACTTTAAATCGGATATTTTCGAATTAAAATAAAATATGTGACCACTCTTAAAAGTCCTAATTGAATTAAGTATGGGTTAAGTGTTAAAACTTCGTAAGACTGGAATAAGGATAGGTTTTCAATATATTTGCATTTTTCATTTCAATGTCGCAAGAATCAAGCATGATCCTAGACAAGAAGAAGGTTATTTGTATTGTAGACATGAATGTTAGTATTCAGTAATTCATCAGCTTGCACGTAATGCTTTATACTCAGTTATACAGAGATATACAAGTTAGATTTTATCTATTTCTGTAATTGCACAAGGCTTCAGACCAATCCATGTATCACAGTTGTTTAAGCTTGGATGGGAATTATCGCATCACCTCTATATTTGTAAATCTTTGGTATTGTATTGTTAATTTTCAACGCTTCAGGCTCTACAAAATAGTTATTTATCAAACAAACCACAGGTTTCGGTTTATCGTCTGCTTCTGACGTCAGAATGACGCTGGTCGTGACGTTGTGATGATGTATTTCCTGTTGTAGGAGGCGACGCAGCGCGAGGCGTTGAAGGACGCTGAGGAGCGACGCACGCGCGGTGAGGAGATGAGGAGACAGCGAGCTGCGGTGAGTATCATCTACACTCTCCGTGCACCGGTTAATATCATCTACACTCTCCATGCACCAGTCAATGTCATCTACACTCTCCATGTACCAGTTACTATCAGCCACACTCTCCCAACACTGGTTAATATAAGCTACACTCTCCCCACACTGGTTAATATCATCTACACTCTCCCAACACTGGTTAATATAAGCTACACTCTCCCCACACTGGTTAATATCATCTATACTCTCCCAACACTGGTTAATATAAGCTACACTCTCCCCACACTGGTTAATATCATCTATACTCTCCCAACACTGGTTAATATAAGCTACACTCTCCCCACACTGGTTAATATAAGCTACACTCTCCCCACACTGGTTAATATCATCTACACTCTCCCATCACTGGTTAATATCATCTACACTCTCCCATCACTGGTTAATATCATCTACACTCTCCCATCACTGGTTAATATCATCTACACTCTCCCATCACTGGTTATATCATCTACACTCCGCACACTAGTTAATGTCATCTACACTCTCCATGCACCAGTTAATATCAGCCACACTCTCCGCGCACCAGTTAATATTATCTACACTCTTCATGCACCGGTTTATATCATCTACACTCTCCCCGCACTGGTTCATATCATCTACACTCTCCGCACACCAGTTAATATCATCTACACTCCACGCACCAGCTAATATTATCTACACTCTCCCCACACTGGTTAATATTATCAATAATATTATCATGAAAAATATTTCCTTTGTTTTATCATGACCCCAACTGACATGCCTGTAATTCTCTTTGGTAATGGCAGGAAGCAGCGTCGTTGGTGGGGTCACGTCAGAACAACCCGCGCGCCATGTTTGAACAGAAACCAGCCTCCATCTTTGACCAGGACACTTCAGCGAAACCCGTCACCCGGGGTCCGCCACCACCCAGGTAACGATGCACATCAATTAGACCGTTGTGATTAGAATTATAGGTTTTATGAATCCAGGGATGCCATGGTGCTGTATGTACTTACTTTTCAGAAAATGTGTTCTCTTCCAACATCGCAACTGCACACAGGCAGATGATAATTTACGGTCCAAACTGAATGAGGCGTTTATGCCGAGTTCGGTATGAACCGTAAATTTGAGTTTGTAGATTATAAAATTATATATGTCGTTCTATATGTGATATATACCTGAAATTAAAATAATTAACTTAATTTGGCCTAACAACTAATGATTGAGTCGCTGTATACGGAATAGTGTTCCGTATTTTGCTGTACTTATTTTTTCGTTATATGGCGAAACAGTGCATATTCACCGTATATACGGCTTGGGTATATAGTAACTGTTCTAATCATGCCTTGTATCCCTTTGCCACCATTTCATTGTAAATAATTATATGCGTTTTCTGTGTCATTTTATAATGGGCAGAGTCAGCTGAGCTGATATCATTTTTATCTCTTTTCTTACAAGGAAATTGAAACACACGTTCATGGAGGAGAGAGACGAGCCTCAACCAACACAACGAAAAGCGCCGATCGAGCTTCCCAAGTCCAGCGCTGAGGAGGAGTCCCCGCCGGCTGCCCCTGCACCCACACCTGCACCCGCTCCCACACCTGCTCCCACACCTGCTCCCGCACCCACACCCGCCGTCCAGGCTCCGGCTGCTCCAGTCGCTCCAGTCGCCCGCCCACAACCTCCCAGGTACGTTCTCCAGACGCGCAGTAAAAACTTGAAAATGTTGTTTGAAACTATTCCAAAGAAAGATATCATCAGGTTTTTTGGAAGAGACTAGCGACTTCGTCGATTCATATTTGGCTAACGAGTCTTAACTGCCGTCGTGCCCCTTAGCGGGTGAACGGGAAATTATTATTATCTCGTGGTAATCATTTCGTATGACACATGTCACTCTCCTAGCAGAGATCCAGCACTCAATTTCCTGCAGTCGCTTGTATTACCAAGCGCTAGCGCCGCGAAAGATCTGCTGGGAGAGTGGACACAGGTGTTTGAGCTGGTCATCAGCGATCAGAACTATTTGGACTGACACCAGCGAAAGGTTTTGGTCTCATTGGTTTCTCACGAGAAAAGTAGATCAGAAAACTACAGTACTAAACTTTGATTTCGGCATGGCTCGAAATAAATCAGGAGAGAAAAAGTATGTTTGTGTATAGACCTACAAAAATGAAGTATAGGTTCGAGATTGTCACTCCACGAGATTCTCACTATCGTGGGTCTTCAGTCTCCAAGCCTAAGTCTGGTTCACTCTGTCCCTATTTGCGGGAGCAACTCCAAGCGGATCGTACCAGAATCATAGTTTTTTAGATATAGTAGGTAACAAATCTCTTTGATTGTTTATAAAATAGTTGAGAACATTGAAAAGAATTGACTGAAATAAGTCTACGAAAGTGAAAAGCTTAAATCCTTGATGGTCCTTATATACCCTCAGGGTCCCCTGGGACGTTAAACCACAAACAAACAACTTGTTCCGTGTCGTGCTGTGTGTACTTTTCTGAAAATGTGTGTTCACTTCTGATATCACAACTCCACACAGGCAACCCTCACCGGAACCGGAGCCAGAACCGGAACCGGAACCAGTAAGAGCAGCGTCCCCACCTCGGCCAGCGTCCCCACCACGGCCAGCGTCCCCACCACGGACAGCACCGACAGTGACGTCACCGGCATCGACTACGTCACCCACCTCACCAAATTTGATGCAGGCGAATCTACCTCCAAGACAACAGTCGGACGACGAAGAGCAGGATGATGACGACTGGGGAGGTAGGTTGGATTGATCGTGAACCTGGTGAGCGCTAAAGCAATCGCAGAAAGGAAATACATCATATGGGTATTATCGTAAAACTGGATGAGTTTTAATCTTGGCCACCATATGCCACAACTGGAGTTTGGTATAGTGACTTCAGGAGGCGAAGCTGAGTGAAATCTGGAGCCAAAACTCAAGGAGTGGCATGCGGTGGCAAAGATTAAAACAAATCAGGTCCTCGAACAAACCCATCTCCTCGATTTTGGAATATTGTGTGATAATAATTCTGTATGCCACTAGTGGCATATAAAACTCAGTCAGTGTGGCATACGGAAATTCAATGTTAAGCCTATGGGATTTTGTATTAGGAGTAGGATAAAAGAAGGAACTGCAGCAAGATCTTTAGCCATTGCTGTGAGTTTTGGTTGCGGAGTAATCTCACGAGGCAAAGCCAAGTTAGATTATGTAGCAAACCAAAAGAATGGTATAATTTCTGTGGTAATTGATCAGGTGTGGTTCATATTTGATCTCACCCCAAGCATTGACTAGTTGGTGAACATTTGTGACATCATCCCCCATAGAGTATTTGTTTACAATACTCCATGGGCGTTGAGTACAAGTTACCAATGTTAAATCTAGATACTATGGGGAAACAATGCCAGGCATGAGATGATACAAGTTATCGCACTCTAGAATCAGAATGAAGAACAAAAGTTTCCTGTATCTAATATGCTGAATTAGTCATTGAATATATTTCAGAATAAACATCATACAAAAATTGCATTAACTTCCATAGCTTAAAGCTTAGTATGTTGCATTTGCATGACCGAGATTTCTGTAATCATACTCAGTCAGTTGTCAGTATGCTAATAACCAAATTTATATGGTACATGATGTATATGGTAAAGAAACAGGCATCTTTATGCATTTCTTGCCCACGTAACTTGACGATATTTCAGAAATATCTTGGAGGAGAATGTCAACAAAAAGTGGTACAATAACTTGAGGCTTATCGAGGGCTATGATAGTAAAAATTGATCGTAATATTTAACGAATTCTGATCATACAGGGTGGGGTGGACGAGGAGGTCAAGTACAGGAGTTATTTGGGAATAGTTGCATTGTGGTTAAGTAGAAATTCCACACACCGATATATGTTGACCAGTCCAATAATTGACAAAGAACAAGTGGCAATCTTGCTAAAGCAAGCAAATGCAAAACAAACTGCACAACATTCAAGGAATGGGAAGAGAAACTGTGGGAACAAGTGGAGTTAACCCATCAGAAAACAGGTCACTGCAGCCTTACACACGAATGCCTCCAGAAAGGGGAAAATACGCCAAGCATGCAATGTGTTTATAACTGTTCACCATATCCTGCTGAACTGTCAAAGGGTACAAGAAAATAGAAGAAAGTACAGTAGAACCCCACCTAATGGTCACCCCCACGTAACCGGACACCCCGCGTTAATGGACACCATCGCTCGGAACAGATCCCTCAATTAGATGGATATTTTAACCCTTTGTAACTGGATACCCTACATAAGCGAGACTTTGGCCTTGAACGGAGGGTGTCCTACTCCTCGGTTGAACATTGAAAGGAATTGACTGAAATAAGTCTACAAAAGTGTACAAAAGTGTCCCTATATATACGCTCAGGGTCCCCTGGGACGTTAAACCACAAACAAATAATGTAATAAATGGACTAACTAGCCCATTTTTAAGGGGTAAATTTGCTCCAAATGTATGTGAATTTATGAGATATTTCACCTCAGTTAGTGTTATGGCCCTCTCTGATAGCATTAAGCTGCGAGTTTGGTCTAAAAACAGAAAGAGGTAGACCAGGATTTGCAGCTAACTTTCTTTCTCCTCTATGGACATGTGAAACTAGTCACTTTTAAAAAGGCCATAAGATGAACCTTGGTTGAATTATCCTCAGTTCATACATCCTCAAATCTGAATGTCTCCATATTCCAACATATTTTATAAAGATGTATTTTCTCTCTGGATGCTAAAGCCTTCCTTCTGTATGATAGATACAGAAGAAAATAGTGTTCTTCACCTCATTGCTTCTTTCCTACATAATCACTTAATGCTCATCCTGATAGGAATTTCCAACGTTTTGTTTTTATTTCATGCTTCCATCTTTTGTTTGCCATCACTTCCCACTTTGGATGGCGAGAGAAGATGTGTTTTTCTATTCTAAAATTTTCTTGAGCATGGAGAGCCTCTATATTTTGCAGGTGATCCCTCATGTGATTTAACTTTTCCGTTTGTTTCCTGTTTCACTAACTTCTGTGCCTCGCTCTAATCTTCCTCTCTGTCAGCCAAGCGACCGTCACAACAGAAGGGTAGGAAGTGGACGCATGCTTTGAGTTTCTGCCCAGTCATACATCAATCAATCCACATTTCAGTGCCCTTCTGTATCGTGTATTTAATCAAGTTAAGGATAGTCAGTCATGGTGAAGTTGGTCGTAGTGGATGCCATATCTGTGAATTTTATGTTTACTTTTTTTTTTTTTACCATATCTGTGAATTTTATGTTTACATTTTTTTTTTTTTACCATATCTGTGAATTTTATGTTTATTATTTTTTTTAATTTTATTTTCACACCACTAAGCTTCAACTTTACGTGGATCAACTAGAACTCTTTTCATGTGTCTATACATGTTCCTAGAATCCCCAACACCGTTACAATATGGTATCTAGAAAATCGGTAAAATAATACTCTAAATCCATCCTATACTGTGCTTGTCAAACATTTAGATATTTTCATTCCATGATTTATGTGTAAGCTGATTAAGTACTTCGAATTTTGATATTTTTTTTACTCCCCATTCGGAATATTCCCCACGATAACCAGATAATTGGCTATCGCTACCATGGTCCCTTAATTAAGAATGCAATTAAGTTATTTACTATAGTGCTGCATTATCTTTGTAGATGTTAAATTTGATTTCTGATATATTGTCACTTATTTATAATTGCGTTGTACTTTGTCAGCACATACCGTAAGTAACAGTTAGGGTGTCACATTTTATTAAATGTTCTGGTTATTTGATTAGATTCATGTTTGAACTTGAAGTTTGTTTGAGATTCAAAAAGCCAAGGCCAAACCTATCTATATAGCTGATGATACATTTGCACCTAGCTCAAAATAACCGTGTATATAATAAGAGCCTTAGGCTTATCCCTTGATCTTGGTTCTTTTATTTTTTTAATAGAAAATAACAAAGGTGAAATGCTGTATATTTTCCTCAGTAATTTGCTTAATGTCATATGTGTTGATTGTTTCTAGCGCTTGCCCTGCCACCTGGTGCTTTTAGTAATAATTCTCATGTGAAATAAGTTCCCAGGGTTGAAAGTATCCTCTCTTTAAAAATAGTGAATAAAGATGATAAATAGGATCCTGTTTGATGGTCTAATATGCACCTCAGATCAACATTTAGATCATTTGATAAAGAGTTTATCAAAGCTCTAATAGTGATTTAACCCTTTAAGGACGGGTGCTTGTGGCCGTTTATACCTCTATAGGATGAGCACATTATCGTCAGAACTTATAATTTGAGTATTTAATCCTGTGATATTGTACGAAATCATAAATATTTTATTTCTTTTGAATACAAATATTAAATATGATGTTATACCATGGATTTGGATGACCGTATACAAGTCCGTGGTTATGCCCTTTTTCTGTGAAAAGGTGATTAAAGGCATATTGGACAATTTGTCTTGAAAATGAAAATCAATATCAATTTCTTGGAAATTGAATATGATGATCTTCAAAGGTTATAGAAGAAAACCATATTTTTCAGTATATTTCCCATATAAACCAAGTAAATGTAAATTAGCATATTTTACCTATTAAGACTGGATAAACTGGACAAAATTGTGAATTTACTCATTTAGAAGTAGAAGAAAACACAAGGAACCAGTTTTTACAGATAATTAACAATATTTAGAAATCACCAGGTGGCGCCACCATGAGTTGTATGATATGACTTTAATATTGCCTTATTATTCACTTTTCTTTATAAATATTGATGATATGATGCCTGCAGGTATAATGCGTCCTTAAAGGGTTAACAGGTTGAGTTCCCTGACTTATATGGATTACTTTCATCCCTGATGCCTTTAGAACTCAGGCCGTGGCTATTACATCTCTTAACAAAACCAATTCTCCCTTGAATATTAAAAAAAAAGAATTTAATTGTTCCCCGGCGTCTTAACACTGATTTGGATAGCAGCGCGAATACCTTTACCTTGACCTTGGCCATAGACTGATCCCTTGTTGTGTTGTTTCAGAGGACGACACGCCGTCCAAGCCGACGGCTGTGATCGCGCCGGCTGAGGCGTACGACACCCCCGCCGAGGTGACCGAGGCACCCCCAGCACACATTAACCAGCATGTGCAGTCTCCGATGGAGGAGGAGACCTTCGACCCCAACGAGGGTTCCGTCAATGACGACTGTGGGTTGTGCGCGCGTGCGCTCTACGACTATCAGGCTGGTAGGTAGTTTCTACATCTACATGGCTCCCATGAACATTCAAAGTTTTTAGGGTTTTTTTGTATACTTTTTACGTCATGGTACCTAGATAAAGCCACCTCTTAAATATGTTTTCAGAGACCTTAAATGCATCTTTTTTTTCCCATGATGCCTGATGAGTAGCTTTTCAGCAAAACCTTATACACACCCCACAAACAAGGATATCCTTGTAAAAACTTGAGCATTAATTGCTCATATCCAGTAAACAACATTTTGTTGACCGTTGGTGCAATATTACTGGGAATTGGTTGATGGTTCCAGCAATATCCTGGTTACTGGGATTCAGTGGGGTTGTCATAGTGATGGTTATCGTCACACATCAGTGATGTCACAGCCATGAGCACGCCATGGTTACAGTGACGATTGAGAATGTTCACGCTTTAATTTCAAGGTAGTATTTTATTGGGAACAGACTTTTCTGCCTCATATTCTAAACTCAACATTTAAAGTTAACAAAATAATTCTCATCCATCAAGCCTTAATAAGCTATTTAAGTGGAACCTGACATTGAACAGCTGAAATTATGGCCTTAGCCTGAATTTATCTCATAGATTCGATCACCACCCTTGTGATGTAAAACCAGTGAGAAGAGCTGAACCATGAGTTAGTCCCTATATACCCTCAGGGTCCCCTGGGACATTATATACAAACAAACCAAACCAATCACAGTTTCCACATCATTTCCTCTCCACAGAACCCTATTTGAACCCCTGGTGAGTGGGTCTGGTACTACAGCCCATAGATGGTCCAAATCACTCATGCTCCTATCTCAACAACCATAAAGCTACCACAAAGCCAATCTCAATGTTTAAACCAATCATATGACATCAAACATAGTCTAAAATTTCCAAATATGGAAAAAGAATTAGAGTACCTTATCTGTGCTATGTAAATGTTTGGCCAACTCGGTTGTGTATGTATTAAACCACTCACACCTCAGGCCTAGTGGAAAACGGTCTATTGT
Organism: Alentia gelatinosa; assembly: GCA_950022655.1. Classification (NCBI taxonomy): domain Eukaryota; kingdom Metazoa; phylum Annelida; class Polychaeta; order Phyllodocida; family Polynoidae; genus Alentia; species Alentia gelatinosa. The sequence continues at coordinate 109,292,641 of OX465582.1, forward strand.
TTCAGATAGATAGGGCCCTGTTGTTTAATCAGTAGCCTACTATGAAATGTAGCCTACTTGCTTTCATTAATCATGTGATTATGAATGTCATTACAGCCGATGACACCGAGATTACATTTGACCCCGAAGACATCATCACGAACATTGACATGATCGACTCGGGCTGGTGGACCGGCATCAGTCCCAGTGGTCAACATGGAATGTTCCCCGCAAACTACGTGGAGATTATATCCAAGTAAAAGATGTGGACAGAGTGATTGTATGTTGTACGTCAGAGTGTAATAAATACAAAATATGACACGCGTGATGACCCATAGTCAGTATTGCGCAAAGAAACCATGCGGGAGTAAAGTGCTGAAAGATCTTAAGTGCTGATTCCACCAGGACACACAATCGAAGCCGAATTGTTTACATGCTAGGTCGGGATGAATCGTGTGAGCTTACCTGGCTGGATCGCAGCGGTGGAACAGCCGTCTGTGAGTGATAATAGGGGCTCCGCACACATGGGTGTAATGATCTTACGAGATTCGGTACGATCAAGTAAGATGCCGACCCTGCCAGGCTAAAAATATTGTGCTGGTGAAATCAGCACTTAATGCAAGAACTATTACAGTAAAGATTTTTTATTTATGTAAACTATAATGAAGAGAACAGTACATGATGGGACCAATGGAATATCAGCTGTGGGTCTTAGCAAGTGTGTCCTTATATTTATTATACTCCTAGAATTCAAAATTGTCATAAAGTTGATCACTTATCCCTCCTTTTGTAAGTGAGTATTATTTTCTACTCTCCAACAGGAGAATGGATGGGTATACGATGAGATGTGAACCAATCAGAACACGATGAATTAGATCAAATGCGTAACATGGACTCCACCACACCTCTGATCGGTAATTCACCAAGCTGTGTAATATCTGTAAATTGTTTGTATAAAGGGAATAGTGAAGGCTGATACCCACATGCCACCAGTTTACATTGCACAACCTCCACTTCAGCACCCCTATTAAGGCCTGGTTCCATTTTGCCGAATTCTACTCTGATGTTGATCTAGCTTACAAGTAGCGAACAAATGGTATCGGATATATTTTGAACAGTTTCACATGTTGTTGCTTGAATGGGATAGATCGCTGTTCTACAAAGTGGCAGTTTATTGTGGACTGAGTTTTCGGCTTCTTTTGTCCATAGTGCCATCTCTGCCAGTGGCGCCAAATTATTCGCATGTGGAAAAAATGGACCTGATTATTTTCTCGAGTTATGGAGGAATGTGGTTAATTGAGCAAGTCTGTAATATTAATGGTTTGTTCTTTTTTAAATCTGTAATATTGATGAAGCCAACTGAGAATAACAGGAAATATGTATTACTATGTACAATTGTTAAAGAATCCCAAATAATACACATGTTTGGGGATAAAGAGCCATGTAGTCTTACGATATTCAGTTAACCATAAATTAACAATTAATACAGTCAACATTGGACGAATATGCACAAGATCGTAATTGAAACCTAAAGCTGCACGACTTGTTGAAATGTTGGGTACGGTGTATCTGAAAGGTTTGTGACAGATTTTGGTAGTTCGTAGAGTCGGGATGTCTTTTGCTATCCACTGGAGTACTGCATCCAGATGAGGGCATTCTTGAGAGACTGTTTCTTGTTGTATCTGTTCCCTATTTTATTGTTATTGATTGATTTGTGGCCTTTGCAAATGGTTCTAGCTGTACAAATGTAGTTAAAAGGTTTGATTTTTAATGACAGTTTAATCAACATTATTATGCTGTAGGAGAGGGTGGTGAACTGCATATTCTGTGTAGCTTTAAAAACGCTTATATAAAGCAGTTGTAATTTAGTTGCCGAGAGTATTATAGATATGACCGTCTCGATAGAGAAATGTCTTGAAATTTTCACAAAATACTATTCTACTTACAGGGATGCCAGTTTTCGGGGAATTGGTATCAATCTTGACATCCTTTTGTTTATTTTTAATGATCATATTCTGTACACTGTGTTGCATTTGAACCAAATCTATCATAAAAACAAAATTTGAGTGTTCTAAATGTAGGATTACCGCCAAATCACGTGAGTGAAAATAAGTGCAAAAAGACCGATTCAATACAGTTTTCATGATTCATCATTGAGGGCGCCACCCCTTTTTTTTTTTTCCTCATGTCTCACTGGCATCCCTGTACTTCAATACATTGTTTTATCATAGTTTACTTTAATACAAACTATTTAAATAGAATGCTCCACTTTTGTTTCCATGGTTATCAATTCAATGAGAAATCTAGAAACTGGAAATGTGTCCAGAGACATACATGAAGTTGGAAGGCTGTGTGGCATAAATGTTTGAGAATCGTATTAGGTGTGACTGGACCAGTTGTTAGTGAAACGACTACTACATTATGAATGCACTTGTGAATCCTTTCATTAGAGGCTGTAGTGCTATGAAAACTACATGCGACACTTTTGTCCCCAATTTTGTACATATGAACTCGTTGCGTAACAAGGTTTATACTTCCAGCCTAACGATACATTTGATATTTTCACAGATTTGTTAATTGTGAGAAACACAATTGGAATCAATGGCCGTTTCAGTTAAACATTCTCTACAAGATTCATTCCGAAGAATTATCTCACCCTCAGTATTTTTTCCTCATAGACTCAACATTGGGAACTTGTATCCAATGCCCATGGAGTATTTTTAAAGAAATACTCAATGTGGGATTATGTTACATATGTTAGCCAATTAGTCAATGTGAAGGGTGAGATAAATTCAGAAACCTATTCAAGTTTACGGTCATAGCTCGATCCCGTCTCCTTTGAATCGCCACATAATTCATGCAGCTTCGCCTTGTGAATTACTATGATATTCAAGTTCAATGAAATATGAGCTCTGACCATAAACTTTCATAGGTTTTCTCTATTCTAACTGGTACATTGCACGGATATGATGCATACTACATTCAAAACAAGATTCAGCCTCGTTTCCGTTATATTGCCTCATTTCCAGACATGTAGCCTTGTTTCCCAGTTTTATAGCTTCGGTGAGCATCTCTTGGTAAAGGACAATTTCAGGATTTACATTGCTCAATGCTATGTAGTCCTGTTTATTAATTAGACCAGTTCCGACATGTTAAATCCCTTTTAATCCAGCAACAAACATGCCTGAAAAAATCGTTGACCTACAGACCATTTCGCCAACTCATGCTCCATATTATATTGCAATTGATCTCTGATTTAAAAAGTGGTTATCTTCCTTTGATTTCTACAGTCTGGAGAGGATTGTCATACAAGAGTCCACCTTTCAGCTCTTACGATAGCAATTGCATCATAACCTTATCGTAGTAGAATGCATTGCATAAGCATGTATATTCATAGGTCCCCAAAATTCATGTACACCATGGGAGCCATTCACAGTTTTGAACACAACATGGAAGGTCAACTGTTAACGTACTGAATCCTGATCTCTAATATTCCCAGAGTGAATTTAATAAATAATCAAAACCTTATTCATGTGACTGTTTGCATGCGCTGATCTGCTCTGCGGCATGTATAATTACTTCAGTGCCTGCACTTGCAGAGAATTCAAATGAACTTAGAGTTTGTATATGCCAAAATGCTTTCATTTTCAATATGTGACAAATATTGTCAGTCTCACTTAGGTTCCACAATCAATTCGTACATTTTGGTACAAATGGAAATAAACGTGATAACACTTTCTGCGTTGTCTTCAATTGAAACGTGTGAATGGTCATCTGAGTCTTTGGTATTAGCTTAAGCATTACCTTTAATACATAGGAAGAAACAAAACTTTCTGTCTTTCTCCAGAAGTTTGCCATGAAGAGATATGAATGAGGTAAAACCAAATGAATATCACATAGCATTCAAACAAATTGGAGAACAACAACTATGACCAAAAAACGAGTTGTTTTCTGTATTTATCTCACTCCTGTACACATTTTAAGAATGACGACACACTGGATACCTGATGTCATAGACCATGGAGAACGGACTATTAAAGGGGCATGAAGAACAAGTTATCAATATTAAACCTATGGAACAAAAATACCAGGGGTCAGATAAGCGAATGTGTTTGATGGCTAATTCATATTTCGATCCATGACCAATGTTATATAGAATAGCAACAATTCTGAAATGTAGTTGAAATATGATACGTGCATCACTTGTTTTAAAAGCATTTCTCAGTGGCGCCACCTGGTGATATTGATAAATATCAGTCATAACTTGTTCCTTGTGATTCATTCTAAAGCCAAATGAGTAGATTTGATTAGTGTGATTAGCACTTTTCATAACCTACACATGTAGTGCTACAGATTCAGTGTTCTGTGAAATTTTGATGAAAATAACATGGGTTCTACTATGTAAAAAGCAACTTTTTACATTCTCTATATAACCTTTAATATTTTAATAATATTGATTTCTAAATCAAAGTATAGCACAGTGACCCCATTTTGAAAATCACCTGTGTTTTCTGCAACACTGTTTTCTGTTAAGTTACCATTGAAAATATTTTGGGTCTCGGTAAACCATAACAGAATATATAAAATCTGTCAGATACCATAACTGTGGTGTACGGCCTTCAAATCCATGGTACACGGTCTCTACTATAGAATGAAAATGTAGTCCTTAACTATTGATAAACAGTGAAACCCCGGTTGCGGGACACCCCGCTTGAGGGGACACCTCGCTTAAGGGGAAATTTGCTCAGAACCGAATTTTTGTCCTCTAAAAAGAGTTTATTTTCACCCCGCTTTAGGGGACAGTTTATCGGCACAGAAATGCTTCAAAACCCCGCTTAAGGGGACATCAAACGATATCAAGACAATAGACAAAATATTCTCGGGCGGGCAAAGATATACTCTTTGATATGAAAATTACTGGGTTTATTTCATTCAAAAAGATCGATAATAAATACAACAAACAATGGTTTTGGTGGCTATGTAAAACACTCGAGGTTGACATAGTTATACACTTGCTGACACTCGTGTATTACTACGATCCTGAAGAAATGAGTCAAGTACTATAGTGTATCATTAGCATTTGCTGTTATTGTTATTCTTCATTGGCATCTGTTAAAATTAACAGAGAAAAACAATGACAGAAATAAGGATTTCCGTGGAAAATGAGAAAACTGCAATCTCTGAATAACACAAATCCAACACAGGCTTACTTCTTAACGAAATGTGCCATCATAGCATTATTCATCAGGTGTTGACGAATTCATAACCCTTTACTATGAACTTGCCTGTTCACCGTGCCAGCCTGACGGGATTCACTGTAAACACAGGCACACTGTGAAAGGGCGAAGCCTCTAATAGGACCCTCTACTACCCATGATTTCATGCCTGTGATTCCATCAACAACAACTTAAATGGAACACTAGAGTGAGCCCAGAATACTTTTATATGGAGCATTATGTATGGGGATGGGTATTGTAGTAGTAGATGTTTGTGTTGATGCCTAGTGGTGAATTTGGGAACTAGATTGGCACTTCGGTAGTCTGCGATCTTGAATGTGGGAGTTCTGTTGATGTTACTCAGCTGAATTAAAACATTATTCCTCACACTGTAATTGACTCAATACAACATAGTGGCAGTGGTGGGATCCAGAGCAGCAGCAAGCTTATGACGAGATTAAGAATGCCCTAGTGTCTGCACCAATCCTCAAGTTCTATGACCCAAAAATACAGCTAGTCATCCAGTGTGATGCATCAAAAGATGGTCTGAGAGAGTGCCTGTTGCAGGATGAGTGTCCGATTGCCTATGCATCATGCTCAATGATACCTGCCAAGACTAGATATGCTTAAATAGAGACAGAGCTGGTGGCAATTGTTGTTTTTTTTAAATTTATTTAGAACCAAAAACAGTTCTTTCTTTCGAAAGATCTTCCACTGTTAGGAGGATATCGCAGTTGCTGTGTATTCTCTGCTGAGAAGTTCAATCAATAGATTTACGGTAGACAAGTCACATTTCATTCAGATCACACGCCAGTAAAGAGTATAATGCTCAAGAACATTGCAAGTCTCCCTGTGTCTTCAACTCATGCTAATGAGGCTACAGAGTTACAATTTTGATGTCAAATACTGTAGAGGCAAGGACATGTATGTGGCCGATGCCCTGTCACGAGCGTACCGTGACGCTGATGAAGATAAGACACTTCATGAAGACATGGATGCGATGATACATGCCCTTGTTATAGACATCCCATTTTCCAAGGTAAGGAAGGAACAATTCTGAGACTGCATCCGAGATGACAGCACCCTACAAGAGTTGTGGCATATGATTTGCTACAGCTGGCCTGGTTCAAAGAATACCACACCCACAGCTCTTAAGCCGCACTTGGACCACAAAGACTCCATCTTTGAAGCTGTGGGCCTCTTGTTTGTAGACAACCATGTCCTCATTCCAAAATCAATGAGAGATGATCTGCTGAGTCTACCTTGGCATTGAGAAGACCCGCCTGAGAGCAAGAGACGTGCTGCTTTGGCCTGGCATGTCCGAAGACATTGAGACAACTGTCAAGAACTGTGCAAAATGTGCTGAGTTTCTCAACAGAAGAAGAAGATGATGCCACATGAAATCTTTGTGTGTGCATGGCAAAAAGTTGATGTCAACATCTTTGAGTTCAAAGGAAATGACTATCTGTGTGTAGTGGACTGCTCCTCCAAATTCCCTTTCACCAGACTCCTCTACAGCAAGACAGCAAAAGGCATTGCCAGCCAGTTGATGTCTTTGTTCAGTGAACAAGAAATCCCCAATATGGTCATGAATGATAAAATGCCCTTCAGTAGTGCAGAATTTAAAATAATTGCAAAGAACTTTGAGTTCAACTCTATAACCAGCAGCCCACTGTTTGCTAAGTCAAACAGCCAAGTGTTACACATGATTGGAACAGTTTAACAACTCCTACATAAAGCAGATGATCCATACTAAGCCCTGATCGAGTATCACAATATGCCAATCAAATGCATAATTTATCTGCCTGCTCAGTTGTCATACAGCTGAAGACTCTGATCCAAGATCACAGTCCATGAAAGCAAGCTACAGCCAAAGATTCCAATAGATGCTCATGCACAACTGCTGAAGAGACAGCAAGAGATGAATGAAGTATATGACAAACATGCTAGAAATTTACCTTCAATCGGTGATGACAAGATTGAACTTGTCCATGAAGATGGTCATTCGGATCAAATTTAAGTGATTAGACAGCATAACACACCCCATTTATTCCTGCTCAAGAATAATAAAGAAAACATTATCAGGTGCAACCACCATGACAAAAAAAAGTCACACAGCAGCCTGCACCAAATACTCCAAGATGACCAACTCAGCCAACAGACACTGGTGCATTGCCAGTGATACCACCACATACCCCAACAGCTCCAGCATCACCTTCAGCACCACCTACTTCATGCCTGTTGCCATTCGCGCCATGCCCCACAGATACCGTCGCAACACCACCTGTTGGTACAGCCACCACTAACTCTATGGACACTGGTCCAAAGCAAACAAGGTTGGGTCGCATTTCAAAACCACCAATAAAACTCAACCTCTAGTCAATGCATAAACAACTCAAATGACTTGCATATAAAAAGACTAAAATCCATAAAAGAACAGACAAGCTGATTTGAGTGTTAATATTTATTAAGGGATTCAGTTTGATATTGAGATGGGAGGAGATTCAATATCATTTTGCAATGTTTTGTCCCAAGTAATGAGACTTCTTCAGGCAGTAAAGTTGGTATAAAAAGACTTAAAGGTTCATATACTCAAAGTTTATGTGTTTCAAGTTTCAAAAGCTCAGAAAGGGAGGTGTAGTAGTAGATGTGTGTGTCGCCGCCTGGTGGCGAATTTGGGAACTAGATTGGCACTCCATGGAGAATGAAAAAGAACAAAAGAAAAATTCTCCTAAGACAAAACGGGTGCCATTTGCCTAAATGGGCTACTAATAATTGCACTCCTTTGGCACTCTTGGCGAGCTGTTTTTCTGAGTAAATCACCAGGGCCCTTCTGTATAAAGGCTTCCCAATTTCCTCCACCTACTGAAATACATATATATTGCTATGTATATATGTATATAGTTCCCCCTCATCTATTGTATCCTTCTAAACTTTTAATTAAATATTTATTTCATTTCAATTGGTATATACAGGGGGCTGCCTCTGCCACTGTTGCAAAAAACACCGAAGACCGAAGATCACCAGCTGGATGAACTTGACCTTGGCAGTGACCCATTTGACATTGATGAAAAATGACCTTGACCCAGGGACTGCTAGAGGTCAGTAGGTGAGGTGAGGTAGTCTGTTGAGAATGCGATGTTGATGTTCCCAAAGTATTTGAAGAACTTACAGACACACCACAAGATGACCATGGACAGCATATGGTGGATGACTTGGGCGCACAGCCCCCAGAACAAGCCTGCATGGTCTTAGAACTCATGAATAGTCCTGGCCACCTGTGCCATGCCGTTGGTACCACTCTGACTGCAGGCCATGGTGCAGTGTTCCTGTTCCTGCATCTGTTGCTCGACCACTATTTGGGAAGCTGGCGATGGGAGGGCACTGGTCCAGGCGACAACCCATCAGCACAGCGTATGACAACAACCCATCAGCACATGACGACCCATTAGCACAGCAGACAATGACAACCCATTAGCACAGCAGATGTTGACAACCCATCAGCACCGTGGAAGGTTTATGGGGAGAGAAAAGTCTGGGCTCAATGCCTGACAACACGTTATGGTACACACAGAACATTTCTCTTTGTATAGGTCACATTATCTCACCCCTTTTTTTCCATAGGTTTAACATTAGGAACTCATACTCCACTGCCGCGAAGGTAGTGTACCAAATACTCAATGGCTATTTGGGAGACAACAACAACCCAACAGTAGTAGACCATGTCTTGCAACTAACTTTCTCTCTCTTCTATTGATATGTGAAACCAGTCACATGCATTTTAAAAAGGCCATAAGATGAGCCTTGGTTGAATTATCTTCAGTTCATACATCCTCAAATCTCTGAATTTTTCTTCAACATGTAGAGCTTCTAGATATTCAGGTGATCCTTCAGATGATTAAACTTTTCTGTTTGTTTCCTGTTTCACTAACTTCTGTGCCTTGCTCTAATCTTCCTCTCTGTCAGCCATGCGACCATCACAACAGAAGAGTATGGATGCATGTTTTGAGTTTCTGCCCAGTCATATATCAATGAATCAAACATTTCTGTGCCCTTCTGTATCGTGTATTTAATCAAGGTAAGGATAGTCAATATTGATGGAGTTGGTTGTAGTGAATGACATTTCTTTGAATTGTATGTTTGATTTTTTTCTTTTATAATTTTATGTTTTACGCCACTAACTTTTTTTAGACGTGTTCCTAGAATTCGCAACACTCTTACAATATGGTAAATAGAAAATTGGAAGAATGATACTCTAAATCCATACTACACTATACTTGTCATACATTTAAATGTATACATCCCTTGATTATTGTGTAAGCTGATTTTTTGTTTTATAACCAAATAATTGGCTCTACCTATCATGGCCCCCTTGTACGTAACAAGAGCTTTAGACTTATCCCTTCATGTTGTTTCTTTTAGATAGAAAATAACAAAGTTGAAATTTTGTATATTTTCTTCGGTAACTTGCTAGACATGTTGATTGTTTGTTGAAAGAAACCTGTTTAAAAAAGACAATAAATAATAGGCTCCTGTTTGATAGTTTGATATGCACCTCAATTCAATGTTTAGTTCATTTGATGAAAGGTTTATCAAAACTTTAATGGTGGATTGACCCTTTAAGGACAGGTGCTAGTGGCAGTGTATACTGCTAAGGGATGGGCACATTATTGTCAAAAATTATAATTAAAGTTTAATAATTCTAGCTTATAATTTAAGTATTGCACGAAATCATCAATATCTTATTTATTTTGAATATAAATATTAAATATGATGTTATACCATGGATTTTGATGACCATATACAAGTCAATTTTTATATCTACATTCTGTGAAAAGATTATTAAAGGCAAATTGGACACTTTGATTTGAAAATAAAAACCGACATCAATTTCCTGGAAATTCAATATAATGATCTTAAAGGTTTATAGAAGGAATCCATTTTTTTTTATACATTTCCTATGTATATCAATTAAAACAAATCTGTAAATGTACTAATTCGAATTCCAAATAATAATTCACAATGAATGAAGGGTGTCTGCTTATGGGGGGGGGGGGGGGGGTTCTACTGTATTTCCATTCACAATTGTGCAATATTAGCACCTGGCAGCCAGTTGGCAGCTGGTAACAGGGACTAGACAATGGTAGATTGGCTGTCACCTCTTCCTCCACTTTGTTCCAAATCTTCCACCAGTACACAAGATATGATGAGATATGTCACATTCTGGTGGACTTTTTAAGTCTTGCTAGGTTTTGAGTAGTCACATGCATTTTTGTCTTCTTGAAGCATTGGTATGATTAAGCACCATCGTTAGTTTCATCATGGTAGCCCACAGTATGATGGGCAATAAATTGGGAGGCATTGCAGTATTGGAGCACCAAAATATGCACACATTATCGCAGAAAAATACACATCATTGCATTCAACATATTGGGGCAAAGGAGGTAGGACATATCGCAATTCTGTAAGATATAAAAAGACATAGGGATATAAAATATGGGAAATCCATTGTGCTGGTGGAATTGGTGCTTAAAAGGTTGGTGTGGTTGAGGCCAGGCCTTGGCCATGAATATCAATCTTGGACCAAGCAGTTTTGTTCTGCATTAGTTCTGAGAGCCGAAATAAATACAGTAGAACCCCGCCTAACGGACACCCCGCATAAGGGGCCACCCAGTGTAAGCAGACACTTTTGCTCGGAATGGAAATTTCCCCCCCTATTAGATGTTTAATTTAACCCCGCGTAAGCGGGCACCTCACGTAAGCAGACACCCCGCGTAAGCGGACAGTCATTTCAGTACGAAAAGCCCTAAAAAACCGGTGTAAGCGGACACTTCCAACGGGCACCCTAACAAAAGTGGATTAATCTGGGTATTTTTATGAGCGTGTCTTAGTATGTTCATAGAAAATACATTTATGATTCAAAGTTAAATAACTTCAGATCCAATTGATATATTGCAAAATGGATTTCAGATTTACCATCCGCTCTGTCTCCCCTAGTGTCGGCATATAATACTTCAATATCAGTTCGGGAGAAACTTGAAAACCCCGCGTAAGCGGACACCCCATGTAAGTGAACAGTTTGGCCCGGAACGGAGGGTGCTCGCTTACGCTGGGTTTTACTGTATTAAGAAATATTCATAGCTCATAAAATTTTCAATTAACTTTAGCTTTCTGTCATTTTATTTCAAAAACACACAAAATAAAATATGAACATGGAAAAGTGGCTTCAAGAGTATGAAATGACACTCTCTAAGCAGTACAAAAGATCTGCAGGGAGATTGGTTTAGTTTGGTTGATTTAACATCCGATAATCATAATTAGCTGTTATCAAACTGCTGTGGTTAATACTTTTCTAAGTAGGCCCTAACTGAAGTGTAGGGTCTTTTGCCTGGAAGGACCGGGCAATGTACTGGTTTTTATAACTTTTCAAAAATCTTGGACTACCTAAGGAATCCAAGAATTTCATTCTTGCCAGTGTTGTGGAACACACTGTGCATTGATGTTGCATTTTTCAGGAGTGTTATCCTGCTTTTCCTAGTTACCTAACAATGTAGCATGATATGTTTTACACTCAAAGCGGAGAGTGACAGACACTTACTGCTTGTGGGTCAGGCCGCAGATTTAACCCTACCAGAGCATGCTTAGTGGTGGCCAGTGTAAGGTGATATAAGCACCATGGCTGGGCCCACTGCAGCACATTGATTGTATGGTTTAACAGCCATAGGCAATAGGGTTTTACAATAATGCCCTGAATTCCCCTGAAACTATCAGTACTAAACCTGTGTACTGAAGAGTGATAGGCACCTTTGTTTGCTTCTGATGATCATATTCTGTAAACTATGTTGCACTTGAACCAAATCTATCATGAAAACAAAATTTGTGTTTTCTCAATGTAGGATGACTGCCATATCACATGAGCAAAAATAAGTGTAAAAATACCAAAAGAATATAACTATCATAATTCATCAGAGAGTGTGCCACCCACTGTATATTTTTTATCTATTTTTTTCTCAGGCTTCACTGACATCTCTGTACTTCAATACATTGTTTATTGTAGTTTATTTTAATGCACTAGAATGCTCCACTTTTGTTTCCATGGGTTACCGGTTCAATGAAAAATCTAGAAAATGGAAATGTGTCTAGATCTACATGAAGTCTGAATGCTATGTGGCATAAATGGTTGAGAACCTTATTACCGGACCAGTTGTTAGCAAAAGGACTACAAACATTTTGAATGCACTTATTAATTCTTTGATTAGAGGCTGTAGTGCTACGGAAACTACATGCAACATTTTTGGCCCCAATTTTGAATATATGAACTTGTTGCATAACAAGGTTTATACTGCCAACTTATGATACATTTCATATTTTCACAGATTTGTTTATTGTGAGAAATGCAACTGGAATCGACAGCCGGTTCATTTAAGCATTCTCTACAAGATTCATTCCAAAGAATGATCTCACCCTCGCTATTTTTCCCCAAAGACTTAACATTGGGAACTCTTATCCAATTCCCATGGTGTATTTAGAAAAAATACTCAATGGGGTATTATGTCACAAATGTTGGCCAATTGGTCAGTGTGAGGGGTGAGATAAATTCAGAAACCTATTTAAGTTTACGGTCAGAGCTCGATCACATCTCAATTGAATTGCTATGTAATTTATACGGCTTTGTCTTGTGAATAACTATGCTATTTTAACTCAATGAGGTTCGAGCTCTGACCATAAACTTTTATGTGTTTCCTCTATACTAACTGGTACATTCAGTGGATTTGATGCATACTACATTTGAAACCAGATTTGGCCTCGTTTCTGTTATATAGCCTCATTTCCAGACATGTAGCCTCGTTTACTGGTTAAATAGCCTCGCTTCCTAGTTATATAGCATCGGTGAACATCTCTTGATAAAAGACAATTTTGGTATTTACATTGCTCAATGCTATATATAGTCCTGTATAGAAATTAGGCAAGTTCCCATGTGTTTAAAAGTGGTTCTCTTACTTTGATTTCTACAGTCTGGAGAGGATTGTCACTAGAGTGCACCTTTTGGTTCTTAAAATAGTGATTGCATGGTAATCTTGTCATAGTTGAATACATTGCATAAGCATGTATATTTATAGATCCCCAAAAAGTCATGTATACCATGGGAACCAATCAGTTTTTAACACAACATGGAAGGTCGACCGTTAACATACTGAATCCTGATCTCTAATATTCCCGGAATAAATTTGATAAAATCAACAAAATCTTATTCTTGTGACTTTTTGCATGAGTCAACCGGCTTTGTTGCATGTTCATTTACTTCAGTGCCTGCACTCATAGAGTTCGAATGAGCCTAGAGTTTACATATGCCAAAATGCTTTCATTTTCAATATGTGACTTAGGTTCTACGTTCAATTTGTGTATTTTGGTATTAATGGAAATAAACATGATAAGGCATTCTGCTTTTTCTTTTTAAATGGGAATCCAATTATAAGATGTGCATGGTCAAGTATGTGGTCTTATGTTTTATAAAAGATTTTCGGCCGCTTTCGCCGACTTGGCGTTTTACGGGCAAAGAAAAGCCGGAGCAGGACCTTGTGGTAGTGTTACCGTATGGTAAACAGCTTCGTCTACCCCACAAGTATGTGGTATTAGCTTAGAAGCTGAGTAAATATCACATAGCATTCAATGATTTAGAGAACATTATCCTTGACCAAAACAAGTTGCTTTCTGTATTTATCTCACTCCTGTACACACTAAAAGAATGGATGATGCACTGGATATATGATGCCATGGATAAAGAAGAATGGACTGGAATACTTGTAGGGGCATGGATAACGAGTTACAAAGGTTAAGCCTATGGGGCAAAATACCAGGGGTGAGATAAGGCTTGGATTAGCAGTGGCTAATGCGTATTTCAATCCATGACCAAAATATATACCGTAGCAACAATTTGGAAGTGCAGTTGAAATGGATGCATGCATCACTAGTTTTAAAAGCATATCCTACAATTCACAGTGGCATCACCTGGTGACTGAAATATTGATAATTATCAGTCAAAACTGATTCTTTGTGATTAATTTTATTCTTAAAAGAGAAAATTTAACATTTTGTTCAGTTTATCCAATCTTAAATGGGCCAATACACAAAAGCATGATTTACATAGGAAATGTACTGAAAGATAGTTTTCTTAAATTCTCTCAAAAACAAGGATGGCAACTTATACTTTTTCATTATCTATATTCTAATATTGATTTCTAAATCAAAAACTAGCAAAGTGACCCCATTTTTAAGATTAGCTGTGTGTCCGACAACACTTGGACATATTCAGTTTTCGGGAAATTTACTTTGGTTTTAATTTTCAAGGTTTCCAATATGCCTTTAATATTCAGAACAGAAAATACCAGAAAACCAGAGATTACCTGAAAACAGACATCACTGAATTTACATGAATGCGTTTTCCTATTGCCTTTAATATCGATGCAGAGTGAACTGGTAAACTGTAGAACCACTGTAGCAAGGATCATAGAAGTTGATTGGTAAACTAAAATACTATTGATAAAGTTTGGAAACATATTTATTTTCTTAAACTTATCATAAAATCAGGGACTCATTTCCTCAGGATCTGAATAACTATGCGCCCAGTGGTATGAGATTTTTCATGCGGAATTTACTGTCTCCGAGAGGTTAAGGAAACATGGAAAACACATCGTTATTGGCCAACTAATGGGACTGGAATATGCGGGGAGGCTTGAACCACTGTTTATTGGTAAGAAGGAGGCTCAATTTATTACCCAACCAATACGGAGTCTCCATACTAAGCCTATGGAGCCTCAAGATCGCTACTGAGTAGAATACGGAAAGCCATATTCTCCTAGGAGAATAAGGTTTTTTCGCCCACCTGACGGGCATTTTAGGACATATTTATATAAACAATGTACGGCGCTTGGGCCGAATTTCCAATTAATTTTTTCCTAATAATTAATCGAAAGGTGAGTAATAAATACAATATTACCATGATTTTGATCTGTGTGGCTGTTTTCTCCTTGTAGTTGACGCTATGCAATACTCCTCACTATCGCTTGGAGTTATACTACACGTCAACTACGCAGAGAATACGGCCACTCAGATCTAAATCATGGTAATATAGTGTATCTATTCTTTTTGTATTACACATAAAATAATTTGATAAACTGTAAATGAAAACAAGACTAAGGAGATGTGGCCATAACACCTCCTAGTATGCCAGGTGCTACCTTGATTATGACAATTTCCTGTCACTTTTGAACCATGTTGCTATAACAACCGGAGTCACCACCATGGGAACAGAGCGTTGCCATGTTTTCACTCTCCAGCACATTTCACTATAGAGTAGAACCCCCGCGTAAGCGGTACCCTCCGTTCCGGGCCAAAGTGTCCGCTTACGCGGGGTGTCCGCTTACACAGGGTTAAATAAACATCTAATATAGGGAACCGTTCCGACCAAAGGTGTCCGTTAGGCGGGGTTCTACTGTATATATTTCTTGATGGAAATATGTTAAATTTAACAGAAAAACAAACAAACAAACAAGGATTTCCTTGTAAAAAAGAGAAACTGCCACCTCGGAATAACACAAATCCAACACAGGCTTACTTCTTAACGAAATGTGCCATCATAGCTTTATTCATCAGGTGTTGACGAATTCATAACCCTTTACTATGAACTTGCCTGTTCACCGTGCCAGCCTGACGGGATTCACTGTAAACACAGGCACACTGTGAAAGGGCGAAGCCTCTAATAGGACCCTCTACTACCCATGATTTCATGCCTGTGATTCCATCAACAACAACTAAAATGGAACACTAGAGTGAGCCCAGAATACTTTTATAGAAGGAGCAGTATGTGTAAGGATGGGTATGACGCGCATAGCCACGGTCACCCATGTAGACCAATACAGTGAACGTAGAAGTCATCAAGTAGAATAAAAAAGACAAAAAGTCTCCCGAAACAAAGCAACGGGTGCCATTTCTGACCCGTGTAGACCAATACATTGAGGTCAAGACACGAACATATATGTATATATATATATTCATTGACAAGAATTCATCCGAAACAAAGCATTTCTTGTTTACTTGAATTGAGCAGAACTTGCAGACTTTATGGAGTAATCCCTTTTCAGAACTAAAAGGCAGGGAAAGCTTTGTTACATCTATTTTACACCCCACCCGGCGCACCTATTTTGGGATGTTTAGCAACAGTTTCGCATGCACCTTTGAAAGTGACTAAAATCTCGGATAATTCGCCTGAATGCTAAATAATTTGACGGCGTTTCAGCACCATAATGATCAGATGGTAAACTTGTACACAGCTTTCAGCAGATTCCATTCTACACCAATAATCGCTTTGGTGTCGTTTTTTGTATTTTTTTTTTTTTGACTATGGATAATCCTTTTATTAATTTCACAACTAAAGTATTTCTGGGATTTGTGAAGCGAGCAACCTCACTGCAATAGAGAGTGGCTCATATCCTGGGCCAATTAAGCTGAGCTCCTAAGTGGTCTGAAAACGGGTGATTCTAGCATGGGTCGGTTGGGCTAAATGGACTACTAATAACTGCACTCCTTTTGGTACTCTTGGCGGGCTGGCCACTACAGCGGTGAAACAACAACAGGCAAATCACAGAGTATTTTAATCGCATAATCACAAGTTTCGCTTCCATGCCTATCATCGACAAGACTTTAAAACCATTTCCCTGTCGTCATTACTGTAATAGAGGTTGAGGCTGACCGGGAGTTTGAAGCCACATGGTCCATCGGCCCTGACTACCAGTTTTTCTGAGTGAATCTCCAGGGCCCTTCTGTACAAAGGCTTCCCGATCTCCTCCAACTACTGAAATACATATATCTCTCTCTCCGTATATATGTATATAATTCCCCCTCAAATGTTGTGTCCTCCTAAAATTGGTTTTAATTAAATATTTATTTCATTTCAATCATTATGTACAGGGGGCTGCCTCTGTCTCAACAACACTGAAGACCCCAAGGTCACCAGCTGGATGAACTTGACCTTGGCAGTGACCCGTTTGACATTGATGAAAAACGACCTTGACCTTGGGACTGCTAGAGGTCAGTCCGTGTGGCGGGGCCGTCTTTTGAGGATGAGATGTTGGTGTTCTCTGGTAGTAGTTGTAGTAGTTATTGTCTATGTTCTCCCACACTCTCTCACAGAGTTCGGGATTACTTTTACCTCGGCGACACAGCATGCACCTGAACTGGCGACACATAGCCGTCACAACTGGCGCTACCCTTCCTGCTGGTCACGAAGTACTTGAAGAACTCGTAGACGGACCACGAGATGGCCGTGGATGGCATCTGGTGAATGACTCGGGCGCTCATCCCCCGGAAGAAGCCTGCGTAGCCGTGGAACTCGTATATAGTCCTGGCCGCCTGCGCCATGCCGTTGGCGCCGCTCTGGCTGCGGGCGACAGCGCAGCGTTCCTGTGTGTTGAGCAGCGTCTTACACACGTCCAGCGGAGTGGTCAGCCCGGCCGCCAGGGCCCCGGCCACTGCACCCGACACCACGTGCGTGCCCGGCCGGTACTGCCGCTCCGCGTTCAAATAGTCCTGGCATTGCTCATAGAAGACGAAGTGCGTCGACTGGAAGGGGATGTTCATAGTCAGTTGCGTGAGGTAGCTCCGGTAGAAGGCCTTCACGCCCTCAGCCTGCGCCACGCTGCGCGCGCACTCCAGGCATGTCTTGTAGGGACTTTGGTAAACCTGCATCCGTTGCTTGACCACTATTTGCGAAGCAGGCGGCGGGAGGGTTCAGGTCCAGATGACAACCCATCAGCACAGTGGACGACGATGACCCATCAGCACAGCGGACGACGAGCATTCAGCACAGCGGACGACGAGCAATCAGCACAGCGGACGACGAGCAATCAGCACAGCGGACGACGAGCAATCAGCACATTGGACGACGACAACCCAGCAGCACAGCGGAATGTTCATGGGGAGAGAGAAGAACACAAGTCTGAGCTCAACGCCTGGCAACACGTTATAGTACACACACAACAATACACAATACTTATTGCGTTATTCAGACAGCCATCTTGCCCACCAACGCTTAACAAAACACCAGGTGGTGGGTCCAGTTATCAATGGATTTTATCCAATAAAAATTGTGGGGGTTTGCCATAAAAAAGTTTTTGCATCATCTCACGATTGTCTATAGATTATGACAGCAGAAAATAGTGTTGTCCCCTGATTACAACTACAGTGGCACTATCTTACAATGTCCTGGTGGATGATGGCGGAACTAGCCATCACTCTGTGCCCTATACTCGGAAGTACAACCTTATAATTTTTTACCATTCATCATACACATGTACAGATTGTTCTTTTATCCTACCCCTAATAAAAAACTCCATAGGCTTAACATTGGGTCACTGTATTCAGTCTGGAGTTCAGAAAAATGAAAAATATCGCTCTAGTGGGATACACTTGACAAATGACGTCATTTGTTAAGGTAGAAGTAATTTAGATGGGCTGGGTAGGATAAATTCTAAACCAAACTCGAGTTAGTCATGTTATTGTTCATCGCACTCCGGCAAGATCGTGCAGTACTGTTCTCAGCTTCGCCTCGCGCAGTAATACGCGATCTTGCCGTCGTGCGATAAACAACAATACGACTAACTCTTGTTTGGTTTCTCCATAATACTTACTGATCTCTGCTCCCTATATCCTAAAAATCATGTACGGCTTACTGTGCCATACGCTATTATACAGACCAGCGCGGCCTGCCTAAATTAGACTTTGAATGACGATTGAAGGTAAACTCTTATGAATTTAAAACATTTCAAGGTATATATCAAAGGGACAACGGACAAGGTGTTTAATCTGTGAATTGTTACTCACTCATGGACTCGGAAATACACCCTCTATTATTTATTATTGCCAATCAGTAATAATAAAATGCACTCACCTGGCTTCAACCAGAGATTCAATTTTATTTTACTGAGAGCCCATGTAAGGTCTGGGACCGTATTCGGGGTTCTACGGTCTACAACCAGACTGATTAAATTTAGGGATGTCCTTTGGGGTCAGAACAAAAATGTAAAGACAACACATCTTCGCTGAGGCTGGGGTGTGAGCGAAAGTGATGTTTACCGTTAAAGAGACTAAATCATTAAAATATTACCAAAAAAAAACACACCCAGATATCTTTGAAAATGGGAAATAAATTGGATTTTTTGTTGGGGATATCTCGTGCCCATTCGTTTGAATAGTTTGTATCAATAACAAGGATATTTTAAGATTTTATGCCAAAATAATCATTACTGTTTTCTCAGCCATTACTAATTTTGATGGCAATTTGTTTGTTTGGCTAATTTAACGCCCAATATGTTCTATTTGTAATTAGACTTATTTTTTATTTGACTAGGTAGAAATCTCACAGCTACACATTTACTGAGGAAAGAGTTCTTTTACTTCCCCCACCACATAGTTATGGTATGAGAAGGATTGGCCTTTGATATGGCAGTAAATCTATCACTGCTGGGAGTGAAGGAGAAGAGTGGCTGCAGTGGGACTCAAACCCACAAAGTACGACAACCTTGGGATTACAAATTACGGATTTAAACGATTCCGGGTTGTCAGCCCTGCTGTAACCGAATTACAACTTATTCAAACGGTAACTTCCTCAGGGTAAACATCTGCCAAGTCCTCATTATGTCTTTAGTTGTAAGCAAGGATTATAATATTATTTCAAAGGTGATGACGTTATGTTGATACTGGACTAGAATATGTTTATGTAAAGATTGATAAGAATATGCAAAACAAATAGATAAACTCATGACTTATACTCTACTTATGTCGCCAGTTTTTTGTTAGCATTTTCTATAACTGGTTGGCTATTGTCAAAACATGGCTACTCTTAAGACACTGGTTGGATATTGTTAAGACAAGGCTAGTTAAAACACTGGTTGGATACTGGTTAAAACACTGGTTGGATACTGGTTAAGACACTGGTTGGATATTGTTAAGACAAGGCTAGTTTAAACACTGGTTGGATACTGGTTAAAACACTGGTTGGATACTGGTTAAAACACTGGTTGGATATTGTTAAGACAAGGCTAGTTTAAACACTGGTTGGATACTGGTTTAAACACTGGTTGGATACTGGTTAAGACACTGGTTGGATACTGTTAAGACAAGGCTAGTTTAAACACTGGTTGGATACTGGTTAAAACACCGGTTTTTAAAAAGACCAACGAGAGACTGGAGTCTCCACCTACCGTCAGCTGGGTTCATGACGGCGTCATGCAGGAGAGTCGCAAACGTCCCGGCCACGGCTAGAAGATAAAAATAAAAACACATCAGTCGGTGACACTACACAAGACATGCTAGATGCTCTTTGTTCGTTCATGGTTTAACGTCCTAGAGGACCCTGAGGCTGTATACGGACCATCAAAGATTTAAGCTTTTTACTTCCGTAGACTTATCTCAGTCAATTTTTTTCAATGTCTTCAAAAATCGTATAAACAAGAGATTTTTCTCTTTCAAAAAGCTGATTATATCTTTCTTTGGAATTGTCTCAAACTATATTTTTATGTTGTTATTATTAGTACTTTGTTCTATTTTTGTGTACCCTTTGGCAGTTGAGGGGGATATGCTGAGCAGTTATGGGCATATAGCATACTTGGCATAATGGGGGTTTTATTGTTATTGACCATGGAATGGGGCTGGGGTGTTTGGGGAGGTTTGAACTACTGTTTATTACTGCGAACGAGGCTCAATTTATTCTCTCTTTGTTTTACAGAAGGTATTTCCCCCACCCCCCCATAGACTTAACATTGGGAACTTGTACTCAATGCCCATGGAGTATCTAGATAAAATACTCAATGGGGGATGATGTCACAAATGTTTGCCAATTAGTCAATGTGAGGGGTGAGATAAATTCAGAAACCTATTCCAGTCTACGGTCAGAGCTCGATCCCATCTCCTTTGAATCGCTACATAATTCACGCAGCTTCACCTTGTGAATTACTAGGTGATTCAAACTTTCTGGGATACAAGCTCTGACAGTAAATTTTCATAGGTTTCGATTTTAATACTTCTTCAATCTCTACACAGCACTGGTTTACCTGGTACGAGCGGGTTGGAGGGCATGGACAGCTGCAGCGAGTATTTGACCTTCTCATAGCAGGCGAAGTAGAGCGCATGCGCGGGCCCGGCAGCGCCGAGCACCACGTTGATGCCGCGGACCGTTTTGCGCATGCCCTCGTCCCGCACGATGCGCACAAACGCGTCGCCGACACTCCGGTAGGTGGCGCGCGGGTCTGGTACGAGGGCCATCATCCGCGTCTGGAACATCAGAGAGATTACGTGTAAGTATGAATGAACATCAGATAGATTACGTGTAAGTATGAATGAACATCAGATAGATTACGTGTAAGTATGAATGAACATCAGATAGATTACGTGTAAGTATGAATGAACATCAGATAGATTACGTGTAAGTATGAATGAACATCAGAGAGATTACGTGTAAGTATGAATGCACATCAGATAGATTACGTGTAAGTATGAATGAACATCAGATAGATTACGTGTAAGTATGAATGAACATCAGAGGGCATGTGTAAGTATGAATGAACATCGGAGGGCATGTTTAAGTACGAATGAACATCGGAGAAGATGTTTAAGTACAAATGAACATCGGAGGGCATGAGTAAGTACGAATAAACATCAGAGGGCATGTTTAAGTACGAATGAACATCGGAGAGCATGTGTAAGTACGAATAAACATCGGAGAGCATGAGTAAGTACGAATAAACATCGGAGAGCATGAGTAAGTATGAATGAATATCAGAGAGTTTGTGTAAGTACAAATGAACATCGGAGAAGATGTTTAAGTACAAATAAACATCAGAGGGCATGTGTAAGTATGAATGAACATCGGAGAGTTTGTGTAAGTACGAATGAACATCGGAGAGCATGTGTAAGTATAAATAAACATCGGAGAGTTTGTGTAAGTACGAATGAACATCGGAGAGCATGTGTAAGTATAAATAAACATCGGAGAGCATATGTAAGTACGAATGAACATTGGAGAGTTTGTGTAAGTACGAATGAACATTGGAGAGTTTGTGTAAGTATGAATGAACATTGGAGAGTTTGTGTAAGTACGAATGAACATTGGAGAGTTTGTGTAAGTACGAATGAACATTGGAGAGTTTGTGTAAGTACGAATGAACATCGGAGAGTTTGTGCAAGTACGAATGAACATCCGAAAGGATGTGCAAGTATGAATGAACATCGGCGAGTTTGTGTAAGTACGAATGAACACCCGAAAGGATGTGTAAGTACGAATGAAGACGAGATAGTAATTTAGCAGATGTTATGTCATGATTACATGAGGAATTATTATTTTCCATTCTGAAGTGAAATGGAAACATTGAAAACTGACATCCCTGAATAAAAATGTTCGCGGAAGATGGCCATCAAAGTGATAGGTTTGTGAGTGAGACATGCGACAGATTTCCATCATGTTCAGGTCTATTATAATCGGGGAACGGATTCCGGACGGGGAAGTCTGGTGGTCTGCCAAATATGGGCACCTGTCATGTTGTGTGGCGCACTCCACAGGAAGTGTGCCAATATGCAACTACACGCATGCGCCAGCTAGGACGAAACCTCTGTATGGAGAGTGACCCGACAGTGGCCCAGGGGCCTGTTTAATAATCTAGGATGGTACATGTAGACCCTTTTTTGTATGTCACGGAGACCGAGGGACGATGTGGGTCAACTTTATTCAACGACCTTATAGACAGACTGTCTGGGTGAACATAATGACTTAAATAGTGACTTAAATATCACTAAATGATAACGAGGGTTTAGGCACGAGTAAGATTTATGGTTTAGAGTAATATTTCATTGATGCATATGCAAAGAGAGGTTAAGACAGAAAACCTGGGATACAAAAAAATGTTTTAAAAAAACCCACAAAACAACCTACACTAAATATTAGTTGGTTTCTTTCGTGGTTTTTTTATCGGTTGACCCCAGAAATGTTTTCGCCTCATTTCTTAAAAAATTACACTGAATATTAGGGTGACATAGATCTCCACAAGTCTTGGAAATGGAGCAAGGCGATTGCGCAATTTAGAATTGAAACTAAAGATTATTACGACGTGGCAATAACACCTCTATGGCAAGCCCAAATAAAAAGTAAAAAACTTAGATTCAAAACTACCCATCTGTTATCTTGAGTATGTTCTTGAACTTGTGGATAATTGCTCTTCACTGTCAGGGCCGTCGTTCAGTGGACGTTCTGCCCGACTGGTGTGAAAATTGGCAGGCGAGTTATCTGGGCCGGTTTGTGGCCTCGATATAGGACAGCGTCAGAGGATTACGAGTAGGACTTTCTGCTTGGCTGTATTGGCAATCAATCCCACAGACTGTCGGGGAGTGTACGTTCAATACGAGTATTCTTAGGCGAGGCTAATACGGGATGGTTTGAAGTCAACAGGTTCGCGCGGGCAGAATACTGTAGTCAGGAGCCAGGTGTGGTGATGCCGACTGACAGTCCCTGAATAGATAAAGGCAGATCACACACAGCTAGACTGGCCTCAGTCCCTTTATCTCACCCCTGGTACAAGTTTAGCCATAGGAATAACATTAGAAAAAAATACTCAACGACCACCCCCGTAAAGTGGCGATACTACGCCACGGCCGTGGAGTAGTGAATTTCAGATGACGTCATATGGATTTGCTAAGTTTATTTTAACTATTGTGAAATTTTGATGATATTTAATCCCATAAAAAGGTGTGAGATAAATCCAGAACTGCACTCGAATCGTAATATAGACAAAACTCCACTCTTTTGAATGGCCGGTAATCGTCACTCGGCTTCGCCTCGATGACGATTGCAGCCCATCCAAACTTGTGGAGTATTGTCTATTTATACGATTCTCGATGCAGTTCTATATAAGTATCCTACCCCTCCACCCTTTCTGAGTGACACAGACACTGGTCTCATCCGTAATCGGCCGTGTAGACTGGCGCGATGTAGCGCCACACTCCCCAAGCAGAGGTCTGCTAATGGTCAGGATATCTGCTGGGAGATTGATACCCTCTCACTTTGATCTCAATCGAAACATAGTCAGGAGTAGGCGAAATATATTGCTATGGAAAGACAGGCGGCCAGGGAACTGGAGGAGGGGAGGGGGAGGGGGTAGAGGGAGGTATAGGGTTACAGGGAGTGGCTTGGGGTCATAAACAGGAGATTCTGGTCAGAGTGGACAAGTCTTTGATTCATGGGCCAGTCAGGGAAGGACACATGCTATAATGAATTGTATTCCGATTTTCTTTAATCATTTAATGAATGTTCATAATCAAAGACTTGAGCAAGTCTACCACACAGCCGCCCATGCTATATTAACCCTTTCCTTAACACAACTGGTCACAGGTGCACGTCTATACATGCAGCATGCCTGACACAGGACCACCTCTGTAGGGCAAGCTGCCCATGCTATATTAAAGGCATAACACCTGTATCATTTTTCTGAAAGTTAGATAATGTCAAGGTGTTGTAGAGCACGTATCTAACTTAAAAAGTGGGGGTCACCGTGTTAATTTTTGATCTAGAGATTGATATCATGATATCAATATTAGGACTATTTGTCCCGATATGTCCATACACTCCCTATGTGTTCTCTATGGACACTTTGTATTAGGTGGATATATCTGTATGCTCCGGGTATGTCCATACACACTCCCTATGTGTTTTCTATGGACACTTTGTATAAGTTGGATATATCTGTATGCTCCAGGTATGGTGATACACACTCCCTATGTGTTTTCTATGGACACTTTGTATTAGGTGGATATATCTGTATGCTCCAGGTATGGTGATACACACTCCCTATGTGTTTTCTATGGACACTTTGTATTAGGTGGATAATAACACAGTTTCCACTACTCTCCTGTGGGACTCAAGCCACAGCAGTAGACTAAATACTTATATATTATAGATCATCTCTGAGGTGTTATCCGTTGGGGGTGTGAGCCTGCACGTAAGACTTACAGATCTGTGCGTGCTCGTTCTATGTTCCCCAGCTGGCACCGTCACTGTAAACAATACCCCTATGCCCTTAATCCCCACCACCATCACCCAGTCCACACACAATACTAAATACCAAAACTATATCTCACCCCTGGTATTGTTGTCTCATAGGCTTAACATTGTTAACCCGTTCTTTATGCCCCCTACATGTATTGCAGTCCATTCTCCATGGTCTATGACATCATATATACAATCACCACCCCCATGACACCATCACACACACAATACTAAATACCGAGACTTTATATGATCTAATTACAGGGAACAATAGCGAGGTATTGCATCATAACTGAAACTTACAGGGATGTCAGTCAGGGTGAGGGAGAAAATGTGGACATATTTTTTATGTGAAATTTGCTGCATCAGAGAGACTGAGAAAACGTGGAAAACATCTCTGTGTCGGCCACAGAATGGGGCTGAGGATCTATGGGGAGGTTCAAATCATTGTCTTTTTGGCGTGAATTAAACTCAATTAATACTATATTTGTTTTATGAAAGAGTTAAGCTTGTTAAATAATAATACATGGTGTAAATAAGTTCTAAGTATGATTGCACTGGGAGCAAGATATATGTAGGTCAATGCCATATTCTTACACTTGTGTATGGTGGCAAATCTTCCAGTGCAACTTTTGCTGTGAGATTCAGTTAAACGGCCCTGTTTATTTGTGGTCGCTTCTTTTTACATTTATGTGGCATTATTAATAACAACATTTTTTTTAAAGTTTTTTTTAAAATTTCATGGTAGCATCGGCTTTGTCAGTGTGTTGTAGCACGTGTTGATTTCTATTTTTATTCATAATAACACAGCGTACATGAATCTCCGATAAAAACCTGCAACTGACACCGTTTGGCGTGGGGCACTTTCCGGGCGCCTGTCAACCCACGACACTCCCTACGTGCACGCCGTCAGCAAACAAGGGTGGACAGGCTCCGGTCCCTGTACCCCATCCCACCCACCTCATCCCTCCTCACCGTGATACAGGCTCCGGTCCCTGGACCCCTCCACCCACCCCACCCCTCCTCACCATGATACAGGCTTTAGTCTCTGTACCCCTCCACCCACCCCACCCCTCCTCACCGTGATACAGGCTTCAGTCCCTGTACCCCTCCACCCACCCCACTCCTCCTCACCGTGATACAGGCTTCAGTCCCTGTACCCCTCCACCCACCCCACCCCTCCTCACCGTGATACAGGCTCCGGTCCCTGTACCCCTCCACCCACCCCACAACTCCTCACCGTGATACAGGCTCCAGTCCCTGGATCCCTCCACCCACCTCATCCCTCCTCACCGTGATACAGGCTTCAGTCCCTGTACCCCTCCACCCACCTCACCCCTCCTCACCGTGATACAGGCTCCGGTCCCTGTACCCCTCCACCCACCCCACACCTCCTCACCGTGATACAGGCTCCAGTCCCTGGATCCCTCCACCCACCTCATCCCTCCTCACCGTGATACAGGCTTCAGTCCCTGTACCCCTCCACCCACCTCACCCCTCCTCACCGTGATACAGGCTCCGGTCCCTGGACCCCTCCACCCACCTCACCCCTCTCACCGTGATACAGGCTCCAGTCCCTGTACCCCTCCACCCACCCCACACCTCCTCACCGTGATACAGGCTTCAGTCCCTGTACCCCTCCACCCACCTCACCCCTCTCACCGTGATACAGGCTCCAGTCCCTGTACCCCTCCACCCACCTCACCCCTCCTCACCGTGATACAGGCTTCAGTCCCTGTACCCCTCCACCCACCCCACACCTCCTCACCGTGATACTGGCTTCAGTCCCTGTACCCCTCCACCTACTCCACCCCTCCTCACCGTGATACAGGCTTCAGTCCCTGTACCCCTCTACCTACCCCACCCCTCCTCACTGTGATACAGGCTCCAGTCCCTGTACCCCTCTACCTACCCCACACCTCCTCACCGTGATACTAACTCCAGTCTCTGTACCCCTCCACCCACCTCACCCCTCCTCACCGCGATACAGGCTTCAGTCCCTGTACCCCTCCACCTACTCCACCCCTCCTCACCATGATACAGGCTTCAGTCCCTGTACCCCTCCACCTACCCCACCCCTCCTCACAGTGATACTGGCTTCAGTCCCTGTACCCCTCCACCTACTCCACCCCTCCTCACCGTGATACAGGCATCAGTCCCTGTACCCCTCCACCTACTCCACCCCTCCTCACCGTGATACAGGCTACAGTCCATGTACCCCTCCACCTACCCCACACCTCCTCACCGTGATACAGGCTCCGGTCCCTGTACCCCTCCACCTACCCCACACCTCCTCACCGTGAGACAGGCTTCAGTCTCTGTACCCCTCCACCCACCTCATCCCTCCTCACCGTGATACTGGCTTCAGTCCCTGGACCCCTCCACCCACCTCACCCCTCCTCACCGTGATACAGGCTCCGGTCCCTGGACCCCTCCACCCACCTCATCCCTCCTCACCGTGATACAGGCTCCGGTCCCTGGACCCCTCCACCCACCTCATCCCTCCTCACCGTGATACAGGCTCCGGTCTCTGGACCCCTCCACCCACCTCACCCCTCCTCACCGTGATACAGGCTCCGGTCCCTGGACCCCTCCACCTACCTCACCCCTCCTCACCGTGATACAGGCTCCGGTCCCTGGACCCCTCCACCCACCTCACCCCTCCTCACTGTGATACTAACTCCAGTCCCTGTACCCCTCCACCTACCCCACCCCCTCCTCACCGTGATACAGGCTCCGGTCCCTGAACCCCTCCACCTACCTCACCCCTCCTCACTGTGATACAGGCTTCAGTCCCTGTACCCCTCCACCTACCCCACCCCTCCTCACCGTGATACAGGCTTCAGTCCCTGTACTCCTCCACCTACCCCACCCCTCCTCACCGTGATACTGACTTCAGTCCCTGTACCCCTCCACCTACCCCACCCCTCCTCACAGTGATACAGGCTTCAGTCTCTGTACCCCTCCACCCACCTCACCCCTCCTCACAGTGATACAGGCTTCAGTCCCTGTACCCCTCCACCCACCTCACCCCTCCTCACGGTGATACAGGCTTCAGTCCCTGTACCCCTCCACCTACCCCACCCCTCCTCACGGTGATACAGGCTTCAGTCCCTGTACCCCTCCACCTACCCCACCCCTCCTCACCGTGATACAGGCTCCGGTCCCTGAACCCCTCCACCTACCTCACCCCTCCTCACCGTGATACAGGCTCCAGTCCCTGTACCCCTCCACCTACCCCACCCCTCCTCACCGTGATACAGGCTCCAGTCCCTGTACCCCTCCACCTACCCCACCCCTCGTCACCGTGATACAGGCTCCAGTCCCTGGACCCCTCCACCTACCCCACCCCTCCTCACTGTGATACAGGCTCCAGTCCCTGGACCCCTCCACCTACCCCACCCCTCCTCACAGTGATACAGGCTCCAGTCCCTGGACCCCTCCACCTACCCCACCCCTCCTCACAGTGATACAGGCTCCAGTCCCTGGACCCCTCCACCTACCCCACCCCTCCTCACCGTGATACAGGCTCCGGTCCCTGGACCTCTCCACCTACACCACCCCTCCTCACCGTGATACAGGCTTCAGTCCCTTTACCCCTCCACCTACCCAACCCCTCCTCACCGTGATACAGGCTCCAGTCCCTGTGCCCCTCCACCTACCCCACCCCTCCTCACTGTGATACAGGCTTCAGTCCCTGTACCCCTCCACCCACCTCATCCCTCCTCACCGTGATACAGGCTTCAGTCCCTTTACCCCTCCACCTACCCCACCCCTCCTCACCGTGATACAGGCTCCAGTCCCTGTACCCCTCCACCTACCTCACCCCTCCTCACCGTGATACAGGCTTCAGTCCCTGTACCCCTCCACCTACCCCACCCCTCCTCACAGTGATACAGGCTCCAGTCCCTGTACCCCTCCACCTACCCCACCCCTCCTCACAGTGATACAGGCTTCAGTCCCTGGACCCCTCCACCTACCCCACCCCTCCTCACCGTGATACAGGCTACAGTCCCTGTACCCCTCCACCTACCCTACCCCTCCTCACCGTGATACAGGCTTCAATCCCTGTACCCCTCCACCTACCCCACCCCTCCTCACCGTGATACAGGCCTCAGTCCCTGTACCCCTCCACCTACCTCACCCCTCCTCACTGTGATACAGGCTTCAGTCCCTGTACCCCTCCACCTACCCCACCCCTCCTCACTGTGATACAGGCTCCAATCCCTGTACCCCTCCACCTACCCCACCCCTCCTCACTGTGATACAGGCTTCAGTCCCTGTACCCCTCCACCTACCCCACCCCTCCTCACCGTGATACAGGCCTCAGTCCCTGTACCCCTCCACCTACCTCACCCCTCCTCACTGTGATACAGGCTTCAGTCCCTGTACCCCTCCACCTACCCCACCCCTCCTCACTGTGATACAGGCTTCAGTCCCTGGACCCCTCCACCCACCTCACCCCTCCTTACAGTGATACAGGCTCCAGTCCCTGTACCCCTCCACCCACCCCACACCTCCTCACTGTGATACAGGCTTCAGTCCCTGTACCCTTCCACCTACCCCACACCTCCTCACTGTGATACAGGCTTCAGTCCCTGGATCCCTCCACCTACCCCACCCCTCCACACCGTGATACAGGCTTCAGTCCCTGTACCCCTCCACCTACCCCACCCCTCCTCACCGTGATACAGGCTTCAGTCCCTGTACCCCTCCACCTACTCCACCCCTCCTCACTGTGATACAGGCTCCAGTCCTTGTACCCCTTCACATACCCCATCCCTCCTCACCGTGATACTGGCTTCAGTCCCTGTACCCCTCCACTTACCTCACCCCTCCTCACTGTGATACTGGCTTCAGTCCCTGCACCCCTCCACCTAACCCACCTCTCCTCACCGTGATACAGGCTCCAGTCCCTGTACCCCTACACCTACCCCACCCCTCCTCACAGTGATACAGGCTTCAGTCCCTGTACCCCTCCGCCTACCCCAACCCTCCTCACAGTGATACAGGCTTCAGTCCCTGTACCCCTCCACCTACCCCGCCCCTCCTCACTGTGATATAGGCTTCAGTCCCTGGACCCCTCCACCTACCTCACCCCTCCTCACCGTGATACAGGCTTCAGTCCCTGTACCCCTCCACCTACCCCACCCCTCCTCACCGTGATACAGGCTCCAGTCCCTGTACCCCTCTACCTACCCCACCCCTCCTCACTGTGATACTGGCTTCAGTCCCTGTACCCCTCCACCTACCCCACCCCTCCTCACAGTGATACAGGCTTCAGTCCCTGTACCCCTCCACCTACCCCGCCCCTCCTCACTGTGATACAGGCTTCAGTCCCTGTACCCCTCCACCTACCTCATCCCTCCTCACCGTGATACAGGCTTCAGTCCCTGGACCCCTCCACCTACCCCACCCCACCCCTCCTCACCGTGATACAGCCCTCAGTCCCTGTACCCCTCCACTTACCTCACCCCTCCTCACCATGATACAGGCTTCAGTCCCTGTACCCCTCCACCTACCCCACCCCCTCTTCACTGTGATACAGGCCTCAGTCCCTATACCCCTCCACCTACCCCACCCCTCCTCACAGTGATACAGGCTCCAGTCCCTGTACCCCTCCACCTACCCCACCCCTCCTCACCCTGATACAGGCTCCAGTCTCTGTACCCCTCCACCTACCCCACCCCTCCTCACAGTGATACAGGCTCCAGTCCCTGTACCCCTCCACCTACCCCACCCCTCCTCACCATGATACAGGCTTCAGTCCCTGTACCCCTCCACCTACCTCACCCCTCCTATCTGTGATACAGGCTTCAGTCTCTGTACCCCTCCACCTACCCCACCCCTCCTCACAGTGATACAGGCTTCAGTCCCTGGATCCCTCCACCCACCTCATCCCTCCTATCTGCCATTCATGGGCCAGCCCTGAGATGAGGGCGCCAATTTTTAACATAGGGCCAGTCAGAAGGCTGCAAAATCTTATGTGAATTATCCCAAATTTGTTGAATCATTTAATGAATATTCATAATCAAAGCAAATCTGAAAAACTTGTAATATCGAGAGATGCAATAAAATCTAATAAAAACAAAAAAAAATTAAAAAAAAGCAACGGGGACACTCTATTCTTCTTTTTTGTTGTCGTCTTGCCTTACGACAGCAGCATTCGGCTAATTGGCGATCTTCCAGGCTGGAGTCACGCATGATGTACATATGATGACGTACATATGATGACGACACTGGACATGTAGGAGTCTTCCCCCCAGCATCCTGCCACGAGGTTGTAGCGTGGATGCGCTCACAACGTCTACAAGTAGGTCACGCTCAGTTCTGTGTCGCTCATTTCTTGCCAGTACCAGCGAGAATACAGTTAGATGATCATAGCCTGGTATAAACGTCCATAGGCGTAACATTAGCAACTCGTACTCCACAGGCTAGGGTATACGGTGACTCATACTCAACGGGTGATAAACAGATAAATATGTCCAGGCTAAGATAAAATCAGTAACATATTCGTGTTTGGTCAAAGTCCCCATTTACCATCTCATTTGGAGCGCTTTGGAATATTGACTCGGATATCGCCTCGTTCATATTACTGCGCACTCATTGGCGAACAGGGACACAGACCAAACACTC
This sequence comes from Alentia gelatinosa, assembly GCA_950022655.1. Lineage (NCBI taxonomy): Eukaryota > Metazoa > Annelida > Polychaeta > Phyllodocida > Polynoidae > Alentia > Alentia gelatinosa. The sequence continues at coordinate 109,324,558 of OX465582.1, forward strand.
ATCAATTTCTTTCGTATTACCCTACCCCTAATATAAAATCCTATAGGCTTAACATTGAGTTTCTGTGTGCCACGCTGACTGGCAAACAGAATTGTTATCACCTAATATTCCAAAATCGAGGAGACGTGGTAGGATAAAATAAAAACCTGATTCGTTTTAATTGTGGCCACCGCATTCCACTCCTCAAGTTTTGGCTCCAGACTTCACTCGGCTTTGCCTCATGAAATCACTATGCCAAACTTCAGCCGTGGCATACGATGGCCAAAATTAAAACTCATCCAGTTTTACGATAGTACTGACTGAGGAGGAGGCAGGAAACAGGGAGGGAGCTCCTTAGTTTCGCCGGTGATCGTGTTTCAAGGTGCTATCAGAACAGAAACTGATCGTGCAACCAGGGGCATGTTGAATAACTTATGCCGACGAAAGTACAGGGTACAAAGAGACCTTGTAATTGTTTTTGTTCTGTTTTTTAAGTCTGTCTGTTTATCCTGGGAAGGGAAAAGGCAAAATGATGCCTGTTTACATTCTGATCCAGCATGTAGTACTTGTCAATACCAAGATGTTAGATTTAATGATAATGATACACACACCTCAGATTTCGTTTCCATAATAATATCACTAAAATTCCAGGCACAGTCTATCTGATTTGGGGCACTACGGTCCAATAAGTGTAATAGTGCACATACTATGTGCATTATATGTAATTCATTCGGCTGTTATACAGTACGGTTTCTCCTTATATTTGAACTGATGGTATGAGGGTATGAGCCTATATTCTATTTATAAGTTAATTCAAAAATACTGGCACTTATAAAGCATGCTACGCTTGAATAGATTTAACGAAAGATCGATAGAAATTGTTTGTTTGTTTAGTTTAACGTCCAATATGTTCTATCGGACTTGGGTTATCGTTTAATGACATTCAAGTATGCTAAGAACACTTTTGCCCGGAACCCGTATACTGGGTTCTACTGTATGTCATAAATAACGAACCCGAAGAATGAATAGCTCAGAAAACCCAATGTTTTAAAGAGGTTCAGAGATATTGCACTTTGTATTTCAATGAAGAGTAACTATCACTGTCGTCAGATCTATTCAGAGGCCCACTTGTGTTATATGGAAGAGTTTACTATTTTTGGAGCAGTGTATATTAATCCCAAACAAAGAAGTGAATAAATGTTTTTAAAAAATCCAAATGACGGTAACTGTTATGGTGTATATCTGCGTTTCACTATTGGTCAATCCTGTATCAGGTGTCAAGTATAGTAAACAACATGTGATATATATATAGTGTACTAGTTTGTGAAACTAGCCCCATGTTGATATAGGAGGGGTTAAATATTTTATGGTAGTTTCTATCTCCGGTTACCCTAGCGCCGGTTTCTAAAACCAGTCAGTAAATATGTCACTTAAAACATATATAATACAGAACTCAATATGGCACATACCCAGTTAAATTGTAATATCTATCATTCATAATTATTCATATTTTTTCCAACTTTATTATCATAGTTATATGGTGGTGGGTAATCACTCATGAAAAACAATGTTCAATGTAAATGAGGTTATAAGTATTTACTGGATGGTACTTTGAGTTCTAGATGTCAATCAAAGCCATAATAGAGGACCATACGTGAGATAAATCATGTGCAATCAATTAAAAAAATAACCTCTCCACTCATTCTGTAACTGGACTCCTCTCCTGGGGTATAATTTACTGACTGATGGTAGATATTTATATAGAATTGGATCAAGAATCGTATAATATGGAGAAACCAAATTCGAGTTAGTCGTGTTGTTGTTTATCGCACGAAGGCAAGATCGCGTATTACTGCGCGAGGCAAAGCCGAGTCGAGTTTGGTTTAGAATTTATCCTACCCGGCCCGTCTAAATTACTTCTACATTAACAAATGACGTCATTTGTCAAGTGTATCCCACTAGAGCGATATTTTTCATTTTTCTGAACTCCAGACCGAATACAGGGACCCAATGTTAAGGCTATGGAGTTTTTCATTAGAGGTAGGATAAATACAAACCACTCCATGAGTCTGGATGCGCTGCAATTATCATCAAGGCAAAGCCAAGTGATGATTATGTGCATCCAAAAGAGTGAAGTATTTTGTAATTTAAGAATTTGAGTATGCTTTTCTTGCAAGATAAATCAAAATTAAGGGAAAAAAAATCAAATAATAATAGTGAACAAACAAAATGTTGTGGGTGAAACTGCAAGCAGATCCGACAAATCTATACAGTTTCGTAACATACTTTTTATGGGTCGGTAATGGTTGTGCACGTCTGGTTTCACAAGGTCATGGCAGGTGTCATCTGGAGTAGTTGGGTCGGACCAGGGGCCCGTTTAATAATCCAGTTGGTTGGTTGGTTTGATTTAACGTCCAGTTAACCATTGCAGGTTCTCACCAGACTTTCTCAAGGTTTATTTTACACCACAAGGGTGGTGATCGAATCTATGTTATGAATTTAAGGAGAAATCTCACCCCTACATATTTACCGAGGTGAGAGTTCTCTTACTTCCCACACCACATAGACATGGTATGAGAAGGATTGGCCTTTGATAGAGCAGTAAATCTACCACTGCTGGGCATGAAGGAGAAAGGCGGCTATACACCACACCACATAGACATGGTATGAGAAGGATTGGTCTTTGATATAGCAGTAAATCTACCACTGCTGGGGATGAAGGAGAAAGGTGGCTGCAGTGGGACCCGAATCAAAAAAGCCCAACAACCTTGATATTACAAGTCCAGTGTTGCACATAAAGACCCCTTTCTGTATGCCATAGAGACCCAGGGACGATGCGGGTCAAATTTATTCAACACTTCTGGACGACTTTATGGAGGGCTAGGATTGTCTCAGCTAACAGAATTTAATGTTATTAAACGATAAACCTGTACGAGTACAGACAAGGATCATGTCCTAGATTATTAAACGGGCCCCAGGTGGGCACACACAGCTCGTGTGTATCCTGGGCTTACACAACCTGCCGACCTCGTCTGTGAGAACAGGATTAATTCACCGATTACCACTCAATTATTCTCCCTCTGGGATTAGGACTGCTTGAGAGTGTGCCCTCACGCTAAGATTTACATTCAATCATTTTACTTCATCTTACAGGATGGTTTTCCATATCAGATGTGTCTTAACGTATGTTGGATATAATAGCCATTTTCCTCTAATTTAGTTACCAACATGTTTATTTCAATTGCCTTTTAAAGGCAAATCCTACAATTTGCAGTGGCGCCACCTGGTGATTATCAAATATTCGCATTTATTCATTTTAATTTGTTTTTTTTTTATGTGTGGCATATTACAAATCAAATGAGGAAAATTTAAGTTTGGTCTGTAGACTTAACCAAATAGGTGAAATAGGCCCATTTTCATTTGCTTGACTTATAAAGGAAATAAACTGAAAAAATAAGATTCTCTTCAAATCTATCAAAAAACATAAATGTGTAGTACTATACTGTATATAATACATCTGCTTTATTCTCTGAAAGTTTTAAGAAAATGATAAGGGTTTTACCACACAAAAAGCAACCTTTTAAAATATCTATATATTCTATCATAATATTATCATAATATCAATCTCTAAATCCAAACCTTTATGATGAATGGTGACCCCCGATTTTTAATTTAGATATGTGTTCTATGTTGAGCTCATCATATTATATTTTAAGAAAAATGACATGCCTTTAAGACCTGGCACACTATAAAAGTTCACTCCCCACAGAACCAGGGTCTGAAAGTGTTTAAGGTTTGTTTACCTGGAGGTAGGTTTCTTCGGTAAGGTTTAATGACATAGCCAACTGGTGCAGGGACATGCAAACACCGTATGACCCGCATATCGCCGGTATTCGTGCATTCACTCCGCGGCCACAGTTAGACGCGTCACCACGTAATCTACGGGAATATCGCTTCTCAGTAGCCTCACGGCACTCCAGGCTCAAATACCTCCAGAGAGCGTGACACTAGGTGTGGACGGAACTGGTGGAAAATCACTGGAGGGAATTGGTTGAAGATTTTGGATGGAATTGGTTGAAGATCATGTATCATTATGTGTACCTTACCGTAAATAGATATTTAAAATAAAAATATATTTATAAAGTTATAAAGCGATCATGTATTATGTGTACCTTACCGTAAATAGATATTTGAAATAAAAATATATTTATAAAGTTATAAAGCGATCATGTATCATTATGTGAACCTTACCGTAAAAAAATATTTAAAAGAAAGAAATATTCATAAAGTTATATGGCGATCATGTATCATTATGTGAACCTTACCGTAAATAAATATTTAAAAGAAAAATATATTTATAAAGTTATAAAGCGATCATGTATCATTATGTGAACCTTACCGTGAAAAAAAATTAAAGGAAAGACATATTTGTTAAGTTATTAAGCTGACCTGTGATATCACGAAATCACGTCTAATTTAAAATGAAATCACCTCTTTCAGCTTCCCCCCCCCCCCTTAAATATACTTTTTATTGGCATTCATTGATACAATTGCCTTTTTAATGTTCGTATAAAATGCTGTATGATACTAGTGGTAAATGAGATCCCAGACTCTACTTAATCCAATACTACGTGGCAGTGCCATGTATTTCGCAATCGCTTTCGCTCTGCTATGTGGCAGTGCCATGTATTTCGCAATCGCTTTTGCTCTGCTATGTGGCAGTGCAATACATTTCGCAATCGCTTTCGCTCTGCTATGTGGCAGTGCCATGTATTTCGCAATCGCTTTCGCTCTGCTATGTGGCAGTGCCATGTATTTCGCAATCGCTTTCGCTCTGCTATGTGGCAGTGCTGAGTTTTTTTAATTCTGTTTTGTGTGAATGCTTTACATCTGGTCAGTCAAAACAGGTCCCTTCCAGACTTCCTCATTGTTTGAAGTCTTTGCAATCATGGATTTCTCCAAAGGTTTCCAAATGTTCCTTGAAGGAGCAAGGAGAGTTATTTCGTCATTAGTTTTGCTTCATACTATGTGGCAATACCATATATTTCCCAATTGCTTATGTTTTACTACGTGGCAGTTCTAAGTATTTCGCAATCAGTTTCCCTAGGCTTGTTTGATTACTGTAAATGCATGATGCTTTTTCCCTCCTTGATGTCGCTTCCCCCACCCCCCATTTCTTTCCTTAATAGTCTGAATTGGTCTTTCTTTTTGCCACACACTGGGAGAGAATCATACAAAAACCAGCTCAAAATATATTGACTTTTGGGGGGACGAGGCACAGACCTTCCACCTGCAGCCGAGAAGAACAAATTATTGCAAGCAAATAACGAGTTATTTGTGTACACTGGAAGCACGGTCAGACCAGTTCCCTGAACTGAGGCTCTCCAGTGTAAATTAAAGTCTTGAAAAATCAAATTCATCTTCCATGTACACCACACATGTAGTTATTCCTCGCTGCTTTTACACCACAAGGGCGGTGATCGAATCTATGAGATGAATTTAGGTAGAAATCTCACTCCTACACATTTACTGAGGTGAGAGTTCTTTTACTTCCCACACCACATAGACATGGTATGAGAAGGACTGGTCTTTGATATAGCAGTAAGTCTACCACTGCTGGGGATGAAGGAGAAAGGTGGCTACACACCACATCACATAGACATGGTATGAGAAGGACTGGTCTTTGATGTAGCAGTAAGTCTACCACTGCTGGGGATGAAGGAGAGAGGTGGCTGCAGTGAGACTCGATCCCACAACCTTTGGATCATAAGTCCAGTGCCTTAACCACTGACCTCCCCACCCCTGTGTCACCCGAGATCTTGTGCAATCCCTGTGTATGTGAATGTACTCTCCTTATTTAATGGAGGGCGGCCAGCAGTGACCCTGCAGAAGGTGGTTGTGATTATTTGTTTGTGGTTTAACGGCGCAGGGCACCCTGAGGGTAAATAGAGACCATAAAGGTGGTCGTGAAGGAAGTCACTTGGAGTGACTTCACTAGTGACACGGAAATCTCGGCCAGGAACCAGGAACAAAAATGGCATGATCATTGATGCATGAGCCTGGAGTTATTTGAAGAAAAAAAAAACAACCAAAAAATTAAAAGGATTTGGGTTATATTCAGTCTATTTTCTGTAGCCCACTTGGAACCCAGCCAACCTGCCATTTCTACAACTACCCCTGTAGGGTCCAAATATATCACCCACCAGTGGGACAATGAGGTATTTCGGTCTCTGATGATTAGTCAAGGTCAGCTGGGCACGCCTCTAAGTCACTGGCCCTGTGCACCTTTCCCAATGTCACAGAGTTGGCACGCAGCTAGTTAGGGGATAGTTTTTGCAGCACGCTGAAAGTCTATATAACCTCTCCCTTACCTAGGAAGCGTACATGTATATGAGCGTGACTTGATAATGTCACTGAAGCCCACTACAGCCCAAAGTTTGGGTCCTTATCAATTATGAAATGGCAGATTTTATGTGAATCTTATGCAAGTTAAAACAGGCCATGGTCGCCATATGAGGGAGTCTCCGAGTCTTTTTAAATTCGTACAGGGATCCTACAAGTACGTATATATATTTTTTTCTTTGAAAATACCTTTTAAATTAATTTCTTTCTTGACTCATGTGAATACTGGTCGATTTTCCAGTTAAAATTGTTCATGTTATATCCAAACAGGAGTCTACGAGAGGGATGGGCCTCAGTATAACTGACTTTATTATCCATCGTATACAAAGCTCCCTTTTGGAAATGTATGGGGACTCAGTAAAATACCACCCATTGTATAAAACCTGTCAGATACCATAACTGTGGTATACAGATTCACATCTGTGGTATACGGCCTCAAAACCATGGTATACGGGAAAAATAGTCGCTTTGTGCTATAGAGCAAAGAAATAGTCCCTGTTGCTATACCCTTTAATATGGCAATTACTTGGTTTAATTTATTCGAAATAATGGATAATAAATACAACAAACGATGATTATGTGGATAGGCGGCTCTGTAAACCACTCGAGGTTGACGTCGTAATACACTCGCTAGCGCTCGTGTATTACTACGCGTCAACCTCTCGTGGTTTACGGCCGCCTGTCCACAAAACCATCGATTATTGTGTATATTTTTCATGGCCATGCTATACAAGAAGCAAATACGTTGGTAATGATAATAGAGGTAGATATATCCAATGACATTGTGTAAAATAACCTGCTCACTGTCACTCTACAATATAAACAGTGAACGACAGCTGGCGATGAACGTCGATGGCAATGGTCTTGATGATCCCATACAGAGATTTAAATACCTAATATCCTGAACAGATATTTATTATCCATCGTATACAAGGACCCAATTGAAAATGTAAGGGGACTCCGTAAACCACGACCTACAATATAAAACCTGTCAGATACCATAACTGTGATATAGAGATTCAAATCTGTGGTATGCGGCCTCAAAGCCTTGGTATACGGAAAAATAGCCCCTTTGTGCTGTAGAGCGAAGAAATATACCTTTTAATATGGCAATTACTGAGTTTAATCTATTCGAAAAGATAGATGCAACAAACGATGGTTATATGAATAGGTGGCTTTGTAGACTTTGTAAATTCGAGGTAATACTCACTAACACTCGTGTATTACTACGCGTCAACCTCTCGTGGTTTACGGCCGCCTGTCCACAAAACCATCGTTTATTGTCTATGAATACTGACTTGCCGGTGCTACTGAACATCCAGCACTAAGTGAACATTGTGGCGCATCAGTATAATGACCGTCTGGGCAGTTTCACGTCCAACATGTCCTATTAGAGTTCACGTTTAGGTCGAGGCACGGAGGGCTGTGACTAGCCTAAAACAGTTTGTTTTAATTGTTGTATTATACTTTGCACATCAATAAAGCACCATGTTCTGAGAATACATGAATTAGTTATGACTATAGGAAATAACCAACGACCACGCATCAAAAACAATTTGTTCGATTTTGATGTGAACGTTATTTCTTCATATATGCAGTTTGATAGGAATAGTTATGTTTTATCCTTTGGGGTTAAATTATCGTGTTTTTGTTTTTTTTAATTTCCAGGAAGTACACCAGGCAGCTTCAACACGCCCCCCCCCCCCCCCACACACACACACATACACACATAAGTCATTCCATATCCAACTAGTTGAATAAATTATATATGTCCGTGGTCATTTCAATAATTCATACTGTGACCTTGGGTCACCGAAACTGGGTCACTGAGACGCACAAGGTACTCGTATGACATTTCCGCCCCCCTCCCCCCAATCCGATGGACGTAAGGAATCTGACCAAGCCTGTCACAATGTCGGGCCATCGCAGTGTGAAACACAGAGAAATACCAAATAATAGAGCAAAACTTTGTTCTGGTGAGAGTATGTCAAACTTACGAGGAAAGGATTGAAAAAAAACTATTGCCCGAGGTCTTTGCCGAGGGCAGTAATTCTTTTTTATCCTTACCGCGGGCAGTAATTTTTCCAAGCCTTACCGAGTAATTTTGACTTTTGCTTACCGGTACTTGGTTTCCCTATTCCTATATACCTTCAAATATCGATAAAAATGGTTATTTCTTTACCTATGATAGTACCAAGAAAAATGGCCACACTTATCGAGTATCTGCAACAGCTATATTTTCATCCCGGTACTCTTTACATCACATGGTCAGCCCAGGATGAAAACATCAGCCCGGGACGAAAACGTACATAACTCATAATTACTGCACCCCAGCAGCGGTATGCAAGTATAAAGTGTTCGGAAATGGGTATATAGGAATATTACCTACTGCCCGTTCGGTTTAACACCCCCCATTAGAATGAGGAGTAGGGGGCAAGGGCCTGAGTGGGAGAACGGCTGTATCGCCGTATTCAGTGATTGTGTACGCACAATATTCCCTTAATAAAAATCACTAAAAAAAAAAAAAAAAAGATTCTCAGACTTTTTTTTTATAATTTCTTTTTATTTAGCAAAGCATAAAAAAAAAAGAGTGAGAATCTTTTATTTATTTTTTTAAAATTTATTTTTATTTATTTTTTTCACGTTGATGCTCCACATTGTTCTAACTTCACCAACTGAGACGACATCTGACAATACAATACTCAGGTAAACTAGTGCGAGTTCAGTACCTGTGTAACTCCGACACTCATCATCATTGTGCGTTATGATGACGGTGCTGTGGTGCCCGACGTCTAACACGAGGGTCTTTATATTACATCGTGGTACAGGCCGCGAAACACGCCGCCAGACACAGGTGAGTGAGGAGTCCTACCTGTCGTACAAGTCGTCGAGACTCACCGAGTTCTCGGGTTGGGTGGGGGGTGGGGGGGGGGGGGGCTGGGGGGCTGGGGGGCTGGGGGGTGGGGGGATGGGTGGTCATACATTGAGAGACAAGGAGCAAATAGTATATTCATCATCGATGAATGAGCGTGCAATTATGAATGAATAATAATAATAGGTTTCAGTTACATTCAGTTTATGGATAGTTTTCTGTATGTTGTAACCAACTTCCGCCCACTCAACCCATTTCTGCAACCGCCTGAGTCTAGGATCCAAACATATCAGCACCAGTGGGTCAATGAGGTATTTTGGTCTCTAGTGATTGGTCATGGTCAGTTGGGCATGTTTTTGAGACCCTGAGACACTGGCACCCTGACCCATTCCAGCTATCACAGTGAATAGCACGCAGATAGTGAAGGGATAGATTTTTCTCAGCACGCTGAAAGTGTATGTGAGCACTCTAACCTTTAATAGGCAACGTATATACAGCCTGCAAGCACGCTCTAATAAACTGTAGTACCAGGGGCCCGTTTAATAATCTAGGATTGTACGTGAAAACCTTTTTTTCTGTAGCACATAGAGACCCAGGGACGATGTGGGTCAACTTTATTCAATATTAATGGATGACCTTATGGACAACTAATACTGTCTAAAGTGGTGATTCCACCAGACTAGAAGCTTTATCGGAAAGTTTCTGAAGTCCTTGGAATGTATCAAAGAATATCTTATATGGTGAATATTTTCGCGCGATAAATCGTATACGCGTCCGAAAATGTGTGCTTCCACCGCCAGCTATGCTTATACGAAACTTTCCGATTTTCATTTTGGCAAGTTTCGGGTGCTCGGTGGAATCACCGCTTTAGCGAACAGACTTAAATGTCATTAAACGATAACCCATGACCGAGGTACAGAAAAGATGGGGATGGGGTGAGTTTGGGGGTTTAAATGGCGCTCAATTATATTATAAGACAGTTTATAGACTGGAAAAGAAAACAAAGATTTCCTTGGAAAAGTAAAAAATTGCCATCCCTGATGTGGAATTGTTGGAGTCTTGTTTTTTGTCTATGGACACTATGTATTAAGTGGGTAATAATATTACATACCCTCATGCGCCGTTTATGTCCATACAGAGTTCCTATGTGTTTTCTATGGACACTTTATATTATGTAGATGATAAGTATACTACAATCCCCTCACAAGACAATGTGCACACATGTGTCCATGTTCAGGAATGTGGGCCAGCGTCTACCGCCACCTGGCGAGGGTCTCCGGGACTACAGTACGGACGCCGTCCCGGAACGCTGCGTCTGTTGTTTTATTTTTATCTTTTTCCTATTATTGTTTTTTTTAGAGTATAGCCGGGTCGATTCTAGGATACACCTATCACACCCAAGAACTGATATCGACCAAACAACACGAGCCTTATATGGATGTCAGTTGGGGGCAGAAGAAAAAGTGGACAAATATTTTTCATGTGGAATTTGATGTCCTATAGAGACCAAGAAAACATGGAAAATAAGGCATGTGCTGCAGAAACCCAACCCTTCACTATCCGCGTGCCAGCTCTGTGACATTGGTAGGGTGCAGAAGGCCAGTGTTGTAGCGTCTCAGAGGAGCACCAGCTGACCTTGACCTTCAGACCGAGATATTGATACCTGATGATGATTGACATATTTGTTTTGTTTGTTTGCGTAGTTTTACGTCTCAGCAGGCTAGTTACGTCCTTTGGAGACTGACTCATTGGTTGACCTATCTGTTTCTTGAAAGGTATATTAACTCAACTTTGGTCTGCTTGTAGTAGTGGGCCCTATGCCCGTTTTATAGTGCTGCCTCACTGAAGGGTTTGTTTGTTTAACGTCCAATTTGTTCAAGCACACTTGATTAACATATCTGGACCCTCCAAAGGCAGTTGTAGTAGAAGTGGCTGATTGCCAAGTGGCTTACAGCGAATCACCCGCAGACTGGATAAAACCCAGACCTTTTGATTGCTAATCTTTTTATAATTCCACGCTCATTCATCAAATATGAACGTACAATTTGTTCCTAGTTATGGCTATACTTACATCGACTGACATTGTGTTGTTTTTTTCAAACACAGGTCTAATTCTGATGTGATCATATCGATTGTCTGTCCGTGTAGACATTGATCTGAATCTTTATCACCTGTCACTAGTCGAGAGTAATTGCCTGTTTAACGCACTCACTTCTGTACTGCTCTGTATTTGAGTACAACTGTCACTGTGAAGTCAGGGTTCAAAGGCGGCACGCCACAAGAGGTGCATCAAATGACGACTCCGCAGAGTAGGTGTCAGGATTGTGTGAGTGCCTAGAAGTTCAGGAATAGAGGGAAACTATGTTCCGGTGGGAATAAGTCAAAGTTACGAGGTAAGGGTTGGAAAAATTACTGCCCAAGGCATAGCCGCGGGCAGTAATTTTTCCAAGCCTTACCGAGTAACATTGACTTATTTCCACCGGTACGTGGTTTCCTTATTCCTATATACCTTCAATTGTCGGCTAATATCGATAAAAACCGAATGTCTCTGAACGTCAACCTGGGCAGTAAACGTCAACCTGGGCAGTAACTTCAACCTGGGCTCAAAACAAAAGTTATTCCACCCCCAGCAGCGTTAAGTAACCATAGGTTGTTCGCTCATAGGTATATAGGAATACAGTGTCATGGAGTATGTCTATGAGATATAAGCGTTTAACCTATGCCACGAAATACTGTGAATACTAACCGCTGCTATAGATGTGGGAGTTGACACGTACCAGCATACTGTGCCGGTATGACTACGTACCACCATACTTTGAATATGATAGGTTGCACTTTATACGGAAATACAAAATAAATAGATATCATACGGTCTAAAAATTCATATCGAAAATTAAAGAGGATATCATGATTATAAAATATGTAATGCAAAGAAAATATCTTTAAAAGTATTCTTAAATTTGTTTTTATCGACAGTCTGATTTCCCCGGTTAAGGAGACACCCAGTATAAGAGGGCAATTTGCTCAGAACGGAGGGTGGTCCCTTAAGCGGGGTTTTACTCTACATCATAAACCATCAAATCATTCAATTGTGAGAACTGGGGTAGCTTTCATTTCCTTTTTGGCAGTGGCCAATGTCACATGACGCGACACAAAATCTGCTGAGAAGATAAGATTAAAAGATAAACAAATAAACAAATCTAATATGAACACCGACAAAGTGACGCTCTCTTTTCCAGACAAGAGTTGTCAGGAAAAAAGTGGAAACGGTTTCATAGAAATACAAAATTTGGCATGTGGTGGAAGGATGCTGTATTTCTGACTTGGGCAACTTAGCAGTTGAAATGTTGATATAATAGCAAACCACTAGTTTATTGACCTAATAGACGCTCAATCAATATTATTTTTTCTGCAATTGACAAAAGTGGTTTAACTTTGACCAGATCCTCTGTAAAATTATAGACAGTCAATAAAGAAATCATCATAAAAGAAATGAATAAATAAAGTCATATTGAAAAACGGATCTTTGCCAGTCTCGGTCAACTAAAAACGATATTATCTTTGTTTTACAAACGGACTCCGAACTTTTTATACTGGATATCTAAAAACCATAAATCTCCTAAAAAAAAAAGGGTGAAAACTGTCACATCTGAATGACATACTCCCAATGCGCCCGTAATTAGTGCCCAGTGGTCTGGCGTGCCTCGTACTGCGCCCATTACTCACTCATCGTCCTGTCAATGGCTCGCTACATGTTTTCTTGGTTTATCTTTTGAGCGCGGCTCACGTGGCCGTCAGATGGCGCTGAGGCTACGTGGGGGCGGTCAGCGTCTACCCCTGTCTGGGGTCCTGGCCTCGACTCACACCCACATGCAGCGACACACGTAGCGCATCCCGCCGTTACCCATCGCACGCTCACTGATGGTCGACTGACACCGTTTTGACACCAGCTAGTAACCGGAAACTAGCACACCGCATCTGGTGCGTGAAAAAGGATTTGGGAAAACAAGGGATGCTCCCTCCAAATGAACGTGTGCAAAAAATGGTGTCTTTTTTCGTCGTCATTTTTTGCTCTCGGAAAAAGTCTTGATTATTAAGGAAAAGTTACTTCCAAATGAACCATCACTCTACACGATAAGCTAATAGACAATAAAGGATGCCAGTTGGGGATGAGAAAATACTCGTTGAAGTATTATTCATTGCGATACAGGGTTTACGCATGACATAGATATTACAGAGGGGAATCATGGAACCAAGGGTGAACTCAAGTTTTTATATGGGTCAAGGGAACTCAAGCTTTTATATGGGTCAGTTGGGAAGTTCATTTGTGGATCTTGGGCTGTGGTTGAATACAGGTTTTGCCATTCAGCGCCGCCTTACGGCCCTCACTGCCTAGATACGCGGCCGCTCGGACAAACACGGCCGAGTCAGGCGGTATGCCCATAGAGCCACACAGTATCACACCTAAAGTGTGAACGGTGGTTGTGATTACAGAAGTGTTGTTTTTCGACAGATTGAATTGTTAGAGCAAACTAGGGTATTGTATCAACGAGTCTGAGCTGTCTAAACTTTAAAGTTTATAATTATCTTGGTTTTAACTTGGAAAAAGATAAGCATATTATAGCTAGGCATGCCAATGTATTAATGTATATTCAATTTCGGTGATCCTATGTTATCTATGCTATATCTAAAGTATTATTGAGGCAATATGCATGTATGAGACATAAAATTTGAGCTGGGATACCATAAAATGTGATGCAATCATTATTATTTCTCTGGAAATAATGTACAACAGTATTCTGAACGTATTACGCTCATACATTGCGTGATCCAATGCTAAAGAATAGGTTGCCAGGTGAATGTTTGGCTTCAGCTGTGGGGTAACTAGGCAGATAAGGTGCGACACCAGCCTACGGAAAAAGGCCTATTCGGTTATTTAGCAGTTGGTATATCAATATTACATGAGGAAATTCCCCCCCCCCCCCCCCCTGAAAATGAAAACATGAATTTCTATGGAAACATTGAAAACTGGCATCACTCTATAATAACATACATATGTTTATCTATCTGCTCTTCATTTATCTCTTAAACAAACCCGCCTCTGGGGCTGGTCTCGGCTGTCATATTACACGTGTGTTTTCTCTGTGTATTTGACATGGATGGTGTACCTTGTAGCGGAGGTGAGGTCACTGGCCTCTTACAGGAGCATACCTCGTTCCGCATCACACGTTGGCCGTGAGAATCACACCACTGTCTATATGAGACACATACTATAGAGGAAACCTATGAAAGTTTACGGTCACAGCCCAGATCCCATCTAGTTTAAATCGCGTAGTAATTCACAAGGCGACGCTGCATGAATTATGTAGCGATTCAAACAAGATGGAATCGAACTGTGACTCTAAACTTGAAAAGGTTTCTGAATTTATCTCACTCTTCACATATGGACTAATGGGCTAACCTTCGTGACATAATCCCCCATCGAGTATTTTTTTCTAAATATCTCATGGATGTTGGATATGAATTCCCAATGTTAAGTCTATGCCAGAGCTGAGATAAAGCACTGCGTATCACTTCATCAGGAGTACCACGAATAATACTTTGAGTGTCTAATTATCCCAGGTGTTCACCCTGCACTGAACTTGGTCTGAGAAAAACTTCTAAGTTGGGATGAGAACCAACACATGGTATATGCAGGGATGTCAATGGCGATCAGAAAAATCAGGAAATAATTTCCATATGTATTGAGAAGACGCATGCTGGCCAACAGCTTCTATAAATATCCTTTGTATGTTTACTTTACGAGGCTGAAATGTCTGCCTCCAGGAGAAAAAAAAAAAAAAAAAAAAAAAATCCTTTGTACAAGACAATTTCTAGGAAGATCCCTTCCAAATATAACTGAGTTAGAAAGAAGCCATCTCCAGGACACAGGACACCATCTACATCAAGATCTTTGAGCCAAATTTAATAAATATCATTATTACATCATCTAGGAGCCAGCATCTATCACAAACCTCCTTTGACAAGCTCCAACTTCATAGGAATGATTACATTTATGAAAGCTTAACCCATTCGCGGTGGGTGATGCCATATGGCATCAACCATGCTAGGGCGGGATGATGCCATATGGCATCATCTGTGCTGGGGCGGGTGATGCCAAAAGGCATCATTTTCTTAAATTTGCAGAATTTCGTTTTTGTGGAATAAAATAGGAAATATTGGATATATAGTCATGAAATTTTCACAGAATATAGATGCAACTCCCAGGTATTGATTCTGGGTGAAGTGGACAATGAGGTTAATTATTGCATATTTTATCATGTCCTAAACTCTTGAACTATCACAATAGGCCTGATACTTCCCGCCCCCCAGGCAGTATACATTAGCCCTAGTACCCGCCCTTTACCACATACTATTGCCATAGGTACCCGCCCTTAAAGGGTTAAACCAATTATATGTTCCTTATTTCTATGTAGAACACGGAACAATATATGCATGCAAATCCAACATTACATCCATACACCCGGTGTAAATACCCACCAGACTTTGCAGTAGGGCTTACACTGAAGCTGTGGCGGGTGGTTTTGGCTCAAGAAATTCAGGTCAACTATAGACTGTAGAACCGTCCCAAGGCGCTCTTAACACTATGTAAGGAGGTCAGGGTGAAGGTTATGGTTTGCTCTGAATGCAGTCATTGGCTGCTGCGTCAATCCATGCCTACTATATTCCTTATATGGCAGTGAAAGCATAGGGACAACTCCATGAAGCCTGGAGCAAACACGGGAAAGTCTACTTGTGCCGACCAAAGCACCCAATGAGTCGGATATGTACTGAATCCCCATGTGCCCTCAAGTATCGTTGAGTTTAGAGACGGTCTTAAGGAGGTTATAAAATGAAATACTGGGACTTCCTTGGGAAATCCTGTATCACTCAGGATCCACATCACAAAGATTTTAAGTGCTGTGTCGGGATTAATCGTGTGAGCCTGGCTGGCTGGATCGCTGCGGTGGAACAGCCCTCCGTGAGTGATAATAGGGGCTCCGCACACATGGGATATAATGATCTTACAAGATTTGGTACGATCAAGCAAGGTACAGCCAGATGCTGCAAGACACAGCCCGACCCTGCCAGGCAAAAGAAATCGTGCTGGTGGAATCAGCTTCTCTCCTCTGGGCCTCGCGAATCGTATCTCCGCTCACTAAATCTGGGGTCACTTCTGGTCAGAGCGTGTCCCCCACATGTAAAACACAAAACCAGGGCCAGCATCTGTCGAGTCAGACGATGTTGTTATTGCTCCTGACTCTACACAACTGACAACATGCTTTGATTTTTCAGTGGTTGGACCTACACTATAAATTCCATGTGAGCATAAATTATGCAGCATTCACTCTGCAGGCCAAACTGGAATTCACCTGTTTCCAATGACATCTTATAACATTGTAGACTCAACTCTAAGGTGGGCACCCACTTGCCAAACTGGAATTCGCCTGTTTCCAATGACATCTTATAACATTGTAGACTCAACTCTAAGGTGGGCACCCACTTGTATAACAAGCACCACTGTGACTTGGAGGATGTTGAAAATCATTGTGTGGACTATTTTCTTTGTTTGCTTGTTTGGGTAGTTTAACGTCCAATTTGTTCAATTAGACTTACTTTGAGTTTGACCGAATCTATGAGATGAATGTAGGTTAAAATACCACCCCTACATATTTACCGAGGTGAGTCTTTTAACTTCCCACACCACATAGACATGATATGAGAAGGACTGGTCTTTGATATAGCAGTAAATCTACCACTGCTTTGTGTGGACTTAAGTGCGAATTGTGTGGACTTAATTCGCACTCACTTGCAATAAGACAAGGCGTACTATCTTAGATCTAATTGAGTCGATGGGGTAGAATATTGTAATACTGTCGCACAGTGTGGACAGAATTGCTGAGGACTACTTATACCAACCCCTCTCTGATGTCACACTGTGATGGTCGACGCCCAGTGCAAATTCACCTGAGACACGTTAAGACTAGCTCACAATAAAGGGAGTTAGTACGTGGAAACGGAATCATACAGTCTGTCTTCTATTTTAGATGCTCCCTTAAATGCTTGAGGAGATATTGGACGAAATTGTGTTGTTCTACTCTGTTTTTTTGTTTTTTTTCGTTGTTTTTTTTCATACATAGGCATAGCAATGGTTTGGTTCTGACCTGTAGTGTCATTTTGAAGGGAGCATCGGTTGTGTGTAGAGGTGTTCCAGCCTCGTATCCTAAACTTGTTCTACTCTCTGGAGAATCTAATTACGTAGGGCGCAAGGCAGCCTTGTTTCCAGTAGGCTCCAGGGCCAGTAATTTGGATATGTTGTAGTTTCAGTCATTTATACATTTATTATTTACATCATAGAAAGTCTCCCTTAGATGCTCGAGAAGACATTGAACGAAATTGTGTTGTTCTTCTCTAAGGTTAAAATAGAATCCCTGTCATGCAGCAGAGTGGTTGACAGCTGTAGACTGCCTATTGACAGCGCCACACGGATGCTGTTGACAGTATGTGACAGTGTGACACCAGCCCATATCAAACTGTAAAAAGCCTCACCTCCACTACTGTCACTCTACGACAAATACGGCGCTTAGACAGTAGCATCGGTCAGGGTTAGAGCTGTAGTGTCCTTTTTACCTACAGTATTGGCGAGGTACCGGATAGAGTCGTGTTTTTGTATGGTGACCACTGTCAGCTGCACAGACTTAACAGTGAGAGGAAAATTATAAAATATCGCAAATAAAACCAGAGTTATTGTCTAATTTTGTAGTTTGTCGCCATTCTTTATTTCACAATTTATGCTTGGATTTTTTTTCTCTATGTGGTACCCTTGGAACATGATGGCAGTTGACGAGGGGGACCCCCTGTTCATATTTACATACCGTAAGCCGAATTAAATCCCCACCATAAAGGCTGCATACCTGTAGTCTGTACCAATGACGAAATCACACGACGCATTTACGCTGAGCTCAGTGAAGTATTCATTTTTGTGTGGTTCATTTGACCTGTAATATATTATTTGGTCGGTTCTCTTCCGTAGAATTGCGAAATAGTTAGAGGCGCAAGCTGTTTTAGTATATGATGAAATAATATTAAAAGAACATAAAGATAAAATAATGATATTCATGAAAAGACAGTTTTATTCTAATATACACGGATGTCAGTTGAGGGGTCATAAAAAAGAGCAAATATTACCAGAAAAAAACATAGTTATTGGCCATTTAATGGGACTGGTGTGTGGGGAGGTTTGAACCGCTGTGTATTGGTGAGAATGTGACCCAATTTATTCTTTCTGTTACACATGAAAACAAAAGATATATCCTTGGAAAGGAGGGAAATTGCCACCTATGAATATATGACATTTTGATGTGGTGAAAAGAAAACGATAGGACCAATGGACTCTAGGCCATGAATACTTCTGTTACTGGAGCGAGGGATACACAATATTCTCACAACGTACTGAAGGTCTGCCTCCACGTGGTGCAATCTGACCTGGGGTCGGGAACTAGGACACTTGACATGGTCCAGTAATCGAGGTCATTATCTGTGGGTTTGTGGTGTTTATGTTTCTTTTTTTAAACTTTGACGATGAACTCTGTATTATGCACACTCATCGTTACAACAGTCAGCCTTGTAATAAAACATAATGTTGATTAGCGAGTGATTAAATTATTTGTGTACACGAGGTCACGTGCACACTGTGCGCTTGCGCAGTGGGACCCTTATTAAACATGCTCTTCGCATGAACCTTCAACCCTATATTTAGCATTCTCAGTATGTGGTAAACCTCTAATAGAATACTCCATAATTATCAAAGAAAACGAGCCAATTTAGTCGATTTAATCACGTACAGTACTTATATTCTATTAAAAAATGATTATCAAAAAATATATTCTGTATATCTGCGTTTTGACTTGGTAGTATAAGCTAGTTTCTCCGGGTAATTGTTTGCCACGTGGCAGCACAGACTCCTGTAAGTTTTTTTGTTTTTTTAAACAAAAAACCTGCCGTAGGGTTGACTCTCATCGACCATATGCCACTTAGTAACGAAGAATCAGGCAAGTATCTAGCTACAGGAGATTCCTTTCAATATAATCATATTCATTATACAGTTAAACTCCGCTTCTGGGACACCCCAAGGGTCAATATACTCGGAACGGAAATTTCCCCTTTATTACGAGTCCCTAAACTTATAGTTTGTGGCTATAACAGTGTCCCTATACCGTACTTTCACCTGTATATAGGTACTTTATACTATATAGCCTAACCTCGACAGACTGAGAACCCCGGATAAGGGGGCACCCCGCTTAGGGGTCACCTTGCTCAGAATGGAGGGTGTCCCCTCAACCCATTCACGGCGGGTGATGCCATATGGCATCAACTTTGCTGGGGCGGGTGATGCCAAAGGGCATCATTTTCTTAAATTTGCAAAATTTCGTTTTTGTGGAATAAAATCGGAAATATTGGATATACAATCATGAAATTTTCACAGAATATTGACACAACATCCAGCTAATGATTCTGGGTGAAATGGATAATAAGATTGATGATTGCATATTTTATCGAGTCCTAAACTATAGAACGATCATAATAGGCCTGAGACCTCCCATCCTCTGACGGTATACATTAGCACTAGTACCCGCCCTTTACCACATGCTATTGCCACAGATACCCGCCCTTAAAGGGTTAAGCAGGGTTTTACTGTAGTTTATCCTACCTTGTCTATGCTTTTGTATTACTAAAAGATAAATATTGAGTCAATGACCAACAGAACTTTTTTTCATAGTAGCTGACATCCTGCTCTCTGATTGGTCAATATTGTTATTACTCTAGTGGCATAAAAAACACTTTATGTCACGGCCTGCCACATAAAATTTCCCTATGTTAGGTTTATGGCGTTTTTTTATTAGGGGTAGGATAATAATCAAACCCGAAGGACTGTGGGCACATTTTATGATGCTAAGTCGCTTAACACAACCACAACCATCCAAGTCCCCTACAATCTACCCTCACGTTATGAGGATAATCTCTGATAGTGATATCAGTGTGTCACGTGGTGTTTTTGTTATCAGTGTGTGTTGGGGCCATGGAGAGATGAGTACTGTCTGTGTGTGTGTGACTTCTGTGACAGGTCACCTATCTGACCTATTTGATGATAATCCCAATCCTGCATTGTCACGGTTATTACTCACATAGCGTCAGTCACACGTAGTAAGAACGACTTGAACCATGAAGCAATAACTAGAGAATGGGCAGTTGAATAGATTATCCGACAAAACAAGACATTCAGGTATAAAAAAATAAGAAATAAAAAAAAAAGAGAAGAAAGTAATGCTTAACGAATGAGCAGTTAATCAATACTACTAGTAATAACTCCGAGGTTTTACTAATATTGACCTACCCCGTATAAATGACGTTCATTCAAAATAACGGAGTACGTCTATTGGGTTTAAATACGTCTTGAGCCCACCCCTGTGGACGCCTTGAGCCCTCCCCTATGGACGCCTTGAGCCCACCCTGTGGACACCTTGTACCCACCCTGTGGATGCCTTGAGCCCACCCTGTGGACGCCTTGAGCCCGCCCCTATGGACGCCTTGAGCCCACCCTGTGGACACCTTGTACCCACCCTGTGGATGCCTTGAGCCCACCCTGTGGACTGGAAATGGACGCCTTTAGCCTTTTACCATTTGAGGCCGCTGTCAGCGCTAAAACGTGGACGCTTTGAGCCTACCCCATTTTAGTTCCGATTGGTGGGTTAGGGTTAGAATAGGGTTGGGTAAGGGTTAGGGCTGTACAGTAAAACCCCGCTTCCGGGACACCCCGCTTAAGGAGGCAATTTGAGAATTTTTTCTCTCTGTTAAAGTTTTGTTTAACCCCGCTTAAGGGAGCACCTCGATTAAGGGGACAGTTATTTCGGTACAGAATACTTCTTAACCCCGCTTAAGGGGGCACTTTGGAGGGACACCTTATCAAATTTGATGGGACAGAGACACTCCAGATTATCCCCATTGATTGTATATGGAATGTATGTGTGTTGTCCAGACAGTTGTCGCAGCAAGGCAACACCCACAGACACTGAGATACCCTAGTTTTTTCCCCAGCAATTTAAGCTGTCAAAAAACAACACTCCCCCATCACACCCAGCGTTCACACTCCAGGTGCATGAGGCTGGACTTGGCAGTGATTACATAACCACACATCTCTCCTACACTGGTGAGGATTGTGTGGAGTGTATGGAGGTTGGGTGTGGGTGAGGGGTGTGGGTGGGTGCAGTCTGCAGTGAGCTAGGTGTCTTTGAGGCTGACCACTGTACATGTACAACTATTTTTTAATCTATTCATTGGTTCATTTATTTTCAGGTGACTTTTTTTATTTCTTCGATTTAATTGGCTATCATTTATTATTACACATAAAGTTAATAAAGCTTTCATATAATAATCATTGTTCCTTTATACTTATACTATAGAAGTACATGAAAGGGGAAATTCAGCACTGTGTAACCAGTATAAATCTGAAAACCCTGTTTAAGGGGCCTCCCCGCTTAAGGAGCCATTTTACTCGGACCGGAGGGTGGTCCCCTTAAGCGGGGTTTTACGGTATATATATATGACTATAAACCAGTATAAGTGCCATTTTCAAAGTTTTCACACCTAGAGGCTCAAGGCCACCAAAACGGGGTAGGCTCAAGGCGTCCACAGGGTGGGCTCAAGGCGTCCACAGGGTAGGCTCAAGGCGTCCACAGAAAGGCTCAAGGCGTCCAGGGCCTAAATCGTCCTGGGCTCAAGGCATCCATAAACCCTGTGGACATCTCGAACCCACCCCTGTAAACGTCTTGAGTCCACCCGGTGAATGCCCTGAGCTTTGAAAAATTAACTTTAACTTAAGTGGGTCGTAGTCATATACAACATTAACCCTAACCCAACCCTAACGGGAATTGGACGCCTTGAGCCTTTTACCGTTTGAGCCTCCTGTCAGCACGAAAACGTGGACGCCTTGACCCTACTCCGTGTACGCCTTGAGCCTACCTCATTTTAGTTCCGATTAGTGGGTTAGGGTTAGAAAAGGGTTGGCTAGGGGTTAGGGTTGAGTATATATGACTATAAACCAGTATAAGTACACTTTTCAAAGTTTTTTACATCTAGATTCTCAAGGAAACCTAAATGGGATAGGCTCAAGGCGTCCACAGGGTAGGCTCAAGGCATCCACAGAAAGGCTCAAGGCGTCCAGGGCTCGAATCGTCCCAGGCTCAAGGCGTCCATGAACCACCCTAACTCTATCCCTAACCAGATTTACAGTCGCATAAATCGGTGCAACTCTATTATCGTTCACAATTCCACCACTGCTCAGTCTCTCGCCCACCTCTGTCAAATCAGAGAAATAGACTACATGCAGTTGGGCTTCCAACAGTTCTATGGTCAAATAAACGGACAAGCTATTTTCATAGCAACTCACATTGATCTAGATATTTTAAATATACTTTTTCTATTGAAAAACAACGAACATATTCCGGAAAATGTTACTAAGCAAGTGGGCTCAAGGCGTCCACGTTTTCGCGCTGGCAGGGGGCTCAAACAGTAAAAGGCTCAAGGCGTCTTGGAGTCAAGTTAGAGAGGGGCGACCACAAGGTGGGTTCAAGGCGTGCCAAAGTTAGTTTTCGCAATTGCATGGGTCGGAGAGGGGCATTTCTCGGCAACCATTTCCCCTCTCGGCCAGGAAATCGTATGTGTTTCTCTTTGAACGAGACTGGATCCGGTTTAAGACCAATAATGGTTGAACTTGAAGATGTAATACACTCGCTATCGCTTGTGTATTGCTACACAATACACGTCAGCAATCGTGGTTTACAGCTGCCTGGTCACAAACCCATCGATCATAGCGTATTTCATTTATGAAATCATTCACCCAGGCCTGGCTACCGTGGTCGAATTCATGTGTTGCTGAAGGTATTCCCACGTATGGTGGCACTGACCGGTAAAACGTGGATAATACATTGTGGTTTCACGGCTCTGCCTGATTTTACTACTCTATTTTTACTGCTCTAACTAGTCTACCATTGCTCGGGTGGTAAATAACGTGAACTGGTGTTAGCTGTTGATATACAGATCTTAGTCACATAATGCTATAATCGTAAAGATATATGTGTAAATGTGTGATAGTAGTTGGAAGCATACCTTTACACAGTCCACGGGGAACATGATCGTGTGTTCCAGGACTCCGGCCGCAGCCCCAGCGAACATGTGTGTCACCATCGTGCTCGAAGGCGGGAGGCTCTCATACTCGTCCTCCTCCATCTTCTCGCCGTTATTGGCTAGTTTCCCAGAGTATTCCTGACCAGAGTTGCGTTGCCTATTGTCTATTGTGAGTGTAACGTTTAAGGAAAAGTCTCATCATCGGTAATCTTTACATCCAGACATTGGGTGCAGTCGCCATGCCGCCTCGCAGGGACAAGGTCACGTATGGTAGAATGTCATTACATAATAAAGGGGTGCGAGGATTAATCCCAATTTCAAAAACTCAGTAGATATTTTTATCCAAGCAGTATATCTTTGACGTGTTGTCATTTTAATGTAATTAATCTCATTAATTTATTTTATAGGACTTTGAACCTGCTTTACGTCGTTTAACAACGAAAAGTGAGGCAGTATTGAATTGACACTCCCCTCTAGAATGGTACGTCCCAGAAAATCTCGGGCATAACGTGAACACGCGAGAAATCCACAACTATGGCGGCGTCCGGGAGGTTTTCGGCGTGATAGAAAGCGTCATGTTAACAATTTGAACGTTAACGTTGTAAATATGTCATCAAATACGTCAAACTTACCTCCCAATGATCCGAAGGTCATTGCGGAGGTAGTTGACAAGTTAAAGAAACAAGGTCTATTCGATAAATTCAGAAGAGACTGCTTGGCAGACGTTGACACTAAGGTAAGATCTTCAACTTTAAAGAAGCAACTAACTTTTCAATGACTGAAAGAGTCTTAAAAAATTAGGATCCTGCCTTCACTCTGGGTAGCTCAGTATGGTAAGGAGTCTGCATACCACATATTAATCATTTTAGAACCCAGGTAATTTCAATATTGGTACTCATATAGGAGCGGGCATGTAAAACGCCCTCCCAATACCTTGCAAAGCTTTCCGTTGCATTGCATTTTTGGCAAGTTTTGCATAAACCCTGTCAATAGAATTCACGTCGGAAGAGACATAACGCATGATATGACATACGTCCTTCTTTCAAATGAAAGACACCCGCATCAGTATTGCATATTCGAAAAAGAAATTGTGGAAGGCAAGTCTAAATATATGCAATCTCTCAATCCCACAAGAAAATTTAGTCAACTGAGTAACCGAGACCGAAATAAAGTTGAAATGACTGACAGTTCGGAAGACACACTATACTTTACTTGCTCAAGTCTTTGATTATGGACCTAATTAAGAAATAAAACTACTTTGAAACAGACTTCCCCTGGCAGGCCCAGCAATCTCGGCGAAGAGGGGTGGGGTAGTTGGAGGGATTGTAGCACAGGAGACGGACTGAAGCCAGTCTATATATTTACAAAAAAAGGGCCTACATTTTTAACAGTCAATCACTGTGACAAGCAGTTAACTGAATGCTTCGTTCGGGTGTTGTCAAATAATGTAAATAAAAAGTTTAATTGAACCCAACAAGATTGACTGAAGGTTCATCTGGCTGGGGGACCAATGAACTGTATTTTATTTTTTTTATTGTTGTTTTTTTATATTTTTTCCAGCCAGCATACCAGAATTTGTGTATACGTGTGGACACATTCTGCAAGAATTTCCTGGCAAATATAACCTGGACACCAGACTTGAATAAAAATAAACTTCGTGACAGTCTGCGAAATGAAATCACCAAGTAAGGTTTACAACTCTAGTTGGATTTAGATGAAAGACATGCAATTTTTACGTTTATCTGAGTCTGAATTAAAACTCTAAGACTAGAAACATTAACTATAGAATCAGTCAACCAGCGACCATGTAGATTCTAATACTATCTACTAATGTAAGAATTTGGAGAGAAAAAAAAGGATATGCAACACATAGAGAAAAGTCATTTATTTTCACCACAAATGTATCACCGTAATTTGATCATAAATTTAATCATAAATCCTTCACACAAATCAGAGGGAAGATGCTTTCAAGTGGTGTTGACTACCTCGTTAGTCAAGTTGTCAACCCTAAGATCCAGAAGGTGTTCAAGCCGGAGATTGATGCCGTTGTGTGTGAGTTCTTCGGGATCGACCCAGCTGAGCGAGCTGAGAAACTGCGGCTACACGAGCTGCAGCGCTCCGAGCGCTACAAACAGCTCGCACACAGCGACTCGTCCGCCAACACGCAGACCTCCAACTCCAATCCCCAAATAGCAGGTAGGTTCTTATCATCCAATGTACACAAAGTCCCCATTGAACATGTATGGGGACTCGCTAGACCATTACCCATTATCAGAAACCACGATATTTTATACAGATTCCGATCCATTGTTTACAGCCTTAAAGCCATTGTATATGGGAAAATAGTCCATTCGTGCCATACAGCAAAAAAAAAGGTCCATACTGATGTACCATTTAATATGGCAGTTCTTGGGTTTAATTTAATTGAGAAAATGGATAAATACAGCAAATGATGATTTTCTGGACAGGCGGCTCTGTAATCCAATTGCAATTTAATTCGCTCTACACTCGCTAACGCTCGTGTATTACCACATGTCTTCAATATTACAGTTAATTTAAAGTCCGGCATGCTAGAACGACATGTAAAATTCGTTGTTTCTATTTCTATTGGTTCTATTTTGTTTGTTTCTTTATCTTATGATATATGGGTAAATCAGAAAGCACTTAATTAAACAATTGGATAAAATGCCAGCCTATGGGCTATGCACTCCAAGTATATTCAGTTAACATAATTTCCGCAGCATTATCACTCTAAGTTACATCAAAATATTCAATGAAAATTATATTTGAACTTATTTTGACCCTGTGAAAGCAGACCCCGGTTATGCATATACTGGCCCGGAACGGAGGATATCCGCTTACGCGGGGTTCTACTGTAATTTTTTTTACATGTGTTTTAAATTTGCGATTTTTTTCCTCAGTCCTGACTTTCATACCTGAATTTCTAATTCTTCTTCTCACAGGAATTAACCAGCAGTTCCCAGGTGGTACCAACTTCAATATGCAGGGCGGCATGATGGGGGTCGGGTACATGATGAACCAGGTCCAGCAGACCCCGATGTCCGGCGCGGTCACCCTCCCCGGCATGACCGGCCTCAGCACCTCCATGGCTCAGAGCATCCAGAACACGCTGGGCCAGATGCCTGCCACCATGTTCCCCAACATGCCTCCAACCATCCCCAACTTCAGCGTGCCACCGCCAGGCTTCGGCACCCAACAGGTGTCCTTTGACCCCAGCGTGCCACCGCCAAATATAGCTCAGACAGGCAGCGGACAGAACTTCTCCGGCCTGCAGCAGAATTTCACTTCTGGCGGAGCGGCGAGTTACTCGAGTCAAATGCCCGGAGTGGCCAATATGAACTTCCCCAATCAGGTCATGTTGTCAGGTATGGCTAACGCAGAAATGGGTGGGTTTGGAATGCAGAACCCTATGGCGATTGGGTCTTCTACAATGGGACTCGATTCAGCCACAGCAGCAAAAAGTGCTACTGACCACAAGGACAGCAAAAATCAGGATAAAAAAGAAAAAGAGAAGAAGAAGGAGATTGCTTCGCTGACAGTTGAAGACCTACTCAATGTTGCTATCCCGGTGAAATCTAGTCGAGACAGAGGAAGGGATGGTAAGAAATCTGATAGCTATGGTAAAGATAGAGACCGGCATAGGGAAGGGACTGGTAGGTCAGACTCAGGGAGTCCAGTTGTCCATTCACGCTCCAGTAAGTCAGAGAGAAAAGACTCTGATCGGCGTTCTGATCGTAATGAAAGTCGCCGGAATGAAGATAGGCGCGCAGATCGCTCAGAGGACAGATCTGAGAGGCGCAGTGATGAAAGAAGGACTGAACGCACCGAGGACAGGAAATCTGATGATCTGCGCTCCGAGTTCTCTGAGCGCTCCTTCCATTCAGACAGTTCTCGCCAGGATCGGGACAGGGACCGGGATAGAGATTACCATGGTTCACGTGAGGGGAGGAGGGCCTCCCCAGCACGTAGCAGTGGGCCACCGCGACTCCCTGATACGACATTTAGACAAGAGGCGAAAGCAGAGCCAGTGACACAGCCAGTGACACAGCCTCCATCTCCACCAGCGCCACCCCAAGAGCAGACCAAGTCAGAGAACAAAGTGTACCACTTCGCGTGGGACGATGTGCCGGTTGGAAGCATATCAGACATGACCATCAGTTCCGTTCATACCAGTGACCTCTCTTCCTTCGATGAAGGCAGCAGCGATGCCTCAGGCCTCGAGGACATCTCATCAGATGAGCTGCGGTCCGAAGACGAGGGTGCCACGACAAAACCTCCGGAGCCCCCTGAGAACGGTAAGAAATTCTAGCTGCAGACATGTGCTGTTTATTCATTGTTGTCTTTCAGAGTTTCTCCCAATGGAAATTTGATACTTAGGAGACCACCACATCGAGATTTGTGTTATTTCACTTAAAATTGCCAGAGTAGCACATATTTCTATTTACTGTATATTCGTGGTGTTTCTTTTCAAATCGATATTCTAAGTAAATTGACGATTCCTTAATAGGTTACATTTTTATGTTGTTTTTAAACCGATGGGGTTGGGGAATATTATGATTTCACCTTTTCCAGCCACGCCTGGAGAATGTGAAAGATGATTATCTTATGAAATTCCTCATATTATCTGTGACATAAATACAATAAGAAATATGACAACAGTGTGAGTAAATAAACGTAAATCTTTTCAGAGCCAAGCAACACTGAGAAGAGCGAAGTGAAACCTAAGCCGCGCAAACTGATTGCCCTGCAGTACAACTACAGTGACAGTGAGGACGAAGAAACACGAGAGGAGCGCAAGGCTAGAATTGTAAGACATTATATTGAACCGGGGAGCCATCAGCCAAGGGGAATCTCAAAGAAGGGTTCAAGAAATACAAATATTCCTAAAGATTTTGATACTGCAGTCGCCACATGCACAATATTCGAGGATTATTAACCTATGTATAAATCAAATTGGGAAAATTCAAGGTCATAGTTAACGTTATCCTGGACATTACTAGATTGAGAAGAAGCAAATTTAAGTTGTATCTGGAGACTCAATTTTGCCCAAAGTTGCCCATTAGATTTTAGGATAGAGAAAGATTTACGAAAACCAGGTGAATGTAAAGGAATTTGGACATATGCGATTGGGGAAGAGGGCTTCTTGTTCTATAGACATCAATAAGGTCTGGATCCATGTATACTTACTTACCTGGCACAGAGACACTGATCGAGACGGCAGTTCTCCCAGGGCGAGGCCCCTCCATTGCACTACGGTTGGGTTGACCCTTGCGATCAACCCAAATGTGGATGACTTGGGTGCACAATTTTTGTTAGAGGGGGCTGTGTATGCGCTATTCCCTGAATAAAAGGGATTTGGCCAAAATGGCCAGATTTAAGGCCCGGAGAAAGGATGGGACTGATTTCAGCCCTTTTGAATCTGACCTGTAACGAAACAGAAAGTTGATAAGTGAGTTTGTGCTGAAAGAATGACCATGTATTATTCACACCCCCCACAGGCATCTGAGAAGGAAGAACGTTACCTGAAGCGACAGTTACGACGAGCTGAATTAGAGGCACGCAAAGAAGAGAAGTTAGCCAATGCCAGAAAGAAGGCTGCTGACAAAAGTATGTGTGTTTTTTTCTCAGCATCTGTAACATTCTTTCGTCATATTTGTCAATGTGGTATCATAGGTGTAAAACACAGTAAGATTATAATTAGATTCCTGTGGAATTTTAGAAATGGAAACCATAGTATAACAATAGTTATGATCATTTAGGCTATGTATAAAATGCGACAAATTTTAACTTCCTGGAAACAGGGATGTCAGTTCTCCTTGTTTCCGAGGAAATCAGTGTTTTGATTTTTTGAATGTGAAATCCCTTTTCCTTGTGTAAAATGAACATAACTAATAAATACTTAAATTACTCATATCCCTCCATTCTCCACTCAACCTATCCAGAGACTCATGTTATGATACAATTCTGTATATCAATTCCCTGCATCCCCACCTCCTGGACCTTGCCCACAACCCCTCAGCCCCTTTCAGTCACCGACTCTGACACGTTTACCATGGGACTCTCAGAGTAAATCCTCTCAGCAGAAAACCACAGAAACCACAGAAGGATACCAGGCTCTGAACGCCATTGGTTAATATTCGCTGGGTGCCCGCCTGTTCTTTAGTTCTTTGCTTATAAACAGGGCATGAAACAAGGCACAAGATCTATGCTAGGAGAGTGTGATGTGCACATCCGATGTGCCTGTAAATCTTGACACTATAAGGGCTGAATTTTCATTTATTTTGCTTTTGATGATCAAATTTTCTTAAATAAGTTGTATTTGAACCAATCTTATAGTTCATAATGATATATTTATAGTATTATCAATGTAAGATCGGAATCAAATCAAATGAGCGAAAATAAGTGCAAAATATCGATTCAAATAGTGTTAATCACTTACCACAGAGGGCAGCACTTCAATATGAATATTGTCAAACATTACAATGGTCACCAGAGCAAACACTTTGCTTTTGAAACGCCACATATGGAGGAGATAGGCTCAGATATTTACATGCATATATGTATATAATATATATATATATATATATATGTATACATATATATATATATATCTAAAAAAAAAAAAAGTCAAGTATGAATTTTTTAATTTTTTCTTTTCATTTAGGAAGTGTTTCGAAGTGATAGTGTTATTTGTTTTTGATATATTTAAGGTGTGTTGGGTATTTAAACCCTGTATTGCTAGGAAAAATATTTCCTTGTTTTTTTCTGACTCCAACTGACATCCCTGTGGAAAGGTAAGTTTTATTAGATTCCAAGTTTTATATATCAACCAAATTTTCATGAAACGTTTATACATATGACATAATGTAATTATGAATTACTTATATAGAACTGCATCGAGAAACATATAAATAGACAATACTCCACGAGTTTGGATGGGCCACAATCGTCATTGTCACTTTACAGGGGGTGATCCTTGAGTATTTTTTTCTAATGTTATTCCTATGGCTAAACTTGTACCAGGGGTGAGATAAATAAGATGACTATATAAGATTAAAGTGTCGATTCCACCAAGAAACGATTTATGCCGAAACCTCTGAAAATGGAGATGGAGTGGTATGGGAAGAAATTGTATAGCTGGTGGTGGAAGCGCCCAATTCTTTTCTGATAGTTTCGGGCGCTAATGCTTTATCACATAAGTACATTCACTATGTAAAGATATAATGCAATATTATGTGGTGGTATATTCTGAAGAGACCAAAAACTTTCCAATAAAACCGTAGTCTGGTTGAATCAGCACTTAATTATGAAACATCTTACGACAACCAGAGAAGGCCGAGACGCAGGGAGTGGAGAAGCCAGTGGAGCGGAAGGCGGGGCAGCGTCGTGTCCGGGCAGGCCGTACGAAAGAGGCGCTCAAAGAGCAGCTCAGGGCAGAGAAACGCGAGCAGAAGGCGCAGCGATGGGTGAGTGGTGGTTTTTATCGACACAGTCCATTGGATTTTTGTATTCAATTTTACTGAGGGAATATCGTGTGTTCAACCACCAAGTTTGGCGATACAGCCATTCTTCCACTCGGGCCCTATACGTAAGTAGCTCGTCAGTGGATATTGTTCAGTGAAACCTAGCCCCCCTTTTCTTTAATGATAACATTTCCCCCACGGACTCTCCAGTTTTATAAATACTTCGCCAATATAGGCGAGAAGTTTGTCATAACAAACGAATCCAAGCATCACTTCTGAACTATCAGAAATAGAGACTTCTGGAGTCGATACATGTGTTTTAATGAAATCCGGAAAAATCTTATGTTCTGTCAACTCTTTTCATGGAAAATAGTCTGAAATCTTTGATTGGTGCAAAAAGAATACGAACACTATCATTTACAAATCCAAGTAAAGAAAGTTACGATAGGCAATACCTATTACATTATCATTGGGCCTATGAGGATTAGTACATTGATTCTAATAAAAAAAATCCGTATATATTTGTACAGGCTCAGGACCGGCGAATGGCCGTGAGAAGACAGAGAAAGAGGAATAGCAAATACATGTCCGACGACTTCACCTCCATCTTCACCGACAAAAGAAAGGTTTGTAGTTTACTTTCATCTCACAATTGATATCGTCAGAGATGGTGGATTGATGAAAACCAGCCTAGTTTGGCTGACGGCCCATCCGTTTTTATTCGTTATTTCAAATAACGGAAAAGGAAGAAAAATGCAAACTGGCAATGTGCTAAGTTGCCACTTTCTCCTACTAGCTCATCTCAAACGAAAGGTTAGTATGTACAGTAGAACCCCGCGTAAGCGGACACCCTCCGTTCCGGGCCAAAGTGTTCGCTTACGCGGGGTGTCCGCTTACACGAGGTTAAAATAAACATCTAATAGAAGGAACCGTTCCGAGCAAAGGTGTCCGTTAACGCGGGGTGTCCGCTTACGCGGGGTGTCCGTTAGGCGGGGTTCTACTGTAATTGCATTCCATACACAGAACACTTGGTATGGTAACTGGTCTCTCCTATTGAGTTTATTTATTTCACGTGCTACTTTGGCCGTTAGAGACCAATAATACTATTTTAAAATGCAAACTTAGCTCTTGTTACAAGATCTACCTTAGACTGGCAATGTTCTAATGTACCACTTTCTCTTACTAGCTCCTCTCAAACGAGGGTTACACCGAGCCGAATCCGAAATCAGAACTGGGGTCTCCGTCGACCCCGACCCAGGACGAGGTGGAGGACACGGAAGTCATAATACCCCAGGAACCGCCCAAACTGGTCTACGAGCCACGCACCAGGCGCTCCGAAGACCACCACTCCGGGGGCAGGCCCTCGACCCCGTTCAGCGATGTCTCCGACAACTCAAAGACCGAGTCGGATGTGGGTCGCGGACGACGCCGAAGAAGGACCCTCTCCGGGAGGCACTCTCCAGAACCAGAGGACAAAAAACCCACCAGGTGAGTGGTTTTTTTAGATTTTTATTTATCTTAACACAAGCACAGCGCAATCGGTTAGTTTTATAGCTCTATTAGCATATTGATTTAGTTAGAGATTATCATCAAGTTATATAGGCATGTAGTAAAACATATGTACTTGGTGACCTGTCTCTATACATAAATATATCTACTTCTAAGTTCATCTACTTCAAAGTTCATTGTGAGTTAAGCTCATTCAACTGTCATATGTAGCCTGACATGCTCTGGTCATGTGATGCAAGCATTAAGAATTTTCTCCATAAAACATTATGGTTCGATATGAGTCATTTCGCCAGAATAATAGGATGACAGCATACTAACATTGGGTGCTTGAAATAAGGTGCTAATCACATGTTTTGCCGGGTTAATGCAATTAGTTGCATTGAATACAAGTACTTCCCAAACGTTTCTTACTTAGAGAGTGTGCCTGCTGGGGTGGACAGCAGTGATCAATCTGTTCACCCTCTTGGTTGCCTTGCCTATGCACGGTGCAGACCGTATATGCTTGGACGCAAGAATAAATAAAGTGACAAGGTGGGAAGGTAGCTCAGTGGTTAAAGGCACTGGACTTGTAATCCTGAGATTGTCAGACTTTTTGATTTCGAGTCTCACTGCAGCCACTTTTCTCCTTCACCCCCAGCAGTAGTAGATTTAGTGCTATATCAAAGGTCAGTCCCTCTCATACCATTTCTATATGGTGTGGGAAGTAAAAGAACTCTCACCTCGTTAAATGTGTAGGGTTGAGATTTCTACCTAAATTCATCTCATAGATCTGATCAAACCTAGAGTCAGTCTAACAGAACATATTGGACGTTAAACTACCCAAATAAACAAGCAAACAAATCTCGGACTAGTTTTTCTCTGATCCCACTTAACGTCCCTGTATGTATCGTGTGTGCAGGCAGTCAGAGCCGCTCAGACTAGTTTTTCTCTGATCCTACTTAACGTCCCTGTATGTATCATATGTGCAGGCAGCAGGAGGTGGACCGCGCACACTCTGACTGTGTGCACCACTCAGTCAGAGCCGCTCGGTCTAGTTAATACATCAGTACATGGTATACATGTAATAAAACTGACGTCCCTGTATGTATCGTGTGTGCAGGCAGCAGGAGGCGGACCGTGTGCACTGTGCGAACCACTCAGTCAGAGCCGCTCAGTCTAGTTTTACTCTGATCCCACTTTACGTCCCTGTATGTATCGTGTGTGCAGGCAGCAGGAGGCGGACCGCGCACACTCTGACTGTGTGCACCACTCTGTCTAGTTTTTCTCTGATCCCACTAAACGCCCCTGTATGTATTATGTGTGCAGGCAGTCAGAGCCGCTCGGACTAATTAATACATGGTATACATAATAAAACTGACGTCCCCGCATGTATCGTGTGTGCACCACTCAGTCAGGACCGCTCCAACAAGTTTTTCTCTGATCCCACTTAACGTCCCTGTGTATCCCGTGTGCACCACTCAGTCAGAGCCGCTCGGTCTAGTTTTACTCTGATCCCACCTGACGTCCCTGTTTGTATTATGTGTGCAGGCAGTTAGAGCCGCTCGGACTAATTAATACATGGTATACATGTAATAAAACTGACGTCCCTGTATGTATCGTGTGTGCAGGCAGTCAGAGTCGCTCGGTCTAGTTTTTCTCTGATCCCACTTAACGTCCCTGTATGTATCGTGTGTGCAGGCAGTTAGAGCCGCTCGGACTAATTAATACATGGTATACATGTAATAAAACTGACGTCCCTGTATGTATCGTGTGTGCACCACTCAGTCAGGACCGCTCGGACTAGTTTTACTCTGATCCCACTTAACGTCCCTGTATGTATCGTGTGTGCAGGCAGCAGGAGGCGGACCGCGCACACTCTGACTGTGTGCACCGCTCGGACTAGTTTTTCTCTGATCCCACTTAACGTCCCTGTATGTATCGTGTGTGCACCACTCAGTCAGGACCGCTCGGTCTTGTTTTTCTCTGATCCCACTTAACGTCCCTGTATGTATCGTGTGTGCAGGCAGCAGGAGGCGGACCGCGCACACTCTCAGCGCTACGACGACTCGGACCTCTACAAGCCGCACACGAGTTACCGCACACGGCGGCGCGGCACCTCCCCCGTCCACAAGGAGGGACCGCCCCCGAGCCCGGCCGGCGGACGGCGCACGGCCGCCGTGTGGACGGCCACCACCCCGCCAGCCAGCAGCCGGGGCGCGCGGCCCCCGAGCCCGCCCAGCGGAGACGAGCACCGCCAAACAGGCGCCTGGCAAAGGTGGGTGTCCGGGGATTATACTTTATACTTGGAACTGAATGTTGTTGTGGGGTTTTTTTCATTATGTTTTTTTTTGTGAATGCTTTTTTTTTAAATTTTTTTTTTTAATTGGAGCCATCCATGAAGTACATACGCATTGAGTGGGGATGGGGAGCGTAAAAAGAAATTGGAAATTTTGCATATGCTTCTTCTTTGTTCTATTGTGTACTAAAATTGAGAGGAGTGTCAATTCCTTTTAGAAATTTTGTGTACGTACTTTATGGATAGCCACATTCCGGAAACAATTTACGACAATATTCATTCAGCTGAGTGATCTTCCATATCGAGGTCAAAATAACAAACATTACAGGTCTTCTCAGGATATTACATAATAATGATGTACTACAGCCAAATCTCGTGATTTTATTTTATTTTATCATATCTTTTATTCAAGTCGGTATTAAATACGAATCTCATTATTCATTTCCACAAGTTCGTCTAGTTATCCTTATACGGAACTATTCTTGATATATTTCATACACCTCAGCCCCATTCCATGGACAATAGTGATGTGTTTTCCATGTTTTCTCAGTCTATCTGAGGCAGTAAATTACCAAATTCAGGCACAGCCCATGATCCCCCACTGAATCTCCCCACTGACCCATGTAAATACTTGAGTTTTCCCTTGATTCCCCACTGTGATGCATATGTACTTCGTAAACCCTCTATTGCAATAAAAAAATATTTAAATTTTTTCAGACACCACCTGGCAACCCTGTTTCTTTTTTAATCTCTCCGAGGAAGTAAATTCCACATTAAAAATATCTCCTATTCCCATTTTCGTGACCCCAACTGACATCCCTGCAACCCCATCTATATGTTGGAAGTGCCCCATTCCTGCCATGGTTCAGCAAATATTCTATGAACCATTCGCCGGCTTTTATAAACATATCCTTCGCATGATACACAGACTTTCCTTTAATTTTTCTCATGCAAGCAGTAAAGTTGTACAGAGGTCATTGGGAATCCCTTTCTCACACAGAACGTATTGTCACGTTAGTAGACCAGGTTCTGTAGTTTATCTCACCCCTGGCATGTTGTCTCCATAGGCTTAACATTGGGAACTCATACTCAACGCCCATGGAATATTGTAGAAATACACTCAATGGGTGATGATGTCACAAACGTCTGATATGGGTGAGATAAAACCTTTATCTCACCCCTGGAATAAATGTCCATAGGCTTAACACCGGGAACTCGATCTCCATGCCCCTACAAGTATTACAGTCTGTTCTCCATGGTCTATATCCTGTGTGTTGTCTGTTCTTTCAGTGTGTACAGGGGTGAGATAAATACAGAAAGCAACTCGTTTTCGTCAAAGAAGACAATCTCCAACTCGTTTGAATGCTACATGATATTCACTTGGCTGGCGCCTCGTTCATATCACTCCGCATCAAACTCGTGGAGAAGGACGACTTTGACCAAAACTTGTTGGTTTCTTTTTAAGAACCACACTCGATTGATAGCCACTTAAAATATGCTGTTTGTTTTGGTTTGTTACGTAATCGCATTGGGTTTGCCTCATGAGATTACTCTGCAACCAAAAGTCATGGCATATTGTCAGTGCCTACAGATCTCTATGAACTTCCTTCTCATGCATTCATGATGGTTTTCCTAACAGAATATAGGCTGGATTCTCTCAGTGGTATGTCCAAATCACTCCTCATTTGCTGTTCCCATTGTTATCTCATGATTCTTTGTTTTTCTCACAGTTCATGATCTTTTACCTCACGATTACTGGTTGCGTGTTATTTTCATGTTTCAGCTAATCCCTTTTCTACATCTATAAGTGAATAGATATTAAGGTTGAAAGCAAATCTTGCCATCTAAGTATTTAAACTCCCCCATACATTTTCAATGGGGACGTTGATGAATAATAAAACTACCGTAAATTCCTGTGTATAAGACGCACCCCGACTTTGGGAAAATCCTATAAGTTTGAATGTTTTGAGTAAAAAACCCTGTATAAGACGCCCCCTGACATTTGAAAAGTCCTTTAAAATGCAACCCTACGTACCTTGTCATTTCCAGCAGAAAAATGTGGTGCCAGCCACATATATTTGTTGAAATAAAGGTGGTTTTTTTTATATAGACTATATATGTATTATTATGCAGGGAAAACCCGCGTATAAGACGCACCCCGAGTTTGGGCGAATCCTATAAGACGCACCTGGGTTTGGTTTGCATAGAAGACGCGCATTATACGCAGGAATTTATGGTAGATCTAATTACTCTTGTCGTAGTTTCCATTTCATATTACCTGTCATTCTATGCTATTACTCTGTCATTCTATGCTATTACCCACTCACGACATCTCTCCTCGTTGACCCAGGCACGGCAGTCAGGAGGGCTTCAAGGCCGGTCGCCAGCAGCACTTCGCCAGCTCCCCGGAGCGCGCCCCCAAGGTGCCCGTCTCACCTGACGCACGTCCGGGGCTCTACCCTCCACGGGGCTCCCCGTCCGCCGCCCCCAAACCGCCGCACGCCGCCCCCGCCCCCGCGCCCGCCACCCCGCCCGAACCCGCGGGCAGCCAGTCGGGCGGCGAGGAAGGCTCTGAGAAGCGAGTCCGCCTCCCGCTGTCCATGATCAGTTTCGGAGAAGCTGCCAAACAGTCCAGAAACTATGAGAGTCTGCAGAAGCCCGTCAAGACCAGGGCCCCGCCGCCTACCGATGACTTCGTGGACTTCGGGGAAGCCGCGCGAAGGACGGGGAATCTGGCGCTGACCGCCCCGATACGTGGGGGCAGGAGGCAAGGGCCTGCCCCCGCCACAGCCGGCAGTCAGAGGTGAGTCACACACGCGCAGATTCTACGAGTCATCTGGCGACTTCCCTGTTTAAAATACCCTCCGAATTCCCTTAGCAACAGACATGTCCGTCATCTTGCTAGTGACAACAAATAGCTGTCAGAGTGTAAAGTGGTGAATTATAGTTGTTATCTACTTTTTTATGTGTAATCTCTACATGTAATAGTTGAAATAAGACATGGCTTAAACATCCCATCTCAAAGAAAATCAGTTGTTTCGATGTCATGATCATTATTGTAAATTTCACAATGCTTATCATTTTTATTCATCTGTGTCCTTGAAAGATCGATTAACAATAATCCAATAATCATCCATGGCTCCTGAAGAAGGTCTGAATATAAATCGATATATTTTTGTAGGTTTTTATTCACTTCCTTTTTTACAAAGGTTCATCCAGTTAACATGTTTACTGTTGAACCCATATTACCCATGATTCTTTGAAAAGTGTCTGGCTGTACCATGAGGACTGGAATTGTGCTATAAAACAGAGTATTGTTTTTTTTTTTTTTGGCCGAAAGGGGTCACTTGGTACTTAGCTATAAATAGAACCACTGGACTGACAGCGATTCATTACGCGGTTGCTGCCTTCCCGTACAGATCAAGATCAAGCCTTGCCCGATAATTAATACACAGTATTACCTTGTCATAAAAGCCCCCTCATTCACTCTCGTACTGTATAGTCAGAGATGGCAAGCAAATCCTTGTTTTCATTTTCAATTTATAATTTTTATTTCTTGTGTGAAACGAACAGAATAAATTGGTTCAAACCTCCCCCCACACCTCAGCCCTATTCCATGGCCATGCACGATATGTTTTCCATGTTTTCTCAGTCTCTCTTAGGCAGTAAATTCCAGATAAAAAATCTTTGACTCTATTTTTTTAATGATCCCAACTGACAACCCTGACTTGTGCACTTCTTTTCAGGCCATACCGACGGGGCGCGAATTCATCACGCGGTGAGTCCTTCCGTGGTGGTTTTCAACGTGACCGCTTCCAACGTGGTGCTGGTCCCCTGAGTCCTGCTGGACCTTCCCATAGTGCAATAGGAGCACCCGCAGCTGCACATCGTCCTGCGGGCCCTGTTCCTCTGATGACCGAGCGTGAAGGTCGTGGTACGGAGCGCGAGCCAGGAAGACCGGAGCGTGAGGCAAGGCCCGAACGTGAGGCAAGGCCAGAGCGGGAGTACCACAGCAGGTGGTCCCGACAGTCGTCACAGGAGGAGGAGGACTGGCCGGCCCTGCCCAAACCGAAGTCTCTGGAGCAGGAGAAGGAGGAGTGGGAACCAATCTCTGACGATGAAGATCTGGGAGAAAACTACGAAGAGGGGCAGCAGGAAAAGGAAGGCCATCAGAAATCACGGCATAGAAGCCAGGAGAGGAGCCCCGGCAGGAGCTCAGACCGGCAGAGCCTCGACCGCAGCCAGGAAAGTAGTCAGGACCGGCATAGTTCTCGCTCGTATGATAGTACGGATGATGGAATGCCGGACAGACCAGCACGAGAAGAGAGATATCATGACAGATCGTATGAGAGATTCTCAGAGAGGGCGAAGGATAGATCCTACCATACATCCGAAGACGAGATGGCACACCAGAGGGGACAGACAGAATCAGAAGAGGGAATAGATGCTGATGATAACAATTACCAACCAGAGGATTCTCTCAGTAGGCTGCAGCCACCAGAGCCACCTCCTGAGGACGAATTACCTCCAAGAAAACGTCAACGGTCAGCATCAGTTTCCTCAGGAGAGGTAAAAGATGATGAAGATGATGATGCTAGAACAGAGTTACCAAGAGCTGGCATGTCACCAACAGCGAAACGAACAAAATTAACAGAAATGCCCCGAACAGGACTATCTCCATCTGAAAGAGAACTAGATTCACCGTCAAGGTCATTGCCAAAGTCACCAGCAAGGTCAATACCAAGGTCGCCCACAAGGTCAATGCCAAGGTCTCCCACAAGGTCAATGCCAAGGTCTCCTACTAGATCAATGCCAAGGTCACCTGCCAGGTCAATGGCCCGGTCTCCTACAAGGTCAATACCAAGATCTCCTACAAGGTCACAAACAAAATCACCAGCAAGGTCAATTTCAAGGTCACCCACTAGATCAATACCAAGGTCACCCCCAAGGATGTTATCAAGGTCACCCTTAAGGTCAATGCCAAGATCACCAACAGAACCTCATCCATCATTTGGGGGTCCAGCGACACCACCAGATGAGAACCATGGACTTCCGCTGTCGCCCATGGAGGAACCCATATCGTCTCCAGAAAGTGGGGAGGTCGGGGACTGTGACTCCGCCTCAGAGTCTGAGGCGGGCAGGCGCAGGACGCCGCTGATGTCACTCGATGCTGACCGCTCGCCCTCCCCACCCCGGAGACTGGAGATGAGAGAGCGGGATGGGCGCGGTCCCCCGTCTCCTCCAGGCTCCTCCCGCTACCGGTGTCCACCTTCACCGCCTTCCCCACATGGTTCACGCCAGTCTCTGCTCCCAACGCCCAATGTTGCACCTCGTGGAGCAAGAGGTGCAGGTCTAGGGGCCCGGCCGCACCAGTATTCTACACTTGGTCGTGACCGGGACTCGCGGGGAGGATCAGGGTCGCGCCATGGACCGCCCATACCAAACACAAGGTCAAACCGCCGCCGCAGCGAAGAAGAGTCCATGCCTATTGCTAAGCGACTCCGAAGATAAAGCATTATTCCACTTCTCTATCACGGGCAGATAATCAGGGATGCCAGTTTTCCACTTTTCAGTGAAATTTCACTTTTTTATTCTCAGGAAAAAAGTTTCAGTTGATAGAATTCTGTTATTTGAACTTCATTCAGCTGTCAATGTAGAACTAATCTACAATTGATGTGTCAACCCTGTTTCACCATTAACAAATTTTCCACTTTTTTCTGACCCCCCAACTGACATCCCTGGATAATGTGGCCTCAGAGGAGTGAAAGTAGGATTCTTAAAGCATTTAATAAACTAAGGAAACTTTCTGTAGCTACATGCGAGTTATGCGAACTACTGCCAGATGAAAGATTCACTTGGTAGAAAATATTTCTGTGTGAATAATTGGAGTTTGGAAATTTATTCTATCGTGAATGAATTAAACCATATGTATTTGTATAAATGTACATGTTGCTGCTAGATATGTAGGTCCTCACTCATGGCAATCTTTTCAAAATGTATGGATGAAAATAGTACTTGCTTTGAAATGGAATAGTTTACATCAGATTCTGTAAATAGTAGTGTCGTTTTATTCTTCCCAAAACGTAAAACGCTTATACTGTAAATATTGAGGAAGCATGATGGCATAGGTCAAATAAAGGAGTCATTTAGAAATTCAATAAAGTTTAGCAGTATTTATTGGCATATTAATCAAACCTGGGAGGGCTATGAACTAAATTTAAGTATTTGTAAGACCTGGGGGTTATCGTTTAATTACTGAAACAGTCCTAGCAGACGGTCGGTCGTCCATAAGTGTAGATTAAAGTTGACCCACATCGTCCCTGAGTTTTGTTCGCGTACAGAAAAGTGTTTCATGTATGAGCCTAAATTATTAAACAGGCCCCCAGACTTCAGCCGATACACAAAGACAATGTGGGATAAAGTTACATATATCGTACTCTCTACTTGTAACGAAAATCATAACAAATCATCCGTAAACATGGAACTAGAAAAAACTGTAATTTAATAATGGCTTAATCATAAATGTTAGTTTTTCTATTTTCCGAGGAAGTCCTTATTATATTTTTAGTTTGTAAAACTTTTTTTTGTGCATAAAATAAAGATACTATTTATAAATTGGGCCTCATTCACACCAATTAACAGTGGTTCAAACTTCCCCACACACCACAGCCCCATTCCATGACCAATAATGATGAAGTTTAATTGAAGAAATTGGACGTTAAAATACACAAACAAACCAATATCGATCTGCTTTCCATGTTTTCTTAGTCATGGAAAATATTTCCTATATGTTTTTCTTGACCCCAACTGACATTCCTGCGTAATAATAAGTATTAGCCGTTCATAAGGTCGCCCATAAGTGTTGAATAATGTTGACCCACATGGTCCCTGGGTCTCTATGGCATACAGTAAAGGGCCTTCATGTACGATCTTAGATTATTAAACGGGCCCCAGGGTTGGCAAACCTGCTCAGATTTAGTACACAGCAATATGACGTCACGAGTAAAGGATCAACAAGAGCAGGACTTCCTAAGAAATAAAGCATCTTTATTAAAATAATCAAGCACTCCGGTTTACAGCTAAAATGATATAAAATAAAAGACCCTGATGAAGAACTCGTAGTCCGAAACGTGTCGGTTAAAAATGTCTCATAATTCACTCCACATTTAAAAAAAAAAAACGGACCAAGCCCAATACCGAGTAGTGGGAATATTTTCTTTAAGAATATGAAAAAATGTTCATGGGAAAACGACTCCAGGCCTCCCAGTGAAACCTTTAAAACCTATAAAATCCTATATTTTGGTTCTTAAGCCTTTATCTTTTTCAAGGAACCTATATAACCTATATAAACCTATATTTTCACTGAAATGCAGATTGATGTGTACTGGAAATCTTAGAAGTTAACTTGACACAAAGTTAGATTGTCAAATGACAAGAAATCCACATTATTGGTTTATTTAAGACATCATAAAAAGTGTATAAGAATCAACAGTTGGTGTGACTTCTTGCCAGGCTGGCTTGTCCGTTGGAAACTCAACCCGCGTAAACATACTTGCTGGGAATAACCTGATGAGCCAGACATCCTGACGTCCTGTAATTTAGTACTAGGTACATTTTTTTAGAAATCAAGAACTGAAAATAAGTGATTCACTATATTTTGACTCTTATTACACTGAATATGTTAACCCTTAAAACCTATGTTTTGGGCCTTGAAAAACCTGTTAAAACCTATATTTTGATTTTTAAAACCTATAAAAAAACCTATATTGAGGAAGCAGGGCACTGGGAGGCCTGACTTCCTGATAAGGAGTATGTTTCAATCAGTCACAGATGAGCTGTTATTAATATATGGTCACAAGAAGACGAAATTACATTTAACCAACATAATTTTTTTTTTTTTTTAGAATTTTTATTAGGGTTTGCATTTATTACAAATCACCAAATTCGGCATCGATGCCGTTCTTCTATTTGGGCCCTTACAAAGTGGGACTTCCAAAGACAAAGTACATCCATACTAGGATTTTTTTACAACAAGTACTTACTTCCTGAGCTTGACCGTATTCATGATGGTATGATAATGGAGTAATGGTATGTGATCATCATCAATATAATGGTTACAAAGTTCTAGAACTGGTGGTTAAAGTTGTTATTGTCCAGGATCGGTTGGACTAGATACCTCTGTGTCATTTTGGATCGGTCAAAAATAGGTGGAAATACTAGTACATACAGGGTGTAATCTGGTTAAAAATAGCATGTGGTCGTATCATGGGTGTCAGACATACTAGAGGTACAATACATAGTACTTAGAGGGATACGAAGGCTTTACAAATTTTCCAGTAGTATAACCATAGACAAATAGTTCTATGCATCGATATGTTGTTAGAGTACAGTGTTATATATATTCTTTCATAATTTGAACTAGTTGTAGACACAATCTAGTTCAGGGATTGAAACATTAGAATACACTTACAGTAGATACACTAGTTGTCGCTGAGACATCAGGGTACATACAGCTTACATGCTAGTTGTAATCACAATCTAGCCTACACAGTTTACTGCACTC
The DNA here is from genome assembly GCA_950022655.1 of Alentia gelatinosa. NCBI lineage: Eukaryota > Metazoa > Annelida > Polychaeta > Phyllodocida > Polynoidae > Alentia > Alentia gelatinosa. The sequence continues at coordinate 109,367,865 of OX465582.1, forward strand.
TTATAATATATATTCACCTGATTACCATATATATCGACATGGGTATCAATCTTTCTTGTTTTAATAGATATTTAGTTTTCACAAGCCTAAAGTGTGGATTCCACCCAATGACCAATCTATGCCGAAACCCTCTGAGAATTGAGAACGGGTGGGATTGGACAAAATCATATATAAGCATAGCTGGCAGTGGAAGTTTCAGGCACTAATGCGATTCATTGAACGAGTACATTCATCATGTAAAGATATTGCACGATATTCTTCGATATATTCCAAAGAGACCAGAAACTTTCTGTTGAAACTTTAGTCTGGTGGAATCAGCACTTAAATATTGATGTACGTATGTGTAGCACATGTATATCATTTCTGATAAACTTATCACGTGAAGTTGAAGGGTGCCGATGGGGGACCTTTCCGTTGCCATAAGTCGACAGCGCGTACCCGGTAGAAACCTCGTAGACTCTGACCAGGGCCTGAAACATCAATGATTGATTATCGAAATAAGCTAGCTCATAACACAGTTGCTTTAAGTTTTTTTCCATTATTTAAAATATTTCAGTTGAAAATAACGACACGTTTTTCAACCTATAGCCCCTCGACAACATTGAAGTTAGGCAACTGGTACACTTATGGTGTATATTTCAAAGGTAAACCTTGACGGGGAAGATGTCCTGTGCTTTCATCATGATTCAGGGATGCCAGTTATGAGGGAATTTCTAGTTTCCCGTTTTTTTATTCAACTTTAAACATGTTCATGAACAACACTGAAATATAGCGTATAGGCAGCCAGTAGCGAGGGACCAGTACCCAGGAACTGGAACCTGGTGGCAGTCACCCAGCAGCAATAAGGGATAGACCAGCGGTACCCTGTGTGTCCCGGGGCCTTGCAGAGTCAGGGGACTTCCACTGAACACACTGCCTCCATGGTAGACTGCCACAGGGTATCAGCAACTCCCTGAAGCCCCGGAAAACTCTCCAATCGTGTTGAAGCTAGACCTGTGTTGGGTAGTGACCGTGTGGCTGCTAAAATAGAGCTAGATCAGAGTGACGGAACTGATGGTGACCGGAATACCAACCAGCGTGGTGTCACCTTTTTTTTCAGAACGTCACTGGCATCCCTGTATCAGGAGCTTAAAACATGGTGTAATAAATCCACAAAAATCACACAGATGTACTGAAATCTCGGAAATTAAATTGTTTTATTGATAACATTTACCTGGGATTATATTTCGATCCACCACAAAGTAGTTAAAGATGACCTGCCCGCCGTTGAGTCGTTTGTACGTGTTTTTCTGCCCGGAGAGTGAGAACTGGATGATGTACGTCAACAGGCATCTTGAACCAAAGAATATACGCACACATGTGAGAAATATCCACATAAACACACAGGTCAACGTTGGTGGTCTCAATATAAAGGGAATCTGATACAACCAGGCTTACTACTGCTGAAACAATCTTATAATCAGTAATATCTGGCTTCTTTTAAACCTAAATGGTTTAAGGAAAGTATGAAATCAACTGAAGCTGGATCCTATGATACAGAAGCCGAAGGATGTGATAAAAGTGGGGAAACTGACTGGGTGTTTTATCTGTGAATTGTTACAAACTCACGGACTGGCAAATATTTGCCCTGTTGCCATTGGATGGGAGTATTCTTGAGCCTGAGAGTGAGTAACAATCCACATTAAATGCCTGGTCTATATCCCATATATTTTACACCTTGAAACATTCTAAATTCATAAATATTTACCTTTAATTCCATTCAGAGTCTAATTTGGGCATGCAGAGCTGGTCCGTATAACAGCGTACGGCACAGTAGGCCGTACATGATTTTTACAATATAAGGAGCAGAGGTCAGTAAGTATAAGAACAATGTGCACAGGTGTATAATAAAGATCAGTAATGGCTGGGCACACAAACATACCTGGTTTTAATTGACGAGTCGCTCCACGTCACCAGAACCTGCTCTGCGCTGATCCGATGAACACGGGGAGGCTTAACCTGGGTAATAATGAATATTCATGAGAATAACCAATGTACTCTTTAAATAAAAAAAAATTATATTTAGAAATAAAATACAGCCTGATGATCCTCATAAATGAAACCGCCATAAAAAATAAGTCGCCCGAAATTGGGTGTCCTTGTGGCCCATATTCCTTCCCATGTGTGTCTCAATATCATTTATATAAGCAATAAATAACATAGGGCCATGAATTGACCCATGTGATCAGATTTAATGTTATTTGCAAGGTTTACCTGGGTCCTGTTGCTCAAGTAGCTCTGATACTAATTTAGAATTTTGTAGGTTTACCTAGTCTGTTTTTTTTATTAAGAATTCCATGATTTTCTATATATATTCTAGTGTAATGCTACCACAATATCGATCTTTAAATCAAAATCTAGTATGATGATCCAATATTTTTAAGTTATGTGCTCATCGTATTCAATTTCCAGAAAACTGACATGGATTTTACTTTTAAGGTAAATTGTCTGATATGTCTTAAACTGGACATGGTGATTAAAAATCTAATACAATCTAATGAGTGGTTTTAAATGGTGAAGAACTACACTCTACCTGGTGAGGCGGTCTGTCTGGCCGGGCACAGATCTGCACGAGGCACACTCCGGGCTGTGGGAGTTGGAGGTGGAGTTTGTCAGATACGCGGAATGCCTTCGGGTTCAGGATGCGGGTCAAACCCTGCAGTCAAAGTGGAGAATGATTCAGCACTTCAAGCAACGAATCACAGAGTTTTAGAATCTCATCCATCAAATACTTATGTAGAACCACCTGACCATGCTGTACATGCTACAAAACGAGATGGGGAATTGTTGTTATTTATGAAACGAGGCCCCAGGCGAATAACAACAATTTCCATCGGGTTTTGTAGCATATACAAGCATGGTGGGTCGTTCGATATTTATTATATACCCAAAATTAATAAAATCTTACCATATATCGGCATAGAAGACATATCTACGTGAAAGCCCACACACTGCTGAGGTTTCAACGTGATCAGTATAACAGTGTACTGCACAGGGTTCAGTCTACAATGTATACTGCACAGGGAGCAGCAGTACGTATTTATCAAATATACTGCACGGGTATATAATAAATTGTACAATGGACTATCACCTAACGACCACCTCGCTAATACAACCATCTAAATCTGAATCATAACATCATCTAGTTATGCTAGAACCAAGATTTACCACAGGGCACAATAAGCCTAAAGTCATTAAATACAAGAATATGTAAATGTATTTACTCTACAAATTGTCGACTTTAAACTACCCAAACAAATTGTCGACCAAAGCAGAAAAGGCTAAAAACTGATTGTAAGGAAGACAGGCCACTGAGCCTAGAACTGTCAGTATACATGAACTAATCAAAAAGAAAAGTAAAAGGAAAAATTAACAAAGTGAAAATAACAGGTCACCTCTTCTTTGCGCATTCGTGCAAACTGATCTCCGCTGGGTTCTGGAGGAGATCCTAAGTTGACCCACCCTCGGTAAGGATTGCCGTGGAAATTGTCAATTTGATAAGCAGTAACCAATGTGTTAGCTGTGAATAAACAACATATTTGAGGTATTTTATTTGGTAATATTTTGTTGGAGGAAAAAACCCGTAATTTGTATCATCTTTAGATATTTCATTATCAGGAAGCCACCCTTTGAGTTGAGATACTAGAAGGGAAAAAATCATACATAAAGGAAGTAAAGTAAGTCCTAATAAAAAAATATCTTTAAATATTTGAAAAACAATAAAAAATTATTTTGACACTTGAAATCTAAAAAATCTACAAATAAAATGGCCCACCCTGTACTTGATGCCCGGTGAATGACAAGGTGACGCCGGCTGTGGTTGTCGAGTTGTAGGTGTCGTTACTGTTGTAGATCAGGATGCTCCACTCGTCACTGAAGGAGGCCATGCATGCTGCGTTACCACCTTTTTTTATCCTAGCAATTTTAGTTAAGGGAATATTGTATGTACAATCACCAAATTCAGCGATACAGCCATTCTTCCACTCAGGCCCTATCCCCTTACTCCTCATCCTAATGGCAGGTGTTAAACTGAATGGCCAGTGGGTACCATTTTTGTGTAAGTCTTTGGTATGACCCGACTGGGGTTTCAACCCACGACCTCCCATGCTCGAGGCGAACATCCCTACCACTCTCTGTGTTAATTCACTTTCCTTTTTTTCTCTTTCTTTTCTGTCATGCATCCGCACACGAACAAAGTTAGCTCACATTCACATTTTCTTAATTTGACCTAACAACTGATATTTTAGTTGATGCGTATGGAACATTATCTCACCCCTGGTATTTTTTTCCCATAGGCTTAACATTGGATACTCATTCTCCATGCCCCTACAAGTATTGCAGTCCGTTCTCCATGGTCTATATCCTGCATGTTGTCCACTATTTAAGGGTGAACAGGGGTGAGATAAATACAGAAAGTAACTCGTTTTGGTAAAAATTGTTATTCTCGATCTCATTTGAATACTACATGATATTCACTCGGCTTTCGCCTCGTTCATATCACTCCGCATCAAACTCGTGGAGAATGACTTTGAAATCTTGTTGGTTTCTTCTTTGATACTGACTTGCTCACCGCCACTCACCTGAGATGCAGGTTCTTGCTGCCCTTATTTTCACGAGTAGCCAAGATGCCAACAGCAGGACTTAAACCTGTAAAATCATGGAGGTCATGAAATACACTAAACTCAAATTATAGATAAATACCGTTTAAATCGTAGCAAGAACTTGTATGAAATATGACATGTTGAATGACTTGATAACAAGATGGTATAAGAGTTATGAAGAAAAAGGGGGAAAAATGCGGGAGAGGGATACCACAGGTAATGACAGACAATAACATGTGTATTTATGAAATTGTTGTTTTAAAAGTCAGTTTTATAAAATGTATAATACAACGTTATTTCTAAAGAATCTTTTACAATCTGTATTTTAAGTTATACTTTGCTGTAACGCACTGTATTATCATATAATATAGAGGAAACATATGAAAGTTTAAGGTCTGAGCTCGTAACCCATCGAGGTTGAATCACGTAGTAATTCACAAGGCGAAGCCGTGTGAATTGCTATGTGATTCAAATGAGATGGGATCGAGCTCCGACCCTAAACTTAAATGGGTTTCTGAATTTATCTCACCCTTAATATTGACTAATGGGCTAACATTTGTGACATTATCCCCCATTGGATATTTTTCCTAAATATCTAATGGGTGTTAGATACGAGTTTCCAATGTTAAGTCTATGGAGACAAAATATCTGGGGTGAGATAATACAATAGTAACTCATATACATTATTAGAATATGTTTTGTACAGCCTGTGGTATAATATGAGATCGGATTGAGCTCTTACTGTAAACTTGAAAAGGTTTCTGAATTTATTCTCATTGACTAATTGGCTACCATTTGTGACATCATCCCCAATCGAGTATTTTTTTCTACATACTCCATGGGCGTTGAGTACAAGTTACCACTTTTCTCCTTCACTCCCAGAAGTGGTAGATTTACTGCTATATCACAGGCCAGTTTTTCTCATACCATGTCTATGTGCAGGGATGAAAGTTGGGACTGATGAAAAAGTTGGAAACAAAAACACAAAAAAACTGGGGCATATTCCCCCCCCCCCCCCCTGCCGTCAAACAAAATTTTGGCACTTGACGGAACTCTGACGGCAGTGTCAACGGCCCTTGGCACGTTTAACTGCCGCCAAAGTACTGACTGGAGGTTTATACGCTGTTGGTGAGAGCCTGCTGCCAGAATTATCTGTCATTTCTTGGAATTTAGTTTTATTTTATGATTTTCATTCTTTGTTAATGATCATATTTCAAGATGCAGAAATTTCTGATTTCCGTCAATTGTCGGCGAACTTGCATCCCTGTATGTGGTGTGGGAACTAAAAGAACTCTCACCTCGGTAAATGTGTAGGGGTTAGATCACTACCTAAATTCATCTCATAGATTTGGTCAAACCCAAATTAAGTCTAATAGAACATATTGGACGTTAAACTACCCAAACAAACAAAAACGAGTTACCAATTTTAAGTCTATGGGGCAAAATAAAAGGGGTGAGGTAAAATATGGGAGGCTGTAGGTACCCGTTACAACGACTTTCTGTTGCTGGCGCCCCAGAAGGGCGAGAAGGCCCATGATGGAGAAAGCGGGCTTCGCCACCATCTGAACACCAGGTGTCGCGGTGTCGTTCAACTGGAATCTGGCCAGTAGGGTGCGCTGGGTGAACACTTCCGGTTGGTAACTGAGGAACCCATTGTCGTTGCTAAGCAACCCAAATGTTACCTTAGAATGCTCTTCAAACCACTTCCGGTGATGTTGAACGATAATCTGCATCAATATGAAAAGCGGTTTTCTGAATACCTAACATACGACATTTTTTGCACACAAATTCATGGATGGTCTTCCATTTATGTCTTGTACAGTGATCTCAATATGACATTGACATGGAAAGTATTTTCTACATTTCCTCTCGAATACTTGTGCCATTTACAATAGAGCAACAAAAACCCTCCACCTCAGTATGGGATGAGATAATGATGATGGTAACAGCTATATACAGCACACCGTGTGATTTGTGTCTAAGCAAACATGACTACAATAGTTGGAGATTTTACAATATTTAGACAATTTTGGCTCTATTTTATTTTTAATATCGCGAGCGTCAACGCACTACTCACCAACCCATAAAGTATCAGGATACCTTCAAATCTAAATAAATATTGAAATATTAACCAAAAACATGACTACATCAAATCACTATCCAGAGTGTTTTAGTATGGCAGAAGTCACTCTTAAGTATGTATGTTTAGTTTCTTACAAAAAATTAGAATGAATGTAGTGGTGTTAGATCTCTGTAAAGTAGGATGGTTTTACCTTTTTTTTTAAATATCAAACTCGCTCTATGACCTCGTTTAATATTTTATCGAAAGAAACGCGGTACGTGATGACGTCCCAACAAGGTTAACACGTTTTACTAGAATATTCATTACTCTTTGCATGGCGGTAATAGATACATGTATATAAGATTGGGCTTTTTTTAAATGTTTTGTGACGTTCCTAATCATTTGACATTTGAACCCCTATTTCCAGGTATATGATAATGATTTGAGAGCCCTTCTCATATACCTTTATAACAATACTGAACATTAATTGATCGAGAATAGAGGCATGGCTTACAGTGCATCCTTACTTTGGTAATCATGGCTGCGTAAGTGGCATCGGCTCTCCACCATTTGGATCTGCTCCATCCTACGAGCGGATCAGCCTCACTTAAACGAGAGGTGAACTTCACATTATAAACAATGTTAGTCAACAATAGCTGCACATAGTTTTAGAACATTTAAAGACATTTGTGATTAATGTTTAGTACAATCTAATAGCAATCATTTGTAACAAAACGAAAAAAAGGTTACACTATCCTGATTTATGCAGACCTAATCGATGGGAAGGTGGTAGAGCGCTACTGTAAAGTTATATGAACTGACCCAATAAAAGGAAAAATTTAAAAAACACCGTTAGCGTGGACTGCAGAATAGTGAAAAAAAAACGTGCTTCTTCTAGAAGTAGTTATCACTAAAGGGTATGTTCCAACGGGCTGGCGATTTTCGATTCTGCCGGGTGCCTGCCAAAAATGCTTAGCATGTACAACCCACCCACTGATGATGACCGATAACTGGTGAAAGCTAATTCATTAGGATTTGCCGGTTCATCGCCATGTGGCCACAGGTGGGGTGCGACCTGCTCCACTGCGTGTTTCTATACTTGAGCTAACACCGGCACTGTGTGGCCGCTGCATGGGCAGCCGCGTGGTGCACTTTTCATTGCCATATCGCTGGCCTGGTTGTACAGTCAGTGGCACTTTTTTAATCGAGGAGAGACAGTATACGGTTCATAGATCTCTGTAATTTGAAGAGTATACCTACTCGTTGAAGATAGGCACATGCGTCAGGTTGGGGAAGTGGGAACTAATGTCGCTTATTGTCATTTCCTCCTTCTTGAGAACCCAATCAGTGTTGTTCGGCTCCTCACCCTTAAAGAGGAAATAGCAAATTTGAAATACACTGTTTTTATCAAATTCAGTACATTTTTCAGGGATATCAGTAGATGTCAGGGAAAAAAGTGGAAATATTTTTCATGTGTAATTTACTGAGAGAGTGTGAAACCATGTTTTATTGGCATGAATTAGGCTGAATTTGTACCACCTTTGAGGAAAATAATTCTATAAACTGAAATGAAAAAAGAATTTACAAGGAAAAGTCTAAAACTGCCATCGCTGAAGGTTTACGATTGAATTAAGTATGCTCCCTTTAAATCTGGTATACCCATATCCATTAAAAGCGGAAACCCGGAAAAATAGACTGATGAACGAAGAAGATATCAGTCATATGACAATGAGTGAGCGTGGGCCACACACTTATGTTCTCTACCTAGCTTAGGGAGAAGTAATATAGACTTTCAGTGCGCTGCAAAAACTACCCCTTCACTATCTGCATGGCAACTGTGTGACATTGGAAAAGGTGCAAAGGGCCAGTGTCTGAGGGTCTTAGAGGATCCTAGAAAGGCAGTTGTAGAAATGTTAAGTTGACTGGGTGCAAGTGGGTTACAGAAAATGACACATAGACTGAATATAACCCAAACCTTTTCACCATTTCTTTTGTAATCCCACTTTGTTTGGAACAGAGGTTGGCCCCGTAAGCGGGTTTTTAAGCCTTGCACCCACCACCGTCGATTCTGGTCCTGATAGGCCTTACGATTAACTTCCCAACTGGAATAAAATTTCATCGGGAGGTCAGACAAAATTGTGGCAGTGGACCATGTTTCTACAATTGACTCTATGATAGCTCACGATTGGATATCGCTGGGCTATGACTGGAAATGCTTATCGTACAGCTCCCCATAAGATCCAACATGTTGGAGTTTTCGTAGCCTGTCGTAGCCTATTGTAGCCTATCGGTAGCTAATCATTACCACGGAGCATGATTCACAGATTGGATCACGACAGAGCTCTATGATTCAAGGCCTCATTCATATACCTCCTGATAAGATACGATTTTGCCAATATCCAATCGTAGCCTATCAGGAGCACTATCGTAGACCATCGGCGTTGGTGGGTGGGATTTTTTTTATGTACCTTATGTACCCCCAATCGCAAGCTTTTTTAAATATAAAACATGTTTGATATTTGTTACCGCTAGTCTGAGACTGGACGTACCTTTGTACCTAAAAACGCAAGTGTTCCAGTTGCTAGGGCAGGTAGTTTACACTGTGCGACTTGGGGGGCTTGTGAGTCGGTACCGACAATCGCAAGGTTACGAAACGCAAGGAACACAGTGAACAGTGTGAACTACATTTCTTTGCGACTGGAGGTACATGCGGTACACCCAGTCGCAAGGAAGCCGGTACCTCCAGTCTGAGATCGGATGTACCAGATCTCAAGCTGCCCAAGTCGCACAGTGTGAACTGGCCTGACCGTACCTTTTTGTGTATGGAGATGTAGTCCGGCACGTACGGCCTGAGTCTGAGATCGGAGGTACCAGATCTCAAGCTCCCCCAGTCGTACAGTGTGAACTGGCCTGACCGTACCTTTTTGTGTATGGAGATGTAGTCCGGCACGTACGGCCTGAGTCTGAGATCGGAGGTACCAGATCTCAAGCTCCCCCAGTCGTACAGTGTGAACTGGCCTGACCGTACCTTTTTGTGTATGGAGATGTAGTCCGGCACGTACGGCCTGAGTCTGAGATCGGAGGTACCAGATCTCAAGCTCCCCCAGTCGTACAGTGTGAACTGGCCTGACCGTACCTTTTTGTGTATGGAGATGTAGTCCGGCGTGTACGGCCTGAGTCCGGTGAAGAAGTCTCGCCCGTTGTGGATGTGGTCGAGCAGCGCCCAGCAGTAGCGAGCCTTCTTAAACTTCTTACACTCCCCGCCCGGGCCCCCGAACCGCAGCCCTCCTCCCGCCAACCTCAACCCGGCCGCACAGGCGTCGTAGTAGTTCAGGAACCCTGGTCAATCAACTAGAATTAAGTCAAAATTGTGGATTTTATTCAACTTGATTATCAAAGAAATGAGTCTCGTGGTTTTCCTAAAGATAACGAATATAACAAGTAACTGGATAAAGTAAATTTAGCAGTGCGCCATATCTGCACTGTAAAGTACGGCTATCAGTAATGTAACGTCCAAGAGTGTGAAATTGTTAATTCTCCAGGCTATTTAATTTAGATTTCCATCATATTTTCAAAAGTTTTCCAGATTCATCCCATGTTCTTTTAAGTCTTTCTATGTGCCATGTGTTGTGTGAACGTGCGAAATCTTTGAGTTACAATGACTTTATTCGTGTAGGTCTTTCTATATCAATTTAAAAAGTAAAGTAGACTAAGAAAAATTACGACCACTATAGTATCATTGTATATTGGCACTTTCTAAATATGTAATTAATAGATGGTCGGATAAGCGAGGTAGTCGTTAGGTGAGAGTCTATTCTATGTGTCTCGTGGTTTTCCTAGAGATGGCGAATACCTTCACAATATTGACTGGTTTCAGATACAAGCAGTTGTATGCTCCGAGGAGTTGATGTGTAATAATATCCGAGAACATGCGAGGATATTGCGCTGAGTCGACTCCGAGGAGCATACAGTAGGTTATAACCATAACCTATAAGACCAACCCTCCACCTGCTCATAAATGTCAGTCCATAAAACCGTTTTCAATCATACCTTTCACAGTCATGTTCAATTTGTCGAAGTGTCGAGCTTTGGGTTCGTTCCAAGTCTCAAAGTTCCAGCTCCGCACATAGGAAAGTCCATATCTCCCTGAAGATGAAAGGTCACATTGAAGGGTCATTTAGCGTTAAACGTTTTGTATTCAGGTAAAGTCTCAAAGGTTAATCATTGCAGTCACCATAAGCAAAGATATTATCATAAAAGGGAAGAGCGAGGCAGTGACCAGGTTCTCTGTGTTAGTCAGGTAGTCCGTGCTACGAGAGCTGGACTGAAGTCCCCGACCGGGGTCATCCACATTTCACAGGGGCACGAGACAGGGCCCGGTCGGGCCAAACCCTTTACTCGCCACAATATATTTTTATCTCGATGTGAAGGTGATTAGTGCTCAAGGTGTCTTGTTAGAAGTATTTTGTTTCAAATTCTTTTTTTGGATGGTGCATATAGACGCATTTCTCCTGAAGATGAAGGGTCAGATGGAAGCATGTCATTTACCTCTTTAAAATAAAATTACCTCTAGAGTTGTGGTTTACTGAGTCCCCATACATTTTCAATGGAGATTTTGTATACGATGGATAATAAATTAGACGTAAACTATATATGTGGGTTTATTTGTGGTAATCAGTAGATACACGTTGCCCTTTGCCCCTGTTAATTGGATCGCTGTACTGACCTATATAGCGCCGAGCCACACTGGTCACCAGATCCCGCCAGAGCAGCACCTGTCTGCGGTCCTCTAAATCTGTGAAGACGCCGCTCGGATTGCCCATCAGCTCGAAGCCTGGCCGGAGCCCGGAGTCACGAAGCCGGTCGAGTAACAGGTCAAGCTGCGTGAAGTTGTAGAGTCCTCCTCTATAATATCAGGCAGTTTACAAGCTTTAGTTAGTTCCGCATGTCTTTTTTAAACTTCAGATGAAAATATTTCAGTATCCTGTATCTATATGAAGTTTTCACAGTGCAAGAATTAAAAATCACAGACCTTTGTCTATCTAAGTCACTCTGAAAACCCACACAATTTACTAAATAGTAGAAGTAGATTGTAGTAAGGCCCTCTCTGTTACAGTAATCGTAATTAGAATGTTTAAATAGGTGCTGCTCCAGATATTTTATTGATAAATATGAAGAGAAATCTCTACGAATGTCATAATAATACTGAAAATACAAAGGGGTTCTACTTCAGCCAAGATTGAGCATGATTAAACAGTGCCTATATCTCTGGAAGAATATGATTAGCTTGATATAAAAAAAATTAACAGGAATGTACCGTCATATCCTTAAAATGTAATTAAACATGTATATCTGATACTAGGTTCATAAGCACACACTACAGAACGACGCGAGCTAAAGGCGTGCTCCATCAGATGGGCGATAATTTACTCCACTGGGAGTGTGCCAAATGTGCTTATAGCGTACAAACCCACAGGCCCAGTCACTGCCAGCTGGTAACTGGCAAAAGCTAATTCATCAGGTTTTGCCGGTTCATCGCTGTGTGGCCGTAGGTGGGGTCTGACCTGCTCCACCGCCCCAGTCTCTATACTTGAGCTAACACCGGCGCTCAGTGGCCCTGCAGCGGCTGCACAGCAGTGTTTTCATGCCATATCGCCAGCCTGGTGGAGCATACCCTTAAATGATATAATTCACACTTGCATGTCTACATACATGGACTTGTGCACAGAAAGACTTCATTTCAACTTGCCAACTCACCTGACAGTTATCAAGTCAAGCATCCAGTGTATACGCACTTGTTCAATTGCGCCAAAAGGCAGGGCCCCGATATACAACAAATTCTGGATCATAGATTCACTGCTGAACCATCGCCATGCCGCCGTGTGTGGTAATGGCGGGCTGTCAAAAACAAATTGATGAAATGTAATGAAAAAGCCAAAGCCATCTAGTATCTGCACACATAGGTGGGGCTACGGCCATCTAGATTTATTTGTTACCAATTGGTGGCATCTCGTGCCAGAAAGTAGGGCTCTATATATACGGGGGCTGATTTGAACAAAATCAATTGTGAGATAATATTAAGAGACGTCACGAGGTTGAGTCTGAGTTTATTTATGCCACGCATTTTGTTGGGTCCATAATTTCACGAGTCGAAGACGAGTGACATTACGGAGCCAACAAAATGAATGGCATAAATAAGCTCAAACTCAAACGAGTGGCGTCTAGATTTTATCCTACCCCATTTCCATATTTTTTCAGTATCAGAAAGTAGTGGCCCGTGACATAAACAAATCCCATGTTAAGCCTATGGCGTTTTTTTATTAGGGGTAGGATAATGGATCTTATATGGTATGAATGAGACTGTATTAAGTCTACCTCCTGATAAATAATAGCTTAAAAATGAATAATAAATCTTTATCAGAGCTTTGGTTTTAGAAGAACTAAATCTATCGTCTCACCAAAATCCAGTGCTCTTCCAGAACTGCGACACAATCCCAACAGCGGCATCTAAATGAACGACAGCAGAAGCAGCACGAGCATCGGTCAGTGGTAGCTGGTTACTTCTCACAATGTTACCAGAACTCAGGATATGTTCATGTTTTGATGTCGTCAGACCCACAGCGGTCATGGAGGTCCACAGGTACAGCCATCTGGGGAACAGAAAAAGGAAATTCACAGGACTGCCTTGTATGGTAAATGAATCAGACATGTTGGAAACTTAGATATAGGACTTTTTGCTGGTATACTTTCAGGAGATTGTACTGAGGGTTCATGGACGCCTTGAGCCCAGGATGATTTGAGCCTTGGACGCCTTGAGCCTTTCTGTGTACGCCTTGAGCGTACCCTGTGGACGCCTTGAGCCTGCCCCATTTTGGTTGCCTTGAACCTCTGGATGTAAAAACTTTGAAAAGTGCACTTATACTGGTTTATAGTCATATATCCTCAACCCTAACCCTTACCCAACCCTTTTCTAACCCTAACCCGCCAACTGGAACTAAAACGGGGTAGGCTCAAGGCGTCCACGTTTTCGCGCTGACAGGGGGCTCAAACAGTAAAAGGCTCAAGGCATCCAATTCCCGTACTGAGTGTCTGAGGAGTGTTAGGAGTTCTCCAATAGAGTTTACAGATAGTAATCTAAAAGAGTGAATCCAAGACTTTGTCCAATTACAAGCTTTATTGCTGATGTTACTGAAATGACCACTAACTGTGAACTAACTGGTGATACATCTAGATCATGCCCATGGCCTGGCTCCGTGTTTACCGCTAGGGGGCGACTGTGTTGATTGTAACCAAGGGGTGCCTCCGGCAGAATGATATGCGGAGCCAGCATAATCAGTCAGACCAAGGGAAAGTGCATGAATGTTTCCCAAATAGGGATATAAGAATGAAACACTAAGAATCACTTATTAGGAATACTTCCTCGGCATCTTCTAGTTTCAATGGAGTTATACTATTCTCAGCTGACATGTATCAGTGTCAAATCGTGTTGTAAGTAACAAAGGTAGATACCGGTACTGATTAAACTATTGGTACATATATTTCACTATTTTATACTTAATTACACATTATTTCGCTTCACTCTTTTGAACTTTGTTATATAACATTATACACGTACATGGGTATATGCCATGTTCTTAGGACTATACTAGTAATAGTAAAACTCTGAACCTATGAGATGTATAATTTACAGCAGGGGGCGGTTTTAGAAATATGACTCTGTATACAAGATGGACTATCCAATTAATTCCAAAGGCAGGGTGTCCACCAATATTTCATTTTCCAATTGCCTAGTTCTCCGATTTGCTTCTAGAATTATTGATATCTAGGTCTATATTACTAGGATATAGTGATATAGGTAAATATTCAGGCCTCCATTGAGATGGTGGACAGGGCTGGTTACACTGACTACAGACAGTACTGGGTACACTGTACAGTACAGACACTTTGAGAAAGCCTACTAAAAAGATATTCCATTTTCTCTTTTGATTTGGAGGTCAGGCACTGTCAGTGAAAAGCCTTTGGATGATATTAAAGACTGATGTGTCTTATTACGCTTTCTGGTATCATTGTCTATCATATATTACGATTTGAATACAAATTTACTTGAAAGAAATCATGATTCCCTCTCCTGTCTTCTGCTTGTGAGGTGCCCTAACAGGCATAACATCTGGAAATGCGACTTGCCAAGAACCAGTTCACTCTTACGCCAAAACGTATCTCATATGTCGTAATACTTATTCTTATATTAGAATAGATATATATCTTATTCCTTTGATGATAACACCAGAAAGTAAATAGCATTCTATTTTGTAGTAAAATATTAATAAATTATTAATAAATTATCATCAAGTTAGCACTTTATGTCGTAAAATTCCTTCCACTTCCGGATGTCAACTTCCGCCTGCCAACACGCGAAGTTCGCTCGGGCTGAACTCGCACGGACCTCGCAAGACTGACAGCCGGCAGAGGAAAATCAACATTGCACAGCTGCGGGTTGTGCATCTTCCACACGGTTCTGCGGAGGGAACGCCAACAGAAAACCAAAAACAGTGTCGGCAACGATGGGGAAAAAGCACGGGCCAGTGCGCCGTACGGACCGATCGGCGACCGGCGGCGGGGAAGACCGACCCTCGCCCCCGGCGAAGGTGGGCAGGGCCGTCGCCGCAACCCCACCCCGCAAATCCAAGTTCGGTCATGACTACAGCAAGGATTACAATGATCCCAACTGGCCCTACGCCAAGGGGGGAATGGACAAGGGAGCCTGGTTGATCATCATCCTAACGCCGACCTTGGTTCTGTCGGCGGTC
Source organism: Alentia gelatinosa (assembly GCA_950022655.1). Lineage (NCBI taxonomy): Eukaryota > Metazoa > Annelida > Polychaeta > Phyllodocida > Polynoidae > Alentia > Alentia gelatinosa. Next base: position 109,383,374 of record OX465582.1, read on the forward strand.
GGGTACTACCGCTACTTGGACTACATGCGGGAGAGGGTGCGAACGCCGCTGGACGCCCCCAAGATGATCGCGCCGACAGCGACGTCGGCGCTGGAGGATGCGGAGAGGTTCTGGGGCACGTATCGCTCCGGGCTGTACTTCGGAATGAAGACACGCAGCCAACACTCGCCAGTCATGGGACTCATGTGGATGCCGCAGTTCACTGGAGAGATGCCACCACAGATTAGGCATTGGTAAATTGAAAAATTAGTTGCGATTTTTTTTTGTTTTTTCTTCTACTTGGAAATAAAATACCAGTACCTCTAATATACTTCATGGGAGAATATACAAAACCCAGAAAGGATGAGGGTATAAAGCCATAAAGGGCTGATTCCACCAATATGATGGATTTGCCGTGATATATCTAGGTACATGTCACATACAGTAGCTAAGGCCCAATCTTATAGACCAACTAACCCAGTGACAGAAAAGAGGATTCAGAATATCTTCTATGCTAATTGAAGAAGACAGATAACCATACACAGATATGTATCAATAACATATATTATAACAAAGTATACAGTTACATAACAATTCTCATCAACATACAAAATCATATACACTTCTGTAGTGTTCATATAATATAAGTCCTCTTGTTCAAAGCAGTACTCACAATCTATCACTCTCAGCTATTGTTCCATGTCTCCTTGACATGTGGATATAGATGATCCAAGTAGTGGTAGCAATCATCAATGTCTTTTCCTCCAGTGCTGGGGTAATAGTAGCTTATGGAGAAAAGCCTAATCCTCAGGAAAGGCCTCTGTAGCATAGAGTCCTATGGTGTTTCAAGCCTGACACTGCAGTGGTGGTAATGCTGAGCAGCCTGGAGATGTTGACGCCACAGTGTCTGGGTTCCAAGTGAGCTGTGAGTGCAAATCTGCTTCCTTATATACCCTATTGGGGGGTCAGTCCAAACGTAGGCAGGGGACGGTTCAAACGCTGGGGGTGGCAGTCCAAATGGTTAGGCCTTAACCTCTATCTGGAGCGAGGACCTGTTAGGAAGCACCCTGTGATATTCTCAATACATACATCACATATATATTCTAATATCTTACAGTGTGGCGATATGTCATACCTCTGCTGTTGCAAAACGTAGCGCACAGTGTTTTGTGCATGTTTTGGTGCTCCACCACTGCCCTACCTGAAGACACATCGCGGCAAATATGTACACGATTATTCAAGACCTAGCAAGATTTAGCAAGACAACCAAATCATCACTAATCTCGCTATATCTTGTGTGTTGGTGGAATCACCACTTAAAACTGTAGATCCATGGTCCCCAGTACCTGCATGTCAATAGTGCGGCCTCGTTCAAAACATCACGTTAAACTCAACAGATTTGATAGCTTCTAAGTATTATTTTAGAGCGGAATAACCAATATCGCTTCCATAAGTTCACAGTAAAAGAGGTGAAATATGATTCAGAATGTTCAATTAGTGTGTATGGTCCGGCGAAAACATGGGATGTCAGTTTTCCTTGTTTCCGCGGAAATCCGTGTTTTCATGTGTGAAATGTAAAATCTCGTTTCTTGTTTAAAATGAACATATAACAAACACAGAGTAGAGAGATACAACTGCTATAATACTCATATCAGTAACAAGCCTTAATTCCGAACTCTACCTACCCACAGAATCTTCTTAGAAGCATACCGGTATGTTTAGTAATAATAACATAACTTGTATCTGATATATATCAGGGGATTTTGGTGTATTTATGTCAGTTTAAAACTCAGAATAGTCATGGGAAATATTTCCTTGTTTTTTTTCTGACCCCAACTGACATCCCTGACTGTAATACAGTAAATAAACAAGGTTGACTGACATTTCTTATCTTATAAGATAGGGACACACCATTATAAAACAGGTTTTGTTTTATGAGATTGTCTGTGTCATTATAATCTATCCCACCATTGCTATCCCACCATCATGTTCAATGTAAGACTTTTTCTTCCCAAAATGAAGTGATTGAGTGGTTTCTACATCATATTCCAAAAATAGATAGTACTTTCATTTACATGTATTAGTTATGTTAATTAAGATATTATAGTGAATAATCATATTGTATTCTGGTAGCATAATACAAAACTGATATACAAATCTTGAGATTGATGGATATTTTCTTTTAATAGGTGCGAACAGGGGGACGGTCTAGCCCTTTATAGTTGGTTCGCGCATGATGGCCGAAAGTTTGGGATCCAGGAAATGGTTGACAAGTATTACATGTTAACGACTGACTTCGTTAAGAGACCAGGTGGGAACCATGGAGGTGACTGGACAGCGCGGGTCACAGTTAAACCTCGTGTAAGTGCAATTTATATGGAAAATCTCTTAAAAGATATCAACTTGAATTGAGGAAAACAATTGGATCTTTATCTGAAACCAAAGAACTGAAGATTTGGAAATATGAATTGGGAGATCATCTAGAGGAAGTCTTACCATCAGAGAGCTTTATTGCTGATGTTACTGTAATGATGGCTAGCAATGAACTAATTAGTACATCGAGATGCCGCGCTATAGGGTTACTTGGTGTTTACACATGGGGCGAGTACATTGATTGTAACTCTGCTCCTCGCAGAGTGTTATGCCGAGTAAGTTTGGTCAGTTAGGCCAAGGGAAATCTCAATAGCTCGTAATACAACATGATATATTTTTTATCTAGGTCTATTTCATATCTAAAGAGCACAGGGCCGATTATCTTGTATGCTACCTCCAGTCATATAATACGGTATAACTTAGATATCTCAATTATAGATAAAAGTTAAACCTGAAAACAATTTACACAATCAAATGAGCTTATTATTTTTTCATTCCCTTTCCCATCTCTTCTCACAATCAATTAAGATAACTATTTTATTTCTTTTCCCGTGTTCATCACTTTTAGGCAGGAGCAGAGAAGGTGGTCATGTCGCTGTTTTTCTACACCGCCCTCGACCCGGCCAGCAGTGGTAACATCGAGGCTGAACTACAGCAGAACGGAGTGAAGTACGTCGTAAATTCTTGTCATCAAGAGGTTATTAAAAACTAAAGGGGGGTGTCCACCTATTATGATTTGACAAGTGCGGTGGCTAAGTGGTGAAAGATCATGGGTTCAAACCCTGGTCGGGTCAGACCAAAGACACAAAAATGGTACCCACTGTCCATTCAGCTTAACACCCGCCATTAGAATGAGGAGTAGGGGGTAAGGGCCTGAGTGGAAGAACGGCTGTATAGCCGAATTCGGTAATTGTGTACACACAAGATTCCCTTAATAAAAAAAATTGCTAAGAAAAACAAAAATAAAAATGCTTTTGGCATTGGTAGCGTATCATCGAGGTTCCCGATGAACAATTATATCGTATCGGAAGAAAATGTGAAATTGTAGTAATGGATAGGTTTTCCTGACATGGTCTACAATGCACTCCAATGCAGTCCCAATAGAAAAGATGCATCGTAGGCTGCACTACGATATGGGCATATGCATCGTAGTGCTTCGTGATGTCTTCGGTTTCTATTGTAGTAGGTAGACACACCTTACACGTTTCCAGAGATACACATAACTTATACATGAAGATATTCAAACGACTGTGGACATGCATACCCTGCCTTTGTAAACCATATTTAACTTTATTATCCACATACTGCAAAAATATGTAGTATGCTCTGGGCTCTGATAAAGCGCACATACAGAAAAATGGTGCATACTGAAGAACTGCATACCTAAGAGGAACTAATATTGGCACATTACTTGTCTGGAAAAGATGGATGAGGCCCCGCAGCCACTAGTTATGACACACTCCGACAAGCATTACGACACACTCTGACACAGAATGTTTCTGTCATAGGAGGGTGGTTGTGGCCCATTAGATTGTAGGTCAACTCTCGACTGGTGTCTACATCCCAAGGCGCTAGAAAATATCATGTATGGAGGTCAGGGTGAAGGCCGGGGTTTGCTGCGAATGCAGTCATTGGCTACTGGGACTACTCTATTCCTTATATGGACTTAGTGTAATGGGACACCTCCATGGTGGAGGGTGCTTATGTTGGGTGTGCCCGGCGATTCCGTGAACTTCTGTCTAATAACCTGTATCACATCCATTCCCCAGATACATTTACGGCTTCACCGAGGAGCTGGGTCGCTTCAAACTCTCCTTCCCGAAGGCTGCGGGCAGTAACGTGAAGAAGTCGAACTACCTGGTGGCCTACGCCCCGTCACAGAGTGTTCTCAAGGAGGTGATGATGCAGAGCATGCGGCCCACGCCCTGGGGCGCAGACAACCTGCAGTACCTCGCGGTGGGCGGCAGGATAGTGCCCCACGACGTGGCCGGACCTAACTTTATTGTCCACCAGGTGGGTTGATTTTGTGTTTGCTTTTACAATAATACCAAAAGAGCACCATTTTATTAGTCCGAGAGGCTCTGACTGTGAAGCGGTGCAGACAGTCAGAGAGCAGTCCCATAGAGCCCTAGGCTAACTGGTCGACCAAAATTGTACATCTCAGCTCAGCAGCCGTTTTACTTATAAATATAGGTTGAATCTTTCTGATTTTGTGGTAGACAGTTTCCTGAGGCAAAATGCAGTAAAATGACAGTAATTTCCTACCTTTGCATTAGTTCTAGGTAATAGAACAGCCAGGAATTATTATGCATTCTGAAGGTAAGGGAATATAGACATGCCCTGACATTGACAGGATTACTCAGAACCAAGAAAGTGATTTTCTGTACTATGGGAATAAGCGGTTGTGCTCTCTGACTGTCCGCTAGACAGTAAAAGTTTCTCGGACTACATTTTATTTACAGAGATGCAAGTTTGCCCACAAATGACAGAATTCCGACATTTCTTACAAACCAGCAGCTCCACAATATCAGTGGTATTTGCTGGTTAGTTTGACATTTATTACTCTTTAAATACTAAAAGTGTAATCAAGAGAGAATAGACTATCCATATAGATCGATTCATCGCCATTATGGACCAAAATAAAGTTTTAAATGCTTTTCCAAATTATGGCTTTTAAATTCCCGATTTTTTCCCTAGTCTGAGAATGTTGACCCCCTGTCCCCCTCAGTGCATACATACTTTATGGTTGGCCCATTATTGTAGATCGAAACCTCACAAGATTTTTAATTTTGTCATAGTACACAATATACCACATTCATACAAGCCTCATTTCATCTAGATTTCAGAGCTGGTAGTTTCTCTATTTTTAAAGGGAATTCTTGCCTTTATCTTCAGTTTATAAAATTCTTTTTTTCTTGTGTAAAACGAAAAGACAACAAATTGCATGGCATTCACACCAATAAAAAGTGGATCAAACCTCTCCAAACACCTCAGCTCCAATCCATGGTCAATTACGATGAATTTTTTTATCTCAGATGAACTGCATCTTTATGAACTAATACAAAAAGAAATTTTATAAAAACAATTATGATGTGTTTGTGTTGAATTTTGTTCTGTTCCCCCAATATAGTTTTCAGCGGTTGCTGTCAAATATTGGTTGTTGGAAAAAAAAATTGGTCGTGAGTGGTAGCGTGTGGATCCGCAACGTCACTACATATCCAATTATGATGTGTTTTACATGTTTTATCAATCTCTCCAAGGCAGTAAATTCCACTTAATTTTTTTTTTTTATGATTCCAACTGACATCTGTGAGATTTCCAAATAAATTTATTTTGTCTCTTACCATCACAGGTGACTGTTACCCTGCCTTTCCAAATGGAGGTCGTGTTTGAATCGGAGAGCTTCGTGGATCGGCCCGAGGCACTGAAAGGGAAAGTCTACCAGGATTTACTGACCAGTCATCTCGCGAGCTTCGACGAGAAGTTCGAGAGCCTGTTCAAACTGGAGGAGAAGGGTTTCACGAAGGAGCAGACAGGTTACGCGAAGGCAGCGCTCAGCAACATGCTGGGTGGCATCGGCTACTTCCACGGTTCGTCTCTCGTCAAGTCAGACTACGTCAAGGAAGGCGCGTTGAACTACTGGGAGTCCCCGCTCTACACCGCAGTACCCTCCAGGTCCTTCTTCCCTCGAGGCTTCCTCTGGGATGAAGGATTCCACAATATTCTCATCAGCAAATGGGATCAGGAGATTTCCATGGATATCATCGGCCACTGGCTGGACCTGATGAATGCCGAAGGCTGGATTCCCCGCGAGCAGATCCTGGGGAGCGAAGCCAGGGCTAAAGTCCCCGAGGAGTTTATCGTGCAGCACAACAAGAACGCCAACCCACCCACGCTCTTCCTGCCTCTACAGAACATCGTGCGGCGCTTGATTCAATCCACAGAGCCACGGGACAAAATCTACCTGAAGAACCTCTTCCCGCGCTTAGAGGTGTGGTTCTCCTGGTTCAACAGGACGCAGGCGGGGCCGCTCCCGACCAGCTTCCGGTGGCGCGGGAGGGACGCTGACTCCAGACGAGAATTGAACCCCAAGACGCTGTCGTCCGGGCTTGACGACTACCCGCGCGCGTCTCACCCGACCGACGCCGAGCGCCACCTCGATCTGCGCTGCTGGATGGCGCTGGCTTCGGGCGTCATGGCGGACATTGCCGAGTCGATCGGCGAGTCTGCCGAGCTGTATCGAGCGGCGCATGAGCGGCTCACGGACACTGCGCTGCTCGACGCGCTCCACTGGTCAGAGAAAGGACAACGGTACAGCGACTACGGGCTACACACCAATAAAGTGAGGCTGGAACGTCCCCCGCCGAAAAACGTCAGTCCGGGGCAGCGTCCCCCGCCTCCTCGCGAGAAGGAACGCGTTGTCAAGGAAACCCCGCAGCTGCAGTTTGTTGACACGTTCGGATACGCCAGTTTATTCCCGTTCCTGTTGAAAATCGTCAAACCAGATTCGCCTAAGCTGGGGAAGATACTTCTGGATCTGAAGGACCCTAATTTGCTGTGGACGAAGTTCGGGCTGCGCTCACTAGCGAAGAGCGCCCCGCTGTATAATAAATATAACACAGAGCACGATCCTCCGTACTGGAGGGGTCCCATCTGGATCAACATGAACTACCTCAGTGTTCGCGCGCTGCACCACTACGCAAACACAGACGGGCCCTACGCCGGCCTAGCCAGGGAGCTGTATACAGACCTCCGCAGCAACCTTGTCAACAACATTATTGGCCAGTTCAAATCTTCAGGATACATATGGGAAAATTATGATGATAAGACAGGGAAAGGGAAGGGTTGTCATCCCTTCACAGGGTGGTCCGCTTTAGTGGTGGCGATAATGGCAGAGGAATATGATTAATATCATGAAGAATTGGTTATTAGGGAATAATAATAATCACCTCATTTTAATATGGGATGTACATTTCATTACAAAAATAATTTGCAAGAGGATGTTTGAGGGTTGGAAGAATCAATTGTCAACAGCATTTTCAACTTGTGATACTTGAATTTGCATGTCATGTCTATTCAGAGGCAGTGGTTTCCATTTCACAGACTGCATATCATTGAGACCATCAGATCATCACAATTACAGTTTACGTTGTTATTGAGAAACCTCATTAAACGCCATTTGTCAATTTCCAAGAGATTAAAGTAGATTTTGTCATAATGTATGAGAAGACAGTGGAAAGGAAAAAAAACTTTATCTTTCAATGTCGCTTAACTTATCCAGTCTGATTATTATTCCATGTCAATAATAGATGAAATAAAATTACAATTTACTACTTAAATCTCAATTCTTCCTATGAATAGATCCAGAACGTCACCAGTGACTCATAAAGCTAAGTGCGCATTCCACTGTACATCGCTAGTCTTCAACACATTGTCAGGCCTGGCCAGTATATACCTTTATCTCACGCCTGGTATTTTTGTCCCATAGATCTGACATTGGTAACCATGCCCCAACAAGTATTACAGTCTGTTCTCCATGGTCTATGATTTTTTTTTTTATTATTCAAGAATCAGACAGTACAGTTCACCCTGATTAGGCGTTTTTAAATGCATGTCTTGACATATTGGGTTCAATTCACACTTTTCAATCTCTCGGAGGTTATATATCAGATGTGTCATTCATTCTTTTAGTATGTACAGGGGTGAGATAAATACAGAAAGCGACTCATTTTGGTCAAAGTTGTTTGAATGCTACACAATATTCACTTTGCATCAAACTTGCAGAGAAGCACAACTTTGACTAGAACTTGTTGGTTTCTTCTCTGACTGACCGCTTCTCCCTATATATATCGTAAAAATCATGTATGGCCTACTGTGCTGTAAACTGTATTAAGAGTAAATTCTTTTGAACTTGAAATATTTCAAGGTGTATAATAAAGGGAAAACAAACCCTGCATTTAATCTGTGAATTGTTACTCACTCACAGACTCAGAATTATGCCCCTCCCACTAAAGAGTGTCGGGGCAATTATCCTACCCCTAATATAAAATCCCATAGGCTTAACATTGGGTTTCCGTATGCCACGCTGACTGGCATACGGAGTTTTATATGCCACTAGTGGCATACAGCATTGTTATCACGTAATATTCCAAAATCGAGGAGATAGGGTAGGATAAAATCAAAACCTGATTCGTTTTAATCTTGGCCACCGCATTCCACTCCTGAAGTTTTGGCTCCGGACTTCACTCGGCTTCGCCTCATGAAGTCACTTTGCCAAACTTCAGTCGTGGAATACGGTGGCCAAGATTAAAACTCATCCAGTTTTACGATAGTATTTGCCAGTCCGTGTATTCATAATAATTCATAGATTAAAAGGATGTCGGCAGCCCTTGAAGAAAATCCCCAAAGTCATTTGGACTACAAATGGACTACAATTTACATGTTTACTGGGAACTTAGAGACAATGATAACTGTCCCCAGGTGAATAGGACTGGTAGTACAGTTTATCCTACCCCTTATATAAATCTCCATATACTTAACATGGTGTCACTGTATGCCAGGTTTTTGGCATAAAATATTTATATGCCACTGGTGAAATATGAAGTTAAAAACATGTGACAGGGTAGGATAAAATCTAAACATCACATAATTTCATATAATTATTTACATGGCATTCATTGTCTTCTACTACAGATATCCCTCAGCTCCACTTTGTGATATCATGCCGTGAAGACAACCCATGACAAATATCTGCATGGGAGAGTGTAGTATGAAGTTGTTTCCTGGTGTTAGCTATGCATTCACAGTGGCTTGTATGGTAACTACCCATGGTTTCAGGGATTTTTATTAATGCATTATCTATTGGCAGCTTGAAGATCATGGAAGTAACAATGCACACATTTACAAGGAAGTCAGGTATATGGGATCCTATAAATGATATTGGGTTGATATACAGCATTCTATTAAGGCTTTTAAAAAACTGTGGGTAATATTTCTTTGTTTTATAAAAGTGCTTGACTTAAGGCAATTCCCAGAACTCTCACATCCCTGCAGATTGAATGTCAATTTTCCCACTAAACATGCTGAGATGATGAACTGGACATACTGAGAGGTCATCCATGTGGTTCATGTATCCAACACCCAACAGAAATTTGAGTAAAATGTCCTTCAACCATTTATTATGCACCTCAATTATCCACGGTCAATATTGTGTATATACGCAGGGGTCTGTGGCAGATCCATGTAGGTCAGGGCAGTTACTAGGGACGGGGCGACTTTTCCTGAAACCATGTTCAATAATTTAATTCTTGATATGATGTCATCCTTATCATTTATATATTTTGGCCAATGTTAAATATTATATGATCATAAGTATATTCACTCCAAGTTTCATGTCTATCAAAGGCATATGAGACAATTCACCTTGAAAATTAAAACCCATGTCAATTTCCTGGGAATTGAATATGATGATCTCCAAGTGTTATGGAACACATTACTATGAAAAATATGAATGCAGGACGAGGCGACGTCCTTCTCTCTTAGCGATGCTACCTTGTATGTAAAAAAACCCAAAAAACTATTAGAAATATGGGCGTCACCAAAATAGTTTTTGATTTAGAGATATATGGAGGATATATCATGTAGTAAATGTAAAGTACTACATGTATAAGTCTTTAAAATTACAAATCACCATCCTTGTTTTTGAAAAAAAAAAAAAATTTCAGTATATTTTCTATGCATATTAGTCAGCTGTAAATTGGCTTAATTTACCTATCAGGACAAGTCAAACACATGAGTAAGTTCTACTTCACTCATTTGTATTATCTTAAGTCGAAAACTGGTTTGAATTGCTAATTACCAGTATTTAAAAATCACCAGGTGGCGCTACAGTGTATTGTATGGTATGCATTTAATTTCACTATAATTTCATAATTTCTCTATAAAAACTACTGATACTGTAAATATCATAGATAATGCCTACAGGTATTATCTGTTCTGAATGTCTTAACTACACCCTATTAGTTATATATACATAGAAACTTAGGATATTATCAAATATGTTGTACATTATATTACTTAGATATTGAGAATAAACATCAGACATAAAACAACAACATGGGTCGAGGTATGCATAATTTAATATCTCCAAGAAAATCCTGATCTGCCATCTCCATTATTTGATTTGGATTAATCTCCCCAGCCACAGAATGTACAAGATACAAAAGTCAACAGATGTGAGACAAACTGGCGTGAAAATAAGACGAGCGAGATGTTCACTACACTGGCCGCCAGAGCTTAATCACGTTAGCATTGGTAAAGTCTGATCCGTGGCCACCTTAACTGGCACTCTCCTGCCCGATGTTCTTACTACCAGAATCAGAATCTCTGCTGGAAGAGTGAATTTTTCTCTCTGCAGATCTTCGGTCGTACAAGGAGAGTGCAGTACTCTCAAAGCCCCTTATGATACATGTTATCATATTGGTTTTTTTCTGTATTTTGATAAAGTGGCCAGCAAGTTAGACTATCTTTGGTCTAAAAGTGATTGGACCTGACCAACCTCAAAGTCGGAGACAGAGGTGGTGGCCAACCTAGATGCTCAATTAAATCTAGAGCTACACTGTTAAGACATCTTGTTCTTAGTTGTTTTCCTAATGTTCCTTTTGTTTTTGAGTTACCGGAAGGAGCCACACAATTGAGTAAATTCTAATGAAACCCAGACCTGAATCTATCTACATAGTATCACACAGATATAAACATGCCATAGGGCACAGAGCGGTTGCTAGTTCTTCCAAAATAGCGCCACTGCAGTCAGGGGACAACCATTATTATCTGCTGGTATAATCTATTGATAATCATGAAACCATGCTAAAACCCCTCCATGGCAAGCTCAAAAAAGAAATATTACAGAAATCTGGTGTTTTGTTTGATGTCGGGGGCTAGAAGACTGCCTCCATAACACAATATCTATGTGCCTTATAACATGATCACGGTTGAAACTGATGACCAATCAGATTTATTTTCTAGGGGCGTAATCTGGTACCAGAACCTGTATCATTTATAATAACTTTTCACTACAATTTTGTTGATACAGCTTGGATGGTGTGCAAGCTGTATCAAAAATAAATTTATAATAACTGTCAACGTTGTTCAAGTCTCAGAGAAGGAAGAGATTTTCAGTTCAAGTATTCAGCCTCGTGGCCAGGCTACGTGTTATGAAGGGCAACTCCAGTAAAGCTCATTAACTGTGCTTCCCTTTAGAATAAGTATTTAACTTGCGAATGGTTTTTAATATACATCTAGCACAACTCTGGGGACCACAAACAGGACAAAAAGGCACAGATCTGACATTATATACAGCTTTTGTATCGTGTAACAAATAATCTAACACTTTTATCACAATGACTGTGAAATGCTTCAATGAAATGAAAATATGGTCGTAAGTTTCATTTCCTTGTCCGCGGATTGAATCTAATAAAATTAAACACGGGGGGAAAAGGATGCAGGTTCTCACTTCGCTTACACCTACGATGCAGTGTCGGCGAATTATTTCAATGTATTGAGTGAATCCACAAATTATGCTGGCAAATAAACCTTAATACCTTCTCTCTCCTCTCATACTGTAACAAAGAATAGGATGCTTTGTAAGCACATGCAATTAAACCTAGGGGACTATGTACAAAATTTTACATCTAGCGTACTACCAGCAACCATAATGAATACGCAAGGAATGAGAAAACAATTAGAAAATACAATCGTGTTTGGAGAATGGCGTCAGATATGGTAATAAATAAGCTACGGTTTGCTTTGTGAAGATTTCAATGGGGACTTGATGGGGAGTTCTACATGGAGTAACATATAGAGAAGGCTAAACACATGCGATTACAAGGGCTGATAACTTAGGATAAACAAGGCTACAATTTCTGTAATCAATATACAAACTGTGGCACTCAGAAGCTACTGCCTGGTCCATACTACCAGAAAATACCATACACTCCTATTGACTATTACAAACCAGTGTGTTAGGTTGTTTTTCTTTTAAATGAAATGCCGGAAATGTAGGGTTAGACACTCACTTTTATCGTCGGACAATTTGGTAAAGTGTTACAATACTGTGTTCAACTGAATACCCTACATTATGAAAGTCACATGATAATATCCAAATTAAGTTGTTTGTTCTGTAAGGCTGTTGGGAGGGTGCACACTACACTATCTGGTGATAACAGGCAGTAAATACATAGAACAATCTGACCATGCTGTACATGCTCCAAACCGAGATGGGGAATTAATGTTTTTTATAATATCAATTTCCATCGAGTTTTGTAAAATGCACAAGCATTGTGGGTTGTTCTATATTTATCATATACCCAAACTTAATCAAATCTTATCAGATATTGGAATAGAAGACATGTGAACTTCAAAGTCTACTCACTGCCAATGTTTCAAAGTGTTCAGTATAACAGTGTACTGCACAGGGTGCAGTACAACATTTATACTGCATAGGGAGCAGCAGTACTGCATGGATATAGAATAAAACACACCTCCCCACTCCTTGGCAGCTTGCAGGGCTCCTGCGGGAATTTGCGTCAATACAATACTTCGTTCAGAGTCTAGACATTAACCGTACTTAAGAAACACTGCGGCTAGGGCAGACAAAACGATATGTACGCGTCAGTAGTGCCTGACTAGAACCACAGTGCCAGCATAAATCTCACCAGGCTAGGAGTCCTTTACTTACTACACAATATACTGTCATACAAACTGGTATAACTGCACATCCAATGCCCTACTGGAGAAATCAATATAGTACCAACTCCCCCCACATCTACATAGGAACCATTTTAGTTTCCTTGTTTGGTATTCTGAATTCACAGTGAAAAACAAATGCAAAGCAGGGGTCCCCTCCCTAGAAAAGGTGAAATAGGATGTGGCTGGTAAACGAGGAATGCTTGTGCTAAGTCCAATCCATGTAATTTGTACAGTTCATACCTAAAATACTTGATATTCTTTCTCTAATACATTTTCGTTGGTATTGGTATAACCATACTCACTCAATTACCATTATAACATATATGCATGAATGGTTCAAACATTGGTTAGGTTTCATGAAATATGAATATGTACCTCCTAGAGACAGTGGGAACACTTTTTTTTTTCAAATATCTACCCAACTTTGCACCATATAAACTGTCCTTTTAAAATAACTCCTCGTAGTAGCTACAAACGAGGTAGTCTTTAGGATACTGAACGGTTGAGGCCTCTGTCGGGACTATTAATCTCACATCTCTGCCTTCAGTTCAGATCAGGATAGTAGAACATCTGAATCGTAACACCACAGTGAAACCTGACCTGGTTTCTTTAGTAATCTACATAATTCTGACTAAAAAATAAAGCCAAACTGGACTCCCTTGCCTTACCAGCACCGAGCTTCAAACGCAAATGTGGCGAGTTGGTTGATGGTAGCAGGTTATAAATATATAATATTTCCACATTACTTGCACATTCTCCAACCATGTGGTGTGTGTCTACAAACTGCAGCCTTTGGTCCCTGCTTTCTCCCGGGTCTGTTGAATAACTTATGCCAACGAAACTACAGGGTACAAGGAGACCTCGTGTGAGGGTTATCGTTTAACAATATTCAAGCTCATTCATTAAGACAGTCCTAGCCGACTCAGGGTCTATAGGTGTTGAATAAACTTGGCCCACATTATCCCTGGGTCTCGTTGGCGTACAGATAAATGGTCTTCATGTATGAGCCTAAATTATCCAACAGGCCCCTGGCTCGTAGTCTTACGCAATGCTTTCAGATAACCACACCGCATCGTCAACTCAAACACGCCCCACATTCTCAACCCGAACAATATTTAAGAAGCCACGGAAACACGATAACCGACAGGGAATGATACCAACGTGCAAGCAGTGGTGACAATGGGTGGCACCGCTTGCCTCGGAGGCGATGCCCATCTGTATGCACTACTGTAGCAGTGATACACATGGTATATAAATAGGCCACCCCGCGCGCTCCGGGGTTGATTATAGATATACATGGTATTTAATGAGAAGACCTTGGTAATGCATCTATGATAGTGGTTGATTGGCGCTAGGAGTCTCAGAAGGTTTTTCGGTGTACAGCCCTTACTCCTTCGTCATCGTATTCCCTCTTGGAGACCCACATCTTCTTGAAAGTGTCTAGTGATGCCAGGATTGAACCGCTGCAAATTCAAAGGGAAAAAAACACATTAGGTTGATTTTTGCAAAACCTGCACAAAAGTCTAAGAATCTTTTTTTTTTTTTTTTTTTTTTTGCTGCGATAGAGTGCAGTTAGGCCTAGCCACGTATTATAATTAAAAGTCTAAGAATCTATTCAGACTTCAATATTTACATCTGGAGTTGTGGCAGGTGTAGATTCTTATGCAGAAAAAGAGAAATTCAGACTTAAATATTTGTTTAATTTTTCTTATTAAATCGACTTATATATTGATGTATCAAAACACAAGAGTTTCTGACTGCACGAAAGCGGGAGATAGTAAAGTGACTGGAATGACTGAATGTAATACAGGAACAATAGCCCCGATTCAGGTTTTTTCTCATCATAGCGCATTGGCATGCGTCAAAGAGCTCAGCGACAAAACCTGACTAATTGATGCCAAGCTCGATGATTTTGATTTGTGTGTGGCTGAGGAGTGAATCATAGCAAACTTGTTGTAGGTGGACACCCTCCCTTGCACAATGAAAAATACTTATATTGAATATAAAAACGACTACCATGAAATAGTGGACTGATTTTTTGGGGCAGGGATGCCAGTTGGGGTCCCCACAAAACATGGAAAATTTGTTAACCATAAGAAAAAGGAATTCCTATCATCTGAATCAATTGGGATATTGGCATGTTGATAAAGAACATTTAGAACATAAATCCAATGAAGATAATGATTTTCCCCACCAACCTTTCACCATAGTCTCCCCTGAAAAAACACCTTTTATGCCGTGATGGTCCACCTACGTTTACACCATTGGTGACCCCGTTGGGAAATGACCCGCACGCTAGTTCCCCGGGTACACAGGCAGAAACGGGCCAGCTGGGGAATTTTGACCAATCAGAGCCATGGACCCTTTCCATGGCCCATCCATGTTGGCTGCTCCATGTGGTAGGGGGAAACCTGGAAAACCTGCCCCTGGATCCAGCGGGGTGAGGCTGAGGGACTGTGGGGAGGTCCACTGTTTAGTCAGTGGGAAGAGAGGAGGTATAGGGTAAGCTTTTTATGTGTGCATGGGTCTGTGGGGAGGTTCAACTGGTATCTAACTGACTTTTTAGCAGTTGTTAGCTTAATCTTACACAAGAAAACATTTTGTTATCCTGAAAATGAAAATATGATTTTCCATGGAAACATGGAAAACTGGCATCCCTGTTGGGGGGTGAAAATCGTACTTACCCTATCCATGTAGAGTATAATCTCTCTTGTGGAGCAGAAATCTGAAATAAAAAATCAAATCAATTTAAGGTAAATTTGAAAAATATGATGAAAATACATTATTAGTCTTAATATTCATGTGAACACTTTCAGTCTGAGGTCCAGGCCCCCTTGATTGAGATACTTATATGAGATGGATAATTATACGAGATGTAATAACTGACTTGTAGCTAAATGACTCAATAACAAAATTAATTTTCAAAAAAAATTATCATATATCAGTGATAAGTTTACCTTTACCTGGTGAACAACATTTTTTAATATTTAAAGAAAAATAAACTCACTCTAATTTTGATGTCCTTTGGCGCGAGTTTCTTGACTTCACTCAAAAGTCTGTCTCCGAAGCCTTTGAAGAGCGTGGAGCCTCCGGAGAGCACGATGTTGGAGAAGAGCACCCGGCGTAAGTCCATGTCCGACTTCTGGATGGCGTAGCTGAGCACTTCGTGGATGCCTTCGCACTCCTCCCCGATCAGGTCCGGTCGGAAGAGCAACTCAGGGGCACGGAAGCGTGACGGCCCAATCTGAGAGAATTTGAAGAATGAGATGTTTTTTTCATTATTCACCTAATACAAAGTGTCCATAAAAAAAACATAGAGAGTGTGTATCACCATACCTGGAACATACAGATATACCCACCTAATACAAAGTGTCCATAGAAAACACATAGGGAGTGTGTATCACCATACCCGGAGCATACAGATATATCCACCTAATACAAAGTGTCCATAGAAAACACATAGAGAGTGTGTATCACCATACCCAGAGCATACAGATATATCCACCTCATACAAAGTGTCCATAGAAAACACATAGGGAGTGTGTATCACCATACCCACAGCATACAGATATATCCACCTCATACAAAGTGTCCATAGAAAACACATAGGGAGTGTGTATCACCATACCCAGAGCATACAGATATATCCACCTCATACAAAGTGTCCATAGAAAACACATAGGGAGTGTGTATCACCATACCCACAGCATACAGATATATCCACCTCATACAAAGTGTCCATAGAAAACACATAGGGAGTGTGTATCACCATACCCACAGCATACAGATATATCCACCTCATACAAAGTGTCCATAGAAAACACATAGGGAGTGTGTATCACCATACCCTCAGCATACAGATATATCCACCTCATACAAAGTGTCCATAGAAAACTAAAGGGCCTTCTTCGGGGCAACACTACTGAACTATAATTGACCTATCAATTGCAGGACGTCGGCCCAAGGGCCCAAGGGCCTTTTTCTCTGTTTTCATACTTTGTATGCTATACAATGTTCATTTTTATGTACATACGTTGCAGAAATGTCATAAAACCTAAAGACAACGCCAACAATGTAACAACTGATACTGGGCGTGCATTGAAACCAATCATCTGATTGAGCACGTCCCAGGATAAATAAATGTTTAAAAAAAAACAAAAAAAACCAGATGCTACACGTGCGCGTGACTTCACTTGTCGCGCGACTCACCTCGAGCAGACTGCCGTCAGGTAGCGTGTACTGCGTCTTCTCTGTCTCCATCGTCTCTTCCTTCTGTGGGTTGATGGACAGGTAGCAGGCACGCTGACAAAAGAAATAGGTACCGTTTTGTTTTGTTTCTTTGTGGTTTAATGTCCCAGGGGGCCTTAGGTGTGTATAGGGACCATCACAGATTTAAGCTTTTCGCTTTCATAGACTTATTTCAGTCAATTGGTTTCAATGTTTTCAAATATTTTATAAACAATCAGAGACATTTATCTCTTTCAATAAGCTGACTATATCTTTCTTTTGAATAGTTTTAAATTACATTATCATAGAGACCAATGCAAACTTGGCGACTTTTGCATATCGCAAGCAAAACGTCACAGTAAAAGTCCCCTTGCGATATCTTCCCGGTACAATATCGCCAAGTGGGGGTAAAAGGGGGTGCAAAAGGGGTGGTGCAATATCCCAAGGGGTGCAAGGTACACTTGCTGATGCCCTTTAAGTATTTAGCAAAAATATTCAATGGTGGATTATGTCAAAAAGATAAGCCCATTAGTCAAAGTGAAGGGTGAGATAAATTCAGAAACCCATTCAAGTTTACGGTCTGAGCTCGATCCCATCTCATTTGAATCGCTATGTGATTTACACAGCTTCACCTTGTGAATTACTACGCGATTCAAACGAGATGGGATACAAGTCTGACCTGAATCTTTCATAGGTTCCCTCTATGTTAACTCAACAACCCGCGGTGCTCATTGTGCTCAGTGTGGCTCATCGCGTACCTCCTTGATGGTCTTGACGATCTCCATCTCGGCTGACGTGTGGAAGTTGTGTCCCTCCTTGCGGAGCAGCAGCTGCAGGTAGCGGGTCACGTCGCGCCCGGCGATGTCCACACGCATGATGCTGTGCGGCATGGCGAACCCTTCGTAGATGGGCACGGCATGCGTTACGCCGTCACCGGAGTCCAGGACCACCCCTGTCGTGCGCCCTGTCGCATACCTAGAAACGAGACATCGGTGGAGACTCTCAGAAACAAGGTTACATTGTATTTACAGGGATGCCAGTTGGGGTGAGGAAAAAATCCTACATGGGGACTGAGGCCAGTCTATGTCTAACCTAAAACGCATATGCTGTAGGGGAATCCCTATCATTCTCCTAGCAGATCCTTGGATATAGTCTGGCAGTATATAATATCTGGATATCTGCTCTGAGAGTGGGTCTATGTGTAATTCTGCACTAAATGGGGAACTATTCAAAGAAATCCATTTGGAATAGATTACCACACATTGTCAGTTCTATATTCTTCAAAATATCTTTACATGTTCATAAGGTATTCCTCGGATTTCTTTTAACACTTGGTAAGGCCCCCACAACTTTATTCTCACATGACATATTTTAAGCCAATCAGAAGTCAGCATTCTGGTTTGCCCTTGTCCTAGGAGGATTTCCTACAGGAATCCTACCATCCTACAGCTCTAGGCTCGTAGGCTTTCTAACTGTGTGTGCTGGGGGTAGCTGAATTAGAAAAATTTGGAAGATTACAAAACAAGTTTATATAAGATTTAGATAAGCTGGAGTCTATATTGTTCTTAAAACAAATACAATTTCTTGAAGTTTCCATATATCTTTTAGACTAGAATGAAAATCCTACATGTAGGCAAAATCCTACAAACTGGCATCCCTGTATTTATTATTCAGCATTACAAATTTAAGTTATCAAAGAATAGATAAAATGACCGCTGATCTTCTCATGTTCTCATGCACTTTTTTGTACAAAATAGTAATCTCTGTGTAGGGCAGAGATTATTTGCACATGTAGTCTCCTCCCAGTGACTTACCCAGTCCCTATAGGTTTAGTATGGAGACTCTGTAATCTCCCAGTAAATTATGCAGTCCCTATAGGTTTAGCATGGAGACTTAGTCTTCTCCTATTGAATTATGCAGTCCTATAGGTTTAGTATGGGGACTCTGTAATCTCCACCCGGTCAATAACACAGTCCCTATAGGTTTAGTAAGGAGACTCCGTAATCTCTGGTGAATTACATTCCATAGGTTTAGTAGGGAGACTGTAATCTTCTGGTAAATTACGCAGTCTCTAGGTTTAGTATGGAAAATGTAATCTCCCAGTGGATTACAGTCCCTATAGGTTTAGAATGGAGACTCGGTAATCTCCTCCCGATGAATTATGCAGTCCATATAAGTTAATATGGAGACTAATCTCGATCCGGTGAATTACACATTCCCTATAGTTTAAG
Organism: Alentia gelatinosa; assembly: GCA_950022655.1. Taxonomy (NCBI): domain Eukaryota; kingdom Metazoa; phylum Annelida; class Polychaeta; order Phyllodocida; family Polynoidae; genus Alentia; species Alentia gelatinosa. Next base: position 109,402,930 of record OX465582.1, read on the forward strand.
TATGGAGACTGTGATCTCCTCCTGGTGAATTACACAATCCCTATAGGTTTACTATGGAGACTCTGTAATCTCCACCCTGTGAATTACACAGTCCCTATAGGTTTAGAATGGAGACTGTAATCTCCGCCCAGTGAATTACGCAGTCCCTATAGGTTTAGTAAGGAGACTCTGTAATCTCCACTTGGTGAATTACAGTCCCTATAGGTTTACTATGGAGACTCCGTTATCTCCGCCCTGTGAATTACAGTCCCTATAGGTTTAGTATGGAGACTCTGTAATCTCTTCCCAGTGAATTACACAGTCCCTATAGGTTTAGAATGAAGACTCCGTTTTAATCAGTTATCAATAAAAGCTGATACTCACAGACTCAGCACGGCCTGCATGGAGATGAACAGGGCGGGCACGTTGAACGTCTCGAAGAAGATTTCTGCCGCCTTCTCACGGTTTCTCCTTGGGTTAAGAGGGGCCTCGGTCAGCAAGACGGGGTGCTGCAGAGAGTAGGAAGGACAACCATCACACTCTGAGTTCAATCTACATCGAAATCTGACTGAATTCATGATTTGTGTACTGATAGTCAGAGAAAACAAGGCAATTCGCGATGCCACCGTGAAGTGTTTTTTTTTTTTTTTTGTATGGAAAATGCGCTTAACCACTGTTAAGGGCCATCAATAAAGTATGTACTCACTGGGGGTGGGGGTAAAAATTTGGAGAAATTCTGCGTATGCTCCTTCTTTATTCTCTTGCGCACAAGATTGAGAGTGGGGATGGGGGAGGGGGGAGTAAAAAAATTCGGATATTATGCGTACACACACTATGGATGGCCCCTAACCATAGTACACTGCATGTTCTGACATCATCAATATTGGTGTACAGTAACTCACTCTATAAGTGAACCGGGTATCTGAGTACTTTCCTGTATTAGGAAGATACTTCTTTGTCATCTATAAGAATATAGACTGTGTCTACAATAACATTTTTGTATCATGGGGGTTTGACTTTTACGGTTTAGCTGGTTAGTGGCTCTTCAGGCATCTTACTATTGCTATTGTATCAAAGTGACCAGATATATCTCAGCTATCTTAAAGTTGTTTATTCAATTTAGTTCAACAAAATTGTAATCAATTAAAAGTGTTTTTAACTAATTTACAGAAACAGTACAAGGTTATAGGTCATCCCTGAAGGGAAGGCCGATCTTGAATATCATTAGCTAAACAGGATTCACATGGGTATACAAAACAAAAACAAAAATTATAAAAATGATTGAGTAACGATAGTGATTAGAAGCATATATTCCACCAGGCTATCAAATAAAACAACTGCATTATAATGAAACCAAAAATAGTAAAAGACATCGAAAACAAATTTAACGGAGGACACTCGGCGTACCTCCTCGGCGAAGGTCTGGAGCTGGTCTTTGGAGTAGATGTACTGCCAGATCCGCTCCATGTCGTTCCAGTCGCGTACCACGCCATGTTCCATCGGGTACTTCACGGTGAGCAGTCCACGGTGTTCCTACACAAAACAGGGGCATTATGTTATTATCCACCTAAGACAAAGTGTCCATGGAAAACACGTGGGGAGTGTGTATCACCATACCCGGAGCATACAGATATATCCACCTAAGACAAAGTGTCCATAGAAAACACATCGAGTGTGTGTATCACCATACCCGGAGCATACAGATATATCCACCTAAGACAAAGTGTCCATAGAAAACACATAGAGTGTGTGTATCACCATACCCGGAGCATATAGATATATCCACCTAATACAAAGTGTCCACAGAAAACACATAGGGAGTGTGTATCACCATACCCGGAGCATACAGATATATCCACCTAATACAAAGTGTCCATAGAAAACACATAGGGAGTGTGTATCACCATACCCGGAGCATACAGACGTATCCACCTAATACAAAGTGTACATAGAAAACACATAGGGAGTGTGTATCACCATACCCGGAGCATATAGATATATCCACCTAATACAAAGTGTCCACAGAAAACACATAGGGAGTGTGTATCACCATACCCGGAGCATACAGATATATCCACCTAATACAAAGTGTCCGTAGAAAACACGAAGGGAGTGTGTATCACCATACCCGGAGCATACAGACGTATCCACCTAATACAAATTGTCTATAGAAAACACATAGGGAGTGTGTATCACCATACCCGGAGCATACAGATATATCCACCTAATACAAAGTGTCCATAGAAAACACATAGGGAGTGTGTATCACCATACCCGGAGCATACAGATATATCCACCTAATACAAAGTGTCCATAGAAAACACATAGGGAGTGTATACACATCTACATACCCGGAGCACACAGATATGTTGTATGCTCTGGGATCCGATAAAGCACACATTCGCAAAAATAGTGCGTACCTAAATGATCTATTGGTACACCACTACAATATAGACTGGTTTCAGATGAAAGCGTTTCTATGCTCCTCAGGGTTGACTCTGCGCAATATCATCACAAGCACTCAGATATTACTACGTGTTAAGCATACAACCGAACGTAACTAAAACCAGTGAATATTGTGTATATACCCTATCACTGACAGTTCATTAATAGTCTAGTCAATCCTTGGCATGTTTAGGTCTAACCCACCACAAATTGCAAAAGGATTATCTTCTTCACAATGCCTCTCTGAGAGGTCTCCAGAACAACATACTAAAATTCCACCAGATCCCATTTGGGGAAATATGCCTAATTTGCCTAAATCCACTGAAACACCGACAGTTGTGTCAAAATAGGCATAAATCAGCTTCTAGATAAAATTTTTGAGTCATTTAAAACTTTAGAAGACTAAACTATTTATTCTTAGGCATGCAACCTCTTGGAATAGACATTTTCCTGATTGGACAACTAATTTGGCCACATACTGACCATTCACTCATTGTTTATTCTATGAAATTGAGATATAATTGGGACTTAAACATACTTAATATTACAATCGGTAGTGGAAAACTGTTTGACTGTATATACGTTGTGGAAATGCTATCAAGTTCTGAGATCAAGAGAAATGGAATATTTTAACACTACTGGTCTTGCATCAAAAGCAGCTGTTATTAAGCTGAGCATTGGTTAAAAAAATAAATTTGTGACATTGTTTGGTTACCTCTGCCTTTGGTCCGATGAACATGTCTCCCTCCAAGGCTCCAGCCATCACCCGCACATGCTTTGGTCGCCCGATGCTGGAATGCACGAACATGATGAAGAATCACGGGCCTGTTGAATAACTCATGCCTAAGAAAGTACAGGTTACACGGAGACCTCGTACGAGGGTTATCGTTTAATGATATTCAAGCTTGTTCGCTAAGACAGGTCTAGCGTTGAATAAAGTTGACCCACATCGTTCCTGGGTCTCCTTCGCGTACAGTAAAAGGGTCTTCATGTACGAGCCTAGATTATTCAACTGGCCCCAATATCACAATATATATCAACATGCTGATATCAACAATGGTGTGAAGACTGCCAATATTACCAAGTAATAATCGCTCATGAAGTATTAGAGTGGTAGTGGTTATGGACAATATCACGTTTTAAGTATGAATTATTAAAAAAGTTCCGAAAATAGTGTTTTTATAATGCTTGCAAGATAAGAAGTGGTATTTTGGATCTAGTCGATGATATAGTATAATAAGCATTCTTATGAACGAGGGTCGAGAGGTTTGCTGTATATTTTAAGTGTAAAATAGTGATATATGTTTTCTAGCATACTTACAAGTTGGGGAAGTGATATTTTGGCACTTGATCACCAGCAAATCCGGCCTTAATAACACCAGAGCCCTGAAACAAGAATAAAAACGAAAATTATAGTAAATAAGTCACTCTCAAAGTCCATTATTCACTTTACAAATGGGACTTACCTGCTACTCTATTGTGTACAGTGCATAAAGTAGGTTATCAATTACCTAAACCTGCAAAGATTGTTTGTTTGTTGGTTTGATTAAACATCCAGTTAACCATTACAGGTCCTTTCCACACTTTCTCAAGGTTCTTTTACACCACATGGGTGGTGATCGAATCTATGTAATGAATTCAGGTAGAAATTTCACCCCTACACATTTACCAAGGTGAGTGTTCTTTTACTCCCCACACCACATAGACATGGTATGAGAAGGACTGGCCTTTGATATAGCAGTAAATCTACCACTGCTGAAGATGAAGGAGAAAGGTGACTGTACACCACACCACATAGACATGGTGTGAGAAGGATTGGCCTTTGATATAGCAGTAAATCTACCACTGCTGGGGGTGAGGGAGAAAGGTGGCTGTACACAACACCACATAGACATGGTATGAGAAGGACTGGTCTTGTTATCGCAGTAAAGCTACCACTGCTGGGGGTGAAGAAGAAAAGTGGCTGTACACCACACCACATAGACATGGTATGAGAAGAACTGGCCTTTGATATAGCAGTAAATCTACCACTGCTGGGGGTGAGGGAGAAAGGTGGCTGTACACAACACCACATAGACATGGTATGAGAAGGACTGGCCTTTGATATAGCAGTAAATCTACCACTGCTGGGGACGAAGGAGAGAGGTGGCTGCAGTGGGACTCGAACCCACAAAGTCCCACAACCTTAGGGTTACGAGTTCAGTGCCTTAACCACTGAGCCAACTCTCCACCCCTAAGAAATATCGTGCAGGAAAAGCAGAGGAGGGGAACTAAGTAACTAAGGTATTGCATTGCTTTAGGCAGGTCATGGTCCGTTCCCAGATAAATCTGATTGTACCATTCTACCACAGAGGCCTCCCCCACCGTATTGGGCGACATTATTTTCTGTTTGTGCCTCACTTCCATTTCATTACACATTAAAAATTATAGATGACTGGACCTCTATTTTCAATCTGTGATGTTCACCTGAATTTACGCTATAAAGTACCATGTGTAATTAACTTTCTTTTCATAATTACTACGCTACGTTACTAAAATTACACAGATATCTTGAAGCAAATTGGTGAAAATTACATTGTGGACATTGAAAATTACATTGTGGACATTGATTTCGAGTACACAGATGTGCATATATACTATTACATTTCTCCCTAAAATCACTAAAACTGTATCAATACTATTTTGCGTTTCTTCACTAAAACTCAGTAGGTGGATTTGGTGATATAATATCCGGCTGATCCACCCTTGCAGATGGACGGGTCAGAGAGTAATGATTGAATCTGTGTAGGATGTGGGACTGTATAACAAGTAAATATGCGGGTATCAACAGGTGGGCGCTGTGTGGTGACATCGTCTGAGCGTATTGATTAGGGTGAGGCCACACTTCACCAGCTGGAGGCACAGAATCAGTCTGTGAGTCTCCTCCCTGCATCACACGCACTTAGAACCGGGAACACTCATACTGCCCACGCCTCTCTTACATCTACAACATGTTCTCTGCACCTCTCATGGATGTCAGTTGGGGTCAGGGGGAAAAAAGTGGAAATATTTTCACACAGATTTTTTCCGCCTCCGAAAATCCAGGAAAACTTGGATAATGTCCTTGTCGGCCATGGCGTGTGGCTGAGGGTCTGTGGGGAGGTTCAAACCACTGTTTTATTGGCGTAAATGAGACAAAAATCAATATTATCTTTGTTTGACATAAGGAGAAACAATTACATATACCATGGACAGTGTATCTCTAGAGGTTGTATGTCCATGCATATACTAAATATAAAAAAGTGAGCCCACACTTCACCAGCTGTAGGCACAGCTATTGCTGACCTGTCTCAGTCCTTAGAACATGGGGCCTGTTGAATAATCTAGGCCCGTACATGAAGGCCCTTTTCTGTACCTCGTACAAGGGATATCGTTTAATAATATTAAAGTTTGTTCGCTAAGACAGTCTTAGCTTTCCATAAGGTCGTCCATAAGTGTTCAATAAAGCTGGCCCACATCGTCCCTGGGTCTCTATGGAATACAGAAAAGGGTATGTAGGTAGGATCCTGGATTATTAAACAGGCCCCTAGAACACTCCCACTGCCTGACGCCTCTCCTCTCATAAATCTACAACAGGTTTTCGGCATCATCATAAAACATGTATAGGGAACAGAACCATTGTTAGTTCATAAAGGAGTCACCAGTAGGCCCATAGTAGTATTTGCCATTACAACACATGTATAGGGGACAGAGCCATTATCAGTTCATAAAGGAATCACCAGCAGGCTGATAGTCGTATTTGCGGATGGCATCTCCATTCTGGGGACAGTTCCTGTACTGTGGCTCTTTGTTCCTATTAAATTCAACTAACTCAACCCTCCCAATTTCAGGTGACTTAAAGATGAAACCCAAGACATGTTTGTTCTCACATGAAAGGCTCAATACACAAATGTGAGAAAGGCTAGAATTGTGACAGTGGCCTATTACCATTCAATTACTTTTGCACCTCCAGTAGTGAGGAACACCTACTTTTTCACCTCCAGCAATGAAGAACTCCTACGCGTGATTAAAATGGTGGAGCCCAGGAAACATTACCTATCTGCCCTATAACCTACCACCAACATGCTTACCACATTCACACAGTCTCACACCCCTAACACGCCACATATTCTCTGCATCTAAAATATCTACAATAAATGGATATTGCCGACACTTACTCCGATCACAAACACCTATGCTCCACCATTCACACACGGAGATAAACATAACCAACCATTCCCCAGTAACAACAGATATGCCACGCCCACTTCACCCCTGAGCTCTCCCCTACTACTGACACAGGTATGTATTGCCAAGTAAGGCCATATGTTGTCAACAATTCATAGACCGCATTAGCTCTTCACTACTACTGACACAGGTATGTATTGCCAAGTAAGGCCATATGTTGTCAACAATTCATAGACCGCATTAGCTCTTCACTACTACTGACACAGGTATGTATTGCCAAGTAAGGCCATATGTTGTCAACAATTCATAGACCGCATTAGCTCTCCACTACTACTGACACAGGTATGTATTGCCAAGTAAGGCCATAGGTTGTCAACAATTCATAGACCGCATTAGCTCTCCACTACTACTGACACAGGTATGTATTGCCAAGTAAGGCCATAGGTTGTCAACAATTCATAGACCGCATTAGCTCTTCACTACTACTGACACAGGTATGTATTGCCAAGTAAGGCCATATGTTGTCAACAATTCATAGACCGCATTAGCTCTTCACTACTACTGACACAGGTATGTATTGCCAAGTAAGGCCATATGTTGTCAACAATTCATAGACCGCATTAGCTCTCCACTACTACTGACACAGGTATGTATTGCCAAGTAAGGCCATAGGTTGTCAACAATTCATAGACCGCATTAGCTCTCCACTACTACTGACACAGGTATGTATTGCCAAGTAAGGCCATAGGTTGTCAACAATTCATAGACCGCATTAGCTCTTCACTACTACTGACACAGGTATGTATTGCCAAGTAAGGCCATAGGTTGTCAACAATTCATAGACCGCATTAGCTCTCCACTGCTACTGACACAGGTATGTATTGCCAAGTAAGGCCATAGGTTGTCAACAATTCATAGACCGCATTAGCTCTCCACTACTACTGACACAGGTATGTATTGCCCAGTAAGGCCATAGGTTGTCAACAATTCATAGACCGTATTAGCTCTCCACTACTACTGACACAGGTATGTATTGCCCAGTAAGGCCATAGGTCATCAACAATTCATAGACCGCATTTGTATGATGTCCCTTACGGTCTGGCCGCTGATTGGTCAGTCTTTTTTTTACCCTTGTTTAATAAATAACACTCTAATGCACACTCGCCCGAATACAGTGACCTAATGTTAAGACTATGGCGTTTTCTATTAGGGGTAGGATAATGTCCATCTATGTGTCACTATTCACACATGCACAACATCCCACTAATTACCTATTATATCTAAAAAACTACGATTCCGGTAAAATCCGCTTGGAGTTTCTCCCGCACATAAGGAGAGTGAACCAAACTTAGGCTTGGAGACTGAGGGGCCACGAGAGTGAGAATCTCATGGAGGGAAAACTAGAATCTGTTCTTCTTTTTTGTAGATCTTTTGGCAGAAGTACCTTTTCTCTTATGATTTATTTCGATCCATGCCGAAATCAAAGTTTAGTATTGTAGTTTTCTGATCTACTTTTCTCATGAGAAACCAATGATATCCCAACTTTCGCTGGTATCTGCAGTACGCTGGTTCCCGGTGATCTGCTTGCACAGCAGGAGGAACCAGCCAAGAAAGTTGAGAATTGCAGTCCGTTCTCCATGGTCTATGACTCCATGTGAGACCCTCCATATATCCCGTCTCCTCTAACTGTCGAGTGGTGTTGCTTCTACAAGCTTGAAAGGTGGTTCTACTTTTACTATAAACGAGAAATTGACAAAAATGTTTAACTTAATATGGCCTAACAAAAAAAAAAAAAAAAGTGATCTTGTCTAACAACTAATATTTTGGTCAACGTGTACAGAACAGTGATCCCTAATTTGCCAAACGGAACACAGTTCCGTACGGTATTTTTAGGTTATAACTTATACATTGAAAGGGTGCGTATTTACAGTCTATAGGCAAGGTATAGTGTAAAATACCATACACCACATCCACTAGTCATCACTCACTCAGATACCTGTCCACCTCCCAAAGACACACTAACCACAAATATGACTCAACACTCACTTATTTATTTCCTGGCCTGTGAAATGCCCATTCAGAACCCACACACACTGGATCGCACACACACATGGAGTTATCAAATAGATTAGCAGTACGTCAATTGTGTAGTCCATCCAAGAATGGCAGCCCCTCTTGTAAGGAGATCCCTTGATCTACGCATACTATGGAGTCCGAAGACCGCTTTCCTTTCACACAAGCTAATTAAATTTAAAAATGTGTATTCATCAAAACACCTCACACTCAAACTGTTAATATCTCATTGTATAATATAGAGCCATCCATCGACACCACAACCCTAACCTGTCATATCAACACTAGTCCGACAAACTGCCTGTCTGGCGAACAGTCAGAGAGCACTCCTATGCTTTTCAAGCAGGAAGAAAACAGGGTTCCATGTCTGTAGGTATTTTGCCAATTTGAGTATGTGTTCATACAAGCTTACCTTCAGAGGTGTCTTATGAATGATTTGATAAACAATAAGTCAACTGTTTTATTCTTCTGTGCCACTTTCAGGGCATTTCTGCAAAATTCATAATCACAAAATCACCCACATGAAAATTTCTTGTCTGTTAATGGCCCTCATATAGATTTACAAACACTGGCTGTTCCACTATTTAGAACTGACACAAAGGTAGGAAATCACTGTTTTTTACTGCAATTTGTCACAGGAAAATGTCTACTACAAAATGAGGACGATTCAACCTGAATTTATATGATAAAATGCTGCTGTACTGGACGTATACCAATCAGATTTGTCTGAGATTTTAAGTTAGGGCTCTATGAGGGTGCACTCTGACTGTGTGCACCACTCAGTCAGAGCCTCTCAGACAACATCAACACATCACCCCCATCAGTAACACTCTCCTCACTGTATCCAGGCAGCTGTCAATCTAAATGTGAAACTCTATGAGGTATCTGCACACTACGCTTCGTAGCCAGCATGCTTTGGTTTATAGAGTATGACCCACAGACACTACATTTTTTTGAATTATGAAAGAATTATGATAATATCTCAATCTGCATCTTAGGAAAGGATTATGATGTAGAAACTTCAAATAAAGATCAGTAGATAGCTAAAGCTGTGCGGAAAAACAGTTGGTAAGTTTATATTTTGATTCAAGATAGGCAACATGATTATTTGCCGTTGTTTGTTATGCAGTTCGCCGTGAGTGCGAGAATGTGTCCTCCAGAAAACGAAGCGTAGCGTCCAATTTACAAAGCATAGCGTCCAAAGGGTGATGGCTTCCAAGCGTAGCATCCAGTATTCCCCAAAGATTAAGTCCATTTTAGGAGAATTGTTAAAAGAAATATTATTAGTATTTTTGTTTACAGAGGGAGAGTGACCAGGTGGGTATGAAAGAGGTTATACAGATTGCCAGCATTCTGTAAATACTTGTCTATCTGTGTGCCAACCCTGTGAAATTGCTAAGTTGCAGAAGACCAGTATCTTAGTACCCAGAGGAGTGCCCAGCTGACCATGACCAATCACTAAAGACCAAACTACCTTGACATATTTGAACCCCAAAAGACAGTTGTAAAAGTGACTGGTTGGTAAGTGGGTTACAGTTACCTGGTACAGCAAATTACCCACTGACTAGCAAAGCCCAAACATTTTAATCTATCCTTTTCTTCTATTAAATGATTCCACACTCATTCGTCAATTATAGACATAGTATTTGTTCCTAGTTAATCTAATCTAATGCCAGTAATGGAACTAATTAGTTCCTCCCAATTAACAGTGTTTTTGTTTGTTATGTCATGGGTATTAGTATTACGTATCTCTGGCCAACTCTGGAATCATACATATTCTGCATTGTATCAACTGCCAACGTTTATAACCTGTGCTAGCTGCAGATCATGATAGTATCCTTATTATTGATATTGACGTTTGTGAGTCAGTGTCACAACCCTGAGCCTGAGGCTGAGGGATATTTTCAGAGGGTCTGTGACTGTGGCAGACTGACCGATGTCAACTGTCAGTGACATTTCCGGTTGTTTCGGTATGGACGATTGGTTTGTAACATATTCTCACAATCGCTATATTTGAATCCAGTCGGTGAGTTTTGCAACATAGTCTTAAGACATTCCTTTACAAGGGAACGCAAGTAAGTTTTTGACTGACAGTCGATGACTCATTCTGCTGCATCAGTGTCAGACTGGAACCGGGGATGTCATGGCTGCCCCACTGACATCACACCAATAAACAATGTCTGATTTATCCATATACACGCCATGTTAGTATTTCAAACTCAAACTGCAATTTGTACTTACATTGTCTATGACTACAGGCTGGTTTGCGATCACGTCGTAAGAATCCATGACCGTAAATAAAGCACTTTATCAAGTCTGTCTTGTCCAAACCTGACAAAATATAGCTCTTCCGCTCGTTCGGCACCAAGTCTCGCAACAAGTGTAACTAATTTAGTGAAGAATTATTTGGAAATTAATATCTTTTCCCGAATGATTTCAATCTTTATTATAGCAATATATCATATGATATAATAATATCGAGATTTAGAATTCCTTTGACATTTATATCTCGCTTCAGCGAGAGTGGATTCTTTGTAGTTCTACATCACCCGCTAGATGGCAGGACAGTATCGTTCCCGCCGTACATTGCTTCCCTGGTCGTTCGCTAGGGGGCACCACTGCAGCGTATACATGCCGGAGGCTTTTGAGACTATATTTTATAGATAATCTATCCCTTTTATATTTCTTGTAAATGAAATACACATATAGACATACCACCTCCGCCTCCCTGCCTGCCGCCACCGCGTACCCCTACCCTTACACTGGCCTCAGTCCCTGTGTAACAATACCTGTGTTTGTTTGTTTGTTTGTTTGGGTAGTTTAACATCCAATTTATTCAATTAGACTTACTATCGGTTTGACCAAATCTATGAGATGAATGTAGGTAGAAATCTCATCCCTACACTTTTACCGAGGTGAGGTTATTTTACTTCCCACACCACATAGACATGGTATGAGAAGGATTTGCCTTTGATACAGCAGTAAAGCTACTAGGCCTACTGCTGGGGGTGAAGGAGAAAGGTGGTTGCAAATCAACAAAGTCCAACAACCTTGGGATTAAAAGTCCAGTGCTCTTTACCACTGAGCTAACTCCCCACCCCTTTAGTTTTAGCTTTATTATGCTTGCGTGCAAGCATAGCTGGTCTGCACAACGAGGAGGCAAGGCCACCAAGATGGTGAACAGATTGGTAATTGCTGTCTACCCCAGCAGACATGTCCCTGTGTGAGTGTGTGCTACCCACCTCCGCCTCCCTGCCTGCCGCCACCACACACCACCCTTACCCCTCCCCTTACACTGGTCTCAGTCCCTGTGTGAGTGTGTCCTACCCACCTCTACCTCCCTGCCTGCCGCCACCACACACCACCCTTACCCCTCCCCTTACACTGGTCTCAGTCCCTGTATGTGTGCTACCCACCTCCGCCTCCCTGCCTGCCGCCACCACACACCACCCTTACCCCTCCCCTTACACTGGTCTCAGTCCCTGTATGTGTACTACCCACCTCCACCTGCCTGCCTGCCGCCACCACACACCACCCTTACCCCTCCCCTTACACTGGTCTCAGTCCCTGTATGTGTGCTACCCACCTCCGCCTCCCTGCCTGCCTCTACCACACACCACCCTTACCCCTCCCCTTACACTGGTCTCAGTCCCTGTATGTGTGCTACCCACCTCCGCCTCCCTGCCTGCCGCCACCACACACCACCCTTACCCCTCCCCTTACAGTTACACTGGTCTCAGTCCCTGTGTGAGTGTGTCCTACCCACCTCTGCCTCCCTGCCTGCCGCCACCACACACCACCCTTACCCCTCCCCTTACACTGGCCTCAGTCCCTGTGTGTGTGCTACCCACCTCCACCTCCCTGCCTGCCGCCACCACACACCACCCTTACCCCTCCCCTTACACTGGTCTCAGTCCCTGTATGTGTGCTACCCACCTCTACCTCCCTGCCTGCCGCCACCACACACCACCCTTACCTCTCCCCTTACAGTTACACTGGCCTCAGTCCCTGTGTGAGTGTGTGCTACCCACCTCTACCTCCCTGCCTGCTGCCACTGCACACCACCCTTACTCCTCTCCTTAGACTCCCCTTGGTCTGGTCGATTTCTGAGCCAGTCAGATAAACCTTACATTTTGTAATTTATTTTAATCATTCAATGTATGTCAGGGGCATCAGAATATTTTGGCTTATTCCACAGGATTTACTGTGAATCTGTGAAAAGTCAGGTCTTAGCCTTCATTACATGCGAAAAAGCCAGACTTTAACATTTTCCATGGTGAAAAGTCAGGGCTAAGCCATCATTGCATGCTAAAAAGTCAGACTTTGACATTTTTCTATGCTGAAAAGTCAAGACAGCTTTTACACGTGATTGAGTAAAATCTGAAGCTGCTGACGTTTTTGGACTGGCAACAAAGTGTGTGTGTGTGTGTGTGGGGGGGGGGGGGGGTGCAGTCCCTCCCCTTGCCCCCCCCCCCCCCCCCATATTCTGACACAACTTTATATTCATGAGCAAGCAAGCAGCTCATTTGTGGTGGAAATGCATTAAGTGAGCCTATCAGATGACGAGTCTCATAACAACATTGTATACAACTTATAGCTCCTGAAAGCCCCACTCAGTGTCTCTTCATCACACACGAGTGAGACAACGTCCCAATGTTCACTAATGAGCAAGTGCTGGGGAAAGGTAGGCTGTCTGAAGGGCAAAATCCACCAGGCCGATGTCTCACCCGATCAATTTGTTCCTGGGCCCTTAAGTTGAAGCTCACGTATTGTAATTTATTTAATTCTGATAATAATAGTTTAATAAATGACCATTTTCAAAGATTTGAGAAATTCTAGGGCATCCGATAATAATCAGCGATTGTCTGGCTACGGAATCGGCTACCGTCGGTCCAGTGGAACACCCCCTTAAACATGCAATCAATTGACGCTACAGTGAGAATGACCATTCATAGCTTTATGTCGAGTCCAGAATAGTCTTGATACTGAGACTTGTCTTGGTGATGGAAGTTTTACCTCTCAGCACTGTTCAGCCAATGCCATATGTTTAAGATTAAAAAAATTAACTAACTCAGGGATGCCAGTGAGGTTCTGAAAAAATCCATGAAATGTCCAAACCACATCTAACTACTATTTTCATATTCAAAGTAGACACAAGGACTGAGGCTAATCTCACCAATGAGATTAGAATATTCAGATCTTTTTGGTGTCGCCAACGAGTATAAAGAACTCTATACGTCCAGGCATGTATATGGGAGTCTCTAATAAAGATACCGAATCGAACTAGGCTGAATTAACATGTTGGTTAAGTAGCAGTTACCATATAGGGACAGGTCCATGGAATTATAATAGATCAAAAAGTATACGGGTTGAGTTAACAGGTACCACCAACCCTCAACAGTGAACAATCTGATTAGACGTCTGGTATTCTGGTTATAAATCACTTAAATCATTGGGTCTTCTTTGTACAAATCAGTTTCCTCTACCATCACAAAAAGAAATAAAAATAAAGGAACTGCATTTGATAGTATTATATTTGTTTATATATCACTCAAGATGAATGGCAGTAAATACATGTATATGCAAGTAATATCTACACAAATGCTGTGTCCCCTGGACAATGAAAAGTTGCGACGAAATGCCAATGTTTGTGTTGATTGTTAGACATATACTTCAACAAGAAGATGTAGTTTAAGCACTAGTGAGCATGATTGTCTCTGAATACATCCTGATGTGAGTCGCGAGACGCGAGTCGCGAGCTGCTCAGTACTCCTCTTGTATCGGGTCGGATTGTGGGATGAGGCCACGCTCCACCAACGCCTTCTTCTTTTTGTCCTCTGCGGCCTGCTTCGCGAACTGCTCCTCTCGCTGCATCTCCAGGATCTCGTCGATCGACACCTGCTCGTGGGGAATTTTGTCCTCATTTTCAAGATCCTGGAAACAGAGATGGAAACGCTTTATAGATACATGTATAGTCTATAATTTACAGTGTTCAGCAACCTGGGTGGCTTTTAAATATGGAGACCTATCAGTTCATACTTATTCCGGAGAGATAGCCATGATCTCAAGTGTGGATCTAAACACAAACCCGGTCGGGCTTGATGTGATACACGAAGGTCTTGAGTTGTTTGGGCTACTCAAAGAAAAACCCTTTTTTTCACATCACCACGCACATCAGCGTTTTTATAAGATTTTTTTTACGAGATGAATCTTTATAGAAATTTTGAAAGATATGTGTATTTGGTATAAAACTAAAGCTTTTAATGTCTGGGATGCAGTTAACGTGGTATTACAGTAAAATCCCGCTTAAGGAGAAAACAGTTTTGGCTTCACGAATAAAAGCTCTCTGGCAGGGATGGTAGCCAAATACAAATCAACGAAGTCGCTAGTATTAAAGTAAAACGCACAAATAAACGCACCCGAACAACTCGATGGTGAATTATGTACATTACCATACAGAGAACTTTCAAAAATTCATTGAAACTTTACTTTAATAAACAAGATTTTAGATCTATTTGATATTAACCACCAGCTTTCATAAGATAGTGGAATGAAGCCATTAAATGCATTTGATTAACAAAACACATGAC
Source organism: Alentia gelatinosa (assembly GCA_950022655.1). Classification (NCBI taxonomy): domain Eukaryota; kingdom Metazoa; phylum Annelida; class Polychaeta; order Phyllodocida; family Polynoidae; genus Alentia; species Alentia gelatinosa. The sequence goes on from OX465582.1 coordinate 109,418,223, forward strand.
TCGAATTACTGAACTTCTTTATCAAACAAGAGGCGGATAGAACCCAGCGAGTCTCCACGGTAACGCAAGATAAAATGATTTTTAAAAAGATTTAAAATTATCATTTTTTTCTATAAAGATTAATCTTTATTCTGGAGGTTATATAGGTTCAAGTAGTGCCTATCTCCATATTTCTCCAGGCTGGAAATTTACATGGACAACTCTCACCTATATTTTGCATAATACAAAATACAGATTATCCGATATTAATCTTAGAGGGAACAGACTTACTATTTCGCCCAGCAGGACAACGTTTTCTCCCCGTACAACAAAGATTCCGCGCGGGATGTCGCCATATTTCTTTCCTACGTGTATTCTTTCGATTGTCCGATGTAGGACAAGATTTGCTGTAAAAAAATTAATTGTTTACATTATCAGATCATATATGAGCTAAACACCCCCAATATGGGCGGCAAACAGGAGGATATTTGAGACATAATTGTTCAGTTCTTAAACAACATTCACTACTTATGGGTGGTCATTTCAGTATGTTTTTATTATAGGACTTCATGAAATTTCCGACTTTACATCAGGATTTTATCAAAATTAGCGCTAAATAGTTGTTATATTCATTGATTCTTTTATTGAATTAATGGTAACCTAAATATTTACTATAAAAATTAGATGTATATTGTTCAAGTCTAGCATTTTCTAGATTTAAGCTATTTAAAAGTAATCGATTGAAAAATTAAAAGTTAGCTTCCAGTACAAAATGCACCAAATGGATTAATGGGCATTAAATATTTTCAGGTGTTGCAAAAACGGATACTCCAACTAATTCAACTTAACCTTTACAAATTATAAGTTCCTACAACGGAAATATCAAATGTAAAAATGACTTACCAAACTGATCAATCGCACGCAGAAATCCAATCAATGTCCTTCCGTCTCTCAAGACGACGAGTAGCTTTTCTGAAACAACAAATCTTATATCAGATTTTTTTCATGATAGAAAAGATTGAGGAAAAAGTTGTCAATGCTCAAAAACTCGAGACTAGACTTAAGCCATTCAGCAGAACTCAGGGACTGCAGACAGGTGACTTGAAATTAATTGAAAACTGCCAACAGACATTGTTACTGAATTTACTAGGTCTTTTTTATTTGTTTTGGGGGGTGGTGTAGTAAGCTGTCTTGCAGACACACCAATTCTCAGGGTTGTAATTCTATGTACCAAGCCCTACTCTATTTTATCAATATAATCTTGTTAAATGTTTTGAGTATGCCACACCTTTTAGAGATCTGGTATGTTGCACCTTTAAGAGATCCGGTTGGGTGCACTGGTCACGGTGCGTGACCTGCCCAATAGGAGAGAGCCAGAGCAGCGCCCACCCTCCACTGGACCTGGTCAAACCCTGGTGCAGTGAGGAGAGCCGGCAGAGGGTTGCTGGCTGGTAACAGAGATACTAGGTGTCGGCCGTATCCTGTATTTCCCTACCACTATAATAGAGGACTCAGAGGGTTGCTGGCTGGTAACATAGATACTAGGTGTCGGCCTGTATCCTGTATTTCCCTACCACTCTGTTAGAGGACTCAGAGGGTTGCTGGCTGGTAACAGAGATACTAGGTGTTGGCCTGTGTCCTGCATTTCTCTACCACTCTGTTAGAGGACTCAGAGGGCGGCTGGCTGGTAACAGAGATACTAGGTGTTGGCCTGTGTCCTATATTTCCCTACCACTATAATAGAGGACTCAGAGGGTTGCTGGCTGGTAACAGAGATACTAGGTGTCGGCCTGTATGCTATATTTCCCTACCACTCTAATAGAGGACTCAGAGGGTTGCTGGCTAGTAACAGAGATACTAGGTGTCGGCCTGTATCCTGTATTTTCCTACCACTCTAATAGAGGACTCAGAGGGTTGCTGGCTAGTAACAGAGATACTAGGTGTCGGCCTGTATCCTGTATTTACCTACCACTCTAATAGAGGACTCAGAGGGTTGCTGGCTGGTAACAGAGATACTAGGTGTCAGCCGTATCCTGTATTTTCCTACCACTCTAATAGAGGACTCAGAGGGTTGCTGGCTGGTAACAGAGATACTAGGTGTCGGCCGTATCCTGTATTCTACTACCACTCTAATAGAGGACTCAGAGGGTTGCTGGCTGGTAACAGAGATACTAGGTGTCAGCCGTATCCTGTATTTTCCTACCACTCTAATAGAGGACTCAAAGGGTTGCTGGCTGGTAACAGAGATACTAGGTTTTGGCCTATATCCTGGATTTTCCTACCACTCTAAAAGAGGACTAAGAGGGTTGCTGGCTGGTAACAGAGATACTAGGTGTTGGCCTATATCCTGTATTTTCCTACCACTCTAATAGAGGACTCAGAGGGTTGCTGGCTGGTAACAGAGATACTAGGTGTTGGCCTAGATCCTGTATTTTCCTACCACTCTAATAGAGGACTCAAAGGGTTGCTGGCTGGTAACAGAGATACTAGATGTTGGCCTGTATCCTGTATTTTCCTACCACTCTAAAAGAGGACTAAGAGGGCTGCTGGCTGGTAACAGAGATACTAGGTGTTCGCCTATATCCTGTATTTTCCTACCACTCTAATAGAGGGTTGCTGGCTGGTCACATTGGCCCACTGGCCAGCTGAAAGTGTATGAGTAGTGAGAGATCTTCCACCGAGCGGGGTAAATAAAGTTAGGCACCATTACCGATTGTACCAGTCCCTGTATCAGGGCGAAGAGGGATGGGTAGATGGAGGGGATACAGCGACTGAAGCCAGTCTATACCTGGGTGGCCAGTTCACTTTACCAACAGCAAAAGCTATTGAATCAGCTTTTGCTGGTGGTCCTTTGCAGGCAGCACCACACTGTATAATTTAGTGTGGACAGACACTTGTAATTCAAAACCCGGCTGTGAGACCGGCTCGGTGCAGTAGTGAAGTTTGTGGACATTGGAGCTGGCTGGTGCTTAGGTAAAACGTTCACCCCTCGTCTGTTGTGGACAGGGCTGATTACACTGGCTAGCTGGTGCTATAAGGCCATGGCTGGGGGCTTTGCAGGCCACGGCTGGTTCTCGGTGCCCTCACTTTCCTAGGTAAATTATTCACCCCCTCATCTCCTGTTGTGGCAGGGCTGGTTACACTGGCTATCACTTTCCCAACTGTGCTCATTTGTGATTGTTCCATATATATGTAGGCCATTCCCAAGTAAAGGATACTTTTCTTGTAATCAGTTGTTAAATCATATTTTGAATCATGGAAATAAAACTGTCCATGTTTGAATATTTGTGAAAACTTGAGAATCGTTAATATCATATTATATGCCATCAAATCAATGCAGAGTTCTCCTGTTACTTGGCATTAGGTAAAGTATTAGGTGAAGACAAATTGGTACATATTTATCGATTCAATTTTTATTTGTCACATGTCATACATTGTCATACATGTCAGATGGCAACCAGTGAGAAATGATGATCCGGTGGAGGGCTCTGTGGCAGAGGAACCCCGCCCTGTACAGGGCCGGGTAAACTGGTTAACTTGGCATGTGATATCTCAGAATGAAAATGGTAACAATGACACGACAAAAAAAGGTTTCTGTGGAGTCACACAGTGCTGGCATAATACTGAATATTATCTATATGTTGTTGTCAGTAAGGTTTAGTGAATGTTGAAGGGCAGCCACTAAATATTGTTGCTTGATGGTTGGTTCTTGCTACAGATTCTGCTGAGATAGTACAGTGACTGTCCCATGAATCACTAGGGAATCTTATCTAAATATAAACTATCACTGAGTATTTGATAACTTAACATGGTCCCTACTTACTGTCGATTTCCTCAATGAGACTGGCAGTCCCTGGTAGATAATTCATCGTGCATTCGTTCCGAAATCCTGTATTCTATTATACTTTTCAGACGAGTCCAACAACATCGCAGGCGGGTTTCTCTGCACAGGAGGCTGCCATCTTGAATCTCGTCTGAGTTCGCGAGAAATCTCGCATCTTCACGTTGTGTAAACATGGCGTCTCTGGGAAGGTCAGTCTGTCAGCAGGTGAGCATGTTTTCTGTTAAATGTCACGGTTTTATATTAATGTGGTGAAATTTCCAGTTTGCACGAACTAAAGCTATCATATATAGATATATTATCGTTATTTATATGCAATAATACGTTTTCTTGCAGGCGTTCCGCCTGGCACGTGGGGTGGTGTCGAGGTCGCAGAGGCCGGCCGCGACAGCTGTGCCCGGGTGCCGCAGTTTCTCACTGGGTAAGTGTAGTCCGAGAACCCGAGAGGCTCTGACTGTGAAGCGGTGCAGACAGTCAGAGAGCAGTCCCATAGAGTTCTATGTTAACAAGTCGACCAAAAATGTACATCTCAGCTCAGCAGCCGTTTTCCTTATAAATATAGGTTGAATCTTTCTGATTTTGTAATAGATAGTTTCCTGAGGCAAAATGCAGTGAAATGACACTGAGTAATTTCCTACCTTTGCATTAGTTCTAAGTAATAGAAGAGCCAGTGTTAGTAAAATCCATGTCAATGCATTCTGCAGGCGCCAAAAATAACAAAAAAACTTGTTTCAAAACTGAAGGTAATTCTTCACAGGGTATTGCCAGGAACCAGCTTATAAAATATGGCCGACATGAGTTGGAACTGTTGAAATGTGGTTAAATGATTTGTACAAAGCATCTCCCGAAAGTAACACAAAGGAACAAAACAGGACTTTTATCATCTAAAAAGAATTATTATACATTTCTGAAGGTAAGGGAGCATAAACACTCACTCACATTGACAGAGAAGCAAGGACCTGATATTTTGTACTATGGGAATAAGCGGTTGTGCTCTCTGACTGTCCGCTAGGCAGTCGAAGTCTCTCGGACTAGGTAAGTGTCGGTCTCTCTGTCGGGTCGAGATAAGCATGAATATGTGTGACCTACTAACTATTGGGCCCTTTTTTTAAAATAGAAGTATCCGCCCCGAAACCAAGTTGTTCTCCCACTAGTTACATACCATACACGTTCTAACCACGGAGTGGCAGAACGGACATTCACTACTGCGATATTTACATAACTGTAGACAGTGTAGTTTAGTCAAGCGTATGATTTATCATAAAGAACGACTAGATCTACTCGATGGTTCAGTATGTGTCAGCTTTAATGCTTTAGGAGGTTACAATAAATAACAGACCGTTCAATCGACGTGAACAGGCTGTCCTGTTACGGTAGTGGGCAGTTAAATCAATGGTTAACTTAAGGTACGGTACTGGACTTGTACTCCAAAGGACCTCACATTCACAATGATATACAAGTTTAGGCCATCACTATACCCATCATAAATGACATTGTAAAGGGCCTGCTCTGTGCTCTGAGGTGGACTGGGTCAAACAGAACGTGCAAAAAGTGTACAGAAAAAAACACAATAGCACTCCTGGTGGAGAGTAACCATGCTTTGTTCATGATATATAAAAGGCGCATCCACAACATTGTAATTGATGATGATATTTGATAACAACAAAAGTATTGTCACATTCAAATTATATGACCATTTATAAGTTTACCCAGCCTCTTGGTCGCCTTGCCTCCTCGTGGTGCAGACCGGATATGCTTGCACGCAAGCATAACAAAAGCGACTGGATTAGCTCAGTATTAAAGAGCACTGGACTTTGTTGATTTGAGTCCCATTGCAGCCACTTTTCACCTTCAATCCCAGCTGTGATATATTTACTGCTATATATCAAAGGCCAATCGTTCTCATACCATGTCTATGTGGTGTGGGAAGTAAAAGAACTCTTACCTCGGTAAATGTGTAGGGGAGAGATTTCTACCTAAGTTCATCTCATAGATTCAGTCAAACCTAAAGTAAGTCTAATTAAACAAATTGGACGTTAGCCTCGTCTCAGTATTGTCTATAGATTATAATAGTGGTTGCCCCGTGACTACAGTGGCGCCATTCTACAATTTCCTGGCCGATGATGGCAGAACTAGCAATCACTCTTGTGCCCGATAGAAATTGCCACTTATCAATTTCATGCAACAATTGACTACAGGTGCCATCACCCATGCTGATGCCTTATACTAATCAATGTCAAACTGGCCTGTCCTATTTCTTTGTCCATTTTCTACACGTTTTGATATGATTTCTTTTTTTTTATGTCGCCCGTGTAGCGTCGCGACTCCTCTCCGCCAAGGTCCAGCACCCAGCACCAGACTTCAAGGGCATGGCTGTGGTTGAAGGTCAATTCAAGGAGATCAAGTTGTCGGACTTCTCTGGAAAATACTTGGTGCTTTTCTTCTACCCCCTGGACTTGTACGTGTGCCTTGCTTTTTATTTGTCAAAATGCTTTTTATTTAGTAAAAAATCATAAACAAAAAGATTATTGTATTAACAATTGTTACCTACTAGGATACCAGTTATTCATGACTTTGCAACTTCGTCTCACTTTTAGTCAATTCGAGTATTAATTCACCAGATCTTGTAACTCTAGAAAGGTTGCCATTCCTTTATCATATATTTCCTTGCGTTTCAAACGAGCACAGATTGATTATTTGAGAAATCTCATGATGGAGAGAGGTTTTGCTGGTTCTCCGTGCCACTGAAAATGAGCGGGAAACCAGCGTAAGTTCAAGGTCGCTCACTCGTTGCTCAAGCTGTGCGTTACCTGTCCCATTGTTCATTGGGGCAGGGAACCAGTCTACATCTGTTGAAGTCCTCCGCCTCGTAACAGCAACAAAAAATATAACTTTTCAAGGTGGCATTTGCTCTCTAACAGCTTACACCAGGGTTATTCTGTGGACAATACTTATGAAGATTATTAGAACGTGGCTGAGACACCTCTGTCGCAAGCCGTTGCTACCTTGATAATGAAAACTTGCTGTTACTTTTGAACCAGGTTACTGTGGTATCTCCAGGCTAACAATCGTTACCTATGTAACAAAAAAAACAAAAACAAAAATTAAAAAAATGACAATATAAGTTTCTTATATATTTTGGTTTTCTTGTTGCAGCACGTTTGTGTGCCCCACTGAGATCATCGCCTTCAGTGACCGCATCTCTGAGTTCGCTGATATCGACACGGCAGTGGTTGGTGTCTCTACGGATTCGCACTTCAGCCACCTCGCCTGGATCAACACCAGCCGAAAGGTCAGTCAAGTCACACCAAGTCTTCTCTGTCTTCTCTAGTTCTGACTTATTTCTCGGGCTTTGACCTTGCTTTGACCTCAGTCTAGTATCAGAGGTCGAGTATTAGAGCAGAACTTGATATTATTAAGAGAAAAGTGGTTACTAAGCCTGTAGGGATGGTTGTTCGATGTCTTTTGTATTACATATAATACGTCCTGATGCCAGAGGTTGAGGGACATGTTTATGTTGCAAAAGGCCGAGAACGACATCCCTACTGGTCAGTCACTACGTTTTCTTATTGTTATAATTAAAGTTATGTACAGAAAAAATTTACATCCTTTCTCTTTAGCACGGAGGTTTGGGTGAGATGAACCAACATTTTTTATATTTTTTTTATTGATCATATCAATCATAAAACCAACATTTGTATTATTTCACTTCAGCACGGAGGTTTGGGTGAGATAAACTACCCGCTCCTCTCAGACTTGTGACGTTATAGCCAACATTTACATCATTTCTCTTCAGCACGGAGGTTTGGGGGAGATGAAGTATTTGCTCCTCTTAGACTTAAATATAAGACTTAGATATAACCAACATTTACATCATTTCTCTTCAGCATGGCGGTTTGGGTCAGATGAACTACCCGCTGTGTCAGACTTGTGTCGATATAACCAACATTTACATCATTTCTCTGCAGCATGGCTGTTTGGGTAAGATGAACTACCCGCTGTGTCAGACTTGTGTCGATATAACCAACATTTACATCATTTCTCTTCAGCACGGCGGTTTGGGTCAGATGAACTACCCGCTGTGTCAGACTTGTGTCGATATAACCAACATTTACATCATTTCTCTTCAGCACGGAGGTTTGGGTGAGATGAAGTACCCCGTTGCTGTCAGACCTGTGACGATATAACCAACATTTACATCATTTCTCTTCAGCATGGCGGTTTGGGTGAGATGAACTACCCGCTGCTCTCCGACTTCAACAAGACCGTCTCTCGTGACTACGGCGTGTTGGTAGAGGAGGCCGGGCTCGCTCTCAGGTCAGTCTGCACCCTCAGTCATCTTTCTATTCCATTTTTATTTTGTACTTAAGCGGGTTTCACACTGAGCGAGTTTTGTACCTCCTGGCTTCTCACAGCGACAATGTTCCCTGTGATTCTGTACTGGTATATAATCGCTCAGTGTGAAACCCTAAATTTCTGGGCCACTGCGTTTATGTTCCACCCAGAGGGGCAATCGTCATTGATAAATGCCCCTACCCAAGGTACAAAATCTTTTGTGATTTAGGGATCCAACATGCCGGATATTTTCTGGAGGCCGTCTGTGTGATTCCTGTACCAACCCCTGCAGCGGGGCAGGAATCGCAGGGACATTCGTCTCTCAGTGAGAACCCCGCTTAAACCCGTGACCCACTGAGCGATTTCTGTTTCTTTCCCTGTGATAAATGGCCCCTCCGTCCCGAATCGCCCAGTGGGACATACCTTACGATTCTCATCCCTGATATTCCAGTACCACCACTACACCACTATAGAGGGTACATTCTTTCACCAACAAATAATACCCCAGCGGGTCCCGAAATCGCATGCGAGAAAATTCTAACATGTTTGAATTTTCCCCTGCAATTCTGAAGGGTCGTCCCGGAATCGCTGGGTAGCCCTGGTCAACGAGGCATATTGGTTTTTATTATCCACCTAATACAAAGTGTCCATATATCTAATTGGTTATTTATTATGTTATTCCCGAAGAACAGATACAATATATTCAGAATTTCTACCAGTGTGAAACAATTTATCACAAGACAAAAAGTCCCTGATGAAGAAAGGAAACATTCAATTGTTGTCATTAACAATAACCTTTAGAAGGACTGTGAATGGTCACGGATATCGACCACCTGGTCTCAATATCATATAGATGATATCAGTCAAAAACTCACTGCATTGTGTACTATTTAGAGATGGGACCCGTATGGTTCAGGGTAACAATAGAGATGATGTTATACAGAAATAAAAGTTTGAATATATCCCTTCTACAATGACGTTTGGGAATAAGATACATCAAGACTTATTACATTGCAATTAATACATGTCAGAATTTTTTTTTTTTTTTTTTAGAATTGAGTTAAAGTCGGCCTAATTCAAAGACCCACCCTAGTAACTGGTTTTCAGAATTTAGATTAATCCTCAATCCTTATCCAACATGTGGTATAATTGACACACCATGCTGTTGCATCACCTTCCAAACTGAATATAAATAGTGTGCGTAAAGACCTAAAATCAGCCTCCAAATTCAGACATTATCAGAAATATCAAATTAAACCGTGCACCCACTGCCGCTGATTTACCACGATAGACCTCCAGATACACTATGATGGGAAATACCTATCACTATGGCCAACAAATTAAATTCTATATTTGAATCGGGAAGTCAGTCGTAAGTCCTATCGGTGTTTTTCGGAACCACAGTCGGGGGGTCATTATCTCCCTGCTCCTTGATGAAGGCAGAACTAGTCCGCCGAAACTAATAGGAGAAGGAAGGGAGAGATATAATCACAAAACTTTACCGATGTACTACTTGTGGTAAGTGATGTCAACGGCCATGAAAACGTTACCAATGTTGTGCACAGTAGACTTAGCACTGGAAATATGAAATGCTACAAACAACGACAAAACACTCTGTACACTTCATGTTGTATCACACAAAGTTGATATTACTATATACCGGTGCACGAATGTCTCACTTTTACGCGATAAGAGAAAAGATTCCTGTTCGGCCGCACCATGGCGTAAAATATTTTTACGCCACACTGTACCACGTGATCTGTTGAAATTTTGTGGTTGAAATTTTTAGGTTGAAATACGTTGATAATGTGAGTATCAAAATGGCATTTAAATCGAATATCGGTATATAGTAATAAAAAGACATAGTGAGTGAGACACTAACCATGTCTTTCTATATTACTTACCGGAAACAGTTAAAATGGGATGATTTGGATTAGTAGGAACTGAACCATTGATGATTTAGTTGATTTAAGCTGAAGTTGTGAACACACATCTACCTCAGATCTCACCGATACATGTTGGTTTCGTCTACCAGGGGGCTGTTTGTCATTGGTCCGACCGGCACGGTAAGACAGGTGACCATCAACGACCTCCCCGTCGGTCGCTCAGTGGACGAGACTCTGCGACTCGTCAAAGCCTTCCAGTTCGTCGACAAGCATGGCGAGGGTAAGAAAACTGTGATATTAATATCCCCCAATCTCTTCACTAGATCATGAATGATATATGGAGACATGGTTAGTGCGCCTGAAAGGAATCTGTTGTGAGTCGTTAATGTTTCTGACCAGTATGATGCCTATAGGGAGCCAAAGTGAACCCGCTGAAACCACAGATACCCACCTACAAAACACCATTTCCGGTGGCCAGTAAGAACGAGGCTTAGTGCTTAAGCTATGGGGGTTTGAGGCTAGACTTATGTTTTTGGTCTCGTCTGTTACTTTTGAAGTGAAGTTTATAACTATCGTCTCTGAATAACTTTGTTTCAAAACTACGATGACAGTTGTTAAGTTTATTAAAAATTTGGATCTAAAAGATTGGAGAATGACACATTTAATCTCGGACCTACATAGTCTAAGTACTGAACGCCTATACCCGGAAAAATTATTTTGTGACCGGCTATTTGTGGTTGGAGCGGGTTCACTTTGGCTCCCTATCAGTCTTCTGCCTGACAGACTGCATGTGAGCAGGCTGCTTTACCAAATGACAGTGAGTTGCCTGTCAGTGGATTGCCTCTCCGGGTTCCATGGCAGTCAGCTGGACTTTGAAGATGCAGACATATTTAGTTTTTCCCTCCATACCTCCGTGACATATCTATGCCTCGTAGGCGCCCTTACTTTAATTCTGTATACATTCACAAGGTGAGTCCCACTGAAGCCACCTTTCTCCTTCATCCCCAGCAGTGGTAGACTTACAGCTATATCAAAGGCCAGTCCTTCTGATACCATGTCTTTGTGGTGTGGTGTGCATCCACCTTTCTCCTTCACATCCAGCAGTGGTGGAGTTACTTATATATCAAAGGCCAATCCTTCTCACACCATGTCTATCTGGTGTGGGAACTAAAAGAACTCTCACCTCAGTAAATGTGTAAGGGTGAGGTTTCTACCTAAATTCATCTCATAGATTCGATCACCACCCTTGTGGTGTAAAATAACCTTGAGAAAGTCTGGTAAGAACCTATAATGGTTAACTGGACGTTAAATGAAACCAACCAACTAACATTGACAAGACGCGTATGTATTCACTGAACTCTTTGATTTTGCAGTGTGCCCCGCTAACTGGACTCCTGGAGCTGAGACAATCAAACCGACACCCTCCGACTCGAAGGAATATTTCGAGAAAGTCAACTAGAAGCATCGCCTGCTTTCTGCGTATTCCTGCACAGGAGTCGAAACTAAACCTTCCCTGAGCAGCCAAGTGCTTCATACTAGCAAAACTTACAATACAGGATAATCAACATGGCCAAATTGAGAACTAGTCACTTAAGATTTACGGGAACTGTCTCTTATAGCATACTTATATAGAACTGCATCGAGAATCATATAAATACACAATAATGGAGTATTGTGTATTTTACAATTCAAGTGCGGTTCTGGATTTATCTCACCCCTTTCACTGACATTAAATCACACCACAATATCAGAATAATTTAAATTACTTCACAAATCTAGTTGGTGAATAGCGTAGGACGTCATCTCATATTCACTCCGCCATGACCGTGGCGTAGTATTGTCACTTTACGGGGGTGATCGTTGAGTATTTTATACAAACGTTATTCCTATGGGTAAACTTGTACCAGGGGTGAGATAATTAGTGCTACCCAAGGATATGCTTATTACACGGACATTACACGGACAACTCTCGAACCCGATGATATTTGTTTACATGGCTGATGATTCAGACTTATCACCTGCCAGACTATGTCTAGGGGTCATCCTATTGAGTTATCAAAGTTTTTCTTTGCGTATTAAGTCTTCTAGTCGATCTGACCAACACGGGTATTGGTAGATGTTTCTCGATTTGGAATACAGATCTGTCTATAGCATCATTGCATTTGTAACGATATTATTTTGTCGTAGTGGCTTGATTTTTGTTTATGGGATACCCCTTTAGGTGTCTTTATATATTGAGATCTTGTTAGTTTTGAGTGGTATGTGTAACGTCCATTGGACAGCCACTAATAAGTTTCTTCATTAAGTCTAATTGAACTTATTGGACGTTAGACTACCCCAACAAACAAACAATCAAAATCTTGCTTCATATTAAAGTAATAAATCCGCAGTGCTAGTTACGGGTCAGGATATAATATGGGGCGTAATTTTGTGCCAAATTCATCACTAAAATCTGTTATTTTTCCTGGTTTTACAATCATATGTAAAAACAGGGCTACTTACACTGGTCGGTCTTAAATCTCGGTGATAGTATCGCATAATGAACCCTCTTAAGGGCTAGTTTCACTGGGTCGACACTTTGGCCACAAAAGTTTAATGCCGGACTGCCGTTGCACCGCCATTGCACCACCTCCGTGCGGTGGCCATGTGAGCTTGAGTATAGATATCGGTCCCGTGGAGCAGGTCACACACTCAACGGCTGCAGCAGCAAGACGTTGAAACGATAAAACCTGATGAATTAGCTTTTTTCTGGTACCCGCTTGCGGCACCCACATGGCCAGCATCCGACATCAGCCATAGAACGGGCCTGTGGGTTTATACACTATAAGCATGTTTGGCAGATTCCCAACGGCATCAAATTCCTAGTCAGCCGGATGGAGCAGGCCCTTTAAGTCACACCATAAACCTAGTTCTTCATATTCTAAACATTGTGTTTATTGACTCAGACTGTGTTACAAACAGCTTGGAGCATAGTAATGACAGTAGAAGAATCATCACTCATAGAAGTTGCAGTTGAGTTACGTTATAACGGTTTTCTGTGGACCACAACATTCTGGGTTTGTTCACTATACTCACAAATTGACGACCGAACTGATTCCATGTTTTAACATTCACAGTGGTCTAGTGAATAACCTGATGTTAACAAAGACATAGCTTATTTTGATATTTCATCATACACGTGAATAATAAAATGCTAAATGCCTCCAAAATTGTGTTCATTCTTGTATTATCAGGTAAAGTTCAGAAGCAATACGGGGCCATCCATAAAGTACGCACGCACTGAGGGGGGTGGGGGGGGGGGGGGGGGTGAAAAAATGTGGAAATTTTGCTCCCTCTTTGTTCTATTGCGTACAAGATTGGGAGATGGGGTGGGGGGGGGGGGGGGTCCAAAGTTTCAAAAATTCTGCATACGTACGGAATTTATGGATGGCCCCTACCTACAATTTAACAGTTAAACTGGAGGATAGATATGTGGTCTGTTTAGATATCATTCTTGCCACTCGTTTTTGTGCGCCTTAAACCAGGTGATTTTGTTTTATGTAGGTTCTAAAAAGCAGAAATACGTAGAGATAAAGTCATAGCTTCACAAATTGATAATGAAGTCTAGCGGTTTGGTGGTTTTATACTAAAAATACACAAAATGAAATATGAAAATGCTAAATTGGCTTCGAGGTTATGACAGAACACACTCTCCAAGCAGTACAGAAGATCTGATAGGTAATCGGTCAAGGTAACCACGTATTTAACCCGACCAGAGCTCACGAAGTGTAGCTCTGGCGGACAGTGTAGGTGCTCTGAAGATCAAAACTGTAGTGTCATTCCTAATCACAATGTGGCGCCGCTGTTCCGTGGTACCAGTCATACTCACCAGGGGTGAAATAGACTGGCCCGTGCGCTGCAAGTGGCCTGTGTTCAGATCTGTGGTGAGATCAGTTCTGTCCGTACTTTCTCTTTCCCAGACATTTGGAGGTGCACAGGGCAGGGACAATGGCCGATCTGCTTGATGAAGAAGAAATGGAATATTATAAGAAAGTTCTTACTATTCTCTCTGATCTGAAATAAAAATATGTGTAGGCTACATATATATTTCAATACAGAAACCTTAGAGTAAATGTGTTGTTCCAATTTTAATGAATCAAAAGTTGTCCTTTTTATTGATCATTTATTGATTTGAAATAGGATAATTAAGATTACACCAAAATAAAAATGTAGATATATTCTCATCTTAGAATCCGCTGTAGATGTAACAGTCAGTGTTTCGCCATAAATGGGTACTGCCTTCATACCAATCCATATGATTAATTGTGTATTTCTATAGAACTAGATATTGGTAGGCTTACTATTTGAATAATTATATTCTAAGAAGGAAAAGCAATTGGAATTGTTCCGATATTGTGAAGTTATTTAATGTCAGCGAAAGGGTTGAGATAAATCCACAACCGCACTCAAATCGTAAAATACACAATACTCCACTCCTTTGGATGCGCTGAAATCTTCACTCGTCTTTGCATCGATTACGATTGCAGTGCATCCAAACTCGTGGAGTATTCATACAATTCTCGATCCAGTTCTATATAGGGCTTTGAGACGATTGTGGCTGCAAGACTGATACTATAGAGGGAATCTATGGAAGGTTAGGGTCAGAGCTCGTATCCCATCAACTTTTAATCGCGTAGCAATTCACAAGGCAAAGTTGTGTGAATTATGGCAATTCAAACGTTGAGTTCTGACCATAAACTAGAATAGGTTTCCGAATTTATCTCACACTTCACATTGAATAATAGATTAATGTTTGTGACATAATCCTCCATTGAGTATTTTTTTCTGTACTTTTTCTATATATATATTTATACTCAACGGGCGTTGGATAGGCTACAAGTTCCCAATGTTAAGTCTAGAGGGAAAAATACCAGGGGGAGATAAATTCACGGACTTGGATATAGGTCCGTGATACATCCTACAAGTTTTGAGATGAGTTGTCGCTATGTGCTCCGGTGAATAATACTGCCAGTGGTTTGTTTTCCCCTTGCGCATGGTTTCCAAGTTGTTGACATTTGCTCCGGTCGGAGTGACCCCGCCTCGGAAGCGCAACTCGCCGGGCGGCGGGCAAATTACGCCGGACTCGGGCTGCGGCCTCTACGGCGTAAAACCACGTGACGCAATTCATTGATAGATTCGGTATGGCTGCCCTGCCCGCGAAACGAGCGTGGGGGGATTCAGGATGAAAAATGAATAGGTAAACTACCTATAAATATTAAGTAAATAATTCTAATACTATTACAGTAATATAAGATAGATATATTTAATATAATCACATATATTTGAGTTGTAAATTTAAGAAATTCCCTATATATATGATTTTATATGGGTTGGGTCAATCTGGGTTATTTATCCATAGAACACCCGGATAAGAAATGACCTGTATTTTCAAGTACCCTGACGTCACACGGTAGCAAGATCGTGTAGAATCACTACATCTGCTCTACTAATTTACTATTTATTTCGTCATTATTTACCTATGTAACTGGCAAGACTCAATTGATATAACGGTTTTCTATCACATATCTATTTAACATTACCGGAAAGATATGTTACAGTTGTTTGGAAGGCCACGCATTGGGGGACTATTTTCTCGGCGGAGGTGTCACATGGCGTCATTGCGGCGAGGAGGTCGTTCATTCATAACAGCAGCGTTCATTGATAAGTCGAGATGCCAGTAGTAAGGGCGAGACCTACATGACACGGACCGTATTCGCGGGGGTGTCTCAGCAAACTTACAACAGATTATCACCAATCTACACCACTACCAGGACAGCGAAGACTTCTACCTTCCACTGGACCACCAGGAACTCAGTAGGACGCACATGAGGGCCCAGGGAAGGCTTGTAAAGTGAGCGTCTACCGGAGTGATTGTGGGACTATCGGCCATGATGAAACTAGAAATGGCAACCTCGCTTCGGCCGGCGGCGCTAGAAAACGCTCTACAGGACCCGAGTTTGAACGTGCTTCTTATAGACTGTAGGTCGTTCATGGATTTTAATTCTTGTCATGTCGCTAATGCGCACAATGTACATTTTCCCCCGATCGTGAAGCGGCGATCGGGAGGCACCATTCCGTTGGCGAATATCATTCGTTGTGGAAAGACGAGGGGGCTTCTCGTAGGAGGGCAGTACGCGATGGTAGTTCTCTACGACGAAGAAAGTCGATCTATCGACGATCTCCCCACCGATTCCGTCATGTACCTGGTGCTTAAGAGTCTTACAGACGAAACAGATCTACAGCCTTTGTATTTTGTCGAAGGTAAGTCTACAAAAAAACACCAGGGAATATCATCGGGGTGTCTGTGTTTTTGCCGAAGCTGTTGTCGTTAAATTATTCATGAGCTTCCCGGTCTCTGGCCCAGTGACTGGCGGGAGTCGGTCGCGCATTGGCCGGGAGCCGGGGAGCTTCATCAACATGAGTAGATGAATGGAATGAGGTAATGCACCACGACACATTGTAATATGCAGATGCCGCTCGTTTCCACCTTGTCAATATCGGTGATGTCATCTTTGTTTTTGTTAATGAAATGTTCATGAGAGGCACTGAGGAGGGAGGAGGAGGCCAGCTGGTTTTGTTTTGGTCTGCTCATGCAACACACGCCACCCTGCTGTGGGTGATGGGGCTGGGTTGAAAGGGTGAACATTGGAGGTTATACTAAAATGCCAGAGTGAATGACTAAAGTACCAAAATATAAGGTTTATATTACCATACAATCTGCCGTGGGATTCATGTTGTTCATGAACTGGATATGCCCGAATGGCAATCATTATCTCTAAATACTACAACATGTCAGCTTGGAGACTAACATTTGACCTGTAGGGTCTTAATATATTGAAAAGGGGGGGGGGGGGGGGGGCGTCATTCAGCTATGGGGTGTGTCAGAAAAAAGGTAGTATTGCTCTATGTTTAGGATTAATATCACATTCTTTTCAATTCCCCTTCGTACAGTATCATACAGTGTACTTTTTATAATATCATTAAAAATCAAATTAAGGGGGGAACTAATAGGAAAAGACCCTCATAATGTTTGTCGGCAGCATATTTTACGTTCAGTTCAGTAGCGAAGTTGTTTGTAATAATATAATATTTACAAGACGCTATGTAGACTGGCTTCAGTCCCTGTGACCCTCCACCTACCCCACCACTCTTTCCCCGTGATACAGGGGTCAGTTAGGAGAAGGTTTATTGTTTTTTTTCTATCAGAACCCTCGGGGAAATACTTGAAAAGGGTACTTGTGAAATACTTGGAATGCTGGCTTGATTTCGTTTTGTGTATTTCTAAGTAATTTTACAAAAACGAAAAATAAGTTAATTGGAGTTCTATGTAACGTAGCGTAGCATCTGCCGATTCTATTCCTTTTTAGGGGTAAATGTTACTAACATTTACGGGAGAAAAAAAGATATGTCTCATGGAAATGGAACCCTACAATTTAGACGAAGAGATTATGTTCGAGTACAGAATCTCAGCAAGGTTTTTTCTAAGACAAAATACCCTGTGAGGAACATGAATCCCACTGTGTGAATCCCACTTAACATATTAGTATCCCGCCTAAAGTATGACATACTTTATAGGTGTATCATTTTTAGGGTTGTAAATTACGAGAAAATGTACCTAAAGTATCATTTTTAGGGTTGTAAATTACGAGAAAATATACCTAAAATATATATTTTAAAGTGATTTAATCGTTGACTAATGCGACTATAACATAGAGTCACTGTTTCACGTGTTAAACTTAGAATACTGTTTTAAAGAATGTTTTTTTTACGTGGCTACTGTAGTTATTTATTGTGGAGTATCGCGGGAGACTGCTTACAAACTGCACCCATCAGTTCAGGCCGAAATGCTGGAGCAGATGCGAAGAAAGCGGGGGCTGCGAAAGTGGGGGGGGGGGGGGGGGGGCGAGTTGTTCCAAACGTATATACCATGTAGACGGGCTTTCGTCCTGCATCTCCCGGTATCGTACTTTGAGATGTGTATACATGCGTAATTCTCAGAAAATATGCGATACATCGTAAACTAGGATTCTGCCGCTAGCTTACAAATTAGCAAGAGGTGATAGTTTCTACCAATTTACAGAAATTCACATTTTCGGTTCGTCATACTTCATTAAGAACTTATTATGATTTATGAACTCCAGCATATCCTGGAATAGGGCCATTAAGAAAGAAACTGATGAGTGTTTGGTCTGTGTCCCAATTCGCCATCGAGTTTGGAGTTTTCAGTAATTTGAGTGAGGCGATGGCCGAGAGAATATTCTAAAGCGCTCTAAACGAGAATGCGAACGGGGACTCAAACATTGCCTTAGTTCGTAAGAACAACAATCCCCTTCAGTACTAGTTAAGTACCTCGTGTACTTATCTATTCACTACCGAGCTATATTCCTAATGTGAAGCTATGGACGTCTACCATATTATGAAACTGATATGGCCATTTTGATTGGCAACATTCCGTGGGCTGATTTGCATATTTGCTGCACGGTAGAGGTTATATAAAGCCAATATTATGGCTATGTTTGGTCATCCTTTCATAAGTGTCCTTGTTATTATCTTAGCCGGGTATGAACGTCCATGGGCTTATCTTTAGGAACTCGTACTCAACAGGCTTGCGAGTATGGTAACTCATTCTCAATGGGTGATAAACAGATTAATATTTCTAGGCTAAGATAAAATCAGAAACATTCGTGCTTGGTCTGAGTCCCCATTCACCATGTCGTTTGGAGTGCTTCAGAATGTTCACTCGACTATCGCCTCGTTCATTTTACTGCGCACTGCAAACTTGATGGCGTACTAAGACACAGACCAAACACTCATCAATTTCTCTCTTAGTACCTTACACTCTTACCATCAAACTGAAAGACTACATTTAAAAAAATAGATAAACAATATCCTGAGAGACCGGAGAGCAAGTCTAGACCGAGGCGCCTCACCTGTGCGTCTCTCTAGAGGTCGCCACTTGCGGGTTTCTAGCACCGGAAGTTGCCCGCTGTTTTGAGGGATAAGGTTACCTTAGTAACCGCCCCGGCTGTGCTGAATAGATTGGTGGTGGTGTGGTACGGGGAGGGCGGTGGTGTGTGGGGAAGTGCCGGTTGATAATGTGCCATATGATTGAGAGGTGTCCAAGTGATTTTCTCTCAACGGTCAGAGATGGCGCTTCCGCTCGATGTTTGGTGCAAACAAAGAGCGAATTTAATCCTACCCTCTTCAGTCCAGGGGTCGTTGAATAAAGTAGGAACGATAAAAAAAATGATCTTAGAATTGTCTTTGTGGTGTAGAAGATGATGTGTTGCAAGTCTAAGATGTTTTGATGAAAAGAGTAGCATAAAGCCTTTATATGGTGTTAAATACAAATACGTTGATTTAGAAAATATCTTCTGTTTTGTCATACAACACTGAGATGTAGATAACATGGTCCGTACTCCACCGAGTTTGACCGCGGAGTAATTCACGAAGCTCAGCAAACTACGTAGTGGTAAAATTCAGTGGAGTGCAGACCAAGTATTCTTTCATCTAATAGGTTTCTGATTTTATCTCACCCCATATACATGATCAGGAATATTATCAATCATTAGAAAAATTCACACAATTAGCCATTGAGTACTGGGCACATTACTTTCACGGCCATGGAGTATGAGTACCTAACGTTAAGCCTATGGAGAAAAATACCGGGGTGAGATAAATAGACATTATTCTAATAAACCGAGAGGACAGTTTTCCACTTCTCCAAGGAAATCCTTGTTTTCATTTCCAGTTTATACAACTTGTGTAAAACATGTGTAAAAATCGAGCCTCATTCACACCAATGAGCAATGGTTCAAACCTCCCCACACACCCTCAGCCCCATTTCATGGCCAACTCTGACGTATTTTCCATGTTATCTCAGTCTCTCTGAGGCAGTAAATTCCAACCCAAAAAAAAATTCCACATTTTTTGGTGACCCTCAACTGACATCCCTGAATTAATGAAGTATTCATATATTTCAGCGTCATCAAAATAAATTGTTAAACTTTCTGTTAGTTGCTGCAGCGGGGTGTATTTTATCTCATGATTCCCGTTTATCATTTCCAGGTGGTTTCCGCACATTCTCTACTCTCTACCCCCACTTCTGCTCGGGTATGTCCGTCGGCAGCGAGGCCTCCAACCACCTCCAGCTGCCTTCTGTCACCATGGCAACGAGCACCACGACGAGTAGTCACGTGACCCCCGTCATGGTGTCGTCACGTGACTGTGCGTCGCGGGAATGCGCGCCGAACGGCATTTCCGGTGCGCGGAGAGACTCGGCCAAAATGAGGAGGATTCTTCTGGAACAGGTAAATCGTTAATATTTTCTGATAGAAACCGTACACAATATTGTCTGGTTTCAGAGACAAGCAGTCGCATACAACGAGGAGTTGACGCGTGGTAATATCCAAGCGCATACGAGGATATTGCATAGAGTCGACTCCGAGGAGTATACATTTCCTCTTGATCAGGCAGCTAATACCAGAGTCTTTAGATATAATTATATTTGTCTTGTTTAACAGTAATTAAGATCACCCATTTCCGCCACAGAATCTATTCAACACCAAATTACACATTCAAATACCATATCCTAGGCTTAAACACTAAATATAGCATGTGGCACATGTATAACTATTTTCAAATATATAGTGATTGTCAGAGTATTGATGCTTCTAAGGTATAGAGAAAAGGGCTAAAATCGTTGATGTGTAAAATATCAGTGTTGTGGTGGCAGAGGTAGTAGGTGGGGTGTTCGTAAACAGATGGCTGGCAGGTAGGATGTTTGTCAACAAACGGCTGTTAGTTAGGGTGTTCGTAAATAAATGGCTAGTAGGTGGGGTGTTCATAAAGAAATGGCTAGTAGGTGGTGTGTTCATAAACAAATGGCTAGTAGGTGGGGTGTTCGTAAACAAATCGCTAGTAGGTAGGGTGTTCGTAAACAAATGGCTAGTAGGTGGGGTGTTCATAAAGAAATGGCTAGTAGGTGGGGTGTTCGTAAACAAATGGCTAGTAGGTAGGGTGTTCGTAAACAAATGGCTAGTAGGTGGGGTGTTCATAAAGAAATGGCTAGTAGGTGGGGTGTTCGTAAACAAATGGCTAGTAGGTAGGGTGTTCGTAAACAAATGGCTAGTAGGTGGGGTGTTCGTAAACAAACGGCTGGCTGAGGAAGCGCAGCAAGTAGCGCTCTGTAGAGGTTTAGATAATGCAGAAGCAGTGGCTGGTGGGCGAGTAGACTTGCTGAAGTCTCTAATTATGGAGATCATTAAGCAATAAAACTACTCTGTAACATTTGGAGTTCCCTAACACCTGACAGGCTCAGGAATCAGACAGATAGGGATGAAGACAGTGAGAGGGACACACCAATAGACAAGACTCAGACTCCATGTTTAAATTGCCATATCAAAGGGTATATCATTAGGGACTATTTTGTAACTCTACAGCATAAAGGGACTATTTTCCCGTATACCAGATTTGAATCCATATACAATGCCTACGTTTCACACGATATAGACCATGGAGAACGGACTGCGATACTCTTTGGGGCATGGAGAATGAGTTCCCTAAGTTAAGCCTATGGGACAAAAATACCGGGTTGAGATAATGGGTACACTACCTTCACACCCGTGGAGTATGAGTTCCTAACGTTAAACCTATGAAGAAAAATACCGGGGTGTGATACTGGGTACACTACCTTCACATCCGTGGAGTATGAGTTCCTAACGTTAAACCTATGAAGAAAACCACCGGGGTGTGATACTGGGTACACTCCCTTCACACCCGTGGAGTATGAGTTCCTAACGTTAAGCCTATGAACAAAACCACCGGGGTGAGATAACGGGACTGGAGCCAGTCTACAGGGCGAGCGGCTCGGAGGTGCTCGGAGCTGCTCGGGGTGGCGCAGGCAGCACTGGCGGGCGGGTGTTTGGGGTGGGAAGGAGCAGCTCATGTTTGTTGACCTTCATGTCGAGACTCGGGGCGGACATTATGTTAATAGCGGGGGCTGGCGGGCAGGGATGGTGAATGGGGTGGTTGTTACACCCACTCACTTCAACTCCGACATGCTTACAACACCCCACGCGCCTCCCGTCCAGCCGCGACACGCCCCTCCGCACTGCCGGCGCCTCGCCTCCATTCATGCACACTTTATAGAGCTGTCTTATGTGTATCTGTTCACTAGGATCCAGTGTTGATACCATCCATTAAACGTATAGATAATAGGGGTAATAGTTCTCATTCCCACACATATGTTGATACCATCTATTAAACATATAGATACTATGAATAATAGTCCCCATTCCCACACATACTATGTTGATACCATCTATTATTAAACATATAGATAATAGGAATAATAGTCCTCATTTCCATTTATACTATGTTTATAACATCTATTAAACATATAGATAATAGGAGTAATAGTCCTCATTCCAACATATACTATGTTGATGCCATTCAATAAACATATAGATACTATGAATAATAGTCCTCATTCCCACACATACTTTGTTGATGCCATCTATTATTAAACATATAGATAATAGGAATAATATTCCCCATTCCCATATATACTATGTTGATACCATCTATTAATCATACAGATAATAGGAATAATAGTCCACATTCCCAAACATACTATATGTTAGTGTCTGTTCCAAGATAGTGACAAAGAAGCCCAGTTAGCGACAGATTTTTGGCAAAAACATAATCACAAAGGAGTAAAGAGTTAAGGAATACCGTTACATTAAATCTTTAAAACGGCGATTCCCTACGAGTGCTCATCATTATGCTCATGTATTTCCTGTTATGTTACCACTTGGCCCCGCATGATAGGGCGCGATGTCTTCCGCTTAGACGCGTCTACCGTCGTAAACAGGGGGGGTGGAAGGTGCTCGGAGCAGCTCATTATGCGTTGGAGGGTGGGAGGGTGGCTAAAGGCGAGCAGATAGGTTCTGCTCGGCATGAATGGAGGCAGAAGTCGGTGGCGGTGCAGTGGTGAAGGTAGTGGACGGGTGGTAATTTATGCCGAGTCATTGGTGAGTGGGTGGATGGTACGATTCATTGAGATTCCGAAGGGCCTCTATATCGAGCACCAGAGGCTATAACGTTGGCTTTGCTTATCACCAAAGGAAATGTAGGGTTTCAGGGGTTTATCCCAGAATAATGTTCATCCATTCTCAGAGGTATGAGTTATGATGTTATGTTGTAGAAATGTGGGTGTATAGTTGGTACCCAAGACGATACTATCAACAACGATCTAAATGCGATGTCGGGTTGAAAGGAAGTGATATTCAAGATTGATCGTTCTTTGAATAGACCCGAACATCAGAATGTCAAGGATGATTGTGAATGATGGAAATTTAGAAAAAATGGAATAAAATGGAAATTTAAGACGATGAGTAATTTTCCGCCTTGACTCGTTTAGACGCAACATTGCCTACAGAGACAATAATCGATGGTTTTGTGGACAGGCGGCCGTCAACCACGAGAGGTTGACGCGTAGTAATTCACAAGCGCTAGCGAGAGTATTACGACTTCAAATTCGAGTGGTTTACAGTTCTATTTACTATCTATTTTTTCGAACATATCCAACCCATTAATTGCTATATCAAAGGGTATAACTATAGGGACTATTTCTTTGCTCTGTAGCACAAAGGGTCTATTTCCCCGTATACCATGGCTTTGAGGCCGTATACCACAGATCTGAATCCGTATACCACAGTTATGGTATCTGACAGGTTTTATATAATGGGTCGTAGTTTACTGAGTCCCCATACATTCTCAATGGGGTCTTTGTTACGACGGGTTAAATACACATAACCCTTTGGAGTGATTTGAAACCAGATAAAAGAAATATAGATGTTTAAAGATAACAAAAGAAAACTATTTTCACGAAGATAGCGACATTAATAGATATTTAATGCTAACACATGTTGACAACTCTTGATATCATTCCATGAAGGCAACTCACGCCATATAAACAATTATATGAAATTTTGTGATGTTTCTTGATAGTACTACTTGGCCTAATATATAATGTGAAACATGTCTAGGTCTTATCTTAGTGGCAAAAAATAGGAAAGAAATTTCTTGAAAATACTATTTTTTGCGAAATTTAAAAAAAAAAAAAATATTAAAAAAAAATTAAAATATTTAAAAAAAAAAAAAAAATTAAAAAAAATGTCCGGAGCACGTTCACGTTGGCCTAACGCGTGTGATGTTGTGTGTTTCAGCAGGACGACCCGGTGCAGGTGCTGCCCTGGCTGTACCTGGGCTCGGTGCACCACGCCTCGCGCCCCCTACAGCTGGAGGAGCTCGGGGTGCGCGCCCTGCTCAACGTCTCCTCCCTGGAGAACGAGGACATCCCAGAGACATTCTGCTACAAGACCATCCCCGTCGCCGACAGCTCCAACTCCGACCTGCTCACCTGGTTCCCCATGGCCATCGAGTTCATCGGTGAGTTGTGTGGCTTTTCTACTATCCTATCCATTCATATGTACTTCAAGTGGAATTCACACGGTGGGATTGGGGCCATTCATAAAGTAGTGGAGTTGTATTTAATGTGTGGTGTCCTCTTCATTCATGTGGGATTCATACGGTGGGATTCACGTACCTCACAGGGTTCAAAATCTCATGAGATTCTATACCTCGTCAGGGGCAAATGTCGCTAACAGTTGCAGAAAAAAAAGTCTCAGGGGAATAGGTGAGTTGTATGGCACTTTGTACTGTTCTCTCAAGTCATATGGACTTCAATACAATTCACACGGTGGGGTCGGGGCCATCCTTAAAGTATAAAGTACGTACGCAGAATTTCTGAAATTTTTGACCCCTCCACCTCCCTCCTGATTTTGTGTGCAATAGAACAAAGAAGGAGCATACGCAAAATTTGGATGGTCCAATTCACAGGGTTCAAAATCTGGGTAAATGTTGAAAACAAATGCAAGGAAAAAATACGTCTCATGGAAATGGAACCCTACAATTTAGATGAAGAGGTTGTGTTTGAGTACAGAATTTTCAGCGGCCAAAAATCGAATGAAGTTCAGATTTCATCTCACCCCTATCAAGGATTAGCTAACATTTCTGACATCATCTCCTATCGAGTAACATCCTAAAATACTCCATGGGTATTGAGTACTCGTTCTTAATGTTAAATGTATGGGGGAATATACCAGGGGTGAGATAAAAGTATGAAACTAAACAAAAATCATTTGTTTTTACCTTTACATCATGTTTCTATTGGGTCCAATTTTCTAAGGGCCAGAAATCGCAAGCTAGAACCCACTGGGCGATTCGGGATGGCAATTAATCGCAGGGAAAGGAACAAGAATCGCACTGTGGGTTCAGGCCTTTAGACCGGTCCGGAACTGTCAGACTTTACAAACACCGCTCCATGCATTGTCATTTCCTCGCAAATCGTATGAACTTCCGGGAGTATACAAACGGTCGGTTTAATTGATTCACAAATGATGGCACGCCGTCGGGGGGTGGGAGAGGGACAGCGCCGGGGGGTATAAGTAGTCGGGCCGGAAGACACCGGGAAGGGTTGTCATGGGTGGGCGATAATAGGGGTGATAAGGGTCCCCGTGGACCACTTAGCGTCTATTGTTTGTCCGCTAGGGGTTGCACTTCCGGTCCGGTGTTTACCCGATCGACGCGGGAACGATGATGACTTGTCGGTCGCCATCGACCCCCAACAAGACCATGAGGAGTGGTCTCAATATGGGATTGAAACGTTGTGTGAAATCCCTAGTGGATGTGCGAGGAATTTCAGAAAAATTTAACACCCCTATTCCATTTCAAGTACAAATTTGATTAAAGATGGAACGTATGCACAATTTCCAAAATCGTAACCTCCCACCTCCACCACGCTTTACCGAGTACATACTTTACGGATGGCCACTATCACAATAATACAGTATTTGTGGCCACTAACGAGTTACAGAATCCCATGAGATTAAGATCTATAGGGTAATTTTGGTTAGACAAATGGACCTGCTGCGACTAATAGGAGGCCAGCAAGCATGATTACATGTTTGTAACACTCCTCACCTTAAGGGTGAGTGTTCAATGTGAGTATGTCTGAGATCATGTACCAGGTGTGTCCTCTCATGTGAATCAAATTCGCCATTTTTCCTTGAGACTGATAAAAGCACTTTGCCATGAGAATTTTGTCCCAAAGTAGAATTATCTGAGACAAGGGGAAAAATGTGAAGCACACCAGTCTCAGATACATTAGTTTGACCAACCAGTACTTAAATAGAACGTCCTGACCATGCTGTACAAGTCACAGAACGAGATGATAATTTACGATTTGTACGGAACGTTAATTATCATCGAGTTCTGTGACTTGTACAAGCATGGTTGGACGTTATGTATTTATTATATACCCAAAATTTAAAAAAAAATCATTAATTTAATTTTTAACAGCCAATATGTTCATAAACGTGTATGGCAAGGTAGTCCATATTTTAGTGTACGGACCAGCGGTCCGTACAGTATAGTAAATAATATATATATTAATATATTAATATAGGGTGGCATATCTAAGTTATTGGGTGAACGGATCATAATTATCTATCTCTGTTCTATACAGAGATGTCAGTTTTCCACTTTTCCGTGGAAATCCACTTTTCCATATTCAGTTTAGGTAATTGCTTTTCCTAATGTAAAACGAAGATAATATTGCTTTGGCCTCATTTACGTCAATAGAACAGTGGTTTGAACCTCCCTGACAGACCCTCAGCCCCGTGCCATGGCCGACAAGGTCATATTATCCAAGTTTTCTGTCTCGTTGAGGCAGAAAAAATCCACATGAAAAATATTTCCACTTTTTTCCCTGACCTCAACTGACATCCCTGTCTATATAGTACAGAGAAAGTACAGACTGATGGGTACAGAGAAAGTTTAGACCGGCGAGTACAGAGAAAGTACAGACCGGCTTTTAAAAACAGACTCGTGATAAACACCTGTTGACGGTTCACGGCCGCCATTGTGTGATTTCCCGCGCTCCATTCATTCAAACACTCAATGAGATACAGAACGACTGCGGCGGCAGGTATTCCCACGTTCCCCGCTTACATAACGCTCCCCGCCCCTCTTTACCAACTTCCCGGGGCTTCAACACAGTTGTCATTCACAGGGGGAAATTACACCGGATGCGGAAATGGGGGTGTGTCGTGGGGGGGGGGGGGAGTGTAAACGTCCCTCAAGTCATGGCGGAGTCTAGGTATACATACAACTTACAAGAGGACACCCAGTCGCAAGGAAATCACAACAACGGAAAAAAATGGAGAGTGACAGTCGTTTCCGGTCATCTGGTCAGTCGGACGCCACACCTGGGCGTGACGTCACGTGGTCAACCGGAAGTGAGCGCGTCCTGTGACACCTGGCCCGTGTGTGTGTGTGTGTGGGGGGGGGGGGTAGTATGTGTGATGTGTGTGTGTATGTGTGTGTGTGTATGCGGGCCCGTTGGTGTGGCCTCTCCATACCTGAGCGTCCCTCCACGCCTCTTCTCACCTCCACCGTGAAGAGTAACACAGCTGGCGCATCGAAGACAATGCCTAACATCAACACCCATTGAAAACCTCCCACGCATTTCCCCATTGGCCCACCTCCACATCTTTTTTTGTTTTTTGTTTGCAATATTTCCTTTCCATAATTCTTTATATTTGTAATTTACTGTAAAAAGGCACAAACGTTGGCTGCCTCTACATAGCAGTTTTTTTCTGGCCGATTATTTAATAACTATCACAATTTTCTTTCCATTAACATTGCACTGTCACGTAGCGGATATACATTTATTTTCTTTTTAGTAGTAGATACACATGTGTATACAAATTGCCCCAGACATGTTATATCATAATATGGTATCTATAGTTACCAAAGCCTACAATGAATTATTCCGGACTAATTGATAATTGACTTTCATTATTGCTTTCTGCAAACCCAATGAATACACGTACATTTATAAAAGGGAGATCAGCCAAACTCTATTTTATTTTTGTATTCTGTGTTTGAGACAGTGAGCACTTCTTTGATATAATCTTAACCTCTCTTCTCCACTATAACTAAATTAATGAACTATGCTATTTGTCAAAATATTGCCATGCTGCCTGGCTATAATTGGGAGCTATACTAACCTATAAATAGGATACACACTGTCGGATAGGCTATAACGTCTAACACAGACGAAACAGTGAGAAATACCAGGTTTGAAGCATAAAGATATTTATCATAAACTATGACCAATCCCTTGGGACATGAGTGATATCCTTACAATATACAATATTCTCACATATTCCAATTTCCATAATGAATGAAGATAGGCTGCGTTGGCGAGTCAATTAGGTACATTTTAGGTAAGGGTTATAACTCGCCCTTGGCTGTGCGATTCCGTCTTGCCTTACAAACTAAAACCACACATGATAGCCTCGGGGGACATATTTCCTTGAGGTTCGACAACCCATCCTGTTTTCGGGAAACCCTGAAGTCTATTCACGGGAACAGCCGTAACGCCGGGGCTTCCGTTCCCCCGGGCCACGGATGTGTGTGTCTCCGTGTGAATGCGGTAAGGAACTCGTATACTACCGAGTCGTTAGCTTTGAAGCCTGGCCAATGTGCACCCACATATTAGACCAGGTAACTACCACCATTTTCCTGGTGCATTGCGGGATTGCATTGAGCTGGTACCTGACTGATACTTTTTGGATTCTACGCTGGTTCTATGCTAGTGGATGTGGCTAATATGAATGTGTTTCCGGGAAGTATTCTAATAAGGGACTTTATGTCTTTAGAAACATTGCCATTCCATTATCTTATATTTCTGTGCATTTCAAACGAATGCGGGCAGATCAGGTATTTGGGAAATCTCATGATGAAGAGAGGTTGTGCTTGTTTTCCTTGCCACTGTGAAGAACTAGGAAACCAAAATAAGTTCAAGGTCGCAGGGAATCAGTCTACAGAGTTAATCAGTTATGGGTTCTCACAGACGCCCTATCGGTGAATGGAAAGAAGACATGCTCACCGATTAATTTGGCATGGGTTATGTAATAAGACCATCAGCGACCGATTTTCTCACAGAGAGATAGAGAGAAACAGAAAGAGAGAGAGGCAGAGTGAACGGCAGAGAGGGGCAGACAGAGAGAGGGAGGGAGGGAGGGAGAGAGAGAGGGAGGGAGGGAGAGAGAGAGGGAGGGGGAGAGGGAGAGAGAGAGGGAGGAGAGAGAGAGAGAGAGAGAGAGAGAGAGAGAGAGAGAGAGAGAGAGAGAGAGAGAGAGAGAGAGAGAGAGAGAGAGAGACAGACAGCGTGAAAGGCAGAGAGAGGCCCTCAGGCAGAGAGATAGAGAGAGACACACATAAAGAAAGAGACGGGCAGAGAGACAGAGACAGATAGGTAGAGACAGAGACAGAGCGAGAGAGACAGAGCTACAGACAGAGTGAGAGACAGAGAGAGGGAGAGACAGACACAGAGAGAAAGGCAGAGATAGAGAGAGAGACAGGAACAGAGACAGGGACAGACCAAGACAGAGAGGAAGGCAGAGAAACAGAGACAGACAGAGAGAATCAGAGAGGGCGAGAGAAGGGCGCCCCTGCTGTCAGTGTAAGACTGGTGGGCCCACGTTGACCTTTGTGTACTGGCGCGCTGTGAGGCGGAGGCTGCATCCTTGGGCCGAGTCTCCCGCACTGACGTCAGTACAACACTTCTGTGGTCTGTTCGCGGCCCGAGAAACTCGAGGTGCAAACCACAGTCGTGTCCTCAGAGTTAAAAAACACTCTGTACATCAAGTTCCTGACAGTCAGTCTGAAACAGATGAAGCTCCTAGCTGTACGAGATGAAAGGGTCTCCTCTGGCAGACTAAACATGTATTATCCATCCTATACCAAGTCCCCATTGAGAATGTATGGGGACTCAGTAAACCACCACCCATTATGTAAATACTCTCAGACACCATAATCATTGTATATGGATTACAAATGCGTGGTATACGGCCTCAAAGCCATTGTATATGGGAAAATAGTCCCTTTGTGTTGAAGAGCAAATAATATTGATATGCCCTTTAATATGGCAATTCCTTGGTTTGACATATTGGGGAAGATGGATGATAAATACAACAAACAATGGTTTTATGGACAGGTGGCTCTGTAAAGCACTCGAGGTTGATAGAGCACCGAGTATATACCATGGAGAACGGACTCCAATACTCGCAGGGGCATGGAGAATGAGTTCCCAATGTTAAACCTATGGGACCACGATACCAGGGCTGAGATAAACCTTAAACTGCCCTCCGCATCCCTGGGAATAACAATTGGAAATTTATAAATAATGCCTCACTGGACAATGAAGTGAGTGTCTTATAAGGGAAATAAACAAATCCAGATGCATTGTAAGTGTTGGCAGTGCTTGATACTAAAGTAGTACAGAGATTTGAACAGAGGCACCGGGTGTTTACCTTCCGTTGTGTTATAAATACAATCAGCTAGCTTCAGGGATTAGCTCCATTTCCGCCAGGTGTCACTCCATGTGGTCCATTTGGTTGCCATAGTTTCAAACTGAACGAAACCGGATACAACCCCAAATGATGAATAGTACTCGTATATAAACTCTGCCCGCCGGACCCTGTCTCTTTTAACCTTTTTGACCTATTCTCTGCACTTCTATGGTGATAAGAACTTATCAATAAGCCAAGAGATACTTTTGATCCATTCAACATCATGGGAGTGGTGCTTTTTAAAGGTGGCAGTGCCTCCACATGACAGGGCATAGGCAACACGTCTGTGTCTAGGCTTTAATGACCCTAATTACACTCATTAATGACCGCGGGCCACATCCCCGCCAGTCGACCAATCAGCGGCCTCCTCCCACGACTTCCGGTGTACCCAGCATGCACTGCTCACAGCGCCATCTGTCGCCGAGATGTGCAAACAACAGGAGGCTTGGCGACCCGCCCGACCCGTCCATCATGTGTCCGCGTGCAAATAGTGCGGTTCCTCAAGTGACGGAACTACTTTTTTTTATAACACACCAAAACAGTGAAGCCAAACCACAGCGGCATCGAAATGCCAGCTTCATAATCACGGTCGAGGTTATTTCCATCTTCTATAATTTGAGGGCAGTTCACACTCAGTCTTTAATGCTTCCGGGTTCTGTTAAGATGATAAATGATTGAGGTGTGCAATTATCATACACCTGTGCACATTGAAATTATAGTTACTGACCTCTGCTCCCTATATCGTGAACATCATGTACGGCATACTGGGCCGTACATCGTTATACGGGCCAGGTCGGCATGCCCAAATTGTACTTCAAATGACAATTACAGGTAATTTATTATCAATATAAAGCATTTGAAGGTGTATGAAAAAAGGGAAACTCATTCATTCATGGATCGAAAATACGCCCCCCCCCCCCCCGCCGCCTAATGGCATGGGGGCAAATATTTGCTGTTCCGTGAGTTTGTAACAATTCACAGATTAAACGCCTGGTGAGTTTTCCCACTGTCCATATAATGAATAAATCTTATATTACATAACCGTGGCCTACAGTATCGCTGTTACATAAACCTGGAAGTTACCACTCCATAAATCGTCAACCTCAAGAACCCAACAATTCAAGAATCCTATAAAATATATATTTTTTCTCTATGGAGGCATAAACCAATGAGAGAGTCACGGAAGTGTTAAATGGGCCCATTGGGAGAACCGAACTGCGTCGAAGGTTCATAACAATTCACAGATAAATACCCAGTCAGTTTTCCCACCCTTTCCCATTCTTTTCTCATGGGGAAAAAGTATGTAAGATAAAGCTCTAAAAAGAGTATAAGCAGGTCCACATTATTTGACCGATCAAATCCACAAAAAACCCCATCTTTTTCCTGTTTATTTTTTACATAAAACACTCACAGTAACGATCTAGTAATCATCTTATATTAAACCATTTGAGAGGAGAAGATAGATGCATTTGGGATCATTAGTCAAGATCACATTGACCAGATGCCATTAAATGGACCTAAATTGATCGCCCACATGTTATACATTATAAATCACGCCCACGCCCCTCATCAATGTCACCACTAGCGATGATTGACAGCCGCAGGCCACGCCCACACAGCCCCCGGGTGCGGCCAGGGAAGGAGGGCAAGACTTGCATGGGTCTTTGTATGGTTACATTTTCTAACAAGAAAGATCCATTATTTATTTTATTTTTCATTTGTTCCCCATATCACTTAAGACGAAGAAAATGAATTCTTATTGTACCTGTGTGTTCGAGGTTCCACGGGAAGAACTGTCATTGTAACAGATATGGTTTTGACTCAATTAAAAACAAAAAGATGGTCGGATTAGTGAGATGGTCGCTTTATCGAGAATACAGAGTGCAAGGGGAGATATTTTATTACTAATAGCAGCGAGTACATGTATATCTCTATACTCGTTGCTATTAGCCAAACCGGAAATAGGAACTTGCCTGTATCTCACCCCTGTTATTCTTTCCCCATAGACTAAACATTGGGAACAGACCGTTGTTGGGCTGCCCCGTACGCCCCCAAGTGTCTGTGCAAGAGACTACTTTGTTACTAGCCTAACCGGAAGTGAGAACTTGCATGCATCCAGAAACCCATTCGGATATTTTCTTCTGCCTCTTTTTTCTTAGCCTCACTGGCATCTTTGTTAATAGCCTAACCGGAAGTGAGAAATTACCTTTATATCATGAAACTTAACATTGGGAACTCGTATCCAACGCCCATGGAATATTACGAAAAAAATACTCAGTGGGGGATTATGTCACAAATGTTAGCCAATTAGTCAATATGAAGGGTGAGATAAATTCAGAAACCTATTTAAGTTTATGTTCAAAGCTTGATCCCATGTCATAGGAATCGCTGCGTAATTCACGCGGCTTGTGAATTACTACGCGATACAAACTCGATGGGATACGAGCTCTCACCCTAAAAGATGAGCCTTACACTTTATCGCCCACCTGTGCGGTGGTGGGAGGCGTGTGTGGGGGTTGGAGCAGGATGCTGGTGGTATTCTGATGGCTCTCCAATCCCCAATCGCTTCTCCTGTTGTATGATACAACCATGGCACTGCATGCTTCGTTAGCTAACCGATCACACCAGAGGGGGTTGCCGCAAGACCCATTGATGGATCGATTGAGTGACCTAGAGCTGGCAGCGGTCGTAGTAGCAGTAGTAGGCGTGGGTGTGGGAGGTGTAAGGGGGCTGGTGGGGGCAGGGTGGGGTGGGGAAGGGGTTGAGGGTTATATCCATATTAGGTGTGGGAGGTGTGAGGGGGCGGGTGGGGGCAGGGTGAGGGCAGGGTGGGGGTGGGGAAGGGGTTGAGGGTTATATCCATATTGGGTGTGGGAGGTGTGAGGGGGCGGGTGGGGGCAGGGTGGGGGTGGGGAGGGGTTGAGGGTTATATCCATATTGGGTGTGGGAGGTGTGAGGGGCGGGTGGGGGCAGGGTGGGGGCAGGGTGGGGTGGGGAAGGGGTTGAGGGTTATATCCATATTGGGTGTGGGAGGTGTGAGGGGGCGGGTGGGGGCAGGGTGGGGGTGGGGAGGGGTTGAGGGTTATATCCATATTGGGTGTGGGAGGTGTGAGGGGCGGGTGGGGGCAGGGTGAGGGCAGGGTGGGGGTGGGGAAGGGGTTGAGGGTTATATCCATATTGGGTGTGGGAGGTGTGAGGGGGCGGGTGGGGGCAGGGTGGGGGTGGGGAGGGGTTGAGGGTTATATCCATATTGGGTGTGGGAGGTGTGAGGGGCGGGTGGGGGCAGGGTGGGGGCAGGGTGGGGTGGGGAAGGGGTTGAGGGTTATATCCATATTGGGTGTGGGAGGTGTGAGGGGGCGGGTGGGGGCAGGGTGGGGGTGGGGAGGGGTTGAGGGTTATATCCATATTGGGTGTGGGAGGTGTGAGGGGCGGGTGGGGGCAGGGTGAGGGCAGGGTGGGGGTGGGGAAGGGGTTGAGGGTTATATCCATATTGGGTGTGGGAGGTGTGAGGGGGCGGGTGGGGGCAGGGTGGGGGTGGGGAGGGGTTGAGGGTTATATCCATATTGGGTGTGGGAGGTGTGAGGGGGCGGGTGGGGGCAGGGTGGGGGTGGGGAGGGGTTGAGGGTTATATCCATATTGGGTGTGGGAGGTGTGAGGGGCGGGTGGGGGCAGGGTGGGGTGGGGGAGGGGTTGAGGGTTATATCCATATTGGGTGTGGGAGGTGTGAGGGGCGGGTGGGGGCAGGGTGGGGTGGGGGAGGGGTTGAGGGTTATATCCATATTGGGTGTGGGAGGTGTGAGGGGGCGGGTGGGGGCAGGGTGGGGGTGGGGAGGGGTTGAGGGTTATATCCATATTGGGTGTGGGAGGTGTGAGGGGGCGGGTGGGGGCAGGGTGAGGGCAGGGTGGGGTGGGGAGGGGTTGAGGGTTATATCCATATTGATCTGGCACTGGTGTGAACGTGCCATTGAATGGTGTTCAGTCGGTGGGTAGGTGTGGAGATTAGAGGACAAGGGTTCGCCCTGAATTACCATAAACGGCTCGCT
The DNA here is from genome assembly GCA_950022655.1 of Alentia gelatinosa. NCBI lineage: Eukaryota > Metazoa > Annelida > Polychaeta > Phyllodocida > Polynoidae > Alentia > Alentia gelatinosa. The sequence goes on from OX465582.1 coordinate 109,452,832, forward strand.
GCGGGGGCGGCATGCCCAATGAGCTGCTCTCTGAGGGAATGTGGTTTATCTCACCCCTGGTATGTCTGTCCCATAGGCTTAACATTGGTAACCATGCCCCAATGAATATTGCAGTCTATTCCCTATGGTCTATATCATGTGTGTCATCCACTGTTTTAGTCTGTACAGGGGTGAGATAGATACAGAAAGTGACTCGTTTTGGTCAAAGTCGTTGTTCTCCAACTCGTATGAATAGTTCGTTCTCCGTGGTCTATGACTTCATATATCCAGCGTGTTGTCCATTCTTTTAGTGTGTACAGGGGTGAGATAAATACAGAAAGCAACTCGTTTTGGTCAAAGTTGTCGTTCTCCAACTCGTTTGAATGCTACGTGATGTTCACTCGGCTTCGCCTTATTCATATCACTCTGCGTCAAACTCATGGAGAATGATGACTTTGACCACAACTTATTTGTTGTTTCTTAAATATCACACAGGCCCCTCCAGTAGATATAGAGTAGAGATGTAGAGTTTTAACAGTGTAGTGGGAAAACTGACTGGAGTTATTTGGAAATTGTATTTCGTTTAAGGAAGTAAGGATGTATAACTTGAAAAGAAAAAAATATCTGGGATCAACTACCATGTTTGTTTGTTTGGGTAATTTGTTGAATTAGACATCAACTACCATGTGTAATGCAGTGTCTAGGGATAAATATCAAGAGATGTTTTAGTTGTAATGTTTTTTGGGCATCCATTGACCTGCACATGCACAGTGAATGTTGAAATGCCAACACCTGGTGTAAAACGTCCCATGCGCCTAATTACTGCCGACTAGCTCCTTGATCCTCATTATTTCGTCAGTAATTAACACTAGGTGAGGATTCTAATTAGAACATGCGAAATGTTAAACTAAAAAAATATCAAACGGCGGCTTTTTAGAGACTGGATGCCCTTTACACCTTGGCGGAAGGAAGACCTGGATTTCTCTTGTTTCGTTTTGCTGAAGAGGAGATTGGTGGAACTTCCTTCTTCCAAATACACTATATTCATAACTACACTGCTAGTATTAATATTATCCGCCCATGCGATCTGAAACAAATCCATATTTTAAAAATAACGAAAAGCTTTTTATCGCAACCCTGGAATAAATGTTCATAGGCTTAACATTGGGATCTCGTTCTCCATGCCCATTCAAGTATTGTTGCCCATTCTTTTAGTGTGTACAGTGGTGAGATGAATACAGAAAGCAACTCGTTTTGGTCTCAGTGCTTTGGTCACCTGTTTAGCAATAGCGAAACTATTTGTTGGGACTAGTGCAAAGAAGGTGTATAAATAAATAAAGCTCGCACTACTTCCGGTTTGTTTACAGAGAGGGGCCGCAGGCGAGCAGGAAAATAACCTTCCGCTATGTACCACTAGTGGAGTATGACCCAGTTGCAGGTGGTGTACTCCATAGGGCAGTGTATGCCACTAATGGAGTACAACCCAGTTACACATGGTGTACTTCACATGATGGTGTATGCCACTAATGGAGTACAACCCAGTTGCAGGTGGTGTACTCCACAGGGCGGTATACACCACTAGTGGAGTATGACCCAGTTGCAGGTGGTGTACTTCACAGGACAGTATACGCCACTAGTGGAGTATGACCCAGTTGCAGGTGGTGTACTTCACAGGACAGTGTATGCCACTAGTGGAGTATGACCCAGTTGCAGGTGGTGTACTCCACAGGGCAGTATACCCCACTAGTGGAGTATGATCCAGTTGTAGATGGTGTACTTCACAGGACAGTATACGCCACTAGTGGAGTATGACCCAGTTGCAGATGGTGCACTCCACAGGGCGGTATATGCCACTAGTGTAGTATGACCCAGTTGCAGGTGGTGTACTTCACAGGACAGTGTATGCCACTAGTGGAGTATGACCCAGTTGCAGATGGTGCACTCCACAGGGCGGTATACACCACTAGTGGAGTATGACCCAGTTGCAGGTGGTGTACGCCACAGGGAGGTATATGCCACTAGTGGAGTATGACCCAGTTGCAGATGGTGCACTCCACAGGGCGGTATACGCCACTAGCGGAGTATGACCCAGTTGCAGGTGGTGTACTCCACAGGGCGGTATACGCCACTAGTGGAGTATGACCCAGTTGCAGATGGTGCACTACACAGGGTGGTATACGCCACTAGTGGAGTATGACCCAGTTACAGGTGGTGTACTCCACAGGGCGGTATACGCCACTAGTGGAGTATGACCCAGTTGCAGGTGGTGTACGGTGAAGATGCTCCGATCTGCTCAGACAGAAACTGCTCCCTTGTAAAGAAGTCCCTCAACTCAAGGGGTCGCACAAGGCCACGGCCCCATCTATTTTTAGTAGCAGGACTGCCTCTGTAGCGCCAATCAATACCTGGAAGGTGCTGAGCCGCAAGAATTGTCCTATTTTTAGCTGACGCCCTCACTACAATCGTGTGTGTGTGATGGGGGGGGGGGGGAGGGCATGAGATGAGGTGAAAAGGCTGGGGCAGGGGATGAGATGGAGTGGGGCGGGAGAGATGGGGTGAGGCAAGGGGGGAAGGGTGATGTGAGGTGGGGTGAGGTGAGGTGGGGCAGGGTGAGGTGGGGTGGGGTGAGGTGTGGTGGGCTGAGATAAGGCAGGATAAGGCGGTATGGTGAGGTGAGGTATGGTATGGTATGGTGAGGTGAGGTGGGATGATGCCGGGTGGGGTGGGGTGGGATGAAGTGAGGTGGGACGAGGAGGGGTTAGGTGAGGTGAGGAGGGGTTAGGTAGGGTGACGTTGGTTGAGGGCAGGGTGATGCGGGGCGAGGTGAATTTGAGGTAAGGCAGGGTGAGGCGGCAGGGTGGGGTGTAGAGGTGTGGTGAGATATGGTGAGGCAGGGTGAGGTGTAGAGGTATGGTGAGGTGTAGAGGTATGGTGAGGTGGGGTGGGGTAAGGCAGGGTGAGGTGAGGTATGGTGAGGTGAAGTGGGGTGATGCTGGCTGGGTTGGGGTTAGGCTGGGTGGGGCAGGTGATGCTGGCTGGGGTGGGGTGGGGTGAGGCAGGGTGGGGTGAGGCTTGGTTCCGCCGCTTACACTCACACTGCGGATTCGTCGCGCAGAAGACGCTGACGTGTCGGATACACTTCCGGCGGAAGTGCAGATTCGCATGTCACTCAGTCAATATTAACCGTCGTTATAGGTAGTTACCATGGTAACGGGGATTCCTCACCCTCCCACACACACGCATTCACCATTCTCTAAGAGTTTAAGACTCGTCACACAATACTGAGTAGGATGATGATAAACGAACCACAGAGGTTTCCAGAACCTGGCCACAAATCGTTTGTTGAATTTAGTATCCATCTTATTGAGTAGATTAATCCCAGGAATTGCTATATGAAAGGCTATATCTATAGGGACTATTTTTTTTGCTCTATAGCACCAAGAGACTTTTTTCCCGTATACCATGGCTTTGAAGCCTTATATCACAGATTTGAATCCGTATACCATAGCTATGGTATCTGACAGGTTTTATATAATAGGTCGTAGTCCCCATACATTCTCAATAGGGACTTTGTATACCATGGATAACAAACAATGGGAGTAGTGGTTTTCTGAGTCCCCATACATTCTCAATGTGTACTTTGTATACCATGGATAATAAACAATGGGTAGTGGTTTTCTGAGTCCTCATACATTCACAATGGGGACTTTGTAGACGATGGATGATAAATACAGAATCGCAAGATGTCGTGGCGTGATGCCGCTCCACATTTGTCAGCCTCTGATTCAGACACGTAATATGTAATATGACAGTAAGATAGATGGACCCACTTAGAGGAGGTGACAGAAAAAAACAACACAATTGACATGCAGTACAAAGCGGGAATGCAGTTGACGGACTTCAGAGAACCCTGCCTCTGAACCTCCGCCATGCCCCTCGCCCCCAGCGACCGCCGTCATTCGTCCACTTCACCTTCATGCACACTGTCCATTGTCTTTCTTTGTGTTCTGTGTTTGTTTTGTAACTCGATATATAATTGCTTGTGCATCATTAGTTCAGCATCCCCATACGATGACGCATTCCATCGGATTGTGATTTCCCGAATGTTGCCATGCATCACACCACTTCATATTTACTCCCTGGACTTTTATGTTGGCGAATGTATGACAAAATGACCATGTCCGAAACATGATGTTATCTGTATGACTGGCATGAAGGAACATGGGCCTCAAACCAGTGTAGATAATAATGAAGATACCAACAACTTTTCGTCAAAGTCTTTCGTCTCCACGAGTTTGACGTGGAGCGATATGAATGAGGCAAAGCCAAGTGAATATCATGTAGCGTTTGAACGAGTTAGAGACGACTTTTACCAAAATGAGTCACTTTCTGTATTCATCTCACCCTTAACACACTAAAAGAATGGACGACACACTAAATATATGATGTCCTAGACCATGGAGAACGGACTTGAATACTTGGAACGGCATTGAGAACAAATTATCAATGTTAAGCCTATGGGACAAAAATATCAGGGGTGGGATAGATTGCTGGATCTACCGGAGATCAGGTGTCTTAAGTTGAGTATTATCCAATAAAAATATGTTTTTTAACACAAAAAAAATAAAATAATTTTTTTTTAAAACCCAAAAATCGTTCATGCTGAAAGGTTGGTAATCACCAATCACATTCCCCATAATACAGATGTAGTTGGGGCTTACGCTATACACACCCTAGTCTCCCCTCAGCCCTGCCTCACACTCACCCTTACATACAACACACCGGCGGGCGGGAGGCAGTGGGAGGCAGTGGGAGGCGGCGGTGTACAGTGGCTGATCTAAGACAGACAGGTGACTCAGACCCGCCATTCATTCATAGAACCTATCGATCAGTTGTGACTGTGCGTTTTTCCCCCGGGTAGTGAGTGGGTGTGTGGGTGGCGATGGGGGACTTGGTTCTATCACAGACACCCATTGAGCCTTGTCTGTGGGCGCGGGGTAGACTTGCTCAAGTCTTTGATTATGATTATTCATTAAATGATTAATCACAATCAGAATAACGCTCATTAAAGTATGTATCCTTCTCTGACTAGCCCATGAATCCCAGTGAGGAGAGTAGACATAGGATGCAGGGACTGGAGCCGGTATCCCAGTGAGGAGGGTAGCCATAGGATGCAGGGACTGGAGCCAGTATTCCAGCGAGGAGGGTAGACATAGGATGCAGGGACTGGAGCCAGTATCCCAGCGAGGAGGTAGCTATAGGATGCAGGGACTGTATCACAGCGAGGAGGGTAGCCATAGGATGCAGGGACTGTATCACAGCGAGGAGGGTAGCCATAGGATGCAGGGACTGTATCCCAGCGAGGAGGTAGCTATAGGATACAGGGACTGTATCACAGCGAGGAGGGTAGACATGGGATGCAGGGACTGGAGCCAGTCTAGGCGCGGGCGGGCGGCAGCTGGTCCATTGATGATCGCCGTACTAGAGAACCGACTCTCACCGAGTACGCCATCGATCGCTAGTTTCCGGTGCCCTTGACTACACCCACACATACAATGTGGCGTACACGCCGGCACCAGCCATTGATGAAGCTCGCGGGCACCGGGGCGCCATCTCGCGGCCTACGTTTCAGCCGCACGGCGTATTATGATGATGAACATTTCACGTGCCTCCTACTCCAGTGGCCGGGCATTGATTCGCCGCTTCCCACACACATGTACGTTAAGCGTGTACTACACGGAAATGTGTGGAGTTATCGACGTGTGCTTTCTGCTTTTATCCCACGCGTAACACCAAGGTTGTCGGTCTTTGTGGGTTCGAGTTGCACTGCAGCCATTCTTCTCCTGCATCCCCAACAGTGGAAGATTTACTGCTATATCAAAGGCCAGTCCTTCTCATACCATGTCTATGTGGTGTGGTGTACAGCCACCTTTCTTACAGCCACCTTCTCATACCATGTCTATGTGGTGTGGTGTACAGCCACCTTTCTTACAGCCACCTTCATCCCTAGCAGTGGTAGATTTACTGCCATATCAAAGGCCAGTCCTTCTCATACCATGTCTGTGTGGTGTAGTTTGGAGCCACCTTTCTCCTTCATCCCCAGGAGTGGTAGATTTACTGCTATATCAAAGGCCAGTCCTTCTCATACCATGTCTATGTGGTGTGGTGTACAGCCACCCTTCTCCTTCATCCCCAGCAGTGGTAGAGTTACAGCTATACTGCTATATCAAAGGCCAGTCCTTCTCATACCACGTCTATGTGGTGTGGGAAGTAAAAGAACTCTCACCCCGGTAAATATGTAGGGTGGAGATTTCAACCTGAATTCATCACATAGATTTGGTCAAACCCAAACTATGTCTAATGGAGTATTTAGAATACAATATCTAGAAATGGAGTATTTAGAAAAAATACTCAAAGAGGGATCATGTCAGAAATGATAGCCAATTAGTCAATGCGAGGGGTGAGATAAATTCAGAAACCTTTGAAAGTTTACGGTTATAGAGCTCGATTCCATCTCGTTTGAATCGCTACGTAATTCACGCGGCTTTGCCTTGTGAATGACTATGCTATTCAAATTCGATGGGATATGAATTCTGGCTGTAAACTTTCAAAGGTTTCCTCTATAGGACATGTATCATGTTTCTGCTTGGATAAGTATCAAGATCGTCGACTGCTGCTATAACCGGCGCATTGGTCCAAAGAGATGCTAATAATGCTTCCGCGCTTCCGCCCACTAGAGTCCGGCTTACCATGACCTTCATATCATAATGAATCCGATTGAATTCAATAGGGTTAGAGTGCGGGTAGCGGGGGAATATCAGGATGTTTACAAGTGGGGATGTCACACGGATGTCAGTTGGGGTGTTAAGAAAGAGGATATGATTTTCATGGGGAATTCACACAGAGAGACTTAGAAAACATGGAAAACACATCGTTATTGGCCATGGGGCTGGGGTGTGGGTGGAGGTTTGAACCACTGTTTATCGATGTGAATAAGGCTCAATTTATTCTCTCTTTGTTTTATACACAAAAATAGGCTCTTTGTTTTACACACGCAAATAGGATATTGGAAGCAGTATCAGCTTGTAATGGTCAGAGTCAAATGACGCGAATTGCAGTACCAGTGGCGCTACCTGTTGTTTTTAATTAGTACTTCACGTACGGGCACTTTGTCCATGATAAAGGATTTTCTCCCACACCAAAGTCTTCGAAGGATGGTATTAAATGTCCTGTGCTATTTTCTTCATGTATTACGTTTCTCCTCAACTTATTTATGAAAAAAACTGGCCACTACCATTGTCGTGATGTCACCTGAAGTGGGGATATTTTACCAATTAAAAGTAGCAGGATTTATATACAGGTAAAAGATCATTCCTCAGACTAACAACGTCATGGAAATCTCTCAAGTTTCATATCCGTATCGCAAGAAAAACAGCGCCCAGTTGCTATCAAAAGCCAAGAGCAATCAAAAGGGTTAAGAAACATGTTTATAATCGGAAATGGAGTTATGTTTATAGGAGAGAGCATCCGAAACAAGAAGGGTGTGCTATTTGTTGAGGTTTTTATTGATGTTACACCTAGTGTTATCTGAATCACATGTGCCGATGCAGACAGAGAAATGTGTTTCTGTTTATCACTCTCCAGTCACTCTCCACTCACTCTCCATTCACTCTCCATCCCCCGCTTTTTGTGGCCCCGCATGGAACGCTGCACCCCACCCACCACTTCCGGTAACCCCGCGTCTCGCTTTGAAACGGCAGCGGCATAATGGCGCCGTATCCTTTAGACACACTCTCCCAGCGCCGATGAGGATGTTTAGACACACTCTCCTTGCACCGATGAGGATGTAATGATTCAAGTCGAGAGCTTTTAGAACTGACGTGGCTATGCTGGTTCTCAAGTGCCAAAGGCGACATAGGGCGATTTTCCGGGAACTAGCGAAGTGTTGTCTGGCCGAATGTAAAGGTTACTTCTAGATTGGTTTTGTATCCTAATAAATGCTATTTCAATTAATACTACATATTGATATCCGTTTCCACAATATAAACGTTTTTAAACTTTTCATGATTATAAATAACGTCGCCGTAGGTTACGCAGACATCTTCAGGAATGTATAGAAATTCATGACCTTTGGCCCGTGGTGGCTGCCTTTTTTTTCTCTCCATACTTTTATTTTTCCTTACTTCTGTTTAGGCTACTTGGCCTGTCTTCCTTGCGGCCAGTCTACATCTTGAGAAAAGTAAATAACAATGATGTCTTAACAACTATATGTGGGTAGCTCAAGTCCGATTAAAACCCAGTTCCTCGTTATTGTTATTTGATCGTCTTTAAAGTGGCGTATTACATATATACCATAATATACCTGTGAACGAATGTCTCATACTTACTGGCAAGCCGTACGGACTTCGTTCTGCACACGGTGCATGAACTAAGAGTTGGTTTCAGTTTCATTTCCTTTAGTGGGTATTTCAGAAAGTACGCTTTTCTTTCACATACTAATGTAGACACATTAACTATAGTTGCTCAATAAAGGGACATGTGCCTCAATTGCGCAGAAATTAGTTTCCATGGCGTATAGTACAGGGTTTAAAGTATAGTCCACATACTTTAGTAGAAATCTATAAAAGATTAGGGTCAGAGCTCGTACCCAATCGAGTTTGAATTGGCGGTGGTGGTGATGATGGTGTGGGTGGGAGGAGGAAGAGGGTGAAGATGGGAGAGGGTGTGGTGGGTGTCTCTTGGGGGGACATATACAGGAGGTTCTGTTCTTACTCGACAAGTCTTTTATTCAGGGGCCAGTCAGAGAAAGATACATACTATGGAGAAACCAAACAAGAGTTAGTCGTGTTGTTGTTTATCGCAGGACGGTAAGATCGCATATTACTGCGCGAGGCGAAGCCGAGAGCAGTACTACGCGATCTTGCCGGAGTGGGATGAACAATAACATCACTAACTCGAGTTTGGTTTAGAATTTATCCTAACCCGCCCGTCTAAATTACTTCTACATTAACAAATAACGTCATTTGTCAAGTGTATCACACTAGAGCGATATTTTTCCGAACTCCAGAGTGAATACAGTGACCCAATGTTAAGCCTATGGAGTATTTTATTAGGGGTAGGATAATATAATGAACTTTATTCTTATTGTGTTTAATCATTTAATGAATGTTCATAATCAAAGACTTGAGCAAGTCTAGTGATGATGGTGTGAGTGGGGGTAGGGAGAGGCTGAGGCGGGAGGAGGGTGGTGTTGGTGGTGATGGGAGACGCTCGGTGGAGTCCCGCAACGAGAACCAGACCCCACGTGACCCTCTCCACTGCTGGCGCCCCCTCCCGGAAGTACTCAACGACAACTGTATTAGAGTGTATGTACCTGCGAGCATGACCGAGTTCACTCCGCTATCAACGAGTCGCGAGGGGCGAGGACGAGTTGCCACCCCCGAGGTAATAACCACCCGAGATCGCGATGGTCATACCAGGAGGCATGTACGTGTAGATCATGCCCAGGGGCAATGTTAACAATTATCGTACCTAGAAATAATAGTATAAAGAGACATAGTTAGTGTGACTGAATGGGATCTGTTCAGAGATATTTTAGTCAGAAATATAGTCACCGAGTTTGAAGAACGAGGTGAGTATTTCTGACCAGTTTAGTTTAGCAAGTATCTCTCTTCAGATACGTATTTATATCTTGATTTATAGCCATTCTGTTCTAAGGTAATGCTATAAAGTGCTTCTTTCTTTTACGGGTTTTATATTTACGATTTTTTCCCATCAGCCCCGACTTTCCTCGCTGCTTACCAACCATTTAGTTAAGCAAGTTTATTGTATGAGACGACTTTCTTATTGAAAAAAAAGTTTGCATCGAGTTATGATTCTTTTTATCAATGCAAGAAATCAAATAAATTGTCTACACAACTGCTACAGCCAGGCAATATTCGTTAGATTTAATTTTTGTTTATGATAAATTCCTAATTTCAGATAACCCCGAATAATAACATAGAACTAGATCCACGTGCAGGAAACGGAATTAAACGGCACACATGTGATCATATATCCAATTACCATACGTGCTCGAACAAGATACATTGACAGATAACCAACCGGCTGCGGGCGGGCGTCTCAAATGTTCCACTTCCGGTAGACATTACTCATACCTCGCAGCTCGCGGGGAAAGCGGAAATGTCAGGAGCCTGTAGCATGTAGGGGGGGGGGGGGGGGGATCGGCCTATCATGCAGCCTAATGTGCCGGTCAGGTGACGCCTAGCAAGCCTAGCAAGCCTAGCCCTAGGCTGCGCTGCACAGGAATGCCATTCGCTGGTTTCCGGACTTCATTGCTAGCTGATGAATGCCACTCAGTCGTATCGCCGGAAACTAGCGCACTTAGGAAATGTCGTCTGCTTGACGCCGCTAGCGCATGCGCAAAAGCAGGATTGCTTACTTTGATAATGCATAAAGCAATGATGTTCCCAATTGGAAATTATCAGATACAAAAGCATTGAGATGGCAGTTTTCCTTTTGTCCAAGGAAATCCTTGTTTCATATTCGGTATATGAAATTCTCTTTTGCGTTTAAACAAAAGAGAGAATAAATGTCTCATTCACACACAAAAAAAGTAGTTCAAACTTCTCGACCAATAACCATGTGTTTTCCATGTTTCCCCAGTCTCTCTGAGGTAATTAATTCCACTTGAATAATATTTCCTCCCTTTTTCATGACCCCAACTGACCTACCTGATCTATAAACTCGAGTCACGCTAAATCTGCGTGTAATTTTTCCAGTAGGCCTATATATGATGTGGCAGCGACAATAATTTACTCCTAATGGCTTTGAACTTAGCCTAGACTCAATGAAAGTTCAATATTCAATGTTGAATCGCTCGAGCAACCAATGAAAACCAGCCTATTGGCTGATGGCTGTTCTTTTATTGAAAAAACACGTATATATAAGATACCATATGTAAATATCAACCCTAAAATGAACCAATAAAAATGTACCCCAAAAAAATATCTTAGACTTGTGCAAGTCTAACCTTATACTACAACTGACACAAATGTCTCAATTGAACCGATTTGTAGGTGACTAGGGGGCACAACAATACAAGGAGGACTGGGGTTGGGTAGAGGGGAGGTGGAGGGGTGTATTATCGTGTGTGGTTGGGCAGGCGTGGTACAACACTGGCAACATGAGGATCATTGACTGGCCGGGCCCGGGTCTGCGGTCTCCCACAGATGGTTGTGGTCGGTGATTTACTTACCGAGTGGGCGGCCGAGGGCTCAGTCTCACCTCACGGGGCGTGACCCGGAATCACCCGCCGGCAGTGTGCGGGACCTGCGGGAGGAGATTTACCTGTCAAAAATATAGAATAAAATAAGAAAAGGAGAAGAAGGAAGAGAAGAATGAAAAATAACTTGGTCCGTACTTAAACGAATTTGACCGCAGAGTAGTTCACAAAACAAAGATATTTTCATCTTGTGAGTTTCCTTCAAATGGCGCTCTAAGTCTAAGAGGTCTTCCAGTAACTTCCGCAGGGCAAAGTTCACCCTGTCAGGTCGCAGGTACATGGACAGAAGTTAGAGGTCCAGTTGATACATGATATTAATATCGATAGTTATCTAATACTTTTGTTGAGTGTAATCTACATATTACAAACAGTATAGGCTACTAATGTTTGTCCATTTGGTACATGATATTGATATCGATCGTTATCTGATACTCTTGTTGAGTGTAATCTACTATATATGAATTACAAACAGTTTACAAATGTTTAGGTACAGTTGATACATGTTATTGATATCGATCATTATTTGATACTATTTTTGAGTGAAATTACTGAATTACAAACATTATACTAATGTTGGTCCATTTGATACCTGACTGATATGTTGAGTGTAATCTACAGATTACAAACAGTATACTAATGTTGGTCCATTCGACACTACATGACTCTGATATGTTGAGTGTAATCTACAGATTACAAACAGTAGGCCTATACTAATGGTGTTTATTCTGTTGGTGTTTTTCAGAGTCGGTTCGGGAGAGTAACGGCAAGGTGCTGGTTCACTGTCAGGCGGGCGTCAGTCGGTCGGCCACCATCTGCCTCGCCTACCTCATGTACCACAAGGGCCTAGGCTTGGAGCAGGCCTACGACTTCCTCAAGGCTCGGCGCTCCGTCATCGCGCCTAACCTCAACTTCATGCAGCAGCTGCTTCAGTTCGAGACTGACCTCAATCTAAAACGGAAGGCGTCCGGCCTCACGCCGCTCGCGCATGCGCAACAGGACGTGTCGGTGACGGTGGAAGTACCGACGCCCAAGACGGCCTTGACCTTGACCTTGACCCCGTCGACGTCGGCTGCGTGCGCACAGAAAACCTGCGGATACATGTTCTCGTTCGACTCCCCGCTCACACCCTTGGCCCAGTCGCCCGGTTTCGCCAGTTGCAGCCCCCTCGTGTCTCCCAGCTGATACCAGACGCAGCCCGACCTCCCCCCTGGTGGCAACTCCCCGCACTAAATGAGGAACGCTATGGTTGGATTCAGCAACAAAAAAGATGATCTTATAGACGTTAGATTGTGTCCTGAAGATGGATTGCGCGATGTCGTGAACGTCAGCATGTCAGAGTCACCATTCCCTTTTCAACCCAAAACCTCCGCTTGGAGAGCGACTGCTTCGACGTGACGTCATCGCCGTGTGCTGCCACCTGCCGGAGGGGGCCGGGCATTCGTTGTGCTTCAGTGAAACTGCAGCAGACATTTGTATTATATTATATTATATACGTCAAACCACATGAGAGATACAGAACTTTATTTGAAAACAAAAAAAAAGAGACAAATACTACCCCACAGAGGCACGGGTGGAATATAAACGTCTTAGAAACGCCGTTTAATTCATGCAAAATTGACGTTCCCAAGGTCACCGAGATGACCTTGGGTCGCCAACCAGTAAGAACCATATCATTAACTGCCATAAAGAGTGTGACGTCACCATGTTGTGGTGACGTCATGGGCAGCGTGTAGACACTGCGATGTTTGGTCGCGTTATCACTTCTTTTCCCATGTCATATCATGATGAGACTGGGGGAAATTTTATGCTGCCACTCGAAGATATATCGTGGCACTCAGGGTTGGAATAACAACAATATAGGGTTGTGCAAAGCGAAGGAAAAAAACAAAAACACAAACCATACAGAAAACCATCCTGCAGAAGTGGATTTTTCAGATTAATGTATCATATTCATAACTATCCCAGAGCAAAATCTCCTTTGATTCGTACTTATATTACCTGTACTATATTATTTATAAATACACTTGATTGAGTGGTTTTTTGAAAGACCTGTATAGGATACAAATAAGAATGAATGAGACTTCACGTATATTGAATGGTAGGACCCCAATGATGTTGATATATGGGGAGGGTGTGTTCAAAATAGGTCTGGTATCAGAATGATTTTTTCTCTCGCGAATTTAGACCTTTTGGTGACACATGGACTTGTCCAAAAAACGTTTTTTCACTGTGCACCAAAGGTGGATCGAGGAAAGCCAAAAAAGATATAAAGAGATTTTTTTATACTTGTATCACAATCATGTAATGAATATTCATTAATCAGAACTCTCAGGTTCGGAAAGAGACGTCAAAAGATGTTGTATATTGTTGTAACTATCTGGTTCATGATGTGTATCATATATAATGATTTATCTCACCCCTGGTATCTTATTCCCATAGACTTAACATTGGGAACTCGTACTCAACGCCCATGGAGTATTATAAGAAAATACTCAATGGGTGATGATGTCACAAACATTAGCCATTTAGTCAGTTATCGAGGTGAGATAAAATCTGAACCGCACTCGATCCATAGCCACTGATAATATGCCATTCATTTTGGTTTACTACATAATCTCACTCTGGTTTGCCTCGTGAGATTACTACTCAACCAAAACTCGTGGCATATTTTCAGTGGCTATGGATCTCGATGCAGTTCCTTATAAGTCTGTGTAGAACGCACACAAAATATCACTTGTCTCACAATCATCAAGATAACCGACACACATTGGCGTAACTAGGTTCAAGTTTCTTTTGTACAGCCCTCTTAGTAGCTAAAAATCATAAAAAATAAGTATTATTGTCACATTTTTATCTGCTATTACTTAGTCCACTACGTATTGTCTACGAAGGCGATCATGAACTTGCGATTGTAGAAAAGGGTAAATTTCAAAAGTGGATTCTATTTTGTAACGTATTTAAGGGATTTGAGCAAATAATGTGTACCTTTAAATCGATCTGGGGCATTCTTTGGTTTGTTCTTGGTTGTTTTATCTCTACATTCACGAAGCAAATTGTGGGAAGGGTGTGGGTTCGCAGCATTGTCCTCAAACATTCACATTATAATTATCCAAGATCATATCAAACTTGTCCATGCCATTTGAGTACGGATATTGAGGTGTATTCTGTTTAGGGTGTCTATTTCTTGTAGTTGTTTATCCTACCCCTCATGTAAATCTCCATAGACTTAACACGGTGTGACTGTATGCCACGGTTATGCCATAAAATATTTATACGCCACAGGTGACATATATGAAGTTTAAAACACATGACGGGGTAGGATAAAATCGAAACGTCACTCAATTTCGTATGATTGTTTACATGGCGTTCATTGTCTTCTGCTACAGATATCACTCAGCTCCGCTTCGTGAAATCATTCCGAGAAGACAACTCACACCATATAAACAATCATATGAAATATTGTGACATTTCTTGATAATATAGAGAGCCAAAGTGAACCCGCTCCAACCACTGATAGCCGGTCACAAAATAGTATTTCCGGATATAGGCGCTCAGTACTTAGTCTATGTAGGTTCGAGATTATATGTCTCATTCTCCAATCTTTTAGATCCAAATTTTTAATTAACTTTACAACTGTCATCGTAGTTTTGAAACAAAGTTATTCAGAGACATTAGGTAAAAACTTCACTTCAAAAGTAACAAACGAGACCAAAAACATAAGTCTAGCCTCAAACCCCCATAGCTTTAGCACTAAGCCTCGTTCTTACTGGCCACCGGAAACGGTGTTTTGTAGGTGGGTATCTGTGGTTTCAGCGGGTTCACTTTGGCTCCCTATTGGAGTGCGTGTGACAGAATACAACCAGTCCGGATACACTTGGCTTTTCATGGTGCTGTTTTCCTGTTTGTATGATCAATCTACCGAAGTTTATGGAATGATATCAATGGTTATTCGTGGAAAGTGCTTACCATGCCCGTGGATGATATGAGTGATTTGCATGACAAAGTGTTGATTTGAGAGAAAAGTGTGTGGTAGAAAGCATTTTCAGTATATTTAAGATCCCCATCTCATATATCCAAGATACCCACCTAGTGTATCCAAGATACCCACCTAATGTATCCAAGATACTAGTGTATCCACCACTGGGGAATAACACTCACATATGTTACTTAAGGCTAGCTGTTGCTCTGACCTTGACCTGTTTTTTTTACCTTCCATGTGTGATTGCAAATCAATCCCCACCGAAAACACGTTAGAAGACGCACCTATCTTTTGCATTTTCAAAGAAAAAAATGGATGTGTATAGGTCAGCCCAATTCTCAACCGTCTGCATAATATCATTAACTGCTATTCGGGAAAGCCAGTTGGCCCAAAATCTGGGTTTTTGGAAGTATTGAGAACATTTTTGTTGTTCATTCATTGAATTTATTTATTGGCAGTTTATTCCCAGGGCGATTCACAGCGAGGTGGAAATCGGCATTCTGTACATACATCTCAAGCTTTGTATTTTATGCTGTTTTATTTATTGTGTCTGAATTTATACTCTCGATTTTGAGTTGTTCGGTCTTTTCTATGTATTTTTTTCATCATGTTCATTTACTTTAAAGCTGTAGCATACTGGCCTTGCTCTTGTCGTCATGGTCGACTACTGCCATCATCCACCAGGAAATGTGAAGATAGCGCCACTGTAGTTGGAAGATAAGCACTATTATCTGCTGTAATAATCTATCGATAATCATGAGACAATGCTATGGCAAGCCCACAAATTTTACAAATCAAATCCATTGATAATTGGACCCGCCACCTGGTGTTTAATTTGGCGTCGGGGGGCAAAATGGCCGCCTCCACAACACAATAGCTATGTGCCCTATAGCAAACACATTATTCCAGGCTGCACTCAAGTATTCGTTTGCACATTGTACATAGGAAACAGACAGCAGCATATGATCGTGTCGGTATCGCTTTCTCGGGATCACGTGACACAGTTTGTTGGGCACACAATGCGGAAAACACGTCAAGGTTTAAAAAAAAAAACACGGCAGAGATTTGAGTAATTTATTCACTGCCCTCCTGTTGTGTATTATGTGCTGCTTACACTCAAGAGAAAACTGTATCCTGTATGCTATTGGACAAAGATGTATATGAGAATAGAAAAAAGAAAAACACACAGTTCTAGCATTGTCGCCATTTCGTGACGTCACGGTGGAACGCCGCATGGCTAACAGTAGCTTGTGCGATATATCGTGCGGTACGATATATCGTGCGATATATGTGCGATATGTCGGAAAATATTGTACAACGACCGTATGAATAAATTATTTCTTTATACTAACTTGCAGTCTCTGTTATGCTTGTTGTATGTATACAAATCTTTACTTTCTAGAAATAGTCAATACCGAGGGGTATCATAGAGGATACCTATGAAAGTTTAGGGTCAGAGCTCGTCTCATCGAGTTTGAATCACGTAGTAATTCACAAGGCAAAGCCGCATTAATTACATAGCGATTCAAATGAGATGGGATCCAACTCTGACCCTAAACTTTCATAGGTTTCTGAATTTATCTCAGCCTTCGCATTGATTAATGGCCTAACCTTTGTGACGTAATCCCCCATTGAGTATCTTTTCTAAATACTAAATGAGCGTTGGATACAAGTTCCAAATGTAAGGTCTATGGGGGGAAATATCAGGGGTGAGATTAAATCCAGATCCCATAATGATAACGGGGAATACAGTGGAAACGCATCATTTACATCAGATGTGTCAACCAAATTCTCCACTTATTTTTCGAACCCAAACTAACGTCCCCGTGGAATGAACCTTTATTGATTATATACAATAAACGATGGTTTTGTGGACAGGCGGTCCTACAAATCAAATCCAGTAATTGCAACATTAAAGGCTATAACAATAGGGACTACTTCTTTGCCCTGTAACACAATTGGACTATTTCCCCGTATACAATGGCTTGGAGGCCGTATTAAAGAAGAAACCAACAAGTTTTGGTCAAAGTCGTCGTTCTCCACGAGTTCGATGCGGTGTGATATGAACGAGGCGACAGTCGAGTGAATATCACATAGCATTCAAACGAGTTGCAGAATGACTCCTTTGACCAAAACGAGTTGCTTTCTGTATTTATCCAACCCCTATACACATTAAAAGAATGGATGACACACAGGATATAGACCATGGAGAACGGACCACAATACTCGTAGGGGCATGGAGAACGAGTTCTCAATGTTAAGCCCATGGGTATTTATTCCAGGGGTGAGATAAACCATAGATTTGAATCCACAGTTGGTGTACCTGACAGGTGTTATATAATGGGTCGTGGTTTACAGAGTCCCCATACATTTTCCATGGAGTCTTTGTATACGATGGATAATAAATATGTGTGTACATCATATATACCTCTAATTCCTTGTGGTCACAAACGTTGTTTCTGGGTTAATCGTATGGATTTTTTTATTGGCACCTGCTCATCCCCTCTGACAATACCCTGACCCAGATAAGTCCGTCTGTTTATCTACCAGGTCAGTCAATCCTCTCGCCTACTGACTCACTAACTGAGGTCAGATCAGTCCACCAACACACCACTAGTGAACAGGAGTAAACCGACACATATATGACATCATTTTGTATTGACGCAAATGGTTATGTGAATGAAGACAGCCATATTGTAAATAAATGCGCAGATCCCTACACAATCCACCTAATTATCCACCTAATAGAAAGTGTCCATAGTGAACATATAGGGAGCGAGTATCACCATACACAGAGCATGCAGATATATACACCTAAAACAAAGAATCCATAGAAAACACATAGGGAGTGTGTATCACCATACACAGAGCATACAGATATATCCACCTAATACAAAGTGTCCATAGAAAACACATAGGGAGTATGTATCACCATACCCGGTGCATACAGATATATCCACCTAATACAAAGTGTCCATAGAAAACACATAGGGAGTGTGTAGCTACATACCCGGAGTATACAGATATACCCACCTAATACAAAGTGTCCATAGAAAACACATAGGAGTGTATATCACCATACCCGGAGCATACAGATATATCCACCTAATACAAAGTGTCCATAGAAAACACATAGGGAGTGTGTATCACCATACCCAGAGCATACAGATATATCCACCTAATACAAAGTGTCCATAGAAAACACATAGGGAGTGTGTATGACCATACCCGGAGCATACAGATATATCCACCTAATACAAAGTGTCCATAGAAAACACATAGGGAGTGTGTATCACCATACCCAGAGCATACAGATATATCCACCTAATACAAAGTGTCCATAGAAAACACATAGGGAGTGTGTATGACCATACCCAGAGCATACAGATATATCCACCTAATATAAAGTGTCCATAGAAAACACATAGGGAGTGTGTTGTATCACGATACCTGTTGCATACAGATATATTGTATGATCTGGGCTGCAAAAACCGGCGCATATGGAAAAATAGTGTGTACCTAAATGAACTAATATCAGCATGCCACTCGTCATAAAAATGATGAATAATAAATACAATATAGATAAAAACGGTTGTATGCTTATTGGAGTTGCCTCTGCGCAATATCCTCACATGCGCTCGAACATTACTGCGCGGCAACTCCTCGGAGCATACGACCGCTTGTATCTAAAACCAGTCAATATTGTCAATATTGTCAATATTTATTGCGGCCAATGCCTAGATCATATCTGCAAAGTACCACCCATAAAAGCCCTGATTTTTCTCGGGGAATTGACCCCGACCTCTCTGTTGCACATAATACCCTTCTCATGGACCCCCTATTGCGTATTCTGGACACCCCCCCCCCCCCCCCCCATTGCCAACACCTAAGATACAGTATGAAGAGAAACTGCACAGCCACACCTACAGTTTTAGGTCCCTTTGGGGAAAATGTCCATGGTAGGTGTACTTTGCTTTAGTGGACAAAAGTGGGAGACTTTTCAAAATATGCTTGTGTTTCCTCCTATAAAACTTATGCCCCTTTCTGAAAAGGCGTTTGTAGGACCTGGCACCCGTTTCAATCGTTTTGGGTTCATAGTGACCAGAAGATAGAAATAGCGGCACCAATAGCAGAGAAAGTTTCGTTCCAGAAGCTTCGTGGCTGTTGAGATCTCGGTTCCGTTCGCTATGCCAACATAGCAAACGGAATACTTAATAAATTAATATCCGATGGATGATTCGATAATACCAAATTATTCCCCGTGGTTTTTCCCACATTTCAGTTTTTATTTGACGTCTCTACGTGCATTTTTGACCGAGTTACGATGCCCAACACGGAGCACAAAGACATTGGAAGTGGTAGCCTATGGTCGAGCGATACAGTAAGAAACTGACGGAGTGGTGCAGTGACCGCTGGCTTCACATAAAGGAGTTTACCACTAGAGAATTATGAAAATCGAGAAATAGGTAAAATATACATATGGAACTGCTCGGAGCATGTTTTTCTTTACTTGGATATGTAATGATATCTGATAAAATATGTTTTAAAATGTTTTTTATGATCAGTACGAGAGGGTAGGTTCTGCTGTATTTGACACGGAAACAACGTTCTCAGGCTGGTCGTATTAGCGGGGTGGTCGTCATGGCCCGCTCTCACAGTGGTTGTATTAGCGGGCTGGTCATATTAGCGGGGTGGTTGTTAGGTGGGAGTGATCTACTCTCAGGGTGGTCGTATTAGCGGGGTGGTCGTATTAGCGGGGTGGTTGTTAGGTGGGAGTGATTTATTCTCACGGTGGTCGTATTAGCGGGGTGGTCGTATTAGCGGGGTGGTTGTTAGGTGGGAGTGATTTATTCTCACGGTGGTCTTATTAGCGGGCTGGTCGTATTAGCGGGGTGATCGTTAGCTGGGAGTGGTTTATTCTCACGGTGGTCGTATTAGCGGGCTGGTCGTATTAGGGTGGTGGTCGTTAGGTGGGAGTGGTTTATTCTCGCAGTGGTCATATTAGTAGGTTGGTTGATTAGTGGGGTGGTCGTATTAGCAGGGTTTGCTGGGAGTGGGTTATTCTCACGCTGGTCGTATTATCAGGGTGGTCATATTATCGGGGTGGTGGTATTAGCGGGCTGGTCGTATTAGCGGGGTGGTCGTATTAGCGGGGTGGTCGTATTAACGGACTGGTCGTATTAACGGGCTGGTCGTATTAGCGGGCTGGTCGTATTAGCGGGCTGGTTATATTAGCTGGGTGTGGCCCGTTCTCACGGTGGTCGTATTAGCGGGATGGTTATATTAGCTGGGTGTGGCCCATTCTCAAAGTGGTCGTATTAGCGGGCTGGTCGTAATAGCTGGGTGTGGCCTGTTCTCACGGTGGTTGTATTAGCGGGGCAGTGGTATTAGCAGGGTGGTTGTATTAGCAGGGTGGTCGTATTAGCGAGGTGGTCATATTAACGAGTGGGTCGTATTAGCTGGGAGTGGCCTGTTCTCACGGTGGTTGTATTATCGAGGTTGTCGTATTAGCGGACTGGTCATATTAGCGGGGTGGTCGTATTAGCGGACTGGTCATATTAGCGGGGTGGTCATATTAGCGGGGTGGTCGTATAAGCGGGGTAGTGGTATTAGCTGGGAGTGGCCCGTACTCACGGTGGTCGTATTAGTGGGGTGGTCGTATTAGCGGGCTGGTCGTATTAGCGGGCTTGTCGTATTAGCGGGCTGGTCGTATTGGCGGGCTTGTCGTATTAGCGGGCTGGTCGTATTAGCGGGGTGGTCGTATTAGCGGGCTGGTCGTACCAGCTAGTAGTGGCCCGTTCTCACGGCGGTCGTATTAGTGGGGTGGTCGTATTAGCGGGCTGGTCGTATTAGCGGGCTGGTCGTATTAGCGGGCTGGTCGTATTAGCGGGCTGGTCGTAATAGCGGGCTGGTCGTATTAGAGGGCTGGTCGTACCAGCTAGTAGTGGCCCGTTCTCACGGCGGTCGTATTAGTGGGGTGGTCGTATTAGTGGGGTGGTCGTATTAGCGGGCTGGTCGTATTAGTGGGGTGGTCGTATTAGCGGGCTGGTCGTGTTAGCGGGCTGGTCGTACCAGCTAGTAGTGGCCCGTTCTCACGGTGGTGGACGGAGGAAGCCTGGAGGCTGCGACCCGCTGTTACCCGAGGCGGGTAAATAGCTCTGTGGACTAACGTCGTTCGCAGTCCGGCTCGCGAACAGCGACCAACAAGGCGGCTACCACTGCCCACTTCCGGTCGTTGAGTATGTATGAGTGAGGAGGTGCCGGAAACGGTCGAGCATGACTTTTTTACTCACTTTTTTAAGAAAAGATCTTTATTTGTATCAATGCTGCTACGTTGGTCTCTCAACAAATAGAGATCGAGTTTCTTTGGGTTTTTTTAATATGAGCTTTTTTCTATTAATTGTATTCCTGAGATGAATACATGAATCCATTCCACCGCCGAACAAGTGTATATCCCTGTGGCAACATGTGACTTTCCATCTCTGAAAATAGAAATTACCTCTCCAAATTACATTGTTTTGTGTTTTTGTGGTTTTTTATATAAGCTTCGCTCTCTTTTTTTTAATTAATCGTAGTTCTGAGATGAATACATATATCCATGTGGCAACATGTGACTTTCCAACGACGGGAATAATAATTACCTCTTCAAATTATAAAACCACCAAAGTATCCTCCTCCTATTTCTTAAGGCAAAAGGCTAGAACCAAGACTGGGTCGCTTCTAAACATTACGAAATTAAAGATTTTTTTTATAGTACATTTAGATATACATGTTAACATAGCTGGTACGATGAAGGTACTGACTAATGAGAAACTCATGAGGCGATGCTATAGGTCTTAACCTCGTGGTATGAGACTAATTATTATTGTTTGACGCTATTACCATTTAACAGTCACGAGTTCTGTTCTGATATCCTCCTTGAATATTTGTCTTGAGTTTTTCAGTTTTAATATCTTCCAGAATGATAGGTGTACTGCACGATACATATATGATCGTCTATATTTTTTTATTATTTGGTTTATCCAACAGCATACTTTCTTTTTAAATTCTTTTTTATATTATTATCATTATTGTTATTATTATTATTATTATTATTATTATTATTATTATTATTATTATTATTATTAACTGTATTGAATTTATCACAGAACCAACAACACCGGGATTTCTTTTTAATTTTCTTTTTAATTTTTCACTTGAGTTTCGTTGCATTAGTATAACATTGACACTACGTTTCGGCTATTTTAGCCTTCTTCAAGTGTGGTTATATCAACTATGTACAGTGGTGAGGTATAATTATAGAGCAATAATATGAGCAAGTTACTATGGTAACATAACAATGTGTAAAGTTCGTCTATATTAGTAATATACGAGCGAATCTTAGGTAAGGATATTCACAGAGGAACTCGGAGAGAACTTGTGGTTAGATTGAAGATAGGCTGGCAATAGACTGCCGAGGACAATCGGATCCTCTATTTTATTAAAAACAGAGAGAAGAGGGCGGTTCCTTGAGGGAGGGGCTTACGAGGGAGGCTGGCCTACACCTGAGGGAAGCCTCGTTTCCGAGCTATCCAATTATCATCGAGGTGGGCCGCGGGTCCAAAGACCACGCGCCCAGGGCGGGTCCGGACCCGGGACCCGGGTGGAGACCTTCCTCAAGTGCGGGCGAGTCCATTGAACCATCGGGTAGATACGATAGGCTAGGTGAACAGGTTGGAGTGGTGCCTTGATAGTGACGCCGATATCTTTGCTTTGAACCTAGCGGGACGAGGATCGTAGATTAAATTACAAGGGGGGTGGGTTTAATAATCAGCGCAGGCTCTCGAGTGATATCGATAGCCTGGCTTTGACCGTTAGCGGCGGCCATTTTGTTTTGCGGTTAATTTCGGAATAGGAGATATAGCAGCAAAGAGAAATATATATTTATATTTAATAAATCATTTTTTAGGAGTGTTCTTCTTGGGTAGAAATATCCACCGAATTATATTAAGATGACCTCAGATCTTCACAAATGGTTGATAATAAAATGCGTTTGATTCCCATGTCTCTGCTTCCTCCTGTGTTATTTGGTGACAAATATTATCACTTATTTATAGATAAATATTGTAGACGGTATGCTGAACTGCATATATCACATATTTCTTATTATATAATTTAATAGGGTAACATTCTTGTTAACTTTACCAGTAATATCATTAATTCTAACTTGGTAAAAAAAAAATTTGTATACTTGTATCATTCATTCTGTTGATATAGTTCATTAATGGTTATATTTCTTGAAGATTCCTTGGCGGTATAACTTGTCTTCCATAACCCATCCCATTGGTTGGTTAAAGCGTCTGATCATGTGATATAAATCGATTAAGAGTCTGTAGGTTGGTATACTGCTGGGTCCTTCCAGACTACCTGTGTCTGGCATACGTCTCTCCGGTTCGTGTCTTGGTATTTTGGGTTGTCTTGAGTCTTCTCATCTCGATTCTGTCCTTGGTTTGGTTTCTTCTCGTGTTCTTTTGCGGTATGTGTTTCTCTCTTCACTTTTATTTGGGGTGTTGTTGATAGTGATTTTTAGTAGTGGTGCTGGTTTTTCTTCTTCTTTATGTGTTTTAATTTTTATGGGCGTTTCTGTAGCTTTTTCAGGGTTTTCGTTTGGTGTTTCATCTTTTTCAGTTGTCACTATTTCTGTAGTTTTTTTCTCCAGATCGATCTTAGTTTTCTTTGGTTTGTCAGTTTTTTGTTCTTCTTCATCGCTAAAATCTGATAGGGTCATCCCCATCAGGTCGTCATATGTTGGCATCGAAGGTTTTATCGGCATTGATGGTTTCGTTGCTTCATTTTTTATTTTTGGAGTTGATGTTTTTGGTGGTTCATCTGTTTCTTTATTGCTTTCCTCACTGGTTTCGTTTCCTGTTTCAACAGTTTTGGGTGTGTCATTTTTCTTCTGATATTTCTCTTGTTCAGTAGCATGTCTGTTTTTCAAGATCCTATTTAGTGGTAGTGTTGGCTGTGTTCGTTTTCTTGCTGTGGGATTTGGTGCTGCATCATTGGTTATGTCAATGATCGCACGTTGGACCGGCGGACGGTTCTGTTTGATTCTGTCTGTAATTTCTTTTAGTTTTTCGGGATTCGAGCAGTGGTAGCTTTCAATTGTGGGTTTTTTTGTCTTCTTAATTCCAGCATCATTTGTTGTGACTTTAGCTGAAAGAAAGGACGGTGCCCTGGTATTATGCGGAATTTTACATTCTCAGGAGTTATATTGGGGTCATATCTATTTTGTTCTACTTTGTGGGTTCTGTATTTCTCTTTTTGCTTGGTGGTTTGGTTATCTAATATACGTAGTGATTTATTTTTATCTGCTATACTCTGGCCATGTTGTGATAGTTGGTGTCTACGAAGGTTGCTGCATCTGGTATAGCGTTTTTTACAGAATTCACAAATATACTTACAGTTGACTGAAGGGTTGCTGTGGCGTTTTTTCATGTGGTGTAGGACGCTTTTGCGTGAACTGGATATCCACTCGAGGCACTCCGTGCATCGTATTACGCTCTCCATAGTTTCTGCTTGTTTGTAGCTTTAGTCTTCTAGTTGGTTTGTGCCATGTATTTGTTGGTTTTTGTTTTTCTACTGTCTATAGGTTCGTTTTCGTGTTGTTTCACTCCCTTGCGTTTGTGGAGTGTCAGTTCTAACAGTTTTCGTTCTATTTATAGTGTCATTTGTTGACGTTGCTAGTTAAGTCGCCGTTTCCATGACATCATATAATGTGATTTGTTGCGCATGCGTATCTATAGTTTCCTGTTTAGTCCATTTGGGTGCATGGTCCCGCTTATGCGTATCCATGCTTCTTCTAATTTGATCCTTGATGTTTTGTTTGTGGCCGTGCTATCTAGTCCTACGGCTATCAAATTTCCTTGGATCTACATCATGATCTTTATAATGCAGATATACAGGTGAGTTCCTGTCTCCTATGCGGATGTAATTGATGTGTTCTTTTAGGCGTTGTCGTAGTGTGCGCCCTGTTTCTCCGATGTAGATTTGTTTACAGACTGGGCAGATTATGCCATATACGACACTGCTTGTCTGGCATGTTATTTGGCCTCTGATTTGGTAGGTTTCTCGATTGATTAATACTTTCTTGGTAATCCACATGTATTTGCATGTGCCACATTTCTCTTCTCGGCATGGGTTGGTGCCTGATGAGGGTGGCGAGGGTGGGAAGAGTGACGTTGTGAGGATGTCTCTCAGATTTGGGGCGCGTCGGTAGGCTACAATCATTTTATTTTGTCTAAATTTTGTAGTGTCTTGTCTGGTTTGTAGAAGGTTGTTGGCATTATTTACTATTTGTGAGGCTCTTTTATTGTACGGGTTGTATTGTATTATTAATGGTATGATTTTTTTTACGGGTGTGATGCTGGGTGGTTTTAGTAGGCTTAGGCGTGTAGTTTGTCGGGCTTGCTCTATTTGTAGTTTTAGTGCGTTATGCAGGTGTCCACGTAATGTGAGAATCCGGAGCAGTTTGGAGCACTGTTTCTCAAATTTTAGTTCTTCACTACAGATCATCCGATATCGGATGGTTAAGCTGTAGCATATGGCATCTTTTTGATGATTCGGATGGTATGACGAGTATTCTAAATATAGGTCTGCATCTGTCGGTTTTTTGTATAGAGTACATTGTAATTTCCGATTTTGGTCTACATAAATGGTGGTGTCTAAGTAATTGATCTGAGTTCTGCTGGTTTCGTAGGTAAATTTGATGGTCGTGTGCATTTGGTTTAATGCGGTTAGATATTCCTGAAGTTCATCTTCTGAGCAGCGAAATATGGCGAAGATGTCATCTATGAATCTCTTCCATATCCGCGGTTTTAGTTCTAGTTGAGATTCTATTTCTTCTTCTAAATTTGTCATAAATATATTGGCATATGTGGGGGCAACTTTGGTCCCCATAGCCGTTCCTTGTGTTTGTAGGTAATGTTTTTCATCGAATGTGAAGCAGTTGTTTTTTAGAACCATGGTTAGTAGTTCGGCCATAGTGTTCTCATTGAACGGTGGGTTTGGTAGCCTACGGAAGGCCTTACGACAGGCTTCTATCCCTTCGGCGTGTGGTATAGATGTGTATAGTGAACTGACGTCCACTGTTACTAAAATTTCATCTTCATGTAAGGATCCTATTTCCTCTATTATATTGAGGAAATGTTTTGTGTCTTTTACGTAGCTTTTTGATTTCTTTACTAGTGGGTTTAGTACATTGTCCAATGTTTGACTTATTTTATCTGTAGGAGAATCAATTCCAGATACTATGGGTCTACCAGGATTGTTGTTTTTGTGAATTTTTGGTATCATGTAGAATGGTGCTGTCCGTATATTTTTTTGTATCAATTTAGCAGTTGCCCCTTGTGGGAGTTTTCCTGCCAGTTCTAGTTCTGTTAGTCGCTTCTTTATTGTTTTTGTTATGTATGGAGTATGATCTATTATTGTTTGTTTGTAGTGTGTGGTATCGTTTAATTGTCGTAATCCTTCTTTCACATAGTCTGTGCGGTTTAAGATAACAACCGCACCTCCTTTGTCTGCTGGTTTTATTATTATGTTTTCGTCCGTTCTTAGGTCTTTCATAGCTTCTATTTCTTCTTTGTCCAAATTTAGGTGTCGGTTAGGTTTCTTTGGCTCATTTATCATTGCGTGTAGAGTGTAATTTGTGTAGGCATCAATGTCCTCATGTAGGCCTGTGGGTGGGGTCCATCCACTGCTTTCAGTGGGTATGGCAGCTCGTAATGGGGCCATGTCACTGCTGTGTTGGAAGTAGTGTTTCAACTTGATTCTTCTGTTGAATAATAGGGTGTCCTTAATTGTGTCCATGTGTACTGGTTTCTTTGGTACTGGTACAAAGGATAGCCCTTTGTTGAGTAGTGACATATGATGTTGGTTTAGTACTTTATTGCTTAGATTAACTATTGCTCTGTTGGTTTCTGGTTGTCCGTATTCCTCCCCTGGTTTGTATTTCTTAAATCGTCGGTTTTTCTTCTTCTTCTGTTGGCTAGGCTGGTTGTCTGTTCCGCTTCTAGTTTGCGGATCAGTTGGTGTATGTAGTCTAGTGTTGGTTGGTTGCATTTTGTAGCTAGTATTTCACTGGCCTGATCTATCTTCTTAGTTAGTTCGTCGATTCGGTCTGTGTAGTAGCCCGCAAGTAGTTTCGTGAGTTTTTTGCTAAATTTCAGATGTTCTAATTCCCACTTCAGGGTGAAGTCCCAATTTGCCTCGGGGGTTTGTGGTGCTACCTTGGCTTGTAGGCCTTTCGGTACGATGTCTTCATCCACACAACGTATTAGGTACTCGGCATGGTGTTCGGCCGGATTCATTCCTAATTTCATTTTTCGGAGCAGTTTGAAATATGGTACTGCTTCTAGTGGTATTCTGTTGTTTAATTGGGGTTCAGACGGATCTCCTCCGTTTGGGTTCGTTGTGTTATTTGTGGCTTGGTGGTCCATTTCCATTGTTGTTGTTTCGGGTGGATTCATTTAGTTTTTTTGTTTTAGGATTATTGTTTCTCTTTTGTTGGTTCACAGTTGAACTCACGAGGAGGGATCCTATTATGGATACAGCAGGGTTAGATTCCTTTGTGCAGGGGTATGTGATGTGCTCTGCAACTTCCTCTGTTGTTTTTATCCAGTGGTGTCAGGATCTTATCAAGATGCTTTGTGGTTGTGGCTTGTTATAAACTGTATTGTATTTATCACAGAACCAACAACACCAGGATTTCTTTTTAATTTTATTTTTTGTTTTTCACTTGAGTTTCGTTGCATTAGTATAACATTGACACTGCGTTTCGGCTATTTTAGCCTTCTTCAGGTGTGGTTATATCAACTATGTACAGTGGTGAGGTATAATTATAGAGCAATAATATGAGCAAGTTACTATGGTAACATAACAATGGTTGATGATAAAATGCGTTTGATTCCCATGTCTCTGCTTCCTCCTGTGTTATTTGGTGACAAATATTATCACTTATTTATAGATAAATATTGTAGACGGTATGCTGAACTGCATATATCACATATTTCTTATTATATAATTTAAAAGGGTAACATTCTTGTTAACTTTAACAGTAATATCATTAATTATAACTTGGTAATTCTTTTTATTATTATTATTATTATCATTATTATTATTATCATTATTATCATTTTTATCATTATAATCATTATTATTATTATCATTATTATCATTACTATCAATATTATCATTATTATCATTATTATTATTATCATTATTATTATTATTGTGGTGGTCGCCGCCTGTCTAGCAGGTTGGATGACCCCAATCCGGAACGCTAGTTCCAGGCAGGATCCCACCCTACGCACTTACGTAGGTTGGTTCGGTTTTCGGTTAGTTTGCACAGACCTATTCACACATAACACAACAACGTCACTTAATAAACAAGGATGTTTATTAATCACTTACTTCCCGGAAAGATCTGGAAGATCTTCCCTACAAGTACAGTACCCTAGCACATAGGTGCTAGGTAACGCTGGATAGGCCAATCCGGAAGATCAGCCTAACCACCAGGAAGGTTACAAGAACCCGCCTGCAAAGTGAGGGCCCAAGGATCCGTTCCGTAGAAGGGACGCGCGAGGACAGCCTGTCGACCTACTGTGAACGCTGAGTATATATACTAAGCGTTACGTAATCCCGGTCTCCACCGCGCCACTCTCGTGTGCGGCGTTGTCCGGAATCACTGCACAGTAAGGATCGGCATATCGCGCCACCTTCCGTGAAACAAACGAACACTGCTGGATTCCCGTCCCACTACATTATCATTATTATTATCATTATTATCATTATTACTCTCATTATTCTCATTATTTGGTTTATTATCACCAGACAGTTCTACACAGGGTGGACCTTCCGCTGTTGTTGGTTATGAACAGATACATGGCAGACATTTACAGGTTTGTCACCATGTATACACACGTGGCAGATGGTTTGATAGTGATTATGAAACTCTGCATACCGGCTTCGTTTTGACCTCCAGTCATATTCGGAGTAGTTTCGCTTCACACAGACCTCGAACTCCTTAACAGCGTTAATATGTTGCAGAACGTGTTAGAACGTGTCTCGTTTTCTCCCCTCTTTCTTTGGAGATAAGTGATGGGATAACCGACCACCTCCAAAGAAATGAATGTGTGAATGTATGAGTGAGTGTGTGAGTGAGTGTGTGAGTGTGTATGAGTGGCTGTATGAGTGGCTGCATGAGTGTATGAGTGGGTGTATGAGTGAGTGTACTAGTGTATGAGTGAGTGTATGAGTGAGTGTATGAGTGAATGAATGAGTGTATGTATGAGTGAGTGCATGAGTGAGTGTATGAATGAGTGTATGAGTGAGTGTATGAGTGGCTGTATGTATGAGTGTATGAGAGACTGTATGAGTGAATTTATGAGTGGCTGTATGAATGTATGAGTGAGTGTATGAGTGAATTTATGATTAACTGTATGAGTGGCTGTATGAGTGTCTGTATGAGTGTCTGTATGAGTGTCTGTATGAGTGGCTGTATGAGTGGCTGTATGAGTGGCTGTATGAGTGGCTGTATGAGTGTCTGTATGAGTGTCTGTATGAGTGTCTGTATGAGTGGCTGTATGAGTGAGTTTATGAGTGGGTGTATGAGTGAGTGTATTAGTGAATTTATGAGTGTCTGTATACTGAATGTATGACTAAGGATGTGCCGGAAATACTGTACACGTATCTGGGACGCATGCGCATTGAATGTCAGGAAGACGTCTTTGCCTGATGAGAGATTTCTGTCGTTCCTTCTGCGAAGTAATGTGTTCAGCGAATAGAAATACTATTCACTGAACGTAACCATGGTGAATCATTTGAGAACTCGGCTCCGGAAGAACCCGTCCCGCTCGTGTGATACAGACACTGGTTTAATGTCAGCATGATATGTATCCACACAAAACTCAGAATTTCTATCCAAACCGTTCTGTTTATACAATGGCTGCAAAGCATTTTTGCCATTGTTAGGAAGTCCAGCTAATAGCACCAGGGTATTGTGCTGTATAAGTTTGTTTATAACCTACTTTGCTATTATACTAAGTTTTTCTGTATATGAAATTAGTATAATCCAATAAAGCCTGGCTTCCACCTACTACGATATAGAAATTTAGACCTACCGATATGGCACCGATACAAAAAGCAAATATCGGAGACATATCGGGAAGGTGCAAAATCGTAGGCATATATGTCTAGAAATGCCAATCCACCACGCATTGTATGGGGTTTTTATTGGTGTCTAATCGCAGAAACGTGGTCAACTGCCCCGATATAGGGGACCTTCCGACGCGATTTTTTATCGGGAGGTGCATCGTAGACCATATCAGAGCCATATTGTTAAATTGTAGGTGGACGCCGGGCCTAAATAATTAAGTAATGGTAATAAAAGAAAACGTGGTTACTGAGACTGAAGGGATGGCTGTTCGAGGTCTTTTTATACCATATATAAGTCCCGACGCCACAGGCTGAGGGATGTTTCCATGGCATAAAAAGGACGAGAATGGCATCTCTTCTGGCTCAGTCACTGTATACGTTTTCTTATTACTACATACCTAAATATAAAAAACCCGCCTTCTATGTACTTATTAAATGTTCCAATGTTGTCACAGTGCGCCCGAATATTCACTATACGGACACAGTGCGCCCAAACATTTTTTATACTGCACGCCTAGCAGCGGGTAGTATTTCATAGACATTCGTCCATAGGTATGTAATAATACTATATCTGATTCCCTCTCAGGAATATTTGATAGGGGTCATTCAGGAAACTATTTACGTGCTTATGAACATTCACGATGCTATATTTGCAGTTATTAATGTAACAGGGTTCTCCTAGAAAAGCCGGTGCCGGATTCTCCATGAACGGCCGGGTGCCGGGTTCCCCTGTGACCTCGCCGAATGTGGTTACACTTATACTTGTTATAGCTATGACTAGACCGAATAGTGTATAGCTTTATTCCTATATATACCCATTTCCGAACACCCTATGTTTACATATAGCGGGGGTGCGGTAATTATGAGCGCCGAGACGAAAATATAGCTGTTGCAGTTATTATTACATACCTATAGCCGAACGTCTATGAAATACTACCCGCTGCTACGGGTGCAGTATAAATATTGTTCGGGCGCACTGTGCCCGTATATTAATGAGGAAGCAACTGAAGCGAGTGTTGGAGGATCCAGGAAGCTCGGATAAATGAGTCCGGAGTGTTTATTACATAACCGTATAAGTAAAAATAAAAATTGCGAAGGTGAACAAGGTGAATGGCGTCATTTGTATCGGAGGTTACAGGCGGAAGTGAAGAGATTCACCTGGTCAGGTGAGAAAGGTAGGTACAATAGGTGGTGACCTCTGGGGAGTAGTTCTGGCATGTAATATAAACCCTTACTCCCTCTGGTGTAAGGTACACATATTAATGAGGAAGCAACTGAAGCGAGTGTTGGAGGATCCAGGAAGCTCGGATAAATGAGTCCAAGCCCAAGTTTATACAATCAAACTTAGTTTATGCGAAACTCTGCGATCCTTCAATAACTTACTCTCAGTGGATTCAGACAAGTATAAGAGAACTGCCCAGGACTTCCAGTCCCCAATACGTTTCACCTCGTGTATAGGTATGCCTATTGATACCAAAAAAGTTGCCCCACCTCTACGTAGGCTATGAGGGCTATACCTTCCTTTTAATCCGATTACATGAGACATTTCTTTCAACCTTCTATAGAAAATACGATATGGATAAGGTTTAATACATTTGGACCTAGGATCCGGAAATAACGGATCATTAGATGATAAAGAAAATTTATCTATAATTCTAGATAACCAGTAGACAGGACATAAAGGAGTTGAAGAACGATTGATAGGTAATCGTAAAGTCCTGTCTTTAAATTGGATGGTCTTTGAAGATTCTATACATAATAATAATCCATAAGAAGTGAATTCCACCGACTTCTTTAACAACATGTGAGAGGATAACGTAACATGTGATTTTCTCAATAAAGCCCTGAAGGATAAGGTCACCGCTCCCCAAAAAACCAAATCATCCAGATTTGTCATGTCCAATTGTTTAAAAATGTCTAACAATTGTTTTGGATAAAAGGGGGTGGCCGGTGATTGAACATTACCCAATACTCTCTTAATACCTAGTAAGGTCATTTTAATTTTAAAACAACCTTTATCTGGGTGTGGTAAATCAAAGTAGTTATGGAGCGCCCATATTCCACTTAAATAATTTACGATTGAAACATATTTAAGGGTCTTGGCTAGAAAGGATAAGTAAAGACATATCGTGTCCACACTTGCTGGTAATGGTTCGAAACCGTAAACATCGCAAAAATTAATGAATCGCTTCCATTGCGACTTTCTAGTCAACCATGTATTGGCCGACCAACCTTGAACCTGAAATTCAAGACAATCTGTCCTGATCTCGTCTATGGTTCCTGAAAGAACAACAAATAACATTATCGTCAATTAAACGATCCAATACCACATGATAACGGGGATCTGATATTCTGGACAATGCATCAGCTAAGGTGTTATCTTCCGACCTTACATAATGGGTACGGATGCGTATGTTGTTGAGGGCGATGATCCAAAATAATTCACGGATCCATGTCATGGCTGAACTATTGGAGCTTCTGCCAGTGCGGATCATACTTATTACCTGTGTATTGTCTACATAAAGATGTAATATTTTATTACTAAAACGTTTACACCAACGGGTAATAGCCCTCACAACTGGCCACAATTCCATTACATTTATATTTTGATCAAAATCGTCAAAAATCGGTGATATGTCGGAATGAGAACAACTAATACATGGATCATTCCAGACACCAAATAAGAATTCAGTATCAGTATGGGCCCCAAAACCAGACATAGAGGAGTCTGTATAACATATACAATGATCATGGAGAAAATCAGGAATGAACGAACGTCCATTGAAAATTGATATGAAACATTCCCACCATTTCAAGTCAGCACGAATAGAGTCGGTGATATTTACCCTGCGCTTATCATGTTGGTCTTTTAGAGACTGATAAAGTCTTTTCATAAAGGTTCTCCCTCCATGGACAACGACGGCGCAATGGGCTAAATACCCAACCAAACTCTCAAATTTTTTGTAAGGAACCCAATTTTTCGAAATTATATCAGAAACCATTTCCTTAGCAGCTATGATCTTATCGCCTGGTAATACAACCTCAAACTTGCAAAAATCAATGATGACTCCTAGAAACTTAACGCTTTGGCTTGGTTTAGTAGTTTTTTCTCTATTAACTACAAATCCCAAAAATTCTAATGTAGCAATCAGTTTAGCTTGAATCCATTCACACTGGCGGTAATCTTTTCCGCACACAAAGAAATCATCAAGGTAATTTACACAAGTAAAAATCGAGAAAATTGTGAGAAACCTTACTACGAAGTCTGACAGACAATTAAAGATTGCGAAGGTGAACAAGGTGAATGGCGTCATTTGTATCGGAGGTTACAGGCGGAAGTGAAGAGATTCACCTGGTCAGGTGAGAAAGGTAGGTACAATAGGTGGTGACCTCTGGGGAGTAGTTCTGGCATGTAATATAAACCCTTACTCCCTCTGGTGTAAGGTACACATTAAATATTCGGGCGCACTGTGACTATCGGGTCAGGTGGTACATAACATAAGTATATAAAATTGCGTTTTTTTTAATATCTAGGTATGTAATAATAAAAAAACGTAGTGACTGAGCCTGTAGGGATGCCATTCTCGGCCTTTTGATGCCATAAATACGTCCCTCTGCCTGCGGCATCAGGACGTATTTATGGCATCAAAAGACCTCGAACGGGCATCCCTTCGGGCTCAGTAACCACGTTTTCTCTTATTACTCATTACTGAATAAGGGTGGACACTTTTCATGGGGCTATCATAGGTAAAGAAATAACCATTTTTATCAATATTTGAAGGTATATAGGAATAGGGAAACCAAGTATCGGTAAGCAAAAGTCAAAGTTACTCGGTGAGGACCGGAAAAATTACTGCCCGTGGCTGACGCCTTGGGCAGTAATTCTTCCGGTCCTCACCTCGTAACCTTGAACTTTTGCTCACCGGAACATAGTTCCCCTTTAAGAATGGTGTTGAATACAACTGTGCTTCATATCGGAATAAACTCTCAAGGCATGTACGACAAACTGAAACCACCAGAGAATTTAACAAAAACATTACAAAATACCGGATGTGTAAACGACATACACAAAGAAAGGCAGGAAACTTTGCTCTAGAACTCTACAATCGGGGGCATCTAAAGATAACAAAGAAACTATAAACTGAAACAACATTAGCGCTATCCAATGTTTAGATAAATGTTATAAATTATGTAAAGAGCCTCGAATGAAACCAGCAACAACGTTTCCGACTAACGACCCTGTTTATTGGAAACTGCCAAACAAACACCAACTAATATGATATGTGAACAAACAAGATTCAATAAAGAAATTACGAGGAAAAAGACAAACAACATGTTTATACTCATGTTATATTTCCACACCCATCACAAGTGTACTAATAAGGAACTGCATCGAGATCCATAGCCACTGACAATTTGCCATGAGTTTTGGTTGCGGGGTAATCTCACGAGGCAAAGCCGAGTGAGGTTATGTAGCAAACCAAAATGAATGGCATAATATCAGTGGCTATGGATCGAGTGCGGTTCAGATTTTATCTCACCCCTATCACTGACTATTTGGCTTAAATGTGTGACATCATCCCCTATTGAGTACTTTTCAACAATACTCCACGGGCGTTGAATACGAGTTTTCAATGTTAAGTCTATGGGGAAAAAATACCAGGGGTGAGATAAAAGAACTTACAGTTTACACCCAGTTACAAATGAATTACAGTTTGATGGATGTATGTTTAGAAGGAAACTCACAAGATGAAAATAAATACAGACCAAGTCATTTTCATCGAGTGGGTTTCTGATTTTATCTCACCTCATATAACATCATTTATGAATCAAATAAATCACCAAATTAGCCATTGAGTATTGGTTACACTACCTTCATGGCTGTGGAGTATGAGTTCCTAACGTTAAGCCTATAGAGAAAAATAACCGGGGTACTTATATGCTACAGGAGATATATGTACATGTATATTGCCATACATCACACTGTGACGCACGGGGTATAGGGGACAGAGCCATTGTTAGTTCACGAAGCAGTCAATAGGTGGTCGGGGGACAAACCTGTATTCTGGCTCTTTATTCTTACGAAATTCAACTGCCTTTCAATATTTTACCATGGTTCCCTTGACTCTCTACACCCATCCCAAAGTAGGATGACATAATAACTAAACCCAAGACATGATATTTTCCATATGGAACACTTTATATAAATATGTGCGCAAGGCTAAAGTTGTGACATTTCCGAATTATCACTCACTTCTTTTCCACCTCCTTTAGTGAAGAATACCTACTTTTTCACCTCCTTTAGTGAAGAACACCTACTCGGGGGGCGTCATGGCGGCACCCATGGATCATAGGCTATATGCCGTATAGCATCACGTGACTAGCTAGAATCTCGCAATTTTTAGGTATATAATAATACGAAAACAGGCAAACTGGGTTAGTGCGTCAAAATACTTGGTAAAATTATCAATCAGATACATCCCTCTGCCTAAGGCATCGGGATATATCTGATCAATAATTTTACCAAGTATTGTTGATGTACGAAACAGTAAACCAGGGGGCCGTTTCACTAGTAGGGGGATCAAAGCGAGATATAGGACTGCAACAGTGGCAGCAATAGCGACACCAACAGTGTCAAGCCCAAATTTGCATTTCATCAGTGGTCTCGCTGTTGAGGCGAGACCAACTCTCACTGTTGGCACAGGTATCGCTATGCACACACGTTTGACGTTTGAATTTATTCGTGGACGGACCGGATTGATGTGGAATTTCACCCCTTCCCATAGGAATTAAGCGATGAAACTTTAACGCGAGTGAGGCATACTATATAACCTATAAACATACCAAATATGAAGAAGATCGGCGGTTGCGATCCGAAGATATCGGCGTTTCAATTCGGCCGATCTCCTTCATATTTGGTACGATTATAGTTTATATGTATCCCTTACTCGTGTTAAAGTTTCATCGGTTAATTCCTATATAATTCCTATATATGTCACCGACGAGAGGGTCGACCATCTCGCTTACAGTGGCGCCACAGTGGCAGTAACAGCGAGAGCCCCTTCACTGATGATATGGGTTCTGCCACTGTTGGTGCCGCTCGAGTTGCCAGTGCCGTTCACGCTTTGTTGCACCTACTGATGAAACGCAAACTGCCGCTTTGCTGCCACAGCGAGACTCGTATCTCCTTGTGAAACGGCCCCCAGTTTTCATATAATACATTCTCCAGACATTCATAAAATGTTCACAGAGGCACTAACTGACAAACAGAATTATTCCGGGAATCTTCTCGAAGCATGTCCGGTTTTGCGCATTTTCTGAAGGTCTGCACTAATTGTTTATATATGTATATGGGCTTCACATCTCAGTCACCATGTGTGGAATTGGCCTTTTTCCGTAAGCCGGTGTCGCACCATATCAGCCTAGTTACCCCACGGCTGAAGCCAAACATTCACATGGCAACGTATTCTTTACCATTGGATTACTCAGTGTATGAGCGTAATACGTTCATAATACCCTTGTACATTATTTCCAGAGATGTAATAATGATTGCATCGTACTCTATGGTGTTCCAGCTCAAATCCGGTGTGTCATACATGCATATTGCCTCAATAATACTTTAGATATAGCATAGATAACATAGGATCACCGAAATTGAATACACCTTAATACATGGGCAGGCCAAGCTATCATATGCTTATATTTCTCCAAGTTAAAACAAAACAATTTTCAACTATAAAGTTGTGACAGTCCATACTCGTTGATACAATGCCTTTAATTGTTCTAGCAGTCCAATCTGTCCAAAAACAACACTCCTGCAATCACACCCACCGTTCACACTCTAGGTGTGATTGCTATATGTCTCTATATACAAGCCGCCCGACTCTGCCGTGTTTGTCCGAGCAGCCGCGTAACTAGACAGTGGGCCGTTAGGTGGCGTTGAACGGCAACACCTGTATTGGATGACTAGTACGACCAACCTCTAAGGTATGCAACGTCAATTTATCTCAACCCGGTATCATTCTCCATAGGCTAAACGTCAGGAACTCGTACTCCATGGCCGTGAAGGTATTGTAAGTCATACACAACGGCTAATTGGGTGAGTTATTCTATTGATGAATAACGTTCCTGATCATATATACAGGATAAGATAAAAATAAATCATAAACCCACTCGATGAAACTCAATAATTGAAATTGTAGGGATCGGGGTAGTCGAGTGGTGGTGTGTCCCTGCTGTGTGGTGATTCGGGTGGGCCCATGCCCGGAAATGCCACAGGTTCTCTCCTAACAAATAACACAGATAAAAAAAGGTCCGCAGCAGGTCAACAGGTCACTCGCTGTGTTCTCTCTGTGAAGACGGAACCCTTGGAGCCTCATGTTGTTGCGGTGTTCCGTAACTTCTCGGTGGTTGAGCTTGGATCATCATCGGTGCATATTTGCCGCGATGTGTCTTGAGGTGTTGCAGTGGTGGAGCACAAAAATAGACATCGCGCGCTACGTATCGCGACAACGGAGGTACGACATATCACGACACTAAGATATTACAAGACATACCACGACATACCACGGCTGGACCCAGCTTTTTATTAGCTGTATAATGTGTTAAGAGAGAACCCGTGGCATTTCCATACACGGGCCCCCCGATTCACCACACAGCAGGGACTTACTATCACTCAACGACCCGGACCCCTACAATTTCAATTATCGAGTGGGTTTCTGATTTTTTTTAATCTTACCCTGTATATATGATTAGGAACATTATTAATCATTAAAACAACTCACCGAATTAGCCGTTTTGTATGACTATAGTTTTATCTAAGTTGCTATGTTTGGTCTTGCGTGATGAGGGGTTACCGGATCCACCGGTTTTCATCCGTAACCAGAACCGACCGGTGAGTTAACACACTCACAGCGTAGCGTATCTACTCTCTAAAAAGAGATACGATCCGCCAAGGTTGGAATTTATTATCCACCTAATACAAAGTGTCCATAGAAAACACATAGGGAGTGTGTATGGACATATCCGGTGCATACAGATATGTTGTATGCTCCGGATGGTGCATATGGAAAAATAGTGCGTGCGGAAAAATAGTGCATAACTAAAACGAACTGATATCGACATGCCACTCGTCCAGAAAAGGTGGATAATACATACAATATAGACTGGTTTCAGATAAAAGCGTTTGTATACTCCTCGGAGTTGACTCTGCGCAATATCCTCGCATACGCTCTGATATTTCTACGCGTCAACTTCTCGGAGCATACGGCCGCTTGTATCTGAAACCAGTCAATATTGTGTATACATTCAACCAGGGACCGCCACAAAATGTACATGTAAACAATATCTAATCATTTTCAAACTCTAAATGCTGAAATGCTTGGGTCTATACACTGGTTTAATATTAGTTGATACAATATGCCCGTTTGCCATGACTCTAGACTGTTTGTGTGTACTAGTGCCGTCACTCCCACGCAGTGGAGTTGAGTGAATCCAAATTAAATCCTCTCCGCTCTCCGGCATCGGGGAATGCGTGGTGTGGAGTCCCCCCCCCCCCCCCCACCTCCCCCCGCTCCTCGATCCTCGTTGTATCGGAACCCCGACTTTAAATCAATGAAGCCATAAAACAGTCTGTTATTGCCACGCCCACGTCCGATAAACAACCACCGATACTTTTAGACGGTGGCCAGAGAGCGGAGAGTGTTGAAGCATGTATAGTTCATCCAGGACTGGTTTTATCCCACCGTAAAAATAGACAGAGCTTCTGTATTTTTGTCAGCCACGGTTTAGGGCACAGAGTGATTGCTGGTTCCATTATCACCACCCAGGAAATTGTAATATAATGCCACTGTAGTCGGGGGTTGGGGGGGGGGGGGGGCAACCAATTGTAATGTCTTGGGCCCTACTTTAATCCCACCGTAATAATACAGGTATTCTGTATTTTTATCATCCATGGTGTACATTGAGAATTGATGGGGCTCAGTAAACCAATACCCATTGTTTATTATCCACGGTATACAAAGTGCCCATTGAGAATTATGCGGACTCAGTAAACCACTACCCATTGTTTATTATCCATGGTGTACAAAGTACCCATGGAGAATGTATGGGGACTCAGTAAACCACGACCCATTGTTTATTATCCATGGTATACAAAGTACCCATTAAGAATGTTCGGGGACTCAGTAAACCACTACCCATTGTTTATTATCCGCGGTTTACTAAGTCCCCATTGAGAATGTATGGGGTTCGGTAAACCCATTGTTTGTTATCCATCTCTCGTGGTTTACGTCCGCCTGTCCACAAAAACCTTCTTTTTTTTAAAATAGTTTATTGACAGAAGGTTCTTCTATACATATACAAGATTTTCAACCTAACAGTCAAAACAAAAGGATAAAGACGTAGGCAGCCACGGCGATGGGTACAGGTCAGTTAGGGGTCAGTTAGGGGTCAGGGACCTCCAGGACTGGACTCTGGAGTCCCGTCTCATACCAGTGTCTAATTAGACCATCATAGATAACTGGCA
Organism: Alentia gelatinosa; assembly: GCA_950022655.1. Lineage (NCBI taxonomy): Eukaryota > Metazoa > Annelida > Polychaeta > Phyllodocida > Polynoidae > Alentia > Alentia gelatinosa. Next base: position 109,492,792 of record OX465582.1, read on the forward strand.
CTACTATGATTACAGTAGGACATATACCTCGATTGTACGGGTGACCGTAATATATTTTTGACCGTAAATTATAACTGTCCTAGACTGTATTTTCCTAACGGTTTAAACCTGTAATATATTTCAGACCATGAATTTTCACTGTAATAAACTGTATTTTGAAAACGATTCAGACCTGTAAATACAGAGGAGCAAAGCTGTATGAAATATACTATAGGCACAGCCCTTCGTTATACATATACCAGAAATCTTGTTATTGAGGTTCTTGAGAATTGTTATATGTAGAGGGCCACCTATAGAGTATGTATACAGAATTTCTGAAATTTCTAATCTCCAACTCCTCCTCCCAAACTTTTATGCAATTGATCAAAGAAAGAGCATATGCAGAATTTCCTAAATCCTTGACCCTCAAATATACGGTATAGAACTGTGGATAAGATTACAGTGATATACCGTCCATGTTTACGGTAGTATCCTGTATATTTTACGGAAATTTTTTACAGTGTAAATTCAGGAACTTATTCAAGTTTAGGGTCAAAGCTCGATCCCATCTCATTTGAATCACTACATAATTAGCACAGCTTTACCTTATGAATTACCATGTGATTCAAACTTTATGGGATACGAGCTAAACTTTCATGTGTTTCCTCTCTAGTAATTCAGGTAAAAGGCTTTCACAAACGCCAGTTTCGATTTTATAACGGTACCTTTGGATTTTCTTCCATAAAATCTAATATAAACAATTTAACGGATATTGAAAATAGTTTACACATGTCCTACATATATCTTTATATGATATAGCTATCCAGAGGCCCCTTGCGGCCCATTTGGTTGGGACGGGAAGCCCAGGAAGTGCTCGCGGGTGGCTTTGTGGCTTCTTTTCGATTCGCTCAGTGTTGGGCACTTGAAACAAGAAAAGCGCGCGAATCCGTGAAAAGTCGTCTGCTCCTGGGTGACGCGACCGGAAGTGACTAACTTCCCGCCCGACGCGCGCGTGCCGCACGGGACGCTGGGGCGAGGTATGGGGCGGGACCCGAACGGCGGAGGGAGGGGGGAGGGGGGAGGAGGGAGGAGGGAGGGGGCAGGGAGGGGGGAGGGGGAGGAGGAGGAGGGGGAGGGGGAGAGGGCGGGGGTGTTATTTGGCTCTGGGAAGATGGGTCTGAGTGGTGCTGGTGGTGAGGCGATATGCAATGGGGCGCCGTTTGTAACTTTCCTATAGGGCACAGAGTGATTGCTAGTTCTTCCTTCATCCGCCGGAAGGAACATTCACTGTTGGTTTTTTTAGAGCAATTTTTATTAGGGGAATATTGTGTTACACAATCACCGAATTCGGCTATACAGCCCTTCTTCCACTCAGGCCCACGGATCCAAAGACTCTAAGAACTTACTGGAGCAAAATATCAAGAAGGAAATTGATGAGTGTTTGGTCTGAGTCCTCGGTCGCCATCGAGTTTGGAGTGCAGAGTAATATGAACGACGCGATAGCCGAGTGAATATTCTGAATCCCTCCAAACGAGATGGTGAACAGGGACTCAGACCAAGCACGAATATGTTTCTGATTTTATTTTAGCCTGGGAATATTTATCTGTTTATCACCCGTTGAGTATGAGTCCCCGTACTCACAAGCCCGTTGAGAACTAGTTCGTAATGTTAAGCCTATGGACGTTTATACCAGGCTAAGATTAAAGACCGTCATCTTTGGCGAATTGTGTTCGTTAGATAATTAATATTAATGCCAACTATGAATTAAATCGTCACTCCTGTACTTAGATGTCAACGGATTGTAAACAAGAAGTAATCAAATAAAGCTGCTTTTGAAAAATAAATTTATTTTTTTCACTCATATATGTTGTATTCATTTTCAATTCTTTTATAACGTTGAAGCAACACGGATTCAGAACTAGTGGAGCAAAATATAAGCCCGTCATTATTGGCGAATTTTCTTCGTTAGATAAATAATTAATAATTTTTTTTTTTTAATTTTAAAAATTGAAAAAAATTAAGATTTTTTTTTCAAAATGTGACAAACGGCACCCCATAGTCTGCATTGTGGCGGGGGCGTTCGTACACGTTCCGACATTAGGAAACAAGATAAGAGAGCAGTAACTAGCGGCGGACCTTTAGCATGTGGTAGCACACGCACTTGGCAGCTCCTTGGCGGGCAGATTTATTTTACTAGTTTTACCCGCAGCTAATGGTTTTGTTGTTTCCTGGTTTGGCACATCCGGGGATTAGTTCCGGACGCAGCCGCTTGAGGCGCGGAACCGAACCGACATCACGTGACCTTGTTGACCTGCGTTCCTCGCATGTACTCTTGACTTCCTTTCCAGCTCGGATTAGTGTAAATAGTTTATTGTTGTCATTATACGGGATGGGGACCATGCGTTTCCGGTGGGTGGGGGGATTTCTTATTGACTTTGTGTATTATAAATACGACATGGTCAATGGAACTGGGCTCAAATTAGACTTGCTCAAGTCTTTGAGTATGAACATTCAATAAATGATTAAAGACGATAAGAATAATGTTCATTAAAGTATGTATCCATCTCTGACTGGCCCATGAATCAACGACTTGTCCACTATGAACCAAATCTCCTGGTTATGGCCCCAAGCCACTCCCTGTAACCCTATACTTACTCCACCCCTCCCCTCCTCCCATTCCCTGACCGTCTGTGTTGTCATAGCATGCCCCCTCCCGGCAGATATCCTGACCAGTAGCCAGTATATCCGTATGGAGAGTGTTGGGAATACTGGAGCTAAACAGCGCCAGAAATCCAACACCATTATAGATTGTACCAGTCCCTGTATCACAGCGTGGAGGGCAGCCATAGGATGCAGGGACTGGAGCCATTCTAGGCTCAAATAAAAAATCACCCCCTCCCGATCTCGTACGCAATAGAACAAAGAAGGAGCATACACACAATTTCCGAAAATATGTCTCAGAAGCCAGTGGTTTGTTTTATCCTACCCCTAATATAAAATCCCATAGGCTTAACATTGAGTTTCCGTATGCCACGCTGACTGGCATACAGAGTTATATATGCAACTAGTGGCATACAGGATTGTTATCACATAATTTTCCAAAATCGAGGGGACGGGACAGAATAAAATCAAAACCTGATTTGTTTTAATCGTGGCCATCGCATGCCACTCCTGGAGTTTTGGCTCCGGACTTCACTCGGCTTCGCCTCATAAAATCACTATGCCAAACTCCAGTCGTGGCATATGGTGGCTAAGATTAAAACTCATCCAGTTTTACGATAGTATCTGACAAAAGAATCATGTCAAAGAGAAGATTATTGCCCTAATCTGGAAAGGGCGACCCCAGCATGTGGGGTCAATAAAATTGATAGAGTGTAAACTGAGGTAATTGCTCCTTTATTTGAGTCATAACCGGAAATGTTCATACCTACGGATTATTGTACACTTTATATTGGACCCAATAAAGAAACCGTTATTAAAAAAAAGACACACCAAAAAACAACATTAGGACAAGGCATGGCAGAAAAATAGCATTTATAAACAAGTTGCAAAGTACATTAGGTATGTACGCAAAAATTCCGCAAATTTTGACCCATCCCCCACTCTCAATCTTGTACACAATAGAACAAAGAAAGAGCATATGTGCATACCTTCCCCCCCCCCCCCCCCCATACCCCCTTGGGACGTACTTAATGGTGCGGGGACAGATGTCCGTGAGGGGGTCGGGGGGAAGGGCCCTGACAGGTCAGATTAATATCAGCGGGGTGTATAGAATATCTATATCAATCATTGACATCATATTTCATCGAATCAAAATGCATTAAAATTTCACATTTGAGCTCATATTTTCTCAGTGGGCTACAATATGAATTGGTTTCTCTTTATTTTGTAACTTTTGAACTAAAAATGATTAACAAAATTCAAAAAGGGATTGATCCTCCTATTTCGTGAGAAATCATCGGAAACCCATGAGACCGTGAGAAACGGCTCAAATTGGTGTGTCTCACGGTAAATCGGTGTGATTTGGCAGCCCTGCATTCTGAAAGTCCCGCAGAGAGACCGAGGGGTGCTTCACTTTACTGACACCTAGCGACTGGTGCCAGAACTATGAAGGACGATGATGAACCAACGAATATAGAGGGTGCGTCATTTTGAACTCTCTAACCCAATTTAACATCTTCTTATTTCCTCTCGTGTATACATAGATATTTTCAAAGGTTTTTTTTATCCTGGAGTGATCGGTTAAGTGACCTAGGCTACCTATCTTCCACTGGCTCCAGCTCTTAGTTCACAAATAGCCAATTATCCAGTTTATGGACGTACAATTATGGCTTTGGTTATATAATCAAATAAACCAACTTCATTACAATCTATGAGATAAATAAACATGATTTCTCTCGAAAATTTCACCCTGCCAAAACACTTGGCGGTCCTCTCTTAAGTTCTATCAAAAGATTATCTTATATAGTGCATAGTACATCAAATATAACATTAACTATTTCTTAGATAAGCCATACATAAATTCGTCATTCAACAAATCTTTATCAAGTGTGCAAGGGTACATAATGTTCACACACAAAGAATATAATGGAAAAGGTAGGTTTTATTATCAATTTGTTTTCAATATTTCCTATCAAGTATTTCTGTTTTTAGGACCTACATAGAACAAAATGACTTAGTTCGAGGCAGACACTGCATATACTGTACTTAGAAGATTTTTTATCTCATCCCGTATAACATGATCTCTTGATGAAATAACTCACAAAATTAGCCATTGAGTATTCGGTACACTAACTTCACGGCCATGGGGTACGAGTTCCTAAGGTTCACGAAAACGGTGTAGATATTTTTTAGTTCTCCTAATAGCTTATTTCCGTTGGCCGTCACCGATCTACAGTCAAGAACCACCGACAAACCTTTAGCACTGCTGACGCAAAATGGAATCGGGCTTTCAGGAGAACTTGAAAAATTTGCACCGTTTTCGTCGGCCAATGGAAACGGGCCTTGTAGAGGAAAAAACCGGGGTGAGATAGGTAACTGAACCAAACCAACCTCTCAGTCAGAACAGAGTGGAGACAGAGGTGGCGGCCAATCTAAGTCTGAACAGAGTGGAGACAGAGGTGGTGGCCAATCTAAATCAGAACAGAGTGGAGACAGAGGTGGCGGCCAATCTAAGTGAGAACAGAGTGGAGACAGAGGTGGTGGCCAATCTAAGTCAGAACAGAGTGGAGACAGAGGTGGTGGCCAATCTAAGTCAGAACAGAGTGGAGACAGAGGTGGCGGCCAATCTATGTCAGAACAGAGTGGAGACAGAGGTGGTGGCCAATCTAAGTCAGAACAGAGTGTAGACAGAGGTGGCGGCCAATCTAAGTCAGAACAAATTGGAGACAGAGGTGGCGGCCAATCTAATTGAGTACAGAGTGGAGACAGAGGTGGAGGCCAATCTAAATCAGAACAGAGTGGAGACAGAGGTGGTGGCCAATCTAAGTCAGAACAGAGTGGAGACAGAGGTGGCGGCCAGTCTAAGTCTGAACAGAGTGGAGACAGAGGTGGTGGCCAATCTAAGTCAGAACAGAGTGGAGACAGAGGTAGCGGCCAATCTAAGTGTGAACAGAGTGGAGACAGAGGTGGTGGCCAATCTAAGTGAGAACAGAGTGGAGACAGAGGTGGTGGCCAATCTAAGTGAGAACAGAGTGGAGACAGAGGTGGTGGCCAATCTAAGTGAGAACAGAGTGGGGACAGAGGTGGCGGCCAATCTCAGTCAGAACAGAGTGGAGACAGAGGTGGCGGCCCTCTTAGTCTGAACAGAGTGGCGGCCAGTCTAATAACACTGGGGACGATGATTAACGTCCATGTGGTACAGGAGCATGCTGATCTCTGTAATCTCCTTACACCACTTGATGAGGTCATCGCTACAGGAACTTGACTTTATCCCGCTGACCCCCCTCCCTCCCCCTCAGTTAATGAATCACCTTGAGCCTGAGTGAGTGTCAGTGAGTTGTGTACGGAAAGTACGCCATGGCGTGTATCAATGAAACATGTGGTTATTGTTCCCACCGCTTATTGGTTGTGGTTATGAAACTTTAGTAATTAGCTTAAAGGCATATCCTACAATGCACGGTGGTGCACCTGGTGATTTCTAAATATTGTCAATTATCAGTCAGAACTGCATCATTGGTGTATTCATTCTAATGCCAAAAGTGTAAATTTAATATCTTGTTCAATTTATCCAAATCGAATATGTAAAATAGGCCAGTATATACTGGATTGATTTACATAGGAAATATACTGAAAAACATAGTCTTTTTTTCAAAGACGACGCTGCAGACCTATGGATCTTAAGTCTCAAATGTGTAATATTACACATTTACTATATATAATCTGTGAAAGTTTGAGGGAAAAAAATAGATTTTACAACGTGAAAAGCAACTTTTTAAATTGTCTATACATGTATATTCTGATATAATATCATCTTGATATTGATCTCTAAATGAAAAACGAGCACGATGACCCTCGATTTTTAAGTTAGATATGTTTACAATAACACTTAACCCTATCAGTCCGAGTAATGCCCTGAGGCACTCCCAGGCAGGGGTCGATGAATGCCTCCAGGCATCTTTTGGGGCCATTACTGAAAACGGTATTCTATGTGACAAAATTCATAGACTTTCTTAATTTTTTCAAAATAATTGAAAAACACTATAGGCATTATTATTATTTAGTATGAGTGTTCTATATGGAACTAAGACAAGGCATATCAAATGCACCTGTTGAATAACTTCCGGTACCATTGTCATAAGGGCATCGTCCCCTGGGGGTATATGGCTTCATATCTGTTGGACTTGGCATGTAGGCCTCCTGCAAGGTGGTCGGACTGAAAGTGTTAATGATCATCATATTCAATTTTCAGGAAAATGACATGGGTCTTCATTCTAAAGCCATATTGCCCGATATGCCTCTAATATAGAAGTGATATTATACACCTTTGAACATCGTTTTTATAGTAACTGAACTTTGCTCCCTATATCGAGGTTAATATTTCCGACCAGAAGCAACAAGGAACATATTTAATTTAGACACGCTTACTATGTTTCTGGGAAACCTTGTTGTTTTTTAAAGCCGTGGTATTCGGAGGGACGTATGATTAGCATTTCGTCACTAAGTGACGGAATCCATTTTCCCGGTCAGTAAAAGTGAGACATTCGCGTTTAAGTAATTATATAGAACGTCCTGACCATGCTGTACAAGTCACAGAACTCGATGCTAATTTACCGTTTGTACGGACGGAGGCGTTTCGCCGAGTTCCGTACAAACGGTATCTATTCACTATATACCCGAAATTAAAAAAAAATCAATTTCATTTTTCTCAACAACCAAAATTTCAATAAATGTGTATAGGTAGGTAGTCCGTATTTTGGTGTACGGACCAGTGGTCCGTACAGTATTTTTACGTCATATACCGAAACTGTGCGTATTTACAGTATATACGGCATGGGTATGATAATACATATTATTCAGGCAGTCTGGTAATAATTATGACTGCAGTACAGTGGCAGTATTCTAGATTTTGTTGTTGTTGTTGTTATTCAGAACTTTTATATTCAGGGACCTGTTTCACTAGTTTGTGACATATCTAGATGGCGTCTAGATGGTGTGTTGCCTTTTCAATACATACGAGTATAATACTAGAAACAATTTCAATACAAAAAAAGCGTTAAAGAAGCAGTACAGAGCACGAGATATGTATCTATAGGCAGATCTTCAGGTGAGTATGAAAACATCATGAATAAAAAGTAGAGTAAAAATCATGTTGGAATACTGTCTTTCATTTTCGCTTTAGTAAAGGCTTTGAAGTTGAGATAAGTGTCATTGTTTCATCCAGAGCATTCCATTTTACTGACCCATTATTTGTAACCGATCTTTCATAAGCAGCACAATTTGCACAATAGATGAGTCAGCTGACCAGCTGCCTCGTTTATTCACACGGAGTACGGAGGCAGGTGACACAATGGCCCAAAACAATAGACCAATCTATAACATACATCATCCTGCATACTCGATAAATGAATGAGTGGAATAAAACATGAAATTATATCGAAATATTGTATTATTGAGAAAGAACATGAATATTACCAAGAACTTGATGGACTATCGACTCAGAGGCAAGCGTAATTATTGATACAAAAAGGTTTCCAATAAGGACAACATTTTTCGCAAATAATATATTATTTCTGCTAAGGCCACTCAAAATAAACCTTGTTTCTCATCACCATGCCATGAAAAATATGATAAGGGCGCTTCTTTTTTTTTTTTTTGCTATATCAAAGATGGCAGACATACAGTAAAACCCCGCATAAGCGGACACCCTCTGATCCGGGCCAAAGTGGCTGCTTACGCGGGGTGTCTGTTTATGCTGGGTTTGCAGATTTTTACTGGCTCTACATTCAATGCATCCCTGACATCAGGAGCTTTAATTTGATACTAAATACACATACCTTTCATAATTTCTATCAATGTTCATCTATTTATAAAAAAAAAAAATGTTCTAAAATCGTTTTTTTAGTGGCCTAATTTGCTTCTTTTTTTTCTCTCTAATACGTAAAGCAAATTGTATGCGTTTTGTATATCTGCCACATTCATTGGCTTGTACTACGAAGATCACCAACTATGGCGAATGTACTTGTCATGATTTTTCACTTCAATCAAAAAAATAGAAAAAAAAGACACTTCATGGTTGAACTGCACGAAATTGCGCTACAATGTCGAGGAAATACTACTTTAATCAGATAAATGTACGTGTATGAATTATCATGAAAAATACATGGGTTTTAATTTTCAAGCCACACTGTCTGATATGGGTAAAAATTATCATTTCGTTCAGGGGAACAGAGATGAGATCCCTTGTCGGAAAAATTTGTCTGATATGCCTTTAAAAGAAGCGACTGTCGCTAACTTCAGCCTACCTCCTTGTCACAATCGGATTCCTCTAAATACTGCCTACATCATGTTTTGCATACTTCACACTGCACCTCCTAATCCTTCCGCGGCATTAGCTAATCCTGCATTCTCCAGCCCCCATCCCCTGCCGGACTACTTTCTGTTACACCATTCACTGAAATAGGCCCGAGTCCTACTTCCGGACTTCACGCAGGCGACGTCAGGAGTGACTCAGCGGGGTGTGTTTTGATCATGACTCCTCCAGGACTTGATTAAGTCTCACTTAGTGACGTTGTAGGTCCAAGTTCCATGAAGAATGGACGAGAGTCCCTGATTCAGAAAACACGTGTTCGCAGACCGTGCATGTTACGTCTCGTTATAACTAATTCTCAAGAGATAATGAAAACATGGTAATTCCTTTAGTACGTGTATTACTAGAATGGTGGCAGGTCCAACCATAAAGGTAACACGACCAAACTGCCAGGCATACTCGGACTCTTTAATGTACGACGGTGCTACTCGTTGGAACAATTTGCCTGCCCTGATGCGTAATACAGATACTTATCAGCAATTCAAATCTATCACGAAAAAGAACATGAAGAACTCTATTCCACAAATTGCCTGAACATTTCCACCTCTGAGGACCCAAGCCCTGAAGCAAGGATTTAGTTTGAAATAAATTACCAATCGTATTGTTCTGTGCCTACTCCAAACCCAGTTAGGTGTTTCAGTGCCGAGCTTTGGAATAATGAACCCCTCAACCTAAATTGGTCTCTAGAATTATATAATAGGTTTTTTAACCCTGGTTGTGTAACACATTGAAATTTTGATACAAGAAACCTGATGAGTTCCACTATCCTTAAAATTGTAATTATTGCGATGTACACTTGAAAGTGTCTCTAGTTACATGTTGATCATAAAATGTATAAACTAACAGGGCTATTATCAACCTGTGGGCAGGATGATGAAAACCAGCCACAATGTATATGGCTGACATCCACGCCCCTTTGTTAACCACTACTTGTAACGAAAATTGAAAAGGATCTATGTAAGAAAAAACAAGGTTAATAAAGAAATTCTTTAAAAAAAACTAAAAAAATAAAGGGAGTCTAAAGGCCATTCATTCACCGCGTATTTATCACGTATAGCCGCAGTAACCCTGTTTCCACATACAGTAAAACCCCGCGTAAGCGGCCGCCCTCCGTTCCGGGCCAAAGTGGACGCTTACGCGGGGTGTCCGCTTACGCTGGGTTTTCAGGTTTCCTCCTGGCCAGTATTGAAGTGTTATATACCGATATGTAGGGGAGAAAGAGGAGATGGTGAATCTGAAATCAATATTTCAATATCTCAATTGAAACCCAAGTTATTAAACTTTGAATTATGAATGTATTTTTTATGAATATACTCACACACACTCATAAAAAGCACAGATTAATCTATTTTGGTATAGGATGTCCGTCAGAAGAGTAACGCTTACACGGGGTTTTAGGCCATTTCGTACCGAAATAATTGTCTGCTTACGCGAGGTCGCCGCTTACGCGAGGTCGCCGCTTACGCGGGGTTAAATCAAACATCTAATAGAGGGTTAAATTTCCGTTACGAGCAAAAGTGTCCGCTAAGATGTTTATCTTGCTATTCATTTTGTATTTATTTTCAATGTATTTTCTTAGAATTGGTTATTTGATCAACCTTTTAATGTGTAGGTATACTTTACTATACAACCATCGATAGGCTGAAACCACTGCTTAAGGGGACACCTCACTTGAGGGGGCACTTGGCTCGGAACGGAGGGTGGCCCCTTAAGCGGGGTTTTACTGTTCATGAATGCCATCGTGTTGATCCCACTTTAATGTCCCTATACGTTTAGACCGTACAATTAGGAAACGTCCTTACTGTGGACGAAACCATTCCTGTTCGAGGTCAGTCGTCGATATCATACTGCCTGACGCCATAGGCGGAAGGCAGTATGAAATCGACGATTGACCGAGAACGAGAATCGTTTCGTCTACAGTCAGGACGTTTGCTTATTATTATATACCTTAAATCTATGAAAAAACGACATTTTAATGACTTATTAAGTCACTCTCACAGCGGACACGAACATTATTATTACTGCACCCCTAGCAGCAGGCAGTATTTCATAGACATTTGGACACAGGTATATACATGTAATAATATTACAGAAGCAAAGAGAAATAAATACAGGGAAAGAGATGTATATCTATGTGAGTCTATGTGAGTCTATGTGAGTCTATGTGTGCCGGGCTGACTGTTATTTGCGGGGGCCGATGGTTCCCGCCCAGTACTCGGTCCAGGACCTCTTGGGGTGGGATTTTTAAAACCTGCTAAATTGCCAAAATTAGCTTATTCAAGGTTCATGTTGTATAAACGTATCTCATGAATGTAAAAATGAAATTATTTGGTGTATCTTTTGATAATCTTTCTTTCCAACATAGGGTTTTGTAGAGCTCTGAGGAATTTTTCCTTCCGAAAATCAACAAAAACTGTGATTTTCTATTGATTTTTGCTTTGTTCAAAATCTGGGAGACACAATTTCGAGCAAATTGTATTTATTAACATGTTTAAAGCATATGTCATGAGAAGTGTAGACAATATAATTTTGAAAATTGGTAAAAGATTGAAAAAATATTAAAATGGTAAAAACTATCCAGGACCTTCAAATTTTCCAACATAGAGACCCATAGAGTATGTTGTTCAAGACCCCGACTTTCAGAGGAAAATACTAATGAGATATATAGTGAGAAATTAATTTTTCTTTATTGTACAATGTTGACCAGAATCCTGACTGTGATACCTGAAAGTTGCAACACAATCGGATTATCCATCCTGATATCAGAACATTATGATCCCATGATGATATTTTTCCAAAAACATGGGTTGTTGGACAACACACCTCTAAAGGATGTGTAAAAGAAAAAATAATCATAATAGAATAACAAATATCATTGGTTATGTTAAGTACCCCTACCACTCTTGAATACCCAGGTTGTTTTTTTTCTAAATAAAAAAATATACTTTTTATTGTTCAAAAACTGAACACGTGTTGTCCGACACCCCGGGGTGTCGGACAACACGCTGATTTACAAGTTATGATTTTGGGGTTGTTTTTTATCAGTAATTGAGTGGTTTGCTTTGTGAAATATAGCTTATCATCATTTCATTAAAAATATAAAGTATTATAGCCTCAAATATTATTTTTCTCATTGTTCTGAGTAATTCTATTAACGTGTTGTCCGACACCCCTCGTGTTGTCCGACACCCCTGTGTTGCCCAACACCCCAAATATGGTTCAGAGCTTTTCTTTTAAATCTAATATATGAAAAAGGTATTTTGGATAAAATATAATGTATGTCACCGTATAATATTAGTCATTCTTAAGTTATAAGTATTTATAACATTTCTTGAAATTTCAGATATTTAGGGGGTTGGACAACATGCAGTATTATTCACAACTTCAAAAGGCTCTCAAATCTAAACCATTGATCTGATTTTGTTGGAATAATATTTTTCTGGAACGTACTTAGTAGGTGAGTAACATAAAATATAAAAAGTAGTATTATTCGGAACTTTTTTTTTGCGTGTTTTATCCCAGGTTCAAAGCTGAATTTAGCAGGTTTCAAAAATCCGACCCCTTGGAGTGATTTCTTTGAAACATTTTATAATGAACATTCTCGCCGGTCGTCCTGAATCAACAGGTGTCACATACAGCTTCCTGACTACAGCGCGCGGCGTTCCGAGAAACATAGCAACTTCAACATGGCAACATAGCAACCCACGGATAAATTTCCGTCGTACACGGAGAAGCGCAGGAGTCTAATTGAAACATGTTAAAGCATTGGCGTTTGCTCTGGTGGCCAGTGTCTGTGGGCCGTAATTAAGGCCTTGCGCCCACCAACGCCGATGGTCTACAATAGAGCTTCCGGTAGACTGCAATTGTAAATGGTATTATTGGGAGCTCTACGATTGGCATTTCCAATCGTAGCCTATTGGTATCCAATTGAGGGCTACCATAGAGTCAATCGTAGAAACATGGTTCCTTGACACGATTTTGTCTGACCTCCCGATGAAATTTTATTCCAGTTGGGAAGACAGTCATAAGGCCTATCGGCACCAGAATTGGCATTGTCTGGTGTTGCATCTAAAGGCGGGCGTCCACCAACCACGACAAGGCTATAACAATGGCTTCCCAACAAGGTCCACGATTGGCCTATAATTGGAGACCTTGTCGTGGTTGGTGGACCCCAGTTCCCGACAAGAGCCTACGGCAAGGCCACAACAAGGCCATGATTGGAAGCTTGTCGGGAGCCTTCCGACAAGGCTACGACAACATCGAGCATGTTTGATTTTTTCCATGACTGGACCCTTGTCGTGGAGTGTCCGGAGCTTGTCACAGAGGTCTGCGATAGAAAATCTTGGAGGAGTGTGCACTTCCTGACACACCCCGACAACGCTGTCATAAAGCCCCCCTTCTTACAACAAGGCTGCCACAAGTGCCGATTGGAACTTTCTTGTCGGCGCTAGTCGTAGCCTTGTCGGGGTTGGTGGACGCCCACCTTAACACTGGAAACTCAAAGTGATATCAAATCCCTTCATCATTAGATACCGATGTACAGTACGTGTGGCACTACCAACAAACTTTTAGGATAACTGAAAAAAATCTCCACCGTTTTCGTCAGCCAATGGAAACTAGGTTAAAGAGTTCCCGATAGATTTCCTTACTCGAATTGCAGAAATTCTTATCATAATCCTTATAAATACATCTGGATTCGACATCTTGGATATTTTCTAGGATTCAATCGGGAAACATTTCGATAGGAATGGAGGCATTTCGAATGTAATTTCTCAGAGGAGGTGTGAAGCGCAGCGCCTCCTATCGTTTTGGCATGGACTCAAATGACAGCTGATGCAGATTCCTATGCGAAAGTATAGCAAAAATAGGCTAATTAGTAACAGCTACTACATACAAACTGTTAGAGCTCTATCAAAAATCTTTTCAGATATTGATAGCATGGCATCTAATTTATTCCAAACCACAATAGAGCTCAACGTTTTATGGTTGTTTTGTGTTGTGGAATACAGGCTTTTTTCTCACAAATTCCAATGTTCAACTTACGACAGGAAACCTTAGCCATAGCACAGGTATATGACATGTATATCATTAAATAGGCCCATGTCTTAGGTTTCTAACAGTGTTTTGTTTATCAAAAACGGCCTGTTATTCATGACACAAGAGCTATTTGCATCTTTCATGTTTTTGGTGGGGGTTCTTCTCAGAGCTGGCTTGTTTGAGAGTGGCACCGTGAGGCAGCCGCGATCGTATATGAAGCAAGTCGGTATAGGGGGCGCTGCGCTTCACACCTCCTCTGGTAATTTCTGTTGGATTGTGCATCATGTTCATCTAAGTCTGTGATTATCCATTATAACTTTTCATCTCATTAAAATATCTAGAAACGGTTTTCAAAACTATTATAACCCTACACTGTAAAAAATTTCCTGTGAATTTTACGGTATTTCCCAGGCAACTGGGGTGCCAGGGAAATACCGTAAATTGTACAGGTGACCGTAATATATTTTTGACTGTAAATTATAACTGTCCTAGACTGTATTTTCCTAACGGTTTAAACCTGTAATATATTTCAGACCATGAATTTTCACTGTAATAAACTGTATTTTGAAAACGGTTCAGACCTGTAAATACAGAGGAGCAAAGCTGTATGAAATATACTTTATGCACAGCCCTTCATTATACATATATAAGAAATCTTGTTATTGAGGTTCTTGAGAATTGTTATATGTAGAGGGCCACCTATAGAGTATGTATACAGAATTTCTGAAATTTCAAACCTCCAACCCCTCCTCCCAAACTTTTATGCAATTGATCAAAGAAAGAGCATATGCAGAATTTCCTAAATCCTTGACCCTCCTCCCCCCCCCCCCCCCCTCAGTGCACATGGCATTTTATGAATGGCCCCTAGGAGATTATGAATATAAAAGTGAGTATTTTGTATTGGCTACCATCATATATTCTCTATCAGCCTATTGGCTTTTCAGTATTTAGAGAATACTGTCTTAGGCTACGTGGACGTTGTTTTATACGCGGTCCTAGGTCCAGTTTTACGTCCTTCGCTCTACGAGCTCAGGACGTAAAACTGGACCTAGGACCGCGTATAAAACAACGTCAATCGAAGCCTAGACTGTATTCTTTTTATTATATACCCTCAAATCGTTAGAATTAGTTTGATATTTACCTAATCGCCATTATCAAAGTAGTTGGGCACAGCATCGTGTACTCGAATCGTGGTTTTCGCGACAACGTCGCTATCATTATCATAGCGAGGCTTGCGCCTATGTCGTCATCAACCTCTCACTCTCCCACCACATTCTTTGTCTTAGGTTAATAGCGTATGACGTAAAAAACAAACCTCTCGCGGGTGAACGTCGAACGGCGCCCGCTTTTCGAAGTATCATAACTCTGGATCTAATAGCCGGATCTGAATGATTCAAACGACATCAGAACCGCCAGGGTAAGTTCTCCCGGTTTCCAAATCCCCGACTCTTTCGCCCGAAATTACTTAAAACGGCAGCAAGTTGAAAACATCAGTGTTCTGTCACTCTGGGACCAGCGACGTTGTGAGGTCAACGGTTTGTTTTCATTTTGCGAGCTGACTGTTTCGACAGCGTCTGGCGCTATGGCAAGCCTATTTTATTTATATTTTTAACCTCATATTTCAATGTTTTATATTTATTTATGTATTTATGTACCGCATCCACGGGTTTTAATCGTGTATATTTAAGGTCGATACTTAAAGGTTGCCTTTGATATTTTTTCGCTGGTTCTTATGTGAAATATACAGTCGGGAACAAGCCAACTGCTTCCTGTTTCGTGCACCCGATGCCCGTACACTGAATTTCATGCACATACATATTATATCCGAACATTACTTACATACAGTATAGGCATAAGTTTCGTGCACGGGTATATAATAACATTAATAATTATTATCAATGATATTTTAACATCTAAGTTTTTCAACTCTAATGTTATTAGTTCAAACTATTTTACAGGAATACTCATCAGCATCTGACAGTACAAGGCTGCATTTGGTATAGTAGGATGAAGTCAATCCTACATATCTTTTAGAAATGTCCTATGAAAGTGGTGTCTAATCCCCTTTATGATATTGATGTCATGACAACTTGAGAATAAATGTGCTCTAAATGGCAGGAACTTCACAGGAGATCGATGAATATCTATTACACATTTTGATGAAGTGAACTCTTGCATTTCATTCTCCACTTTGATTTGTTGCTGATATTGGAGTTAATCTAAGTGTTTCTAATATGTCCATGTTTACAGATTTATACTGTAAACTGACCGTAGATTGGATGGATTACAGTCCTGAATATTTTTACAGTTGAATACCGTTTTTTGGTATCAGATATACGGCATAGAACTGTGGATAAGATTACAGTGATATACCGTCCATGTTTACGGTAGTATCCTGTATATTTTACGGAATTTTTTTACAGTGTAGTAATATACTGTATTCATGCAGGGGAGTATATGCACTAAAACCTATTACAAAGCAGGCAAAATCCCATAAGTTTTATACCCCGCACCCACTGCCGCCGATTCACTACGATAGACCTCCCGATACATTATGATTAAAAATGCCTAACACTGGGGTCAATTGTAAGTTATCACATAGGAAGCACAATCCTCTCATTATCAATTATTCTCTTAAAGATAATTATCATTATCAATTATTCTCTACCACATACTAATATTTACTTCATACCGATATTTGTTTCTATTATGCTCGCATTACATATTGAATCTTTTAAAAAAAAATTTGAATGGGGAAGTCAATGGTAATTACTATTGGTGTGTATCGGGTTCCCAATGGGTGCACAGTCCAGCGACAAGAGTGTATTCGGACCAGATCGCCTATACCTTCTCCCGTTTGTCACTGATCAAAGAAATGCCACACATGTAGGCATACTTATATAGAACGTCCTGACCATGCTGTACAAGACACAAAACGATCATTTACGGTTCGTACGGAACGAGGCGTTTATTCAGAGTTCCGTACGAACCGTAAATTATCATCGAGTTTGTAGCTTGTGCAAGCATGGTAGAATATTTTATATTTACAATATGCCAAAAATCAATAAAATAGTTGATCTAATTTGGCTGACGCTTCCGGAAAAGTGTTCCGTATTTTGCCGTACGGAACACTGTTCCGTACGGTATTATACGTTGTGTGACGAAACGTGCGTATTTACATATACGGTATGGGTATATAGTAAAATGTACAATGCATTCATAAACGTATCCGTCATAATGAACACATCTACCAACCGGAAGTGCGTTAAAAGTCCACTTCCGGTCTCGGGACTGATGTCATACGATAACGAGGCTTGGTTGTCGGTCGTTGCGGCCCCCGATCCCCATTCGCCTCCCGCCCGGACACTCCGCCTAAAAACGGTCATGATTTATGTATGGGAGATTAGTTTGTAATTACGCTCGTCCGTATACAGAGGCCTGGCCGGAGGAAACTACATGAATGATGGATCATCAAGGTTTCCGTGAATTATATTTCTATGGAAAGCTATTTGTTATGGTATTATAAAGAAACGTCGCAAAATTTCATATACATTTGTAACTGTTTATATGGCGTGAGTTGTCTTCGTGGAATGATAACACGAAGCAGAGCTGAGTGATATCTGTAGCAGAAGACAACGAAGGCCATGTAAATAATTATATGAGATTAAGTGATGACGAACGCAATGTAAACAATTCTATGAAATTGAGTGATGTTTAGATTCGGTCCTACCCTGTCACATATTTTAAATTGCATATGTGGCATATAAATATTACATGGCATAACTGTGGCATTCGCCGAATGATTCCACGAAGTGTATCTGAGTGATATCTGTAGCGGAAGTCAACAAACGCCATCTAAACAATCATGTGAAATTGAGTGTTGTTTAGATCTTTATCCTACCCTGTCACATGTTTTAGCTTCACCAGTGATATATAGATGTTTTATGGCATTACCATGGCATAAAGTCACACCATGTTACATCTATGGAGATTCATATGAGGGGTAGGATAATATATACATACAGTAAAACCCCTGCATAAGAGGTCACTCTCTATTCCAGGCCAAAGTTTCCGCTTACGCTGGGTGGTCGCTTACACAGGGTTGAAATAAATATCTAATTGAAGGAACCGTTCGAAGCAAAGGTGTCCGTTAACGTGGGGTGTCCGTAAGGCCGGGTTCTACTGTACATTTGTATATGGCATACCTTTTCACCATCTATTAGTGAATTGGTATTATTTTGAAAAGAAATTTAGCGTATACATTTGAAATGCAAACATCTGCAAGTATAACAAAAATTAGCTTAACTGATTGTAGATATTTGAAATCATTCATAAATGTCCGCAATTCACGGTATTTAAAAATCTATCAGAGGTTGCAAAGGAGTTGAATTCTATTTACTTATACAGTAGAGTTTCGCCTAACGGACACCCCGCGTTAACGGACACAGAAATTTCCTTCTCTATGAGATGTTTATTTTAACCTCGCGCGAGCGGCCACCCCGTGTAAGGACCCACCTAGCATAAGCGGCACCCCGCACAAGCGGGCAGTTAATTCGGTACAAAAAAAGCCATTTAACCCTATTAAACGGACACTTCAGAGAGACACTTTGTTAAATACAGCTGGGTGGTGTGGGGACAACACTCCCCATCATCTTCATTGTTTGTTTGTGGTGTGTATGTGAGGTGGGTAGATTGGTGTTTAAACAATCTGACACCACGCAACGGCCTGCGTAGGCTCCTGTAGGCTTCAGGTAGGCGTCTGTGGGATGTTTGTGTGGTTATAACAGTGTCTCTATATCTCTGGCCATACTACACAGCCCAACATTCAATACCCTGTGTAAGCGGTCACCCCACGTAAGCAGACACGGAACGGAGGGTACCCGCTTATGTGGGGTTCAACTAAACTTGACTTTTAAGATTAAATCCAAATAATATGGCTTTGATTGAATTAGCGATTTTTAAATTCCGAGTTGAACATCTGCAAATATGAATTTCATATTTTGACTTGGCTATAAGTAACGTCCCTTATCGGTGTTCAAGCTCAAGATTTCCAGTCTAATCAAATGTATCTTCTTTTGAATTCTAGATAGATGTATTTCATTTGCATAATGGATGGAATTTAATTTAGTTTAATATGTTCGTTTCTGAGAAACTTCAGTGTCTGATTTACAGAAATATAGATGCATTATAAAACGGCTTGTCATAGACTCGTGCTCGTGACATATCATAAAAAGATCCCGGAAACCCGGTAATTACATTAACATGGAGGTGCGACATTTAAACGGATCGAATTAAAGCGAGTGACTGAATTTCATCATTACATGCTTCACCGCGCGCACCTCAGGGTCGTTCAGCGTGTCCGGAAATCAAGGGATGGGGCCGGGGGGAGCAATCAGTCAGAGAAGGACTTCCCGTGTCCCGATACACTATATTGACTGGTTTCAGATACAAGCGGCCGTTTGTACCAACGAGGATATACACGATATTAAAAAATGGTTTCAGATACAAGCGGCTGTAAGCTGCGAGTAGTGGACGCGTAGTAATATCCGAGCGTATCAGAGGATAATGCGAAGAGTCAGCTCCGAGGAGCATACAACCGCTTATATCTGAAACAGTCTATATTGTATTTATCATCCACTTTTTTTACAAGCGGCATGTCGATATCAGTTCGTTTTAGTTATGTACTATTTTTCTGTACGCACTATTTTTGCGTATGCCCCCCCCCCCCCCCCCCCCGCGGAGCGAACAGTATAAATGTATGCTCCGGGTATGGTGATACACATTTCTATGCGTTTTCTATGGGCACTTTGTATTATGTGTACATATATCTGTATGGTCCGGGTATGGTGATACACACTCCCTATGTGTTTTCTATGGACACTTTGTATTAGGTGGATATATCTGTATGGTCCGGGTATGGTGATACACACTCACTATGTGTTTTCTATGGACACTTTGTATTAGGTGGATATATCTGTATGCTCTGGGTATGTAGATACCCACTCCCTATGTGTTTTATATGGACACTTTGTATTACGTGTACATATATCTGTATGCTCAGGGTATGGTGATACTACCTCACTATGTGTTTTCTATGGACACTATGTATTAGGTGGATATATCTGTATGCTCTGGGTATGGTGATATACGCTCCCTATGAGCTTTTTATGGACACTTTGTATTAGGTGGATATATCTGTATGCGTCGGATATGGTAAGACATACCACATATGTATTTTCTATGGACACTTTGTATTAGGTGGATATATCTGTATGCTCCGGGTATGGTGATACACACTCCCCATGTATTTTCTATGGACACTTTGTATTAGATGGATATATCTGTATGCTCCGGGTATGGTGATACATACTCCCTATGTGTTTTCTATGGACACTTTGTATTAGGTGGATATATCTGTATACTCCGGGTATGGTGATACATACCACATATGTATTTTCTATGGACACTATGTATTTGTTGGATGATAAAGAGTGTCTATATGCTAGTTGATTGTGCCAACCCGGAGAATCATATTCGAAAAAAAACTCTCAAGGAAAAGTCGGCGACGAACCCCATGTCAGCGGCGGGGGGGGGGGGGGGGGGGGATATGCAATGTACATGGCTAATATGGCAAGGGGAATTTTACGGCGACTTTTTCTCTGAAAACGGGAAAGGTCGCGAGGTGTGCGATGGTCTTTTAAGCGGGCTCCATACGTAGAGACTAGTGTACCTGAGACGGTGGACTTGCTCAAGTCTTTGATTATGGACATAGTTAAAAAATAATACCACTAAAGTGTATGTATATTCCATTATAACATTATCATAATAGCAATCTATAGATTTAAAAAAAAAAAAATTAGAACGGTGACCCCCAATATTTAAGTTATACAACACTTGGAGATCCTCATATAAAGATTCCAGGAAATTGACAAGGTGAGGCAAGATGATTTAACCCGGCTGACCTCGGACGGCAGATTATGAGTGACAAGATCACGTGACTCTACAAATGACTGTACACATGACACAGCACCTGAGGGCTTCCGGAATAACTTCCGACCCGATATAACGGACAATACAAACTGGCGCCACCTGGTGATTTTCAATTTTTTTAATTTTTAAAAATTTTTTTATCACTTTTATTGGGTCAATAATGTTATATGTTGAATTGAGATCAGGGATGAACACTTTACCTAGTTATGCCTATGGTTTCAGGTTGTGTCATTATACTACAAGTAGTAAGCATAGTGATAGAAGAATCCTAAATGGTCTTCATACGATTGGTAAACTAGACATTGAAAAGAGGAGGGAGGGGAGGGGTACACGCAACAAAGAACAAGAGACAGTGGTTCTGAGTTCCCAAAAGCGAAAGATTTCGAAAATCGTCATTATACGTAGGTTTTATTATCTGAAACAGTTTGTCTGGGGAAATACAGCTTAAGGCCCGGCGTTCACCTACTACGATAGAAATTTAGACCTACCGATATAGCACCGATACAAAAAGCAAATATCGGAGACATATCGGGAAGGTGCAAAATCGTAGACATATGTCAAGACATGCCAATCCGCCACGCATTGCATGGGCTTTTTATCGGTGTCTAATCGCAGAAATATGGTCAACTGCCCCGATATTAGGGGACCTTCCGACACGATTTTGATTTTTTATCGGAAGATGCATCATAGACCATATCGGAGCCATATCACAGTAGGTGGGCGCCGGGCCTAATGTCTTAAAATACACTTTCAGGAAATACTCTCTAGTAAAACGCAAAGAATTATACTATCGTAATACTTATCTGCATGGATACGAGTGTCTCAGTCTATATCCTGTAAATAGCATATCGTACGTCAAATAGTATAATGAATACTCAGGCATTGTCCGAGTGATATTGGTACCTATTTACTTAGTTTCCCTGTGTCACAAAGATGCTATTATGCAAAGAATAAAAGTAATCATCTGTAAACTCTCACGAGATGAAAATAACTTGGTCCGTACTCCATCGAGTTTAACTGCAGAGTAATTCACGAAGCAAAGCTAAGTGGATTACATAGCGGTCAAACGAGGTGGAGTGCAGACCAAGTTATTTTTATCCAGTGGGTTTCTGTTTTTATCTCACCCCGTATAACATCATTTACTAATGAAATAACTCGCCAAATTAGACATTAAGTATTGGGTACACTACTATCACGGCCGTGGAGAATAAGTTCCTAACGTTAAGCCTATGGAGAAAAATACCGGGGTGAGATCAAATAGAGGAAACCTATGAGAGTTTAGGGTCTGAGGTTGTATCCCATTGAGTTTGAATCACTTAGTAATTCACAAGGCGAAGCCGCGTGAATTACGTAGTGATGCAAATGAGATGGGATCGAGCTCTGACACTAAACTTGAATGGGTTTCTGAATTTATATCACCCTTAACATTGCCTGATGGGCTAAAATTTGTGACATAATCCCCCATTGGATACTTTTCCTAAATAGCTAATGGGCGTTAGATACGAGTTCCCAATGTTAATTATACAGAGAAAAATACTGGGGTGAGATAAAGGTTGTTGTGTAAGGAGGTCAGAGCTACCACATCATGCGACTAGGACGCATATCTATATATGATGCAGACAGTTGAAAAGTCTCAAGCTTGTTGTAATAATATTGGATGAGCATAGAATCTTGGTCTTGATATTTATAACATTTACACATATGACATTTACAGAAAGGCGGAGAGTAATCTTGATGTTATTTTCCTGATTGCTGAATGATGCTTCTTTTTTATGGAACACCATTAATTCCCCAGTCACACTGGCGTATTTTTTGTATTTTTTTGCGCTGCCGCTACGTATCACAAATACAGTACACTGGCACTGCGTAAGAACATTGGGTTTCAAAAGGATTCACAGTCGATTACGTTTATAGTACGCGTTGGGGAGCGTACATACTACGTCAATAATAAACCAATTTCCGTAACTGCACGCACTGCCACATGCCACATTCTAGAAACGTAAAGAACGAACATAAAACGTTGAAATGCGTCATCATCGAATCGGTCAGAATGGAGTATCCACGGGCAAGGGTAGTATTATAAAGATACCCAAGATCTATCTCACTCATATCAAAGACGTATATTTAACTTGTATGTATTATTGTAATCAGAAATATATATATAGCCTAATTCTAAAAAAAAACATTTTAAAAAAACATAGTAACTTCGTGCACAAACAAATAAATGAGTCATCTAGGACGTATCATATATAACTTGCATATATTATTGTCATCAGAAATATACATGTAATTCTAAAAAAACGTTTTAAAAAAACCAAAGTGACTTCGTGCACAAACAAACAAATGAGTTATCGCAATCTATCATGCTATTATATGGTCACTTCTAATCCCTTTTAATAAGACAGGAATATAACTTAGCCTTATTCTACTGTCATAAAGACTATTGAATAGATACGTGTAATTACAAATAGGGGCATATCAACTGTCATTGACAAGCTACAAAATCTAACTAAGCTGGTGGCGTATCAGACAATCAGCATCAAAACTTGGTGAATCTACTGCAATAATTTTTTTTAAGACAACAAAAACTTTTTTTTTAAGACAACAAAAACTAATTGCTTTCCTGAGAGTCAGGCGGATGAAGAGAAGTCAAAATAAAACAGACAAATAACAAAAGAATAAACAAAGACTGCAAATTGCACTGCAGGATGTGGACTGTGATGATGATGAGGCGGAGATAACGAGACTTTGACTACAGGAAACTATAGAAACATGCGCCGCTGCTGTGACTGACAGTTTACATGAAGAAGACCCGTGACTAACAAGTCACAGTCACGATGTGTAATGACACAGAACGACCTGACCAGGCTGTACTGAAAAGGAAAGTCACGAGATCAAAATAACTTGATTCGTACTCCACCGAGTTTGATCACTGGATCTTTTTCTAAGATTAGAATCAATATCTCTCCGCCGTAGCCGAGTTTTTCAGATACATCCTCGGATGAAGTTCAGAAAAAAGTCATTATATTACATCGAAATTAAAAGGAATTATAAGAAACCTGGGGGGATACTGAATAAGATTGATGCATCACAAATAAGAGGTTAATGTCTTTTTGAAATCATTCTTGTTCGCTGCATGCTGGATATGCGGAGGTGATTGGTTCCAGGATCGGATACCTCGATAGTACGGAGAGTTCAAGACTGCTGAGGTCTTGGTTATGTCAATAATAAAGTGTGATCCTAGGAGCTTAATCTGCCCAGTCATGATTGAACATGTTACGGTACATAAACAGGACTAATTGTGGGTTTTTTTCCACCCTATCTAGAGGGGATCTTCTTTACAAACTAATGAGTCTGTCTTTGTTTTTGTAGACTTGAACATGCAGTGGTTGTCTTGTCGATCGTGCACATCTGTCCATCTGCAGTAAAATTCTTGACTGAATTTAAAAAAAAAATCCAATAGTGTATCTTCTTCTTCAAAGCATATTAGAAAATTAAAACCCATGTCATTTTCCTGCAAATGGAATATGATAACCTGAAAGTGTTGTCGAACACATATACGATTATAGAATCAAGGGTCACCATGCGAGTTTTTGTTTTATTTAGAGATTAATATTATGATAATATCATAATTGAGGTCATAGAAATTCAAAAAAGTTGTTTTTTTTATAGTTTTTTTTCCACATTTTCACACAATATAATGAATCTAATATAGTTAATATATGAGACTACCTAACTTTAAAACATAAGTCACCATCATCCAACAAAGCGTTGGGTGAGGAAGTGATTTTCTACTGCTACGCCTCGTCCGCCTACTATAAGTCACCATCCTTGTTTTTGAAAGAGTTAAAAAAAGCCATATTTTTCAGTATATTTCCTATGGAATATACAAAAAGGGCCTATGGTATCTCCCGGGTTATCAGGTCAAACTACCCAAAACTTGAATTTTGCTAGTTTGGATATGCCACAAGGAACAAATTAAAATGGATATAGGCGAAATTTCAAAATCATGAGGTGGCGCTTTTGCAAAATGTAGGATATGCCTTTAAATGTATGATAGAACACATAAGCGACGTGAAACA
Organism: Alentia gelatinosa; assembly: GCA_950022655.1. Lineage (NCBI taxonomy): Eukaryota > Metazoa > Annelida > Polychaeta > Phyllodocida > Polynoidae > Alentia > Alentia gelatinosa. The sequence continues at coordinate 109,517,908 of OX465582.1, forward strand.
ATTAAAATAAATTTTAGAAAGGAAATGTGGGAATAGCTGATCCCACAAAATTGAATGTATTTGAAAAAGTTACCAAAGAAAAGTTGAAAAAAAGTTGTCACAATGATTTCCTGTCAACCAAAAATTGATAACCTCCTCTAAATAGTTGTCTCTTTCAAGCATACACCTATACTAAGCAATAAAAAGTATTACACTTTTCCGGTGGTTAGAGATAGAAAATCACTTGATTCTACTGTGGTGCCGCATTGGTGGTTAAAATGGGACTTTGAGAACAATAGCGAGGTATGAAGAGTTATCTCACCCCTGGTATTATTTCCAAATAGACTTAACATTGGGACCTCGTATCCAATGCCCATTGAATATTTAGAAGAAAATACTCAACGGGGGACTATTAGGGAGCGTTCATTAATTATCGCCCATGGGAATACAAAAAAAAAAGTTAGCCCCCCCCCTTGGAATGCAAAAAAAACATCGCCCCCCCCCCCCCATCGGAATAGGGTAAAAGCACAGAGGAGGCCTAATTGATGTGGCATTTTTTCCATAAGGCTTTCCTTCTTTGCTTTAGAACAAACCCAGCTACAGTCAGTCATTTGTCAAAATTTTGACCAATCTCAGTAGCTAAGTGGTAGGGGTGTTCACCTTAAGCATGGTAGGTCATGGCTTCAAACCCCAGTCGGGTTATACCAATAACTTACACAGTACCTACTGCTCATTTGGCTTGACACCTGCCATTAGAATGAGGAGTAAGGGGCTACTGCCCAAGTGGGAGAATGGCTGTACCACCAAATTTGGTGATGGTACACACAATATTCACTTCATAAAAATTGCTCAAAAAAGAAAATAAATGAAACAAGTAGCAAATGAACAGCTGTTGGTGATGGAACAGCACTGATGCAAAAAAGATGGGGGAGTCTTGAGCAGGACTTGAACACACACCATGTGAAGGCCAGTTTCAATGTCAGTCATTGCCATCTGGAGTCAACTCTGTTGGAGAGGTGCTCGCAGTTGCACCACTGGCAGCCAATAGCAGATAATGTCAGCCCTTAGGTATTCCTTGGCCAGTTTTACAGGAGAGTCCCTGGAGAGCCTTTATATGAGAGGTTTCTGTGTCCTGCTTTTAACATATGAACTTGAACCATATACCTGATTTGAATTATAAGATTCTGTAAGAATCATATACATGATTTGAATTGTAAGATTCTGCTAATGTTCTAACCCGAAATCAGTGAATCAACCCCTGCCAAATTGAGGCTGTAGTTGGCAGCTAGCAGTCTTGCTCGAAGCCACCCATCTCTCCTGTACCCATATAATCAATCATAAAGCTTGACTACCTAGAACCTAATTCTCAATGAAGTCACTTATTGAGACTTGGTTGTTCACATTCAAATATCCAGCAGCAACTGCTTTCTCGATTTGTGCCATCAATTCATAGTCATCGGGCTCCCTTGCAGAATCTCAAAGGACCTTCACTGTTTCTTGTAGCAGTATCATTGACATGCAAATACAGATGTTCTGGCAATTTGTTATAGTCTGGCATGGCGTGAGGGATCTTTGGAATGAGTGGATCAATCTATGGTGTGGCCCTCAGAAGGAAGTCCCATTTTCTTGCATGCAGAACCCCTCTAAGTACTCAATGCTCTTCCATAAATATGGTAATCTTATTGAAATAAGCAACAACAGGGGCATTTTGTAGTACTTGATGTTGTAGTAAAGGCTCTTAATTCATCAATGTTGAAGAAAAAAACTATTGATCTTGTGAGACTGCATTGATTCTGGGACAAATGTTAGTGTTTGTCCATTGTTGTCTTCCCCCACATAAGTCTGTCAGACTGAGGGAGGGTGGACACCCATCTCGAATTGGCAAACAGGACTGTGACCAGAGAAACTGAACTCCAGGGAGTGAGACAACTATAGTTACCTTGTGCATTAATCATTATTATAGTTGTACAACTACGCTGATTTCTTGTGATATGATATGAATGCATCTCATAACATCAATTTTTGTCATTGAACACAAATATGGGAGTTTGCCTCAATGTTAAGCTGAAAACCTTGACCCCATGACAGAATTAGTGGAAAATTTTGGCCCCCCCCCCCCCCCATGGAAATACCCAAAAAAAAGTTGCCCCCCCCCCCCATTGGAATACCCCAAAAAAAGTTGGGCCCCCCCTGGGAATGCCCCCCAAAAAGTTGCCCCCCCCCCCTAAAAACTGTGCCCCCCCCCCCCCTGGGCCATAATTATTGTACGCTCCCTTAGCCTATATCACAAAGGTTAGTCCATTAGTCAATATGAAGGGTGAGATAAATTCATCATTTGAATCGCTACATAATTCACGCAGCTTCGCCTTCTTAATTACCACGCGCTTCAAACTCGCTGGGATACGAGCTCTGACCCTGAACTTGAATAGGGTTCCTCTACAATAACAATAAGCCTTGTAAAATAGTAGTAGCCTTGGCAGCCCCCCCCCCCCCCCCCCCCCTTCCCCGCCAAGCGAATGACCGGGTAATGTAAGCTGCCAGGCTGCGTATCCAACCTAGGTCATCTAGGGATTTTAAACCAATACAGATAAGTTATTTGAGGGATCTTGTGAGGGAGGGAGGTTTGATTCGTAAAGTTTATAGTCACCCGAAAACAGTCGTTCGGAGAGGGAAGCAGTTAGCACCACAGCGCCGTCTTGTGTGATTTGTGGCAGAACAGCAATGTCCACCTACCGGTAATCAGCGAGACTAATCCAGGAGGGAAGCATGACGCCAAAAATGACCGTCATAATTATCCACAAAAACACGGAATTATCATTATTTATGTGATAGGGAGGTGTAAAAAAGGTAACTAGTATGATCAACTTACCGTATTTCTAGATAAATGTATCTTACTTTGTCGCCAATTCAACCTAGTGATTGCGACATGGTCAGTAATATTGACGAATCGTCGCATTATCGCTCAGTTGAACATAATACACTACACTACTGACACTGCAGTCTACAGTTAGAGTCTAGCAGAGATACTAGGCTGATGCTGTACGACTCTAGCCTGGAGTCGTATCGTAATCATAGTAAAATAGGTTTATTTTACAATATATAATTGATTATATCAGAATAACTTGGATATGGGGCTGATATTCTTTTAAACAAAGCTCAGCCCAACGAGAATAGAATTGACTCATTGCTCAGACTCAGAGTGGGAGTCACTCGAACACTCGGAACAGGTTAACAAGTTCATCATGATACTAATATTCACCATTGATATCCTGTTGTGGTAGCGCTGGTTCTACTGGCTAATCATGATCTAGATCTAGATATGACACGGGGAGGAGCGGGCAGTATGTACATAGCAGATACTGCCCCAGGTATATATATATATATATATATATATATATATATATATATATATATATATATATATATATATATATATATATATATAATATATTATTTGCCATGCACGACCCGCTTCCATAATGTCCTATGATAATACTACCTGTAAATTGTAATAGCCTACAGTACAAGATGGCTTTTTCGTATAGAGTATGCCTGTGGGTCACGAAGTGGCAGGTCTGAAGCTCAGCCATGGTACAATGCTTAACTAATTGCCTGTCACATTGGTAGCTGGACACTACACTTCGCTGTCAGCACATTTCGGTTTATGGGCGTTGACCGATGGACACTACGCTTTGTCGCAATGTCCCTTTAATTCTATATCAGAACTCTGTCAAGACTTTTTGTAGAAACTTCAAATAAGAACCGTCATGTAGCTAACTAGGTGGCAGTCAATATATCAGGTTTTTACGTGCCATTCAGATTGTCATCAGGACATAAACATGGCATAAACACAAAGAGCAGTATCCAAAATTAAAACCCATGTCATTTTCATGAAAATAGAATATGATGGTCTAAAAGTGTTAAGGAACACATACTAAACTTAAAAATCAGGGGTCACCGAGCTGGAATTTGATTTAAAGATTAATAATATTATAAAATCATAGAGAAATTCTAAAAAGCAGAGATGCCAGTTTTCCACTTTCCCAGTGAAATCCATGTTTTCATTTTCATTATTTTTTCTGGTGTAAACCAAGATATTATTAATTGAGCCTGAACCATACAGCCATAGATTCTCAGTACTATACTGGAACTGATAGTATATATTTTCGATGTTTTCCCTGTCCCTTGGAGGCAGCATATTTGACTTCATAGATATTTCCACTTTATTTTCTGACCCCAACTGATGTCCCTGAATAAGTAGAGTTTTATATAATAGAACCCTTGTCATTTCCTCCTTACTTGCACACAATTTAGTAAATGTATAACTCTACACATTTATTAGTGAAAACTATAAGTCACCGTGCTTGTTTTTTGAAAGAATTGAAAAATACACATTCCCCATATTTTTCAGTACATTTCCCATATAAATCAATGAAACGAAAATTGTCCTATTTCAACTATTGTGTTAGGTCAAAATAGACTCATTTGGTTTTGTAAATTGCCACAAAAAAAATGATTTTAATGGATAAATCTGAATATTTAAAAGCCACTGTGAATTGTAAGATGTGCGTTTAAATGTGTTTCAGTGCTGAGCCATGTCGGCGACACCAGGTGGTCGCCTGCCGGTCTCGGTGAGCCGGACGATGAAGCAGGCCGGTCGGGAGGCTGCGGGGTCGCCGGCTGCGGGGCGCACCCCTCACCGCAGTCAGTCCTTCTTGTCGCAGATCTCGGGTCAGGAGCAGGAGGTGGACTTGGTGCTGCTCGATCATTGCTATGCCAAGCCATGGTCAGCTCACCCCGACGCCTCCAACGCCAAACCGCTACGCATGCTCTTCATGACCAAGTTCCAAGTCACCCAGCAGCAACAGGCAATGTAGGTGTCTTTTCATACTAAGTACTAAGTGCTATTATGTTAGAGATGAATAGTAGATATGATCAGGATAAGGATATTTTCCAGGTTTCACTATACATGTACTAGGTGTTGAAATACAAAGAACAGGATCAAAAACTGGTTTTAAAAAGGGGGTTTTAAGCAAGATTAAGGGATAGTCTATAATGGTAAAGTATGTGACATATTGATTGTAGAAAGCAGCGAAAACCAATGATGGGATGTACATTCTGTTAACTGCAGTATATTTTATTTTTCCTAAGGCATATTATCCAAGATAAGGGTCCACAAAAAGAACCTCACTGGCATCTCTATATAAAACAGTCTTTCATGGATGGTTTGACATTTTTAAGCTTAAGAATAAACTTTGAGTAGAACAGACAAGTAGAACAGTCTCAGAAGAAAATACTAGTCTTTCCACTCTCCAAGAGTCACAAGCCTCTCTGCTTGTCCAGCCCCCAAAATGATGTCAAGTGCACATCGAGATTGAGGTTATATGCTGGCTCCGTGTTTACCGTGTGGGGGTGACCGTGTTGATCGTAACCAAGGGTCGCCTCCAGCAGCCTATTACATAGAGCCGGCATGATCAGTTAGGCCAAGGGATAGAGCTTTCACATACAGACAATTTGGAAAGTAACAACCACCACCCTGCCCCACCATCTTAGTTTTTTGCAGTGACCAATTGTTTCATTGGAAATATATATACATCTTCTTTCTGGTTAAGAAGATCTTCCAGTGATTATGACTAGTATTACATTTGTCTACATCCATCACAGGGTGCCCACCGGAGATCTCGATGTGGTTGGCCTGCCTTCCCATCCGGTCGCCCCGTTCGATGCGGTGAAGGCCAAGTCTGTGATGAACGAATGCGAGCGGCATGTCGGGGTGGCCCGGATGGACGAGGGGCCTGAGGACTGGGAGGAAAAGGTCACCAAGTGAGTTCACGATCAATTCTGTTTTATAGAAAAAGACCCCACATTTAATGATTACAATTTGGATGTAGGTATACATGTAGTCTGCACTCTTTTGCTGCAATCGCGAAGTGGGTGACAGTTTAGAACTGTCGTCCCCTTTTATGGTCTTGTACCATGTGACCTATTCTGACCAACCACAGCAAAGTTGCCGCAGCAGACGACATTTGTTGATGTTACTGTTGTTATGACTGTCTGTTTCTTGTCAACACATCCTGGGATTGTTGTTTTAACCGTCAACCTTTAATTTGGGGGGTTTTGACAAGAGGAAAGCGGTTTCATCTATGAGAATTAACAGGCTGCATAGAAATAGCCAAGTTGCAGTGACTTCTGAAACTGTAAACGCTGTAACCCATCCTTTTATAAATGAGTCATAGAGGCAAAAAAAAGTGATGTTTTTAATGAAAAAGACCGTTTTAATTATACGAGGTACAGAAAAGGGTCTTCATCTACGATCCTAGATTCCCAAACGGGCTCCGGATGCCTAAGACATAGAGATTATCTGATGGACAATAATTGTCATTCAGCTACCATCAGCCTCTTTTCATATTATCATATACAGGACAGTAGGACCCCGCGAAAGTGGACATCCTCCATTCCATGCCAAAGTGCCCGCTTACACGGGGTTAAAATGAACATATATTGTGTCAGACGTGGCGTAACTTAAGAGAGCTCCTTCCCTACCAATTTTTACCAACTATGGAGCCTGTAGAGCGTCCATTGGAACGAGAAAGTTTTACCGGTAAAAATGAACATCTAATTGAGGAAACCCTTCTGAGTAATAGTCTCCACTAACGTGGGGTGTCTGCTTATGCGGGGTGCTACCTTTCCTCGTGAAAGCGACATGTGACCTATCATTGTTTTATTTCATGTGAAGAACTGGGTGGACGGTGCATCAGAACCGACTCTTCAACAAGGTGATGAAGGCGCTACAGACGGATCGACTTGCCCGGCTCGCATACACAGACGTGAGTGGCTACTCGAGTTTAGTTCTCCCTTCTATATCAAAGAAAACTGAAGTACCCAACTGTGTTTGGGAAGAGAAACTGACGGGGGTCTAAGTCGCAGTGAATGAGTGAAGTTAACGCGTCTGAAAATTGGTCATTCCAGACTTACACACGAATACCTCCTTTCAGGAGAAAATCACCCCAATGTGCCAAACATGCAATGTACCCTTAACTGTTCACCGTATCCTGCTGAACTGTCAATGGGTACAGGAAAATAGAAGTATATTCTTGAGAAATTTTACATAAATTATCTGATTATGGTTTGTCCCATCATTGTATAAAATAATGATAAAAAGCTGTCAAATCAAAGGCATATCCTACAATCCACAGTGGCGCCACCTAGTGATTTTTGAATAATGTCAAATACTAACAAAAACTGGTTTCTTGGGATTCATTTTAATTCAAATCCAACATTTTGTCCAGTTTTTCCGATTCCACTAGGTAAAATAGGCCAATTTACATTTGCTTGATTTACATGTACTGAAAAATATGGTTTTCTTTAATTCTTTCAAAAACAAGGACGGTAACCTATGATTTTTAAAACCTAAATTAGAAGTACTATATATGTACTATATTCTGTGAAAGTTCAAGGAAAATGATTTTGGTTTTACTATGTGAAAAAATACTTTTCAGAATTTCTATATATTCTCATATAAAATTATCACAATATTGATCTATAAATCTAAAACTAGCACAACTTCCACACCACTTGGAGATCATCATATCAAATTCTCAGGAAATTGACATGGGTTTTACTTTTCAAGCCAAATTGTCCGATATGCCTTTAAGGTTTACTAAAGGCAATATTTTCATTACGTAAATGCAGTTAGTTCTGGTAGTTCTATATAAAAATATTTCTGCACAGTATTGCTTGCCCTTTTAACCTTGGTGATTGTGTTGTGATAATTAGCACCAAGTGGAGCCCATCATGCGGCGGATACACGTGGACAAGACGGCGCGTCGCATACGGCAGGCACTATCCAGCGTCATGTGGGTGAGCAGAGACTATTATACTCACATATAGACTGGCTCCAGTCCCTGCATCCTATGGCTACCCTCCTCACTGGGATACTGGCTCCAGTCCCTGCATCCTATGGCTACCCTCCTCACTGGGATACTGGCTCCAGTTTCCTGCATCCTATGGCTACCCTCCTCACTGGGATACTGGCTCCAGTCCCTGCATCCTATGGCTACCCTCCTCACTGGGATACTGGCTCCAGTCCCTGCATCCTATGGCTACCTTCCTCGCTGGGATACAGGGACTGGTACAATCGGTAATGGTGTTAGATTTCTGGCGCTGTTTAGCACCAGTATTCCCAACACTCTCCATACAGATATCATGGCTACTGGTCAGATACGTGATTGGAGATTGATACCCTCTCACTTTGTTCTTAATCGGGTCACAGTCAGGAGTAGGCTAAATTTATTGCTATGACAACACAGGCGGCCAGGGAACTGGAGGAAGGGAAGGGGAGGAGAAGGAGGAGGTATAGGGTTACAGGGAGCGACTTGGGGCCATAAACAGGAGATTCTGTTCATAGTGGACAAGTCTTTGATTCATGGGCTAGCCAGAGAAAGATACTTTAATGAACTTTATTCTGATTGTGATTAATCATTTAATGAATGTTCATAATCAAAGACTTGAGCAAGTCTAACTCACATACAGAGATGTCTGGGGTTTTTTCTCCGTGGAAATCTACTTTTTCATATCCAGTATATGTAATTGCTTTCCCTTGTGTCAAACAAAGAAAATATTGATTTTTGCCTAATTTACGCCAATTAAACAGTGGTTCGAACCTCCCTACAGACGCACAGCCCCATGTCATGGCCGACAATGACATATTACCCAAGTTTTCCCGGTCTCTCTGTGGCACAAAAAAATACATGAAAACTAATTCCACTTTTTCCACATATTGGATGTTAAACTACCCAAACAAACAACAAGTCACAAACAAACAACAACTCACATAGAGGCAAAGATTAATCCCAAGCTTGTAGGACTTTGTGGGTACGAGTCCCACTGCAGCCACTTTTCTCCTTCATCGCCAGCAGTGGTAGACTTCTGCTATATCAAAGGCCAGTCCTTCTCATACCATGTCTATGTGGTGTGGGAAGTAAAAGAACTCTCACCTCAGTAAATTTGTAGGGGTGAGATTTCTACCTGAATTCATTACATAGATTCGATCACCACCCTCGTGGTGTAAAAGAACCTTGAGAAAATCTGGAAAGGACCTATAATCATAAAACTGGGCCGTGAATCAAACAGACAACAAAAAAACAAACCAGCAGTGGTCCAATATATTCTCCTCTGATTTCATCCCCTTGTTTTCTAACGCTGACTTTCATTCCTACTCTATGGTTCGAATATACCAATAAGTTTCACCGTTCCGAATGCATCAACTAATTCTGTTCCGTTTAGTCACCATAAGATTGGAAGAACGACTTGTCAAATGCTTTGTGTCTGAATAATAATGGTAGATTTAGAAAACGTGGCTAAGCAACAAAAAAAAAAAAAAAAAAAAAAAAAAAATAATAATAATAATAATAATAATAATAATAATAATGCTATGATTTCCCCCCCTCAGGACACGAAACTGACGCAGTGGCTTCACGGGATTCTGCTGGACACTCTGAGTCAACCCATGCTGGCCGCTTACCTCGACGTGCTGCAGACTCTACGCTCAAAGGTACAAGACTACAATCCTCTTAATACTATCGTAAAACCGGATGAGTTTTAATCCTCCGTATGCCACGACTGGAGTTTGGCATAGTGATATCACGAGGTGGAGCCGAGTGGTATCCGGAACCAAACTCCAGGAGTGGCATACGTAAGCCAAGATTAAAACGAATCAGGTTTTGATTTTATCCTACCCCTCTCTACAATATTTTAATATCAAAACCATGAATGAAAATCATCAAAATTCCGTATGCCACTAGTAGCATACAAACGTCCGTATGCCAGTCAGCGTGGCATACGGAATCTCAATGTTAAGCCTATGGGATTTTATATTAGGTGTAAGATAAATGTGTATATTATTATATACCTTTATCTAGCCCCTGGTATTTTTTCCCTGATAGATTTAACATTGGGAATTCTTATCCAATACCCATGGAGTATCTAGAAACAATAATGTCACACTGGTTAGCACATTAGTCAATGTGAAGGGTGAGATAGATTCTAGGGATGCCAGTTTGTAGGATTTTGCCTAGATGTAGGATTTTCATTCTAGTCTAAAAGATATATGGAAACTTCAAGAAATTGTATTTGTTTTAAGAACAATATAGACTCCAGCTTATCTAAATCTTATATAAACTTGTTTTGTTATCTTCCAAATTTTTCTAATTCAGCTACCCCCAGCGCACACAGTTAGAAAGCCTACGAGCCTAGAGCTGTAGGATGGTAGGATTCCTGTAGGAAATCCTCCTAGGACAAGGGCAAACCAGAATGCTGACTTCTGATTGGCTTAAAATATGTCATGTGAGAATAAAGTTGTGGAGGCCTTACCAAGTGTTAAAAGAAATCAGAGGAATACCTTATGAACATGTAAAGATATTTTGAAGAATATAGAACTGACAATGTGTGGTAATCTATTCCAAATGGATTTCTTTGAATAGTTCCCCATTTAGTGCAGAATTACACATAGACCCACTCTCAGAGCAGATATCCAGATATTATATACTGCCAGACTATATCCAAGGATCTGCTAGGAGAGTGATAGGGATTCCCCACCAGCATATGCGTTTTAGGTTAGACATAGACTGGCCTCAGTCCCCATGTAGGATTTTTTCCTCACCCCAACTGGCATCCCTGAAATTCAGAAACCTATTCTCGTTTGAATCGCTACATATTGCATGAGGCTTCGCCTTGTGAAATACTTTATTAATATCCAAAATGTTTTACTCACCCCCCCCCTTTAGTGCACGCATAGTTTGTGAATGGCCCCTTAGTTTTATATACAAATGATAACCCATGACCTCAGTCAAGCCTCTGACTCTCCGATGAATGACATAACTTGATTCCATTTCCAGGTGCCCTCGTTGATCGATAAGATGGTGGCTCACTCGACGAATCCGAGCCGGTCCAGCAGCGTGGGTGCTGAGGCTCTGAGTCTGTTACTAAAGCGACCGTGGGACCCGGTGATCAGTCTGCTGAATCAGCATAAACCGGTATGTTCAGTTTTACCAATTCGTTTTCCAACAGACCCTTTATTAAACACCTGTGCATATTGTTCTTATACTTACTGACCTCTGCTCCCTATATCGTAAAAATCATGCACGGCCTACTGTGCCGTACACCATTATGTGGGGGTGGGGAGTAAGCTCAGTCGTTAGGGCACTGAACATGTAACCCCAAGGTTGTAGGACTTTGTTGGAATGAGTCCCACCTGCAGCAGTGGTAGATTTACTGCTATATCAAAGGCCAGTCCTTCTCATACCATGTCTGTGTGGTGTGGGAAATAAAAGAACTCTCACCTCAGTAAATGTGTAGGGGTGAGATTTCTACCGGAATTCATCACATAGATTTGATCGCCACCGTCGTGTGGTAAAAGAACCTTGAGAAAGTCTGGTAAGGACCTATAATGGTTGAGTGGACGTTAAATCAAACCAAACAAACAAACACTGTTATGCGAACAAATTGGATGTCAAATTAGCAGACAAACAAAATATATGGACCAGCTCTGCATGTTCAGATGACTTTGAATAGCGATTAAAGGTAAATTTTTTAAGAATGATGTATTTCAAGGTATATGATAAAGGGAAAAGTATAAAAGGAGTTGCATGTCAAACACGTAATCATTCATGTCCTGAAGAAGGTGTGTGACAACACCGAAACGTCGACCAGAAATGGAATAAAAAGTTTATTGCCAAATCTTGGAGTGGACATACATTTAATACAGTGAGTTTAGACTTCGGCAGGGTCCACAATATCACTATTTTTATCGGACATTAAATTACCCAAACAAACAAACCATGATATTTGTCTGACGTTTACAGAAGAAGCTGCCTGGCGCGCCGCTGCTGCTGATCGCCCCGAGTGGCCCGTCTCACTCGTCAACCATCCACTCACGCCGCACACGCTTCTGGAACGCGCAGCTGGCAGCGCTCGGCAAGGTCATCCCGGTCACCATGCACACGGTCAGCGGAGGGTCCGGCGTGGGCATCGCGCAGTGTCTCGAGCACATGATCGGTGCTATGCGCACCAAGGTGCTGGAGGTGCGTGTCTCACATTATATCTTCCACCACTGATGGAGTCTATGTACTCAAGAGATGTCAGTTTTCCATAGAAATCCACTCTTTTCGTATTCAGTATATGTAATTGCTGTTCCTTACGTCAAACAAAGATGATATTGATTTAGCCTCATTTACACCTATAAAACAGCGGTTTGAACCTCCCCACAGACCCTCAGCCCCATGCCATGACCGACAAGGCAGAAAAATCCACCTGAAAAATGTTTCCACTTTTTGCATCGTATATCAGATAAAACTTGTCGCATACATCTAAGCATCGGGAAAATTAGACTAAGATTTGCTCGCATTAAGTGGTCTGTGCAGCTGAAGTAATTTTGCTCTAATATAAAAATAGAGTATGTGTGCATGAGCAAAACAAGTATTTACAAGTAGATATTATTAACGTCAATTTTTTTATGCATTATATACCATTTGATAAAACAACTTGAATGACTTTGACCTGTATCTTCCTTTCAGTTGAAGAGTCATTTCCCCAACCGACCCATTGTACTGATTGGATGGAACATTGGCGCATTGGTGGCTTCACAGGTTAGTTACAACTTGAGCATGTTTAGTAATATCTGAATAAAACATATGACAGCTGAAGAGTGTACTCTCGACTGAAGAAAAAGGGAATGTACAACATACTATGCCTAGGAATATCCAAACAATCATGTCCTTGATATTGTTCTTAGGGAGCAGGATTTTAGTGATTAAATTCTTGAGGACTAGAACATATATCTAATGAAAAAGCTTGATTAGCTTCACCAGTGTTACTATCTGAGGTGGTTCTCCACCAGTGTTACTATCTGAGATGGTTCTCCACCAGTGTTACTATCTGAGATGGTTCTCCACCAGTGTTACTATCTGAGATGGTTCTCCACCAGTGTTACTATCTGAGATGGTTCTTCACCAGTGTTACTATCTGAGATGGTTCTCCACCAGTGTTATCTGAGATGGTTCTCCACCAGTGTTACTATCTGAGATGGTTCTTCACCAGTGTTACTATCTGAGAGGGTTCTCTGCCAGTGTTACTATCTGAGATGGTTCTTCACCAGTGTTACTATCTGAGATGGTTCTCCACCAGTGTTATCTGAGATGGTTCTCCACCAGTGTTACTATCTGAGAGGGTTCTTCACCAGTGTTACTATCTGAGAGGGTTCTCTGCCAGTGTTACTATCTGAGATGGTTCTCCACCAGTAAACCAAATGAAGTGAGTCTGAGCCTGATGTCAATGCAATGATGGCTAGCAGCAAACTAACTAGGACATCAAGATGCTGTCCTATATGATCACTTGGTGTTTGAGAGTGGGATTGACCATATTGATTGTTACTAAGGGACGCCCCTTTCGGAGTGTTATGTGAAGCAAGGGTAAGCTTACGCTCATTTCTCAATAGAGAAAGTGGAATGTAACAATAAATTATCCATTGCCCATCGATCGACTATATTGACATGTGGTATCTATGCAGGTGTCGCTGGTGGAGCAGGTGACGGCTGTCGTGTGTCTCGGGTTCCCACTGACTGGAATACATGGTGTGCGCGGAGACATCGACGACACTCTTTTAGAAGGCAAGACGCCCACGCTATTCATCATTGGGCAGAATTCCACCACTACCAGTATCGATGACATGGAGGAAGTCAGGTAACTATATACACACATTGTAATAAGAATAATTGTATTTAGCCTGTGTTCTAAGTTCAGAAACATACTGGAAACTTGTTGCTGGTAAATGGATAGGAACTTGCACATTGTGTCGTTAATTCTGATTCGCTCATTGGGAGCAGAAGAGCAGTTTTGCTTATCTTAGGGTATACCACATTGTGAAACACTGGAAAATATACACATATTACCTTTTTCTCCCTGGTCTAAAAGGCGATCAGCATAATTAGAGAAATAACTGGTTGGAACGAGACAATGGTAAATATACACATATTACCTTATTCCCCCTGGATTAAAAAGGCAATCAGCATAATTACAGAAATAAGTGAATGATATATGTTCATTGTTAAATGGTGGCATATTACAGAGAGAAGATGCGTGCAGAGAACAGTTTGATTGTGGTCGGAGGAGCGGATGACCACCTCCGAGTCATGCGCTCTAAGAAGAAACACGAAGGACTTACACAGAGCATGGTGGACAGGTGCATCCAGGTCAGTTCCCACTCAATATATACACGAAAATCACAATAATGTTGTAGACATGCGGCGGTAAACCTTGACTTACTCAGAGCATGGTGGACAATAATCACAACAATGTTGTCGAATATATACACAATAATCACAACAATGTTGTAGACATGCGGCGGTAAACCTTGACTTACTCAGAGCATGGTGGACAGGTGCATCCAGGTCAGTTCCCGCTCAATATATACACGAAAATCACAACAATGTTGTCAAATATACACAATAATCACCATAGAGCATAGTGGACAGGTGCATCCAGGTCAGTTCCCGCTCAATATATACACGATAATCACAACAATGTTGTCGAATATATACAATAATCACCATAGAGCATAGTGGACAGGTGCATCCAGGTCTGTCCCCGCTCAATATATACACAATAATCACAACAATGTTGTCGAATATATACACAATAATCACAACAATGTTGTAGACATGCGGCGGTAAACCTTGACTTACTCAGAGCATGGTGGACAATAATCACAACAATGTTGTCAAATATACACACAATAATCACAACAATGTTGTCGACATGCGGTGGTAAACCTGGACTTACTCAGAGCATGGTGGACAAGAGCATCCAGGTCTGTCCCCGCTCAATATATACACGATAATCACACCAATGTGTCAAATATACACAATAATCACCATAGAGCATAGTGGACAGGTGCATTCAGGTCAATTCCCCACTCAATATATACACGATAATCACAACAATGTTGTCGAATATACACAGTAATCATAATAATGTTGTCGACAGGCTACTTAAACCATGACTTACTCAGAGCATTCTAGAGAGAACCAACTTTTCATGGTTATTGTAGCAACCGTAAAAATCTAGGTCAACAACTGTATCCCCAAAGTCTCTATAGGGATCTGTAGAGACGCTCCCAGTATTTTACTGTGTTAATGTAAAATAAGATATTGTAATAAAGATAGAAAAGTCAAACTTTGGGAGAATGATTATTAAGGTTTCACCGTGCTCGGCTCATCAGGCACCTTAGTCTGCTCTGAGGGTTGTGTCGAGGTGTCAGACCCATGTTTATGTTTCTGAACTCTTACTGGTATTCTGGGGTGAGTTAACTGTGACACATGGTGTGACGACTTACTGCAGGATGAAGTGGCGGAGTTCCTGGGCGGCATCTTGTCGCAGTCCTCCGGGGCCGCCATGGACATCGGAGACGCCGCAGACGCTGACCTCAAACGCCGGCGGAAACGCAAGGTTCCCCGGGAGGAGATGGTGAGTTCAGTCGCGAACATTCTTATTTATGTATCCTAATTCACGAAGGAGTTACTGCACAGACGCATTCTAAGAAGTGAATAAATATCTTTTAAAAGAATTAAATTCTTAAATGAATGTAATTCACAGTGGCGTCACCTGGTGATTTAAAATCTAGAATTAAAAAAGATGTTGTTTATATTTTACTTATTATTCATGAAAAGAACCAGCCCATCACCGATTCACTAGAAATATATTTTACATCCTATAAAAGTTTGATGTATGTAAATAACAGGTTATTTTCCTACCCCTCATATAAATCTCCATAGACTTAACATGGTGTGACTGTATGCCACGGTTATTATCCTACTCCTCATATAAATCTCTGTAGACTTAACATAGTGTAACTGTATGCCACGGTTATTATCCTACCCCTCATATAAATCTCCATAGACTTAACATGGTGTGACTGTATGCCATGGTTATTATCCTACCTCTCATATAAATCTCCATAGACTTAACATGGTGTGACTGTATGCCATGGTTATTATATTACCCCTCATATAAATCTCCATAGACTTAACATGGTGTGACTGTATGCCATGGTTATTATATTACCCCTCATATAAATCTCCATAGACTTAACATGGTGTGACTGTATGCCACGGTTATTATCCTACCCCTCATATAAATCTCCATAGACTTAACATGGTGTGACTGTATGCCACGGTTATTATCCTACCCCTCATATAAATCTCCATAGACTTAACATGGTGTGACTGTATGCCATGGTTATTATCCTACCTCTCATATAAATCTCCATAGACTTAACATGGTGTGACTGTATGCCATGGTTATTATTCTACCCCTCATATAAATCTCCATAGACTTAACATGGTGTGACTGTATGCCATGGTTATTATCCTACCCCTCATATAAATCTCCATAGACTTAACATGGTCTGACTGTATGCCACAGTCATGTCATGAAATATGTATATGCCAGAGGTGACATACAATTAAAAACAGGTAACAGGGTAGGATAAAATCTAAATGTCATATGATTGTTTACATGGCGTTTGTTGTCTTCTGCTACAGATATCACTCAGCTTTGCTTCGTAATATTATTCTGCAAAAACAACTCATGCCATATGAAAAATTGTATGAAATTTAATGATGTTTCTTCATAATACACTTTTTCTCTTGACAGGGAATGCGTGGTATCGGTGGAGCTGCGGCTAAAGTGGGTGGCGTGCGTCTCGGTAGAGGGCGCGCACTCTCCGCCTACTACAATCAGCTCGGGTCCGGGCTGACCGCAGCGGCCCCTGGTGGAGGGGCCCCGCAGGCAGGTCGCCTCGTCGGAATGGCACTTCACAATGCCAAACTCACGTGTGAGTGGTTTCTCTACGTTCAACTTTTTTGTATTTTTCTTGGTCAATTTTATTGAGGGAATATTATGTGGACAACCAATGAGTTCAGCCATACAGCCATTCTTCCACTCGGGTCCTATACGTAAGTAGGGCGTCACTGGATGTTCTTCAGTGAAACCTAGCAGTGGGTATGTAATTTGTAAACCCTGAATTGCGATACAAAATATTTCAATTTTTTTTTCCTGAGCCGAACTGGCCACCCTTGGCTCACATAAATATCACGAATCATCCGAAGTTTTGAATTTCAAATTCTTTTAACAACAATTAACATGATTAACTCAGCACAGTGAATGATGTGCGACTTTCAAATTGGCAATTTAGGTTGCAGGGAATATCATATGTTTCATATGAAATGTTCGTTTCAGTAATTGATAAATGTATTGTGTAAATAAGCCTGCAGTGACAAATTCTCCTCATGAAGTTCATTGATTCAATAAACATTATTATTGCAGCTCGAAGACTGCCAACAAAGAGGAAGCGCAGTAAGAGCCCTGTACCGGGGTCTGGAACAGTGGCAGCCAAGAGGAAGGCTCAAAAAGTCGCAGCCGCCGCAGCAGCAGCAGCTGCCGCTGCCAATCGAGCACAGCCAGGATTGACGGTGGCCACGTTGACAGGCGCACGCGAGTTGACGGGACTTCTTACGGGGCAGATTACACCAGGGTCTTACGCGTACCCGAGTCATTTCCACCAGCAGCCGGTGATGGGGACGGCTGCACCGAGCACGCTTCAGGCTCCAGCCTCCAGCCCCAGTCTGCCGGCCTCAGTGCTGACACCCCTCGCAGTCAGTCCGGGCACCGCGAGCACGCTGGTTCCTACGCCAGGGTTCGGGGCACCACAGGGGTCGCCCAGACTGTCTGCCTTCTCCGCAGTTAATCCTAGTGACCTTGGAGCTGCAGCTAGCCTGGGGTTGGTAGCTGCGCCACGCTCCAGTCCCGCCCTGACACAACCGGGGAATGCTCTGATGGAGAAGGCAGTGAGCGAGGCTTCTGATGTGAAGGGTGCGGGACTGGCTGCCACCGTGAGCTCCCTGGCTGCACATCTTGGTACTGCAGTAGCGAACACCTCAGAGACACAACCAGCAGGAACCACTGCTGTTGTAGGCACAATCCAGGCTGGCCTTGTGCCATCGACAGCGGTAGTTGGCATCCAACGAGCAGCGCAACCTGCAGTTTCAAAGGTGACACTCACAGGCATGCCCCTGCATATAAGTACAGGCCAACCAGTCCCGGACCTGCTCGGGGCTCCGGCGCAATCCCCGTCTGGAGTGAGTCAGATTCACCATTTGCTGAAAGCTGCAGGAGCCAAGCTCAGTCCACATGCGGCAATAATTGGCGGCAAGGCCCCTGCTGTAAACACCATCTCAGCCACATCCCCATCTCCATCAGCCTCCCCTGCCCCATCACCGCTCAGTCCGATTGCTAAGAGCGCTGCCACAGTGTCTGCTTTGCTGGCCCGTCAAACACCAACGGCCACAGGAGGTTCAGTAGCTACTACGCCGATAGCAGCGCAGGCCACACAACAGGAAGCTGAACGGGTGCAGGCCATTCAGAAACTCCAATTTCACGACTTCCCGCTAACTACGACCAGCCTCAACAGGATCACAGGCACCACCCACGTCACCCAGGCGAAGATCCTCTCAGATCGCCAGCTCGATCTGTCCAAACTCTCCACTGTGCAATGCACAGGATCCACATCGACACCTACGAAGAGCTTGCTGCTCACCACCACGAACACCAACACGGTGGTCACCTTCACATCCAAACCCGCACTGAGCACGAGCAGCAAGCCTCAGGTGGTCAACTCCACGGGCACACTGGTTACCGTAGCCGCGGCACCCAAAGTGACAGCGCTCTCCTCCGCAGTTACCTTCTCAATTCCTTCAACCTCAGCTGCTCCCAAACAGCAAGCCTCCGCAGCCATGGGCAAAGTAGCCTCACCGAAACCTGCCCCTGTCACTGAGACGCTGGGCAAGGTTTCCTCAATTGTAGAGACTCCGAAAGCCAAAGAGAGCCAGTCTAAACTGCTACCAGGTGGAGGAGGGGATGCAGCTGGTTTAATGTCCCCGTTACAGACTGTGAGCAGTATCGGGAAGCCGCCCCCCGGTACACCCTCTGGCGGGGAAGGTGATGGCGCAGTTCTTACAGCACCTGCTGCCAACACACGCTCATCTAAATCGGTCTCCTACACACCCACTGCCAAACCTTCTGTAGCCTCGACAAGAACCCGACGAATCCGTACCCCGAAACAATACGACTTGTAGGACCTGATACTCTCTTAGAAAGATGTTATAATTCAGAGACGCAGTTTTCCTCTTTTGCAAGGAAATATTTGTTTTCATTTTATACTTTTTTTCTTAACACGGAAATAAATTGGGCCTCATCCACACCAATAAACAGTGGTTCAAACCTCCCAGCACACCCCAGCCCCCATTCCATAGCCATTATCGATGTATTTTCAATGTTTTCTCAGTTTATCTGAGGCAGTAAATTCCACGTGAAATTTTTTTTTTCCCCATGACCCAAACTGACATCACTGAATAGTGTCTCATGAAAATCCCTTGTTTTACCTATACTATTTTTCTAATTTATATTATTCTCGTGGCTACATGTAAACAACGAAACTTGAATATTCCAATTCCATGTAGTACGCTATAGAAGTAGTTATTTTAAATACAAATTATTATATGTTATACAGATCTTATTGTAAGGACATATTTTCCCATATTCAATATACACCGTTTCTCTATTGTTTGGTTAGTCAAACCAGTGGTTATTTACTTTGTGGTAAAGTTTCTATCTCTATTAATGTGTTTAACGTACAGTATGCATTTGTTCTTGGCAAACCTATCTACCTATAGGGGGCCAAAGTGAACCTGCTGAAACGGCAGATACCCGTGCTCAAAACAGCATTTCCGGAGGCCACTAAGAGCGAGGCTTAGGTCTAAAGCTATGGGGGTTCGAGGCTGGAATTTTGATTATTGTCTCGTTTGTTACTTTTGAAGTGCAGTTTACTACTATCGTCTCTGAATAAGTCTGTCTCGAAGCTACGATGACAGATGTTAAGTGTATCAAAAATATGGATTTAAAGGGAGAATAACACATATAATCCCGAGCCTATATGATCAAAGTACCGAGCGCTTATCTCCAGAAATGGTGTTTTGTGAATCAATATATGCGGTTTCAGAGGGTCTATTTGGCTCTTTATTACATGTATAGAGATAGATGATAGCTGTAAATATGCGCATATATTATCTCAATTTGGATAGTATAACATCATGATGTAAAGATACTGAAGGCCTTATGTAAACAGAGTAGGAGGAGAACTAGCTTTTATGGCATGTATTTGAGAAGCTTCTGTATTGATCACTCATCGGTAAGACAGCTTGGGATCATTATCTGTGTATTATGCTGATCTCTGAATCTTCGTAGACATGTAATATTCATCGTGTCTTTAGAAGAGCACGTCACTAAATAAAAGAACCTCTGCTTGTCGTTGTCCAGTACACGTCTTCAGAATTTTATTTACTAACCAGGGTCTGTGGAATAACTTATGCCTACGAACGTGCAGGGTAAAAGTAGTCGGATGTGGTGCAACTCAGTTCGTCCCTCACTAGAGTCAGACTTGAAGTCATAGGCAAAGTTTGAGTAAAAGGCTGATACTTTTCAGATTACCTATTTCTCTCCCTGAATGGACAGTAAGTTCCCAAATGTCTGCTATAGGCCTATTGGAATCTCAGTCTTACATCTAACGTGATCGCTGGTAACCAGCTGGATTCAAAATTCAAAATGGTGGATGGTTGATTGAGGAGCCGCTCCATTCAGGGATTCAAAGGAGGATTTGATAAAGAAAAGGGTAACATCTGCCGCTCATATGATGTGAGACTGAAGATTGTGATGTAAGTTGTTGAATTCAACTGTTTTCTATTTCATGTCACTTCCTTTACAAATGTGCGAATCAGTTTGGTTCGAGGGAATTTCAAAGTTTGCCTATGTCCTTAAGTACGATGCTGTGGGGAGTGAAAGCAGACAGTGTTGTACTACGTATAACTAGGTACATACGAATGGGTCTCCTTGGTGTACAGAAAAGGGTCTTCATGTACGAGATTTAATTATTCAACAGGCCCCAGAATAATGCGGTCCAACTACACGCTTGGAAAGGAATTTTGAAGAAAAAAGATCTAGACTGGGCAGCCAGTTGCCTGGCAATCCAGATACAAGTATAATTGAAATGCCCTTTATACTCTTTTGAATGAAAACAAAACAAAGGAAAGCTCACTGGTATAGTACAACGATTTTTATTTGATCTTCGAACCATTTTAATTGATGGAAACTTTATTTGTAAGCCCAAAAGATATAAAATATGAGCATCTAATGGATTTATTTAGAACCAGGCATTTGAAAACCTTTAGTATGTGGAGGCTCACGATATATTATAAAAAGAGAAATATTAAAATAAAATTTCAATCTGGAGACTCAAATAGAGGAAAATAATTCACAACTTTTTGTATATTACAAATTGTCATTAATTACAGTTGTTGGGTTACGAATCAAACAAAATAGTTTTAATATTAAGTTATACAAAATTATTTAGTACTCTATATTTACATGGGGGTTATTTTCTAGATCATAATACGATATGTTTATATACAGATAAATACATATAATCTAGGTTACGTTTGGTTACATGCGAACATACATTGATTTTAATATAAATGGAAATCTTGCGTATACAAATACAATATAATCAGTAAATTATTTTATCCATAAATGAAATAATTGCACCATAGCTTCAAGAGACTTAGTCGATGTTCACTTCCATGCTCAACTAGTTCCTGTGATGTGTATTTTTTTTATCGATTTAAATGATGAGGCGAAGTACACTTCTGTTCTCAACCGATGCTACCTTGAAAGTTACAATGACTCGTTAGATCCAAACCGTTGCTATGCAGTCTCCATGGAAGCAGTGTCAGATAGAACAACGCGGTATAACAACCACCCTTCACAACGATGACATCACATTGTTGTGAGCGCTCTCCCATCACAGTAGGGGTGGGGGATCAAGGTTTCATCCACATCACTCTCCAGGCATCTTAAAGTTTGGCTGTGTCAAGGCATATGACATTTTATCCTACCCCTAATATAAAATCCCATAGGCTTAAAATTGGGTTTTCGTATGCTACGCTGACTGGCATACAGAGTTTTATATGCAACTAGTGGCATACAGCATTGTTATCACGTAATATTCCAAAATCGAGGAGATAGGGTAGGATAAAATCAAAACCTGATTCGTTTTAATATTGGCCACCGCATTCCACTCCTGAAGTTTTGGCTCCGGACTTCATGAGGCTTTGCCTCATGGAGTCATTTTGCCAAACTCCAGTCGTGGAATACGGTGGCCAAGATTAAACCTCATCCAGTTTTACGATAGTATGATTTATCGAGCTGGCTCCTACCGGTCCACGGTTATCGACAAGGCCCTGATTTCACCTAATTTCTGCTGCATCCGTTGGTGAAACTGGTCCGACGACTCCTCACCGTGACCAGTTTGCTTCTGCAGTTTGGATGACAAGTCGCTGTATGTTTTATGGGCATCGGTGTAGTACTTCACCTGTATCAAATATATACCAACATACAGACAACAGGAGCTAAGAGTGCATTTAAAATAGAAATAGTGGCCTTTAAATGCCAAATTAGCAGGTGGACACATTTAAAAGTCAATACAAGGTCCACCAATAATTAATCACTATGAGATCAAGGAAGCTCCCCAGGAGTTGGAAGGAATTGGAGGTATAGGGGAGGGGGAAAGAGAGGTGTTGGGTTGCCATAGGAGAAACGTACAAGTTTTGTGCATATCTTACAAGTCTTTGATTACTGGGCCTGTCAGGTGTTTGGGGAAGTTCATAAAGTAGTTTGTCTTTTTTAAATCAATGTCAAAATACTAAATAATAAAACTAGGCTGAATTCAACCAGATACTTAGTGTGCTTATAAGGATATTGGTATAGGGCATGTGCCAATATGCTTGGAGAGTGACAGGAACTAGAGTCCTCTGGGGGAACATGACTGCACTACAATTCAAAGATGGCTGATAACCCCCCATGCTCTGAAATTAGGCAAAAATACATGAATATCATGCCAAATACAAGTTTAACCTAAATAATGACACTTCCTAGAGGGTAAGTAACTGTCAGTGTCACTTATGGAGATGGTAAATGTTACACAAATGCTCAATGTAAATCATTATTGAGTAAACATCTGTTTGAGTATGTTTAAGGGGTAGAAATGTGTACATAAAGGAGTTCTTAAAAATGGACCTGTGACTACAAATGTCCCCCCCCCCAAACTGAATTCACTATTATTTTAAAATCCATACCAAAATACTAAATATCAAAACTGTATGGCATTGAACCACCATAAAACCCTCTGTCCAAAACAGAAATCATATTCCTATCTGTAATTAGTTAGCTATAAAAGGCAAAAACGTGGTCAGGTCACTTAGTGACTTTACAAGCAGTTGTACTACAGTAGACTATAGCCATAACCTAAAGACCAACCGTCCACCTGCTAATAAGGATTTCTATTCTTAAACATTTGATAATGGGTTCTGGAAAGCAGTAAACCATGGGTTAATACTGCACCCATAGATGTTTGACCACAGGTATATAGTAATAGAATGCACCTACCTGGGCCTTGATGAGAGCCTGGAAGGACGGGGTGAGGTAGTCGATGCGGCCCTCGTACAACCTGGGCATCCCGTCCATCAGCGCCTGGTTCTGACAGTCGTACTCCTCCTTGGCCACCGCCAGGGCGCGCTTACTCTACAAAACGACACGCCACGTTCATCACCATCAGGGGTCTTTATAAAATACTGGACTATTGTCAAGCCTCAATGTAAGTCTATAGAAGAAACCAACAGGTGTTGGTCAAAGTCGTCCTCCACGAGTTTGATGTGGAGTGATATAAACAAGGCGACAGCCGAGTGAATATCACATAGCATTCAAACGAGTTGGAGAACAACTTTGACCATAGCAGTTGCTTTCTGTATTTATCTCACCCCTGTACACACTAAAAGAATGGATAATGCACAGGATATAGACCATAGAGAATAGACTGCAATACTCGTAGGGACACGGAGAATGAGTTCCCAATGTTAGGCCTATGGGACAAAAATACCACAGGTGAGATAAAACCATATACTGGACTTCCCTGTAAATGAGTAAATTACAATTACCAGGATTTTCAGGGTTTTCCCTGACATACTACCAATGGATACTGCATGGTAAGGTAAGACTCTGCTTGGAGAGCATAGACTGTAATAATAGTCCTACTGAACAAGGGACACAGTTTTCATCGTTTTTGAGTTCCCAGTAAGCTTGTTTATTGTAGTCTGGGGGTGGGGGTTGTTTATTGCAGCAAATAACTTCAGGGATTTTCTTCAAGGACTCCTGACATTCCTGCTAAGTGCCGAGTAATTTTTCTTGGATCTGTGGATGGCCATGCATTCGTGTCACATTTTATCTTAGATATTGTTTTAACAGAATCTCTCCCACTACAAAAATGAAAAATAAATAGTTTGTAAAATGAGTCCTGCTCTCACCGAATCGAGTTTGACAATATTTGGTCCAGTTCGTTCACGGTCGATGTATTTATCCAGCTTCGCTTGACTTTTGTTGTATTCCTATTAAAAAGATGAAGTAAGGGTGTCATTAGGAAATACTTCTTAATTCAATGAATGACTATATGTTAAAGGCGTATGAAAATTAACAATGTGAATCTTTTATAATAAATCTAAACCTAAAATCATAACAAAACTAGTGTAGTTTCTTGGAGCATTGGAGAAGAAACAATAAAGAAACATCTAAAGGGCTTAACATACATAGATTATGCAACATAAATATATTTCGACCACGGAGTAATTCACTGAGTGAAGCTCAGTGAATCACTCTGCGGTTAATCTCGGTGGAGTGCAGACCAGGTTATTTTCATCGAGTGGGTTTATAATTTCACCCCGTATACATGATCAGAAACATTATTAATTCATAAAATAAATCATCTAAATAGCTATTGAGTATTGGGTACACTACTATCACGGCCGTGAAGTTCCTAATGTTAAGCATATGGAGAAAAATATTGGGGTGAGATAATACGTCATAACACATCAAACCAAGCTCGGTGGCCAAGTGGTAGGGGTGTTCGCCTCGAGCATGGGAGGTCATGGGTTCAAACCCTGGTCAGGTCATACCAGACTTACACAAAGATGGTACCCACTGCCCATTCGGCTTAACACCCGCCATTAGAATGAGGAGAAAGGGTCTAGGGCCCGAGTGGAAGAACGGCCATATGGCCGAATTCAGTGATTTTTTAACACAATATTCCCTTAAAAATTGCCCCAAAAATATATATATCATGTTATCTCTGTAAATCCTACGATGCTGGCTACAGAATGTAAACAGGCAGACACTCTCTTAACTTATCCAGGATAATAAACGATTAGAAAAAACACTTTACCTGTAAACTCTGTTCTCGTCTCTTTATTGATCCCTGGACACTGGGAAAAATGGAACCGAACCTGAAAGAGTAATAAGTTGTTATAAGACTACGTCATAAAACAGGTACCCAACTACAAATACATACTTTTAAGTAATGAAAATACTAACGCATAATACAACATGGTACTGTTCCTAACAGTTACCTCCAGTTAAATCAAAAACCTTTAAAAAAAAAAAAAAGTAAACCTAATTTAATCACGTAATCTTGCATTATACAATCATCTAGTATTCAACTCCTGTCTTGAACTAATTACTCTGTTCCTCAAAATTAATGTAATAATTAAATCTATGAATGATTGGTATTAGAGCCACTAATCCAATAATACCCAAGGTCGTTGTCTTTTCTGTTCCCAAAGTTTATTTATGTTTCAACTTGTGTTACAATGTGTGGATTACGGTTTGTTACATCTTTAGTTATCCTACTAGTTTCGGCATGTGTGACCTCATCAGGTACTAAGTGGTAATAAATATGTTACCTTTTCATGGGTTCCATCACAACTTTCTGGGAAGTGGAGTTCTGTAGGAAAGAAAAACACTGTATGCTAACTATATCTTACAGACATCCCCTTCATCATCTCAACTCGACAGCTCTTTATGTGCATCTACTTCTTATGGAGGATATAGGGCACATAGCTATTTTGCTACCAGGTGGCGGGACCGATTATCAAAGAATTTTGACAAAAATATCTCTTTTTAGCCTCGTCTCAATATTATCTATAGATCATAACAATTGATAATAGTGGTTGTCCGCCGACTACAGTGGCGCGATCGTACAATTTCCTGGCAGATGATGACGGAATTAGCAATCACTCTGTGCCCTATATGGTAAGTGTCCATTCTGACTTTCTAATACCAAAGTCCTTTCGATAAGCTATTTATAATTCAACCTGCAAGGTTTTATATGAGATTAGAGAGAAGCAGTATAATTATATACCTATGCATGAATACCTCAATTTTACTGACCAGGAGTACAAATTGTGTTTGTCACTGAGCGATGAAATAATAATCATACGTCCCACAGTACCATGTGACTTGTTTAAAATGTTTTTTTAATGATTTCCAGGTGTATGATAATATTGAGACATAGTGAGTGTGTCTGAATCGCATCTGTTCCTTCTTGTTTTGGGCTCTTCAACCTCGGTAAATATTTCTGACCAAAAGGTTTCCTCTACAGTTCGTTGCCGAGACTCTCCAGTGAGGCCATGCTGAATAGGGACTGGTGCAAAGGGTGCGGTAAGAAGTAGGACTGACCAGTTCATTGCCCAGACTCTCCAGTTAGGCTACGCTGAACGGTCAACAAGGACTGGGCAAGTACAAAGGGTGTGGTAAGAAGTAGGACTGACCAGTTCATTGCCCAGACTCTCCAGTTAGGCTACGCTGAACGGTCAACAAGGACTGGGCAAGTACAAAGGGTGCAGTAAGAAGTAGGACTGACCAGTTCATTGCCCAGACTCTCCAGTTAGGCTACGCTGAACGGTCAACAAGGACTGGGCAAGTACAAAGGGTGTGGTAAGAAGTAGGACTGACCAGTTCATTGCCCAGACTCTCCAGTTAGGCTACGCTGAACGGTCAACAAGGACTGGGCAAGTACAAAGGGTGCGGTAAGAAGTAGGACTGACCAGTTCATTGCCCAGACTCTCCAGTTAGGCTACGCTGAATGGTCAACAAGGACTGGGCAAGTACAAAGGGTGTGGTAAGAAGTAGGACTGACCAGTTCATTGCCCAGACTCTCCAGTTAGGCTACGCTGAACGGTCAACAAGGACTAGGCAATTACAAAGGGTGCAGTAAGAAGTAGGACTGACCAGTTCATTGCCCAGACTCTCGAGTTAGGCTGCGCTGAACAGTCAAACAGGGACTGGGCAAGTACAAAGGATGCGGTAAGAAGTAGGACTGACCAGTTCATTGCCCAGACTCTCGAGCTGAGCCGTAGCCTGCGTCCAACTGTCGACAACCTGCTGCAGTTGGCCGTCTTCTCGACAGAGGGCGCTCCCCTGTAAGTCCTGCGACATCTTCACCTCACACTTACTCTGCGCTGGTAACAACCGAAACAAGACAATGTTTATTTTGTGTTGATGATCTTTTTTATCCATAATCATAGATCAATTTGCAGGATATGAAGCCAAAAAGATTTATTTAATTCTCAAGGTAAGACATTGCCATAAGAAATGAGATATGAATGATACGGGTTGGCGCTGTATCGTTACTACAAGGTTAGTTAGCGTTTATAGAAAATCATAGAGGGGCCATCCATAAAGTAGGTATGCACTGAGGGGGAGCTGGGGGTGTAAAAAAATTAAAAATTTGGGTATGCTCCCACATTGTTCTATGGCGTACATGACTGAGAGTGGGGTGGGGAGTCCAAAATTCCAGAAATTCTGCGTATGTACTTTATGGATGGTCCCCGACTAGATTAGTTGTAATATGTAAAAAGTGATGTTGACCGCTAGAGGCAGATACTGAAGGCCTTATGTAATAGTAAGAGGGGAACTGGCTTTTATGCCATGTATTTGAGAAGGCGTGAACTTAAGTCTCAACCGTAAATTACAATGCATCGACGGTCAGAGTTTACAGTGACTGTAGGTTATAGAATTAAACATCTTTGGTAATTCTGTTAAGATAATGATTATATATAATAAATATATAGTTAAAAGAATACCTGCTTGGGCTTCTGTGCATCGTTTCGTGTCCTTGTAGATTTTTTTGACATTTTCATCGAGCCTGTAAATTGGGAAATATTTCGTTTTAAAACCATATCAAACAATTCGCCTTGAACATTAAAACCCATACCATTTTCCGAGAAGTTGAAGTTAATGTTCTCAAAGTACTGTAGAACATACATCTAACTTTAAGAGTTGGGGTCACTGCTCAAAATAAAGAAATTCTAAAAAGTTTCACACAATAAAACTAATTTTACACTGAGAAGTGTAAACGCCTTAGAACAATAAGGTTTGTACATATTATAATAAAATCAATGAATGATATTGAGAATAGTTTGGATGAATTACACTTACAGATAAATTAATAAGGATTTCGACATTTCAAAATGTACTTACGTTTCTAACTTTTTAACTTCACGTTCAAACTCTCGTTCCGCCTGGATCGAGAGAAAAATGGTAATAACTAGAATACATGACATTGCTCAAACAGTAACCTTCAAGTACGTAGTTTAGAGGGGAAAACCAATATCGCTTCCATACTTTCATAGTAAAAGTAATATGATTCAGAACGTTCGATTAATGTTGATGGGCCAGCGGAAACATGTATTACGCTAATAAACGAGGTAGGTTGGCTGATATTTCCGATAAGAAAGGGACCATGGATCTGCAGTTTAACCGCAACATTGTTCCGAGGAACTGCATCTATTACTTTAGACTGTTTCATAAAAAGCTGAGCACTTTAATCACTACAGTAAAGGGGGGTGTCCACCTCCTACGATTTTGACATCAGGTGCATATCGTAGAGGCTACTGATGAAAAATTATATTGCGCTGGAAAACATAAAAATATGATAAACGATGAGATTTTCTTGACATGCTATACAGTGCACACCAATGCACTACGACGACCTCCCATCGTAGGCTGCACTAAGATATGGGCAACCTGCATCGTAGTGCTTCTTGATGTCTTCTGTTTCTATCGTAGTAGGTGACACCCACCTTGAAGAATGCAAGCTACATCTGTTTCTACTGATTCATTGTATTTTGTGGTCTTTTCGACCTTCATACTTACCGTACGAGAGATGGCACTTTTCTTTGGCGCATGGCCCTTGAATAACCTGTAAAATTAAACTGGTAATCAATATGGCTGCTGATTGTGATAATAACTACAGAATCTAACGTTTGGCAGTGTTTGTCTTTCAGGCCAAAGTAGTCTAAAACGGTGTCGGGAAAACCAATTCAGGATACTTTTTGGGGTTCATCATACCATAGCTCTTAACGTACAATTTATAGTTCCCCTGAGGTTGTTTGGCATACGATTCAATGAACTCAGATGTAGGGTACAGGAAATTTGTTCCTGGTCTTTAATCAATTCCATTTATTTAAGAGACATTAAAGAGACTTTGCAACCAATCTAAAGGGTATCTGGATTATGTCAGACAATATGTCTGGAAGAGACGATTGAAAGCCAGCATGCTTTGGACGATATGCTTCGTAAATTGGATGATACGCTTTGTTTTCAGGAGGCGAGGTTCTCGCACTTGCGGTAAACTGCTTAACAATCAATGGCAAATAATCATATATGTTGCCTATTGTAAATTAGAATATAAACTTACCAATTGTTTTCTGCACATTTTAAGCCATCTACTGATCTTAATTTGAAGTTTCTACATCAATTCTTGACAGAGATCTGACATAATTCAGAAAAAAAGCGTAGCGTCCATAGGTCACCCGCTGTAAACTGAAGCGTGCTGGCTACGAAGTGTAGCATCCAGATACCATCTCAAGAAAAGTTTATACCTTTTATTATCCACCTAATCAAAGTGTCTATAGAAAACACATAGGGAGTGTGTATCACCATAACAGGGGCATACATACACAATATTGACTGGTTCCAGATACAAGCGGCCGTATGCTCCTAGGAGTTGACGCGTAGTAATATCCGAGCGTATGCGACGATATTGCACAGAGTCAACTCCGAGGGGCAAACGGTCGCTTTTATCTGAAACCAGTCTATATTGTATTTATTATCCACCTTTTCTGGACAAGTGGCATGTCAATATCAGTTCGTTTTAGTTATGCACTATTTTTCTTTCCATTCACCTAATACAAAGTGTACATAGTAAACACATAGGGAGTGTGTATCACCATACCCGGAACATACTCACTAATGTTGTATGCTGCGGGTTCCAATAAAACGTGCATAAGGAAAGAAGATAGGGCGTACCAGTACTGAAGAGATGGTGCATGCCCAATAAAAAGAACTAATAGTCAAATCGGTACGCCACTTGTCAGGAAAGGCTGGACAATAAATACTTTCTCTCTCTAGATCTAGAGAGATCTAGAGTGGTTTCAGATAAAAGCAAAAGGGGCTGTATCGTGTATGGATTTGGTCGACCCTCGTCGGCCTCGAGGACAACTAGGCACTGAATTAACTCAAGACGTTTTATTACTAAAACACACTGAACATTAATTACTTATGTTTTACTTTCTAAGTGATACACACCTGAAACTCATACTGTTGTAGTTCTGTCAAGTTGCTCAATCACACAGGGAAGACATCATGAGCCTCCTCGTCATCTGTTTACGTCGCTGTGTCACACTCTTTGCCTTTGCTTTTGGAAGTTTTGTGTCAGAAGTCGGCCGTAAGGTGTGATCTACAATTACGATTAAATCAAAGCTGGTAAAAGCGACTATTTTCGAGACTAATTATTAACTAACAATACAGAAATCAACAAGAATACACTCTTTTGCTTACATCCTGTCTGTTTGGTTTTTAGCAACTTTACGACTCACTGCGCCACTCCGGGTAGGGTTCTCGAGCGCTGCAGTGTAACCAGCGACCTTGAACTTGACCCAAATCACAAACCGACATGGCGGCACTGATACAGAGAGTGGCACAGCAAGCTTTGCGAACATTCACCAAATCACAAACACAGGCTGCTTTTCACGAGAGTCTCCAGGAGCTAACACACCTCGTTCACAATATCACAACAAAGGATATTAACTTTGACCCCTGTCTTGTGGCGGACCAGCAATGGTCGCGCGAGGAAGTGAGAGAAACAGAGGGAAGTAGGTGTGCTGCCCCAGTCACGTACCTTAACCTCTTTGAAGACGATATGATTACGATGGGGATTTTTGTGTTGAAGCATGGTGTCAAACTTCCCCTGCATGACCACCCAGAGATGCACGGGGTCATTAAAGTGATCCATGGGGCTGCCGCGATAAACAGCTACACCGAGGATAAAACCAGAGCAGTTCCTGATATTTCCAGAGACCATCTTTACGGCTACGCTACAGTGAAGCCTGTCAAGCGACTCCAACCCGCATTTGTGACTTCAGAAAGCCCGCCTTGCATTTTGGGACCAGAGGTGGGCAACTTTCACGAGATCCATGCACCAGATGGACCCATGGCCTTCCTCGACATCCTAGCCCCGCCCTACGACCTAGAGACAGGTGCCCGCGAGTGTAACTATTACAGGGAACTGAATCTGAAGTCGCTGTCATCAAATTCCCACATGAACACTGATTCCTTTGCACATGAGGATGGGATACATGGTCAACAAGAGGACTGTTTTCTGGTGCAAATACCACAACCCAGTGAGTTCTGGTGTGACACAGCACAGTACCGAGGGCCTGAAATCGACCCCTACTCGGCACATACTTGAAAGTTATAGTGGTTATGAAATAATAGCCTTAAATGCCGGTTGTGGCTATGCTCACTACCGTGATATTGTACATTCTTAAATTATTCCAGTTTCTGTTATTTCCCTGAGATATATCTGGTAAAGGTGGTCTAGAAAAAAGTTGTCATGTTCTTGTCAAAAACTTTCTGTCATTGAAAGTATGCGTTAATGTTCTTGTCGACAATATTTGCTTTCCTTTATGTTTTAACATGGTTCCGAACGTGTATAGTCCATTATTGATTCAACCCAATTGATATCTTTATTGTTTCAGTTTATGTGCCAAACAGATCAAACTGTTAGTATAGGGTTTTATATATAATGATGTTTGATAATCAGTTTTTTTATGCTTTAAAAGTTACTTTTAGTTTTTCTATACAAAATGAACGATATGAATACTATTTTATATATGTATATACGATTGTGTACACTAAATATACGCGCATATTTTGACCTTTGGTTATGATTGGACATCACAATACTGAATTGATTTAAATTACAGTTTATATATGACTTGATATCCGGATTAATATTTCATTTACAAACATAATTCCGTTTGGATTTTCATTCCAAGAACATATAAATGCAGGGACAGAGAAATAGCAGAAAGTACACCATAAATTAGGGAAAGTCAAACCTTCAGTAACATAATACATATTGAGTAGTACCCATAGATAGTGTGTAAGTTGATACTAGTTCAATTTGTATAAATAAAGATATCTGGATAAGTGCTCAAGTTCACAGACAACTAGGTGTATATATTAGCAAAGTGTTCATAGGACTATCTTTATTTGTTAGAAAAACGTTTCATCGTTCCTGGCAGTTTTTTTACCAAGTTTCTTGATAAGCGTATGTAATTTGTA
Organism: Alentia gelatinosa; assembly: GCA_950022655.1. Taxonomy (NCBI): domain Eukaryota; kingdom Metazoa; phylum Annelida; class Polychaeta; order Phyllodocida; family Polynoidae; genus Alentia; species Alentia gelatinosa. The sequence goes on from OX465582.1 coordinate 109,550,563, forward strand.
TTTGACTGTGATAGGTGTTCAATAATTTCAAGATATGAAAAAAACTTGCAGATCTGACTTATGTAGGGTCAGCGATTGATGCTTGGTCTAAGAATTCGGTCCTTTTACCTGATACAAGATATCATATTCCCTGCTCCAGTATATACACTGCTCGCGGACCAGTTAAAGTACCACCCGGTGTGGTGCCAAAATTGGTTACCCTGCCATAAGTGGTAATTATCGCTCACTATTGTCTTTGGCGCATGCACGAACATGCACACTCTTGCAGTCCACGATTGGAGAGTGGCAAATTCATCGGCCCTCGAACCACTAGTTTGTTACTCTCCAAGCAGAAATCCAGCGCTCTACTTCCTGCGGCCGATAACAAGCGATAGCGCCATGAAAGATCTGCTGGGAGAGTGCTAGGTTGTACATGCTCACTAAGCACTAGAATAGTCCGTGAGATCTAAGCGGTGCACTGGACGGGAAGAGACATGCTGGAATAGAGTGAGCGATAATTACCACTTTTGGCAGGGTTACCAATTTTGGCACCACACCGGAGTCAAAGTGCCACCTAAGCCGAAGTACCACTCTGAGAGTGGTGTTGATGTGTGTAGTTCTCAGCTATTTCCAGCCTTATTGATTACTAAGAGCATGTTGAAACCTATTTTCTTTTCATAAGAACTGTAAAGGTAAATTGTCCCTATGCCTTTAATAGGCCTTTTTCCACAGGCCGCTGTCGCACCTTATCTGGTTGGTTACGCAATGTCTGCAGCCAAACAAGCTCCTGGCAACATATTCTTTAGCGTTGGATCTATCAGTATATGAGCATAATACGTTCATAAGACCCATGTATCTGATTTCTAGAGACATGATAATGATTTCATCGTATTCTATGGTATTCCAGCTCCAATTTGATGTATCATACATGCACATCCCCTCAATGATACTATAGATAAAGCTAAGATAACACAGGAACACCGAAACTGGATACACAGTAATACATTGGCAGATCTAGCTGTAACATGCTTATCTTTTTTCTATTTAAAACCAAGATAATTATCAACTATGAACTTTAGACAGCCCAGACTCGTTAATACAATACCCTGGTTTGTTCCAGCAATTTAATCTGTCAAAAAACAACACTCCTGCAATCACACACATCGTTCACACTTTAGGTGTCATGACTGTTTCTCTATCAGGGATGCAAGTTTGCCGACAATTGACAGAAATCAGAAATTTCTGCATCTCGAAATATGATCATTAACAAAGTATGACAATAATAAAATATAACTAAATTCCAAGAAATTCTGGCAGCAGGCTCTCACCAACGGCGTGTAAACCTCCAGTCAGTACTTTGGCGGCAGTTAAACGCGCTAAGGGCCGTTGACACTGCCGTCAGAGTTCCGTCAAGTGCCGACATTTTGTTTGACGGCAGGGGTGGGGGGGGGGCGCCCCCCCCCCCTGAATACGCCCCAGTTTTTTGTGTGTTTTTGTTGCCGACTTTTTCATCAGTCCCGACTTTCATCCCTGCTCTATACACATGTGGCGGCCTTGGTCATGTTTTTCCAAGCAACGGCCTAACTAAACAAAGCATCGTTAGGTGGCGTTGAACGGCAACACCTGTATTGGGTGGTACTTTGACTGTGGGTGGTACACAAACTGGTAAACGACTGCTGATATGTTTGATTTTATTACTTAACGAATTCAGTAGCATAATTAAGTTGCTCGATAATGTGTTAATATCTTAACGGACATGAGCATCGCGTCATTGTGAATATGTGGTCAGAAAAGTAAATGTAAACTTTTGGACAGAGAATAATACGGTTTGCTTGTACAATGTTGTGAGAGACTTGAGAGATTAAAAACCATAAGATCAGCTACCAAGAACATTGGTTGGCGCAAGAGAAATACATGTATAAAAGAGAAGTTGTTGAGAGCAGGACTGTCGGTAGATTGTTAACGAGTGATTCCATTGGATGAAATATGTTATTGCAAGTCGTAAGATTTGATTACATGAAACTGCCCCGTTATACTGGAATCATATATTACCGAGATATCTAAAGTACCCATGAACTTTGTAGCATTTGCATCAATTGTATATTCAACCAAATGGTTTGTTTATGTATGAATATATTAATATGCGCATGGTAATGACAAGAAGAAACTATCCGCTCTTCTTTGGGCTCCACATATATACGATTCCATTTAATTGAATTCAGACGGACAGGCCCATAATTGAGAAAAAAAACAAAAAAAACTCAAGGTTTTATTTGGGTTTTTATTTTTTTTCTTCCCCTTATGTCATTATTTAGACTGGAGTAGCTATTAGGGAAATATAAAGGTACTATCTTCCACAGGCTCTAGTGGCTCCAGTTACCAAGGGATGTCTTAAATATGGGCCAGATATGCAGTCCTTGTTCGAATTAAGTCTCTGATAATTCACTTTAAATAAGTGCACAGATTTAATAACTGAAAAATGCTTGAAAATGACTATACTTCATAAGTTTAAATTGGTGCATCAGCGACGAAATTCAGTCGAATTCTGTCAGCCCTGACATATTTAAAAGCCTGCAGTACTTGAGAATAATGTAAACATGACCACGAGGAATCGATTGAGTAGAAACACCCAGTTAAATGCCAGTTGAAGGTTATTAGCAGTGTCTGGTGAGTGTCGCAAGTTTTGCTCTACTGTACCCTATCTGGTGACTGTTTCATATGTGTAAAGCATGTGATCCACCAAGAGTGAGTTAGGGCCGGACGATGACCATGTGGAGGAATTGTGGACGTCGGCCACCCACATTGCTCATCAGCTCAGATCGGTTGGGACAATCTGCCTGGTCGATCGGCCGCACCCGCCCATTGAAAACCCTGTCGCCCGCCTCTGTGTGGTCGTCGCCTCTGGCCGGCCGGCCCTGTAAAAACCCTCTGGCCGTTTCTGAGCATTGATTTGGTGGATCACATGCTTACTAATAAAGATGATTTATGTCTGAGTTCTGCCAACTGTTGATAATTGTCTGGTCTTGTGAGGTTCCAGTCCTATCGCGAGTTCTCATGTATTCAGTTGGAATTGATTGCTTGACATAATAAAAAGGCAGTGTATATTACAAACATCATCTTTGGTATTGATATTTATTAGTCCGAGAGGCTCTGCTGCGGACAGTCAGAGAGCACAACCGCTTATTCCCATAGTACAAAATATCAGGTCCTTGGTTTTCTGTAAATCTGTCAATGTGAGTACCTGTTTATGCTCCCTTACCTTCAGAAATGTATAATAGTTCCTTTTTGATGATAAAACTCCTGTTTTGTTCCTTTTTGTTACTTTTGGGAGCCTTTTTGTACAACTCATTTAACCACATGTCAACACTTCCAACTCATGTTGGCCATATTTGATAAGCTGGTTCCTGGCAATCCCCTGTGAAGGATTTCCTGCACTTTTGAAACCAGTTTTCTGTTATTTTTGGCGCTTGCAGAATGCATTGACATGGATTTTACAAACGCTGGCTGTTCTATTACTTAAAACTAATGCAAAGGTAGGAAATTACTGCCATTTTATTGCATTTTGCCTCAGGAAACTGTCTATCACAGAATCAGAAAGATTCAACCTATATTTATAAGGAAAACGGCTGCTGATCTGACATGTGCCAATCTGGTCGACCAATTTGCCTTGAGGTCTATGGGTGTGCTCTCTGACTGTCCGCAGCACCGCTAGACAGTCAGAGCCTCTCGGACTAGATATTTATGTGCTTACTTGATCTCACGAGGTGAAAATAACTTAGCCTGTACTCCACCAAGTTTGACTGCGGAGTAATTCATGAAGTGAATAGGTGAATTACGTAGCGGTCAAACGAGGTGGAGTGCAGACCAAGATATTTTCATTGAGTAGGTTTCTGATTTAATCTCACCCCATATAACATTATTAATCAATAAACTAGACCACCTGATTAGCCATTGAGTACACTACCTTCACAGCCGTAGAGAATGAGTTCCCAACGTTAAGCCTATGGACAAAAATACCGGGCTGAGATAAAAATCCAGAATATGCATTCATTCTTCCAGAGATTGGGTTGTTCTACCGAAGCACTGGGAACATTCTTGACCTGCCCGGTCGGGGCTAAAAAAATATGTGCAAGTCTCCCAGTGAAACCTTTAAAACCTATAAACTCTTGAGCCTTTATTTTTTTAAGAGACCTATATAACCTATAAAAACCTATATTTTTCCACTGCCATGCAGATTAATGTATACAGACAATTTTAGAAGTTAACTTGCACAAAATCAGATTTTCAAATGACGAGATATTCACATTATCTGTGCATTTAAGAGATATTAATAATGTTTTAAAAATCGACAGTTTTATATGACTTCTTGTCAGTCTGGCTAGCCTGTCGGAAACTCAGCATGCATATCTAACCTGATGAGCCAGACATCCTGCAAATTGGTACTTGGTAAATCTCTTTAGAAATCAAGGGCTAAAGATAGGCGATTCACTATATTTTGACTCCATCATGGTGAATATGTTAACCCTAAAAATACATAAAAGCCTTTGTTTTGGGCCTTGAAAAAACCTGTAAAAACCTATATTTTGAATTAAAAAACCTATATTGAGGAAGAGTGGTACTGGGAGGTCTGTATATATGAAAACTATATTTTCTGTTTTTCTTGCAGACCCAGATCACTTTTGGTTTAAATTTCATATATGCACATACCTCATGGTAGTTAATTAAACCCATGAGGAAACAGTTGAAAAAAGGAGAGAATGGTCACATGTCAATATCCCAACTAAACATGTTTTTTTGCACATATAGCATACACTTGAGCTCTGACGAACGACAGCTTATTGAAAGATATGTGCATTAAAAGCATGATAATAATCGATGAGTCCGATTTGGATGAAACCACTCTCCCAGCAGAGATCCTGCGCTCTACTTCCTGCAGTCGCTTGTATCTCTTAACCAACCTGCCTGTTTGGGCCCAAATCTGGCCCCTACGCCAGTTTTTGAAAAATTCTGAGGGCTTTTCTACAGTAGAAAGCACATCATGTGTTGCAGGGCTTTGTTTTGTCAACAATGCCCATATGCTCCTCTGAAGGAGCAGTCTAATCAACTGCTAATTTCCATTATAAAATGGTTTGAGTATGAAAAAGAAACAACCGGATTGTCTGAAGCTCCTTTAACAATCCTCATATTTCCATACTCATGATATGTGAGTTGTTTAACTTGTATAACTTTTGACAGTTGCCTTGTTTTGAAACTGAAATGTTCGCTGGTCTCCCCGGTCTCTAGTGGATACCCAGGGAACAGGCTTTTGGGTTGGGGAAGAGACTAAGCCAGCGCTAGAGCCGTGAAAGATCTGAGGGGAGAGTGGGATGGACCTTTGAATATTTGAATACCCCCCCCCCCCCCCCCGCCTCACCCCCAGAAAACAATGAATACCAAATTAGGTATAATAGGAGAGTGCTTTCACTCACCCGCTACACTAAATATGTGCTTGGAGGATGAGGATTCCACCTACGCTCAGTTTCTAGGACAACACGATGGACGACCTTATGGACGGCTGATACTGTCATAGTGAACGAACTTCAAAATTATTAAACGATAACCCTTGTACAAGATACAGAAAAGGGTCTTTATGTAAGATCTAGATTATTTAACGGGCCCCTGGTCAAATTCAAGGTAGCGTCTGTCATATAGGTGCTCACACCTCTCCCTAGCAGATTTATTACCCATCTAATATGTAGTCTCCATACTATGGAGCTGCCAGATTGCTACTGAGTAGAATATGGAAAGCTCAGTAGAATACTGCTTTTTCTGCCACCTCACAGGCAATCTAGGGACTATTTTACATAAAGAATGCATGGCACTTACATCGAGTTTCTAATCATATACACGATTTTCTTCTAATGATTACAATTTAAATAATGATATCAGTTATGAAATCCACAATTATGATACCCAGTTATGGGTCGTGGTTTACTTCATGGAAAATGTCTGGAGTCTCCATACATTTTCAATAGCTACTTTTCATTGAGGACTTTGTTTTCAATGGATAATTACTGAGAAACTTTTTTCTATGGATGGGATACCTCTGTATAATAACAACATAAGCCGCGAGGAATATGGTGACGTTTTTCTCTTTATTTCAACTCTATATACATACATTTATCCTGCATTCCATGTAGCTTTCAGTTCATATGTAATGGGTTTACATACAATCCTCACTGGGCAAACATAATCCAAATGAAAGTGCATCTATTTGTTCATGACCTGGTGCGGGTAGCTTCAACGTTTTCACAAGTATAACTGAATCTCTGGCCTCGACTATGAAGTATTATGGCATTTTAGTAAATATTATGTTGTCAACTTAGTAATTTTACAATATATAACAAAGCAATGACTTTTTGACCCTCCCCATTTTTTCCTCGGACTTAAACTAATCCCAAAGGGGAAAAAATGTTGGGTATCCCAGAAAAAATCCAGGGAAATCCCGACCTCATACATGATACTGAGATTCCTTCTTCAGCTGTTACTGATATTTAATTTATTATCCTGGTATTTCGAATACAATTACTCTATATCTATGAATATATATACAGGTGTTGCCGTTCAGCACCGCCTAACGGCCCACTGTCTAGTTACGCAGCCGCTCGGACAAACATGGCTGATTCCGGCAGTATGAATATATAGGGAACACAGTGTGAATGGCGGGTGTGATTACAGGAGTGTTGTTTTTTGACAGATTAAATTGTTGGAGCAAACTTTGGTATTGTATCAATGAGTCTGAGCTGTCTAAACTTTATACTTGATAATTATCTTGGTCTTAACTTGGTAAAAGATAAGCATATTATAGCTAGGCCTGCCAATGTATTAGTGAGTATGCAGTTTTGACATTCCTGTGTTATCTTAGGTATATCTAAAGTATCATTGAGGTGATATGCATATATGACACATCAAATTGGAGCTGCAATACCATAGAATACAATGCAATCGCTGTTATTTCTATGGAAATGATGTGCGAGGGTATTCTGAACGTATTATTCTCATATACTCAGTGTATACAATGCTGAAGTATATGTTGCCAGGGGTATGTTTGACTTCAGACATGGCGTAGCTAAGCGACACCAGCCAGTGGAAAAAGGCCTATTATGGATGAAACATCCTTCTGTATAATAATTCATCGTGTATATTCACATAAAATATACAAATTCCTTGTTAATTCATGACATGATTATTTGTCACACGTTGATAAATCTAAATGGAAACAGCAGAGACATCTTGATAGTGCGCCTATCAATCTTCCTTCTCCATGTATTTAGCAATCGTAGTTAGCAAAATATTGCTTGTGCCTTCATAAATTGTTCCTGCAAAAGAAAATCGTTTATGTAAACCATAATACTTCACAATGGATGTATTTGCTAATTAAGTACCTCTTCTATTTCTAAAAGCAATAATCACAAGAATCATTCAACATTTTCCCATAGATTTGTCTCTATGTTATCAAACATTGGGTGACTTGACGGCATAGCAGACAATTTGGCTCGAAAATTAAAACCAATGTCATTTTCCTGAAAATTGAATATAATGATATCTAAGCGTTATGTAACACATATCTCACTTAATAATCGGGGCATGCTCGTTTTTGATCTAGAGATCAATATCATAATAATTTTACATTAGAATATATAGAAATTCTATGAAGTTTCTTTTCATATAGTAAAACCCATGTCAGTTTCCTCAAACTTTTACAGAATATAGTAAGTGTATAGTACTACACATTTAAGTTTTAAAAACCATAGGTCGCCATGCTTGTTTTTGAAGAAATTGAACTATATTTTTTCAGTACATTTCCTATGTAAATCAAGGAAATGCAAATTAAATTTATAGACTATTATATATTTTGAAATTAGATAAACTGGACAAAATGTTAAATTTACTCATTTAGAATTAGAACAAACCACAAAGAACCAGTTTTGTCCGATAATTGACAATATTTGAAAATCACCAGGTGGCGCCACTTTGAATTATAGGATATGCCTTTAAATTCACAGGTCACTCTGCTTATTCTTGAAAGAATTCAAGAAAACCATATTTTTCAGTACATTTTCTATGTAAATCGAATAAATCTTAATGTTAGTTTTACCTATTAAGATTGCATAAACTGGACAAAACGTTAAATTTACTCATTTAGAATTTCAATGAATCTAAAAAAACCCAGTTTTGACTGATAATTTACAATATCTAAAAATCATCAGGTGGCGCCACCGTTAATTGTGGGATATGCCTTTAAGAGATTTTCGTAACTGCCTGTTGGTGGGTATATAGCACTCCTCAAACGCTCAAAACTTTTATACATATATCGTAGGAGCATTTTCCTTCACCAAATTTTTTTCTCAACATCGCTACCCAGGGCAGAGTGAAACTCAGGTTCTACAAACATCATGAGGTCATGGACAGGATTTCCTGTTATTCTGCCAGAAATCGTTGATTTCTTCCAGCAAATAGAAATGGTTGAGTACTCACCTACTTTACAATCTCTGTAGTATTTTTCTATTGGATAGTCCTTGGTGATGCCCACTCCACCCATCCACTCGATACATTTAGTGGTGGTCTGGCACGCCACCTACAGGGACCATACAGGGACACGTTTCATAAATAACGAGAGTACAACGAACGTTCCATTAGCGACACTAATAACGGAAATTACAGGTTTACGAAAGAGGTGAATTTTACATCGTTATGTATTTTGTGTACTTTTTAATATAATTAGGGGCCCCACAAGTTATCAATGAACTGCCACTACTATTTATTAAAAGTTATTACTAACACACCGACTCCCACAAGGTGAAGCCGCATGAATTACGATTATGAAAAATATCTAACTACTTGAAACTACAATTTGGTGTGCTTTTTGGTTATGTGAATCTTTCATTTTAATTTTTTTTTAATTTGTCTTCTTTTTTTTTGCATTGTGACATGATTGTGTTTGGGGGAGGGGTGGGGGACTCATCACGCATGCGCACGATCTACATGGACCTGAAGGTGGCCTCACCTCTGACGCGTAGTACTTGGCCATGGCGGCTTGTTTCGTGAAGGGGAGACCCGCGTCTCTCCGGCGAGCTGCGTTGTAGACGAGAAGCCGCGCTGCCTCCACCGAAGTCGCCACCTGTGAGATCTGGTACTGCATCGCCTGCGGAGGAGTACCAGTAGAATATGTTATATACGTCTAGCTTATAACATGGGGATGAAAGTCGAGATCTGGTACTGCATCGCCTGCGGAGGAGTACCAGTAAAATATGTTATATACGTCTGGCTTATAAGACAGGGATGAAAGTCGAGATCTGGTACTGCATCGCCTGCGGAGGAGTACCAGTAAAATATGTTATATACATCTAGCTTATAAGACAGGGATGAAAGTCGAGATCTGATACTGTATCGCCTACGGAGGAGTACCAGTAGAATATGTTATATACGTCTCGCTTATAAGACAGGGATGAAACTCGAGATCTGGTACTGCATCGCCTGCGGAGGAGTACCAGTAGAATATGTTATATACGTCTCGCTTATAAGACAGGGATGAAAGTCGAGATCTGATACTGCATCGCCTGTAGAGGAGTACCAGTAAAATATGTTATATACGTCTAGCTTATAACACAGGGATGAAAGTCGAGATCTGATACTGCATCGCCTGTGGAGGAGTACCAGTAAAATATGTTATATACGTCTAGCTTAAAACACAGGGATGAAAGTCGAGATCTGATACTGCATCGCCTGCGGAGGAGTACCAGTAAAATATGTTATATACGTCTAGCTTATAACACAGGGATGAAAGTCGAGATCTGATACTGCATCGCCTGCGGAGGAGTACCAGTAAAATATGTTATATACGTCTAGCTTAAAACACAGGGATGAAAGTCGAGATCTGATACTGCATCGCCTGCGGAGGAGTACCAGTAAAATATGTTATATACGTCTAGCTTATAACACAGGGATGAAAGTCGAGATCTGATACTGCATCACCTGCGGAGGAGTACCAGTAAAATATGTTATATACGTCTAGCTTATAACACAGGGATGAAAGTCGAGATCTGATACTGCATCGCCTGTAGAGGAGTACCAGTAGAATATGTTATATACGTCTAGCTTATAACACAGGGATGAAAGTCGAGATCTGATACTGCATCGCCTGCGGAGGAGTACCAGTAAAATATGTTATATACGTCTAGCTTATAACACAGGGATGAAAGTCGAGATCTGATACTGCATCGCCTGCGGAGGAGTACCAGTAAAATATGTTATATACGTCTAGCTTAAAACACAGGGATGAAAGTCGAGATCTGATACTGCATCGCCTGCGGAGGAGTACCAGTAAAATATGTTATATACGTCTAGCTTATAACACAGGGATGAAAGTCGAGATCTGATACTGCATCGCCTGCGGAGGAGTACCAGTAAAATATGTTATATACGTCTAGCTTATAACACAGGGATGAAAGTCGAGATCTGATACTGCATCGCCTGTAGAGGAGTACCAGTAGAATATGTTATATACGTCTAGCTTAAAACACAGGGATGAAAGTCGAGATCTGATACTGCATCGCCTGTAGAGGAGTACCAGTAGAATATGTTATATACGTCTAGCTTAAAACACAGGGATGAAAGTCGAGATCTGGTACTGCATCGCCTGTAGAGGAGTACCAGTAGAATATGTTATATACGTCTAGCTTAAAACACAGGGATGAAAGTCGAGATCTGGTACTGCATCGCCTGCGGAGGAGTACCAGTAAAATATGTTATATACGTCTAGCTTATAACACAGGGATGAAAGTCGAGATCTGATACTGCATCGCCTGCGGAGGAGTACCAGTAAAATATGTTATATACGTCTAGCTTATAACACAGGGATGAAAGTCGAGATCTGATACTGCATCACCTGCGGAGGAGTACCAGTAAAATATGTTATATACGTCTAGCTTATAACACAGGGATGAAAGTCGAGATCTGATACTGCATCGCCTGTAGAGGAGTACCAGTAGAATATGTTATATACGTCTAGCTTATAACACAGGGATGAAAGTCGAGATCTGATACTGCATCGCCTGCGGAGGAGTACCAGTAAAATATGTTATATACGTCTAGCTTATAACACAGGGATGAAAGTCGAGATCTGATACTGCATCGCCTGCGGAGGAGTACCAGTAAAATATGTTATATACGTCTAGCTTAAAACACAGGGATGAAAGTCGAGATCTGATACTGCATCGCCTGCGGAGGAGTACCAGTAAAATATGTTATATACGTCTAGCTTATAACACAGGGATGAAAGTCGAGATCTGATACTGCATCGCCTGCGGAGGAGTACCAGTAAAATATGTTATATACGTCTAGCTTATAACACAGGGATGAAAGTCGAGATCTGATACTGCATCGCCTGTAGAGGAGTACCAGTAGAATATGTTATATACGTCTAGCTTAAAACACAGGGATGAAAGTCGAGATCTGATACTGCATCGCCTGTAGAGGAGTACCAGTAGAATATGTTATATACGTCTAGCTTAAAACACAGGGATGAAAGTCGAGATCTGGTACTGCATCGCCTGTAGAGGAGTACCAGTAGAATATGTTATATACGTCTAGCTTAAAACACAGGGATGAAAGTCGAGATCTGGTACTGCATCGCCTGCGGAGGAGTACCAGTAAAATATGTTATATACGTCTAGCTTATAACACAGGGATGAAAGTCGAGATCTGATACTGCATCGCCTGGGGAGGAGTACCAGTAAAATATGTTATATACGTCTAGCTTATAACACAGGGATGAAAGTCGAGATCTGGTACTGCATCGCCTGCGGAGGAGTACCAGTAGAATATGTTATATACGTCTAGCTTATAACATGGGGATGAATCAGGATCTGGCACTGCATTGTCAGTAGAGGTTTAGGTTTAGGGATGGGCGACCGAAGAATTATTTTCATAAACTAGAATGAAATTATACACTTTTTGAAAGCTCACATCAATACACATGCAATTCTGTAATTATTTCTTCTTTATCTCGAAATATTGATATTTTACAATTTTTTTAAAGAAAAAAGTAGAGCTAAGTTTCCGCCACACCTTGAGAGTGTATTGGAGGCAGTAGCCCCGTAGGGAGCTACCACGGGGACTGTCGTATGGTGGGTATACCGCGTCTGTGCGAGGGGAGGCGGCAGGGAGAATCATTTGATTCAGTTTTTGCTCACAGAAACTCCTTTGCGTAACTTGGCGCTGTACTAGAAGGACGTACCCTAAAATGTCCATATGGTTGAGTATGATGAATCCATATATCCATAGGTTATATGAGTTGTTCCAAACTGAAACCATATGAACTATCAATAATTGGTATGAATTATGTACCATGCCTGTTCAAATCCCCGTCGTCAAACCTTTAATTGTCTTGTTTTGTACAAGACAATAAAAGGAAGCCGATCGAAACCAGTGAGAATGTTCACTGGCGGTGTTCTCAATCTGTCTTGTCGCTACAATGAAAATAAGTACATGAAAAGAAATATTTCTTGTAAAAAAAAGTGTCAATAAAGAGAAGTTATGAAAAAAAAATCATAATAATAAAAGACTTACTTGGAAATCATAGATCCTAGAACCAAACTGTTTTCGCTGTTTCGTATACTCCAATGTGTGGTCTAAACAGCCTTGTGCGACTCCGACCAACTAGAACAGGAGAAGAATTGACATTCAATTTGTTTTCAATGAAACGTCGCAGAACGTTCCTATAAATATACAAAACGATATTTAATGTTATAGAGATGCTAATATGCATATCAAAGCTTACAACCGCCAACCCCACCAACACCAAATACAGCCAAATTTTAACACAACTACGTCCATAGGATGGGTTACTTGGGTTAGCTTCACTCTATACAATAAAACCCCGCTTCTGGGACACCCCGCTTAAGGGGATTATCTTGATTCTATGTTTATGGTATGTATATGAGGTGGGTAGACTGGTGTCTAGACAGTTAGACACTAGGCAACGGCCTGTGTATGCTCCTTAGGCATCAGGTAGGTGTCTGTCTGGCTATAACAGTGTCTCTATGCCATAGTATTAACTGTACGAAGGTATTATATATTACATAGCCTAACTACACCCCGCTTAAGGAAACACCCCGCTTCAGGGGACAGTTTGCTTAAGGGGACACCCCGCTTAAGGGGAAACCCCGCTTAAGGGAAAAGTTTGCTCGGAACGGAGGCTGTCCCTTTATGCGGGGTTTTACTGTACTTCCAGATCTTTTGTGGCGCTAACACTACGTTTTGAATTAAAGAAAGGGTAAATACTAGAAGACATGAAGCTCTTATATATTATGAGTTGTGAAATACTGGAGATGAATGAACAGTTATGCAGATAAGACGAGATTAAGAATCAAGATGTAAGACGAGGCTAAGTCTGTTCCCTAGCTTGACGCTACCTTGAATGACAGTTTTAGAACTGTACCTAACCACCGTAACCATGTACTCCGGTGGGCGTGACCTTATCAGATGATGTCACACCTGTACCCCTGTGGTTGCCTGGCAAGGCTGGCATTAAAAAACAACAAAAAGACTGACCTGTGATCCTATACCGATACGGCCTTCGTTGAGCATGGAGATGGCGTACTTGTAGCCCTGCCCGAGCTGTCCGAGAATATTCTCCTTCGGTACCTGTGGGAATAACCTCAATTTATCAGAAGTATTTCTCTGGTATTGCTTTTTTATGATACAATTGTTAGGGGAAGTACCACACACCTACCAAACATCCTTTATTTGTTGTAGGCGACAGATTCTTTAATATCCTGTCAATATATTCAGTTACACATTGTCATTGTTTGAGCTATTAGTTAACCTACTATAGCCCGCGAAACCATATTGGGACTGAAAACTAGTAATTTTAACTTGATATACAAAATTCCTCATGACTTACAAAAGGTACCATATTAAACTAGGGTTAAAGGGCTTTATTGTTATATATATTTATTTTTTGACGGTTTTTTTCTCTCGCAGAAATCATGTTAAAAGTTAGGCAAAATGTCTGACTTCCAGAATATGAGTAAAGATTCCATAGAATTCCATATAGAAGCAAAATCAAAATCAAGTTAAATCAAGAAGAGATTTCTTTTACAATCATTTTGATACCTTAACTTTTATTGTACTCACAGTGGGAGTCAAAATGGACTGTTTTATTATCAAAATAGAAAAGTAGTAAAAAGCCCCTTTTTGTGAAATCTGCTACATGTCAAAGCACTGTCATGGTAGGCAGAAAATGGTGAATAAAAAATGGAAACCTGCCAAAATGGAGATCGAGCAGGATTGACAAAAATCATATATGCGTAGCTGGCAGTGGAAGGGCCCAATTTTTTACTGATAGTTTCAGGTGCTAATGTGATTTATCGCGTAAGTATATTCACCGCATGAAATATACTTAATGATATCATTCTATATTCTTCTGTACATTCCAAAGGGACCAGAAATTTTCCGATGAAACCTCAATCTAGGAATCAGCACTTTTATCAATCTGTAAAGATGAAATATCCTGAGTTACCTTAACGTTGTCGAAGTGGATGCTGCAGGTGCTGGAAGCCCGGATGCCCAGTTTGTCCTCCTTCTTACCGATGGTGAAGCCCGGGGTGTCGCGGTCCACGATGAAGCATGTAATGCCCCGGTAACCCTAAACACGAGTGACGTTGGTAAATTATTACATAGCTCCTGATAAAGTGAAAGGTGTATGATAAGGGTACGCAACAATTCAATACAATACGTTTTTAGAAGAATCTTTTTTTAATAATATGAACCTTTGATAGAAATTATAAAGAAAAAAAAAAATTATGAAAAGTATGTGTATTTGGTGTCAAATTAATGCTCCTGATGTCAGGGATTCATTCAACGTGGTATTATGTGTATCTAGGTATTTCCAAAGCCGTAGTATTCCTATATCTCATCATACTGCCTACACAACCAAGATAAGACCAAAATAAGTATGTCTGAAGCCCTTTATATGACACTTCAAAAGCCATCTTTGATCCAGCAAAACAAAAATTGGCCTTGTTATAACTTTCATGGCTTGGTGATGAGAAAGAAGTTTCTTTTTAGAGTGGCCTTATGTGATATATTAATGGACAAAAATTTATAGTTTTGTGGACAGGTGGCTCTAAACCAAGAGATGTCAAGGCATCGTAATACACAAGCGTTAATATCAACCTCAAGTGTTTTACGGCTGCCTGTCCACAAAACCATCGTTTTTTGTATTTGTTATCCATCTTCTGGAGTAAATTATATGCAGGAATTGCCATATTAAAGGGTATTTCCATAGGGAATCTATCCCACAGAGGGACTATTCTCCCATATACAATAGCTTTGAAGCAGTATACAACGGCTATAGTATCTGAGAGTTTTTAAACAATGGGTAGTGGTTTACTGAGGCCCCCTACATTCTCAATTGGCACTTTGTATACCATGGATAATAAACAATGGGCAGTAGTATACTGAACCCAATACATTCTCAATGGGGACTTTGAATACCATGGATAATAAACAATGGGTCGTGGTTTACTGAGTCCCCATACATTCTCAATGGGGACTTTGTATACCATGGATAATAAAGCCGAATACTTTGTATACGACGGATACTATAAGAGGGCGTAGACTCACGGATGATGGGTCAGCGTTCGCCATGACGAGGAAGACGCCGGCGTGCTCTGCGTTACTGATCCAACATTTACTGCCGTTGATGATGAAGTAGTCCCCCTGTTGTACAGCTTGTGTCTTCAGAGCGAACGCGTCAGACCCCGACTCGGGCTCAGACAAACAGAAAGAGCCGATCTGTTAAAAGCAAGGTACAACTATTTACATCCTCTGTACAAAATTAAAAAATTACATCCTATGTTATATATCATAATGAATGATTTAAGACGAGATCGCATTTACATTCAACATTTTTCTAGAAACATTGGTAAAAAAGATTCCTCCAGTCCTGTAGTTCCTCCGCTTTCCTGTTGGGGATGAGGACAAAAAATATTGGCGCAATTTCAGAAAAAGAAATTCTAGAAACATATTATTTCTGTGACCAAGAATAAATATATATGTACTAAAATAGGAGGAGGTGGGTTTATGCGACGGGGATATCAGTTGGGGTCAGGGAAAATAATAGAAATATTTTTCATGTGGAATCTACTGCGAAAACATGGAAAACACTTCAGTGTTGCTATGGAATGGGACTGAGGGTCTGTGAGGAGGTTCAAGCCACTGTCTCATTGGCGTGAATGATGCTCAAATTGTCCTACATGTATTTTTATTTTACACACGAAAGGCCATTCTTATAGTCTGGGAGTGAACACAGGAATTTCTTTGTAAAAATAGAAAACTGCCATCTCTGTAATTATTCAGTATAAGAAAAATAAATTATATATGAAAAAATTTCCAATGGAAAAGTTGTCGTTTCTATGTGTAGTATTTTGTGTCATATGTGAGTATGTACTTTATGGATGGCCCCCCAAGAAAGGCCATTCTTATAGTCTGGGAGTGAACACAGGAATTTCTATGTAAAAATAGAAAACTGCCATCTCTGTAATTATTCAGTACAAGAAAAATAAATTATAAACGAAAACAAATTTCTAAAGTGGAAAAGTATTATTTGAGTGGGGAGTATTTTGTGTGGTACCATGTCGGTGCTGAGTCTGCTGAGATACTTCTCCTTCTGAGCCGGCGTGCCGAGCGTGGAGAAGAGCGTGTTGATGAGCGTGTTCTGGATGTCGACCATCACCGTGATCGACATGTCCACCTTGGCGAGTTCCTCGACGACGAGGAGCGACGAGAAGAAGGAGGACCCCGCTCCACCGTACTGCTCACCCACCTCGATCCCCATGAACTGCAGATAACAACCACAGACTCTTATCAGATTAGTATTGTGCTGTCCTTTTTCTTCCTGTAAGTTTAAAGGGACATATTATTATTCATCCTACCCATCATACAAGAGCTAAGTGTGCATTTCAAAATAGAAATATTGGCCTTTAAAGACCAAATTAGCAGGTGGACGCATTTAAAACTCAATAGAAGATCTGCCAAAAATTAATTACAATGATAACAAGGAAGGCCCCTGGGAGTTGGCAGGAAGTGGAGGTATAGGGGAGGGGGGAAGATAGCTGTCAGGTTACCATAGGCGAAACTTACAGGAGTTTTGTGCATATCTTACAAGTCTTTGATTACTGGGACTGTCAGGTGTTTGGAGAAGCTTATAAAGTAGTTTGAGGTCCATAATCAAAGACTTGAGCAAGTCTAGGGAGAGACCAGACCCTGCAAAGGAGTTCTTAAAAATGGACCTGTGACTAAAGTCCCCCCCCCCCAATTAAATGACTTTAAAAAAAAAGAATCTATATCAAATTACTAAATAACAAGGATACAAAGGTTGATATGGCATTGCCATATTTTCTGTTTTCCAAAATTATGTATAAATTGTTGAAGAAGTCTAAAAAAATATAACTTTCTAAATCAGTCCACACAAGATTAATAGAATTTTTAAATCTATTAACACCTCATAACATAATTATTCTAATTCGGGTGGTTTACCCATCCGAAAATTAGTTTCATACAGTATAGAGATTGCATAATAAATGATATTGGACACGGCAAAGGAAACAAACACAGAAGTAACTATAAATACAATATAAATGAAATTGCCGGCAGTAAAAAATAGCAACAACAAAAAAAAGATGAAAAAACACACACCATAGAAAAAACAAACCAAACAAGCAAGTAAATACAAATAAAACTACAATACATGTATGCATAGTCTGACCATGTATAATGGAAATGATCACACAATGAAATTCACAGGAGAGGACCCAGAAAAGGATTTCTGAATTTGTATAATAGGCCGTGGCTAGAAACATCTCCATGGCAAGCCGTTGCCGAAAATAAAAGTTTCTGAAACAATTTCTCCAAAAGAGTTAAATATTGGCGCACAATGATGAGATATGAAAAAGAATGTAAAAAAATGCATTTACCCCATTTTCAAATATTTGTTTGATGAGGGAGTCGGGCATGTGAGACTCTTCGTCCATTTGCCTTACAAGAGGAGCCACCGTTTCTTGTGCGAACCTCCGAGCTGAAAGAACATGTAAAGGGTTGTTCAGATAAATATAAAAGTGCTTAAACTCTGACTAAAGTGCTGGTTCCACTAACACAATGGATTTGCTGTGTCATTTCTTGGTATATCTTAAAGTATCGCGATATGTCTTACATCCTTTGCCGCGACATGTCGCATGCGATGATATGTCTATTTTTTCGAGATGTCATGTACATACTGCAACACCTCGCGATCTATTGTCGACATGTCGCGAGCTATCGCGGCAGCAAATATATGTACACGTTTATTCAAAACCTAGCAAGATTTAGCAAGACAACGAAATCGTGACAAATCTCGCTATGTCTTGTATGTTGGACTTGGTGGAACCAGCACTTAACAGCTGGGAATATATAATAAAAACTATAAGGTAAATTTATCAGCAGATTTTAACTTTAACAAATATTCATCCTATAACGTACCAGAAGAGCAGAATGTGTTTGTTATTCTCCTGATAACTTAACGGGTCAGTAATTTTATTTGAATCAAAGCCATGGATGACCAAGTTACAAGTCTGTGCGGGAATTGATCAGTCATTGGCATCAGAATCTGTATCAGAATCTGGAAGACGGGAAAGAGGTGTCCTCATTTCACCGTGGAACACAATACAGCTGGAGATATTTGGTGGGAGACAACGTAAAGATTCATCTCACCAGTGTCCTTGATCATCTGCTCCTCAAGTTAATAAAAGGCAATAAACGCCGGGCAAGGCACATACAAACCGAGGCACACGATCGCCCCAGTGGGTGGCTTGTGAGTGTCTGATATGTTCATGACGGATTTGTCACAAAGGTATAGCTTACTTTATAAAGTACCAGTGTACAAAAAATATCCTCCACTATTCGTAAACAAGTGCATGTTTCTTCGTGAGTCTATAATTCATCTCACCAGTGTCTTTCATCATTTGCTCCTCCTCACTGAGTTGCTCCAGTGGACCTGACTGGACATTTCTCCGCTGTGTGACCAAACCAGCGTTCATCGACTGGGCGAGACGCTGACAACTAGAGGGCAGCACCCGTAGGCGAGACAGAAGACGTTGACCCAACATGGTGGCTGCATGGAAAGAAAAATATAGATTAAAGTCCTGGGCTCCACTGGTGCAATGCGATGATCGCAATTCAATAACAAAAAGTACCGGGAAAGGCACATGCAAACTGCGGCACACAATCGCCCCAGTGGGTGGCCTGTGAGTGTCTGATATGTTCATGATGGATTTGTCACAAAGGTATAGCTTACTTTATAAAGTACCAGTGTACAAGAAATATCTTCCACTATTGGTAAACTAGTGCATGTGTCTTCTTCAGTCAATAATTCTATTATCCACCTAATACAGAGTCTCCATACCGTACTAAACCTATTGATATCCTCGTATTCGCTGGGATATTACTACGCGTTAACTATGCAGTGAATACCAGCATGCAAATCAAAAATCATGGTAATATTGTGTAGGTATAACATGTGCACTTCTGACACCTCCACTGAGGTGCCAGGTCTGAGTAGATAGGCCACACAAAGGAGAAAGTTGGGTTGTTTGTTTGGTTTTTTTGTGGGTTTTTTTTTTTTGGGGGGGGGGAGGGGGATCGATGGCACAAGTACTGGTAACTAATCTATGATAATGAATTCTTGCCTGATGGCGCAATAAACTTAAGAGTTTGTTTCAAAGCTAGAGCAAATAATCCTTGAGGGAGGCGGTATAAGTCCGTGGGTCAGGGATGTACGTTTGGATCAGAAAAAAAAGACTGGAAATTCTTTTAGCATGGAACTTGCTGCCTCTGAGACATGCTAACCATGAGGCATGACATGGGACTGAGGGTTTGTGGGGAGGTTCAACCAATTGTTCTATAGCTGTGAATGAGGCTTAATTTATATTATTGTGGTGGTCGCCGCCTGTCTAGCAGAATGGAAGACCCCTGTTCCGGAATGCTAGTTCCAGGCAGGATCCCACCCTACACACTATTAGGTAGGTCGGTTCAGTTTTCGGCAAGTTTGCACAAACCTAGTCACACACAACACAACTCACGAGTTTAATTAACAATTATTTCCCGGAAAGATCTGGAAGATCTTCCCCACAAGTACAGTACCCCATCACAGGGTGCCGGGTAACGCTGGAGAGGCTAATCTAAAAGACTTGCCTAACCACCAGGAAGGTTACAAGAACCCGCCTGCCAAGTGAGGGCCCAAGGGTCAGTTCCGTAGAAGAGACGCACAAGGACAGCCTGTCGACCTACTGTGAACGCTGAGTATATATACCCAGCGTTACGTAATCCCGGTCTCCACCGCGCCACTCTCGTGTGCGGCGTTGCCTAGAACCACTACACAGTAAGGATCGGCTCTCCGCGCCACCTTCCGTAGAACGTCCGAACACTGCTGGATTCCCACCCCACTACATTATCTTTGTGGAAAGTGGAAATTTGTATATCAAGTCTAGTTTACCCATAAAAAAAGGTTACATTTTTTTAGCTTATAATATAAAGTAGAACCCCGCCTAAAGGGCACCCCGCGTAAGAGTACACATTTTGCCAAAATTGATATTGCGGATTTGTCAGAGACATCAGACCATTTATACATACATCTTTTCAATTTTGTAATTAAAAAGTAGTGATGAACGTAGTCAAACGCTTTACTAAAATCGATAAAGCCACAAGCAGTGTTAAGAGAATCATCTCTATACTGATAAAAGTTGTTTACAAGGCTAAAACAAGCAGGGGTTGTGGTAGTGGTTTTTTTATATATATTTTTTTTATCACTGACAGTGGTCCTTTGGATCTAGATTTATATTCCTCCCTGATCTCGTATTTTAGACTAAATTTAAATTATTCAAAGACTGGATAACCTTGATCTGTCTACATTTATTTCAGGGTGTTGACAATGGTTGACTCTTGCCTTAAGTTACATTTTATATAACTACAGTCTACTTACTTTGCTCTTCTTCGACCTCTTCGACTGCCTTGCTTTACGCGACAACAAACCGAGTACAGACTTTACACGTGTTAGTACCGCCACACGCCGACAACCAGCTTCAGCCGCTGCTTCCCACAGTTCCCCACGACGGAAACGAAATCCGTCCAACTTCCTCTTTTGTACGGCCATATTGGACGAGGTATGTTCCCTTCCCACTCATAATTAATAATCTGGTAAAATCTCAGAGAATATTGCTCATCACACTTTTATTTGACTATTATTGTGAAGTAAACATATTTATCTACTCATTTCCTTATATATTAATGTTTTACTCAAAGACTAAGATAAATAATGACACTTGAAATAGGCATGTGTACATGACTTGGGCAGTGACAGCTGAGCCGGGGAGGCCACTCTAACCATGTTGGAGGCTTCTCGGACGTCGATAGTTTAGCTCATTAACAATGATTGCCATGCTAGAAAATACACATTGTTTATGTCAGATATATAGTCTTGACATTTGACTTGAAGATGCAGGGTTTCGAGTTTAGTTAAAGAGACGTTACGGTAAAATAAACATGACCTATGACGGCTGTTGTGAAGTCTCGCATCAACAGATCGACTGACATCGAGTCAACGATGTTTTGATATAACTTAAAGAGCATGTTTTCTATTCAGGGACGGAAAATTATAGTGACAACTGTCTTAAATGAATTGGAAGGTGCATTCTTGTCAAACTGTCGGTCCCTGCACCGCGCCTGGCATTTTGTAAACATGCAACGTGTATGGGCGAAAATAGGTGAATTTCAGGACTCGAGCCAGCGTGCTTTTTGACAGATACGCTGAGTTTGTCGTAAAACTAGAACAAGCTACTACTCCAAACTCTTAATAAAAACCGGGTAAAACTACTGATCTATGTTTCCAATCCTATAACATGGGAAATGTCAGTCAACCTACCTTGTTTATGTACCGTAAATACATTTTTTACTGGCCCATCTACACCAATTGAACGTTTTGAATCACATTTCACCTCCGTGAACTTGCAGAAGAAATATTGGTTCATCCGCTCTAGAATAGAACCTATCAAATTTGTCGATTTTCGTGCGATGTTTTGAACGCAGCTGCGCTAATGACTTACGATTACTGGGGACCATGGATCTGCAGTTCCACCTCAATACGCACCACAGGCCATTGATTAACAACATTTCCTCATTTTTTTCTCCAGAAACAATCATGAAGTTCAACAAGATGGTCAGCTCCTCGCGGAGGAAGAACCGCAAGAGGCACTTCAACGCCCCTTCCCACGTCCGCAGGAAGATCATGGGCGCCCCTCTGTCAAAGGATCTCCGCCAAAAGCACAATGTACGCAGTGTACCCATCCGCAAAGACGACGAGGTCCAGGTAAGGCATTCAACTCAGCTTTTCTTGTTGCCATATTTCTCCTTTCTCCACAGTATCGGCAGACCTACTGCTAAATCCAAGGACAGTCCTTCTCACATCAAACCTATGTGTATTTTTATTCAGGGATGCCAGTTTTCAATGGCAATGTTTCCATTGAAATGCATGTTGTGATTTTCAGAATTTAAAAAATGGTTCCTTGTGTAATATTGACAAAATTGCTAAATTGCCCAATTCACATCTCCCACTGAACTTCCTTATTGACCTATGTACAAATGTGAGCTTTCCTTTGATTACCCACTGTGTATGTAGTGTGTAAACCCTGTACTGCAATAACAAATCTTTCAATGGTTTTTTTTCTGACCCCAACTGACAATCCTGTGTGTTATGAGAATGAAAGTAAACTCTCATGGTGATTTGTTACTTAATTTATCATAGATCGAAATTTCCTATTTTATCAGTTTCTTGCCAGCTATCTGCCTTCTATGCAGGAAAACAATCAAGGGCAGCACATCAGACGTAACCTTCGCGAATTTAACAAATGACTAATACAGTGAAGCCATTTGTACAACTACATTCATATATCTTGCCAAGTCATAATTTACTGATGTGTTTAGATAAGAATGTCGCGTCAAACGAGTCAAGTTCCAAGGTGACAGTCAATTGACCTCAACCAGCATGTTAACACTTTCAAAAAGGCTTAAATATTTCTTACCAATAGGATATTGCCTAGCGATGAGATATCAGTGTAGGATCGGTTGAAAGCATGGAGATTTAAGAAATACTGTTGTAATAATAAACTAATGATAAGCACATGAGATCTGGGGCCTTCTTTATAAACATTGGCTAAATAAAAGCTTGAAATTTATTTAGATTCTTTTTTTGAATCCTTGAAATGACCGTTTTTGAAATGCCTTGCTATCCTTCTAGATCCGACACTACATTTCCCACATTACAAAAGTGATCCAAAGATCCACTTGAAAATGTATCCCCTAGTCCATTTAAGATATCAAATAGCCAAACTAACATCGATGTCAGTTATCCCTGTTTCCATGGAAATCTGTGTCTCCACAGAAGTCGGTATTTTTCATTTTTGAAATATGAAATCATTTTTGATTGTGCAAAATGAACTGGACAATTGCTGAGTTATTTAACCCTTTCAGGGTGGATAATGCCTTGAGGCATTCCCCAGCATAGACCGGATAATGCCCTGAGGCATTCCCCCGTAGAGACCGGATAATGCCTTGAGGCATTATTTATGAAGTTTAGTAATATTTACCATTTCATTGTTTTATGAAGAAATAATTGATCAATAAATCTGAAACTGTCAGAGAATATACCTATGATATAGTATTTGATATTATTTGGTAAAACAAATAATATAGATAAGAATGATGTGTCATATCACGTGATCAAATAATGGAATATGGGTTTAGACATGATTTGACCCGTCCCCTGGAGTTATGCCAATCCAAAATACCCGCCCCAACCAACAGGGCTCTGCCACAGACCCCCGTCTCTAAAGGGTTAAATCAGTCCCTGCCTGTGGATTTCCATTGAACCTGGCCGCAGACTCGTGTAGTGTCGTCCGCTGGAGACTTCTGGTTGAAAAATACCCTCCAACTTCTGCAAATTCCCCTGACAACAGATCTGTCCGCCATCTTGCTGGTGACAACAAAGCGTTGTCAGGGTGCTAAATGGTGAACAACTACTAATCCACTTTCTAATGTCCAATCTATACATGCAATGGTTGAAATAGTTATTTACATTAGCCAGACATGATTTGAACCTGCCAACTCGTTGTTTCAACAATTTCTTGACAAAAATATATTTTGTTTTAGATACACTGCAAACGGATTTTCATCTGGGAACAGTGACCTAAAAGTTTGATAATATAATTTCTTGACATCGCGTTTGGAGGCTTATATGAGGCTAACCCATGATCATTTGATCTGGAACTGCAAGGGTGGTCTGTAGACCCTAGTACAGTCTGTTATCGCCAGGGCCAGGGACACAGGCTCGAACTCAGACTGTTATGCGCTGCCATTTTGAGGCATGAATTCATGCTGGTACTCAGCTAACCTGAGTGATTTGCCAGTAACCAGTGTGTTACTCTTCAAGCATAGGTCCTAGAGTATCTTTTACTGGGGCATGTACCAAATAGATCAGCTTGGAGAGTTTTAACTCTCACTGAAGGGGACTGGCCAATAGTGGCCATGCTCTGTTAGACCTTCACGTACCGTAAGACGAAGGCGGCGCGGTGCGTAATCGAACTAGGGTGGTCTGGTGTTTTCGAGGGAAAGGCTTGATAGTTGCTTAATACAACCCCACATATTAAGTGATGTCAGAAATGAATGTCTGAATTCGCCTTTTGTCCCATAAAATACTTCCCTGTTACTCTGGCTTCGGGAAGTACTTTATGGGGGGGGGGGGGGGGGGGGGGAAACCGCGAACATATGTCTTCCAAACAAAAGCATTTTCCCGTTCACAACAACAGTAATGTTCACGTTATGCCAATCAACACGAACGGAACTGATGTATTAGATAGTCTTGTTTGTATTTTTAATTATTAAACGTGATTAACCTGTGACTATGATCTCATTTCTCAGGTTGTGCGTGGACATTACAAGGGCCAGCAGGTCGGCAAGGTGGTGCAGGTTTACCGTAAGAAGTTCGTCGTGCACATCGAGCGTATCCAGCGTGAGAAGGCCAACGGCGCCTCCGTGCATGTCGGCATCCACCCCTCAAAGGTACGTCCCCTCGACACACACGTGCATCGCACCCCTCGTATGTTTTCATGAGTCAAGTCTCATAAGGACGTAACTAGCCTACCGAGACGTAAAACTACGCAAACAATCGCCCCTGGTATTTTTCACCCATAGACTTTATATTGGGAGTTTGTATCCCACATTAGTCAATGTGAAGGTGAGATAAATGAAGGGTAAGATATATCATTAATGAATTTCACCTCTGGTATTTTTTCCCACGAGACTTAGCATTGGTAACTCGTATCCAAACAAATTTTATTCAATATAATTTCAGAAACCTATTCAAGTTTAGTATCAGAGCTCGATCCCATCTCATTTGAATCTCTACATAATTCATGCAGCTTTGCCTTGTGAATTACTTCACGATTCAAACTTGACTGGATAAGAGCTCTAACTTTTTAACTTTCATAGATTTACTCTATAGCATCTCCGGTATAAATATCAGGCATGCGAATTTTTCGCTTAAAGTGGATTTCTGTTTCTTTTTTCGATCGCCTTTTTTTTTTTTTTTTCGATCGATGTAAATTCATAAGGTCGCTTTGAAGCAGACAATTTTTTTTTTGGTTTCAATGGAGATTAAGAAGTATATAGATTCAAGATTATATGTCTTTCTCCAATCCACATTTTTGATACACTGAATAAATGTCATCGTAGCTTCCAGACAGACTTATTCAGAGATGATTGTAGTAAACTACACTTCAATAGTAACAAATGAGACAAAAAATGAAATTCTAGCCTCAACTTCCCATAGCTTTAGCACTAAGCCTCGTTCTAACTGGCCTCTAGAAATGGTGTTTTGAGCACGGCTATCTACGGTTCTTAGAGGCTCCCTATAAAAAAAGCTAGTGCTGCTTTATCTATGTAATAACTTTGATACATTTTGTAAAGCTGTCATTTCATTGTATTTTACAGGTCGTGATCGTCAAGCTAAAGATGGACAAGGACAGGAAACGCATCTTGGACCGCAAGGCCAAGTCCCGCCAGTCGACGGACAAGGGCAAGCACACGGAGGAGTCTGTCATGGAGACGAGTTAAACACCCCGCTCCGCGTCACCATCATCAGAGACCCATTTATCACCACTCGTCGGCCGCAGACAAAATCATGTACAATAAAAGCGTTATGAAGAGGAGAAACCAAGTCTTCCGTTATATTCATTCCTTAGACATCTAAAATTGTCCCCTGAGATGAAAATCTTAAAATCGTCTCAGCCTTATTAGACCATGGGCCTGTTGAATAATCTAGGATCCGAGATCCGTGCATCCGACCCTTTTCTGTACGCCATAGACACCCAGGGACGATGTGGGTCAACTTTATTCAACACTTGTTAATGACCTTATGGACAGCTAATGCTGTCCTATTGAACGAGCTTAGATATCAAACTATGACCTTGTAAAAGGTACATAAAGGGTCTGTAAGATCCTAGATTAATCAATAGACCTCTGGCCCATACCAAATAATTATTGCAGGCTTCTGCTCGAATTCGAGAATTAACTGAAAAGGATGAGAAATTGGGGGATTGAGTCGTAGTGAACAGGTGAAGTTGACCTATCTGAAAATAGGTCACTCGAGACTTGTACGCTAATACCTCCTGAATGGGAAAAATCGCCCATTAAGGCCAGGCATGCAATGTGTCCGCAACTGCCAAACTAAAGGAAAGTGTTTGAAAAAAATTACAACATGAGAATGTTATTTGAAACCATTCTAAAGAAAGGAATAGTCAAATTCAAATCTCTTTGTTTATAAAAAATGTCTGAAAGGAATTGACTGGATAATGTATGAAAATAAAAAGACTAAAATCATTGATGGTCCCTATATACCCCCAATGTCGCCAAACCAAAAACAGTCTTTATTCTACGTATCAAAGAAAAACTGGGAAACTTTGTCACTACAGATTGACACAGAATGTTGACTGACGAAAAAAAAGAACATAAAAAGTGTCCACTGAGATAAAAAAATCTTGGGACAGTCTCTGCCTTATGAGATCAGGGGAACGTTGAGTAATCTAGGATCCTACATGTAGACCCTTTTCTATATAGGGAGCCAAAGTGAAACCACCGATACCTGTTTACAAAACACCATTTCCGTTGGCCAGTAAGAATGAAGCTTAGTGCTAAACCTATGGGGCTTTAAGGCTAGACTTATGTTTTTGGCCTGTTTCTTACTTTTGAAGTGTTGTTTAATACTATTGTCTCTGAAAAACCCTGTCCCAGAGCTATGATGACCATTCTTTTGGATCTATTAAAAAGATTGGAGAATGACATATAATCTTGAACCTATATAGTCAAAGTAGGGCCTGTGTGCCAGACATGCTGAGTGTAAAACATCTATATTGTCCGGCCAAAAGAAGAGCAGAAAGAAATTCCTAAAGAATGTAACAGGAATGCACAGTGTTTTCCACAACACTGGCAAGAGAGAAATTTTTGACATCCTCAGGGAATATCAGATTTTCGATAAGATATAATTGAGAAGAGTAAGATGCCTGATTCAACCAGGCAGCATACCTTGTTACTCCAATAGGATATGCAAATTTAGTAAATAAAATCTAAAGTAAGTCTTGTGAACATATTCGTTCTTAATCTGTGGTTCGGAAAAAAATTTCCGAACCACAGATTGCCGTCAGGTGATCCAACGGAACGAAAAAGTTACGCAAAAATAGTTCCAACAGATACCACAGGTGGCAGCCCTTGATGAGTCCTGAAGTTGGGGGCCGTTTAATCTTCTACAAACGAATCACGATAATAATAAGGGTCCTATGGTTGTCCTCGGGCAGGTCTTGTATACTAAAGCTAAGAGTCATTCGTCTAAGGCTCCTGGGTGATACTAGAGTAAAAGGAGGCCTAAATATAAAGGCCAAGACACCTCGTTGGTAGACTCATAATGCATTAAAACAGACAACACTTCTGGGGGAAGTCTAATTGAACAAATTGGACATTAAACTACTCAAACAAACAAACTCCTAGGGGGTAAGTGCCGTTTTTTAATCAATCAAGAAATAAAAACATGAACTCTGTTTTGACAACAATGAATTATGAAAAACAACAATTTCTGAGGTATGAAAATGAAATTAGGGCATTCATTTAACCCACAATTGATAACTTGAGGTAAGTAGCACATAGGGCTCGTTTAAGAAAGAACGGTAATGCTGACAGCAGAAAATAGTAGTTATACCCAGTCTACTGTGGTGCCATCTTACAATTTCCTGGTGGATGATGGTAGAACTAGCAATCTCTCTGTGCCCTAGAGGGCAGCACCTCCTTTGGTCACCATGGAGGAATCTCTAAACAGTGTCATTTGCAGGAACCCCTGAACTGTGATAGCTGCAGTAAAGGATTACCCACTGAACTTGATCTAAACTAGAATTCTATCTCACAACAAATGGGCTGATCTCTTCCCCATGTCAGTTGCATTGTTAAACATGTCACTGCTCAGGCCAGGTGTACTGTCAACCTTGGTTTTGACTTATGTTGAATTATATGATTTGTAGCTAACAAGGCAGGAACAATTTTTTTGGGGAGACATTGGTAACATATTTTGAATTTTCGACATCAAAGTGCACCACAATTGCTGATCTCATGCACCCAGCCTATCTGAACACTCTGCATATCTATGTCATATCTCTGTGAATATTTGAGATAGAGACCCCAAGTAAGGTCTAGTTTCCACCTAAAGACACTGGGAATTCAATAATTATGATTGATTCGTTGATTAAATGTAAATGCTATTTTCCATTGTGCAATGTGCCATGAAAGCCAATCACAAGGTCTTCCTTGCCATGAATCAGTATACTTTGCAGTTATCACATCACCATCTAGAGAAGTATCAACAGAAAATAGCAGTAATATTTCAGTTCGGGCCTTTGAGGACAGAAGATGCCTGGAGGGATCACCACACTATGGAGGTAAGATGTCTCCAATTTGTTTCAAAATTATTTGAACAAGGAAATAATAGAAATATTTATTAAATCTTCACAGAATGTAGATAGGGCATCACATTTAGTATTTACATTAAAAATGAATAAAATATCTAGTATCATGTATCATACCATGTGATTACACACGCTAATTGTGAGTTTAGGGACACTATCTGCGGTGAACACTAACTCCAGTGCTGGTCCTTACTTAGGGTAGGTTGCCCACAGACACCAGTCATTAAAGGGTTAAAAACCCTCCTTTGATAATTTCAGAAATGATTTGACATACAAATAGCTACAGACCACAATATAATGCAAATTACAAGTGTCATTATAACTCAGGGATGTCACGGTCAGGGGTCAGGACAAAAAGTGGAAATATTTTCATTTGGAATCTACTGTCTCAAAGAGACTGAGAAAATATGAAAGTGATGCCATGGAATGAAGCTGACAGTCCGTGGGGAGTTCAAATCACTGTTTTATTTCTGTGAATGAGGATTAATCTATACATTATTATTTTTGTTTTATAGAGGAAAATTGGACGGCGGTCATTTCTGATAACTGCTGTGAATTTTGACATATACCTTAAGCCCTGATGATTCATCAAATTAAAAAGATATATATCGTAGTTTGAAGGCACTGACTTGTAGGAAAGCAAATAATTCAGTGCTACTTACTTTTACTAAAATGACAAATAGCCTGTTATCAGGAATGCCTTCTCAGATTTATGCACATTTCCTGCACTATACATGATGATTTAATTTACTTAGCACTCAGGAAAAACAATCCAGCATTAGTACACTGTTTATCTATTTTGAGTATTAATTCTATCAGACCAAGTGATTCCTGGAGGAAATCCCACTGGAAAAAACATGAAGCCTGGGCATTATTGATGTAACCTAATAGATTAGGAAATAGTTGATAACAAAAATACGTAAAAAGTCCGAAGAATGTAGGTATAACAACACATTTATGATTTTTAGAAAGGATGTGGCTAGATGTAAGATCTGTATCCTCAGGGCAGCAATCATGTAAAAAAAAAAAGATTTTCAGGTTAAATAATATAGAGTATCATGGACCATATTTCATACCACATGATGAAGGCATTTTAGTTGTTACAATCGACTGCTGAAGCCCCAGTCATTGGTGGTAAGTAAACACACACAAGCACCCGGCCCTGAAAGTACCACTGTGCAGCAGGCACCCATCGTGATAGGTTAATGCAGTACTTCTGGTAGACTTGCTCAAGTCTTTGATTATGAACATTCATTAAATGATTTAAGAAAATCGGAATACAATTTATTATAGTATGTATCCTTCTCTGACTGGCCCGGGAATCAAAGACTTGTCCAGTATGAACAGAATCTCCTATTTATGACCCCAAGTCGCTCCCTGTAACCCTATACCTCCCCTTACCCCTCCCCCTCCCCTCCTCCAGTTCCCTGGCCGCCTGTGTTGTCATTGGAATAAATCTCGCCTGCGACTGACTCTGTCTCGATTGAGATCAAAGTGAGAGGGTATCAATCTCCCAGTAGATATTCTGACCAGTAGCTCAAGACCTCTGCCTGGGGAGTGTGGTGCAACATTGCGCCAGTCTACGCGGCCGATTACGGATGAGGCCAGTCCCTGTGTCACTCAAAAGGGGTGGAGGGGTAGGATGCAGGGACTGAGGCCAGTCTATACTTCTGGATATTGGAGGCTAAAACAGAGTGACTTTAACAATAATTTAAAAAAATCTAGCTGATCAAAAATGTCCTTTTTAAAATATAAGAGAGTAGATGTTTAAATTATCACTGGAGTGCTATAGGGCACAGAGTGATTGCTAATTCGGCCATCCAAAATGAAATTGTAAGATAGCACCAATGCAGTCGGGGGGCTACTACTGTTACCAGTTGTTGTGATCTATAGACAGGGATGTCAGCAGCTATTGAAGAATAAATCCCTGAAGTTATAGATATATTGAGACAAGGCTAAAATTTCTCTATGGCAAGCCCAAAATAGTATTTTTGATAAAAACCATTGATAATTGGTCCCACCACCTGGTGTTTTAGATGGCATCAGGGGGGCAAGTAGATTGGCCGCCACCTCTGTCTATACTGTGTTCCGACTTAGAGGTTGGTAACGTTAAACCCTGGTCGTGTCCACAAATTCTCACTCTCAGACCAAGCAGCTTCCTTTATCTGTGGATCCTGACAGCCGAAATACCTATTGATAAATATCTATAGCTCACAAAATTGATAATAATATCTATCTTTAAAGTTATTTTATTCAAAATATACACAAACGGAAATAAGAACATGGAAAAATAGCTTCAAGAGTGAGAATGGACACATTCTCCAACCATAGGTATAGGTCACATGAAAGATCTGCGGGAGAGTGTCAAACACTTACAGCTAATGGGTCAAGGCAGTCACGGATTTAACCCAACCAGAGCTAACGTAGTGTAGCTCTGGCGGCCAGTGTAGAGGGCAAGATGGCACATCCATAGCACAATAGCTATGTGTCCTATAATTTGTTCTACAAAAAGTTACTCCATAAGTATGATAAATTTGAAATAACTAACTCTAAAATATATTGAACAATTAATCATTAAAGACAACCTGGTTGTTTCTTTTTCATACTTAATCCAATTTATAATGGGAATCCACAGTTGATTAGACTGCCCCTTCAGGGGAGCACATGGCATTGTTGACACAAACATGTTTATAAGAAACATTATGTAGAGTTATCTTTACCTAAGAGCAACTATAAGAATCAATGTGGGTTTTTTCCAAGGAGAATCTGAATCAATTATCAACAGTCTAACAATCTAGTCTCTCTTGAACCAAGCAGAATGAACATTGATGGAAATAATTACAAAAAAGTAAGTCCTGACGAAGATAAATAAGACTTATCAGTCACCTAAACGTTGAGATCAATGGTTTCACCAACTTCAATCTCTGAGCTTCAATCTAGATCTAGACCGGATCCTGTTAGTACCCGGGCGACAATAGGGAGTTTTGTAGCGTCTGGAGTGCCTACTGGTACTCATTCCACGACTACAAACACTTCGGGAACCAGTTGCGGCAAGCCACTGAAGACCCCTAACGTCAATTTAAATAAAACAATAAATCATATATATCTCTTAAGTTCCCTTAATCGTGATCTTTAGGTATGAATATAATTATGTATAAAGGACATGTTCTTTAGATCACATTAACTTAGTCATCCAGTTATTCTTCTTATTATATTTGATGTAGGAGGTCCATGTCAAATTACTCCCACAGTTCCACACGCGCGGGCTCTCCGTATTTCCGGTCTCGAAAACTGTGCGAGTTTTGTGAAAATTTCGCGTCGATATCAAAACTTCAAACTGGATAAACCTACGTCTACAAACCTTGGTAACCTGTGCTACGCTTGAGGATGGTTGGCGAAGACAAAGGTTGAGATCTGGACTTCGTGTCAGGTGTTCTCTGGGAGATGGGCAATACGAATCAGTCTTCGAGAGGTAGGTTCATCATTTTCATCTCAGTTTGGTAGTGTACTCGAAGAACCTTCTGCCAAAATATGTTTGTTTAACGTGACCCCAGCCGCTACACTGGTCTATGCCTGTTTTAGCACCAAAGTGTTGGTATTGCCATGTCTTCTACAATTACTGTTAAACGGTAGCAATAGTTAATCTTCGCTTGAGACTCCTGTCAAATGTTGACATTTTCTGCCCACAGTCACAGAGATTGGAACTGTGGAAGTGGAACTGGTCTTGCCCAAAGTTTACACCAATCCTAGGCACCTCTACCCCCACCCCCCTAATCGTAACTGGCTGACCCAAAGTTGCATCTTGCAGAAAGTTGCAATGATTTATTTGTCAAAGCCTATGGTAGTCGCGTTTTAAAAGATTGTTTTGATCGATCAAACATCATCTAACTTACATCCGACCCTCCTTCAGCCCTTGTTATTATGGTACGGTACTCTCGAGTCTAAACTGTCATAAGTCACATTCAGCTAGAGTCTAGGCTAGATAGCAGAGATGGCATTTTCCCAAGTTTTCCAAGAAAATCTTTGTTTACTTTTTCAGTTTATATTTTTTTCTAGTGTAAACAAAGATAATAAATTAGGACTCATTCACACGAATATCACAACTCTATCCCACACACCCGCCCCTAGACTGGATCCAGTCCCTACATCACATGTCTACTCTCCTCACTGGGATACAGTGATTCATGGGCCAGTCAGAGAAGGATACATACTTGAATGAACTTTATTCTGATTGTGATTAATCATTTAATGAATGTTCATAATCAAAGACTTGAGCAAGTCTAAGCCGGCCCCATTCTATGGCCAATAACGATGTGTTTTTTCTGTATGAATCCAAAGAACAAGAATGTGTGTGGAATGATAATGATGCATGAGGTTTAACAGGTGCGGGAATAACAATATCAAGGAGGTAAAAAATTAAACCCTAATTTGGGCATATCACTGAGTGACTCAGTAGGCATGATTTACTATTTACGTATTTTATTGTATCTACGGTTACATTTATCAGGTGTGTGTGTCCATTCGTATCAAGCTCTCGAGACCCACTTTGGAGTATTTTTTTGTTTGTAGGGCCATAGAGTTCATTCCAGTGCATTATCCTGAGTACAAAAATGATAAGTTATGTCACGAATGGTATGTCTTCACTTTTTTTAAATACCGGTATTAAATGCTTGATTCCACAATCTGTCACATTAACAGTTCTTCAATGTGGAGCCACATTATAGCTATCCAGCATACAATTCTTATCAAAGTCTAAGTGTGAATTCAACAACAATGTGATGAGATGAATGGCGACTTAAACGGCCAGGCCTCAAATTGCAAACATTCTACAAAAATGACCCTTTCCTTAGATATTATTTAAATTCCCTTTTACATACAAGTTTCTGTACTTCTGGCGCTAGTTTGTTCCATAGGAATATACCCTGATATTTGGACGATCTTCTTTTATGATACCTTTTTAAACCCATATTCTACAGAGTGTATCTTATCATCTCCGCGTGGTTCTCTATCTCTCTGATCCGTCAGCTGACCACACTTGAAGATGTTATACGTTCAGTAAATGTTCATCCCGCCGCTTGGTCAAGCTGGTTAAATCACATCTAAATTTGCCACCGGAGTTCTCCAGTCCCTTGTCTTAAGAACAATGCGCAAAACTATATTTTCTGTCGAAGTCCGTCTTATTTGCGCCTTCAAATAAATGAAAAGAATCCATACTCAAATACTGGTAAAAATGTATAAATCAATCTTCACGGACAACAGGTTATTAATCTTGCCGTTGATGATATAATTTTCTGAGAATTCCCCCTATATTGTTTTAGGTCGAAGCTTTAGAGTTGGTAATTAATTGATACTCGAAGTAAGATCTACAAAATGCCATGCATATAAAAAAACATATATGATTGATTGAAAGGTAAAAACAAATCAGTAATGGTGCTACCAATACTCTGAACTTGTTTCAGTACGGTTTCTAGTTTCTATCCATCAGCCTGATACTTAGAAGAAACCGAACGAGAGTTAGACTTGACAAGAGTTCGGTTTCTTATTTATCCTACCCCGTCTATGCTTTTGTATAAGTAAAAGATAAATATTGTCTCAACGACCAACAGAACTTTTTTCATAGTAGCTTACATCCTGCTCTCTGATTGGTCAATATTGTTATTACTCTAGTGGCATAGACACTTTATGTCACGGCCTGCCACATAAAATTTGCCTGTTAGGTCTATGGCGGTTTTTTTTATTAGGGGTAGGATAAATGCAATTATTTGACCTTTAAATAGTGCATATGTAATGATTAATAATGTTGATTGATAATTAATAACTGTGTGGTGTCTTGAACAGTTGTAGGCACCATTGGAGGCGCTGATATCCCGGAAGCAAAATTAGATAAGAAACTAGAAAGAAAACTTAATAAGATTCTAGAAAATTATAGCGATCTAGTATTGGGTATAATCTCTAGTGGTGTGGCTTCACAGCATGTTCTAGGAACGCTCTAAAAGCGTCTATGAATATTATAAACCAGATTCTGAACCACTGCTCATTCGGCTTAACACCCACCATTAGAATGAGGAGTAGGGGGCTGGGACCCGATTGGAAGAACGGCTGCATCGCTGAATTCGGTGATTGTACACACAATATTCCCTTAATATCAGTTGCTTCAAAAATGAAGAAGCCAGATTTCTTTGTCACACTTGTGGAGTTGGGTATTAATGTCCTCCAAGTGCTATTCCATTTTTGGTGAGAAATAATTGTTAATACATTGCATTTGAAACATTGCGAAGTACTTTATGATTGTTAAATACAACATGGGAAAGTGAATGTTTGGTCAAAACAGGTGGTGTCTTTGTTATTTGAGTGGAGACTATTTAGACACACCCAAATTTGTGGTGGGTGTCTGAATAATAGATTAATCAAGCCATGTCAAGCCAGTTTTTCAAAATTATGTTACATCAATTTTGTTTCCAATTTCATGGTATATTGTGTAGCAAAACCCTTAATAGCCGAAGGCGCAGAATCACTCTCCGCGCTCGGCAGTTCCCTAAGGGCCCGAGACTATAGTCGCTACCCCGTACTTACCGCACCAGTACGGGTGGGTTCGGATTGACCCACTGGAAAGGGTAGGGAGATGCGGGATCTACAACCTATCGCTACCTGTGAACACAAAACCAGACTCCGGACTACTTCAATATACCTGCTTTTATTCCGGTATATATAGAATACAGTAAGTTGGTACGGTGGGGTACCAACTAGCGCAGGAAGAGATTCGGCTCTCTTCGTCGTTGAAAATTTTCAAACCAACCTTACCAACTGGTGAGGCTCCAGGCATTCACTCTACAGGGAGGCACCGCGAGAAGTCCTGTCAACCCGCTGCGGACTCAGTCTTATATACTGACTGAGTTACTTAATGCGGTCGATCCCGTAGTATTTGCATACACTGGTCCGCCGGCTTTACCGCACAGCAGGGATCGGCACTTGCGCCATCAAGCGTAAAAGTGAAACAACGCTGCTCGACTACCCTGACCCCTACAATTGTATAATTTTTATATTGTATAATTTTTTCAAAGTGGATTGTGAAATCAGTTTTGATGACTTATGATTTCATATCCGACAAGTTTTGTAGAATTATTAACCTTGATGGATTTTTTAAAATGAAATTTTGATGAGATTTTGTCAATATGATATATGACGATATAATTCATTCATCTCATCTGGACTGAACCATAAATAAATTTGCGGGTGTACAATATAATTTATAAGTTTGTGCTACGTAAATAATATGCCTCTTTAAAATCCATAAAACAAGCAAGTAAATGTACATTATCCAATAGGCACTTGTATTGTTTTTCAAATATTCCCTCTGTTAGGAAAATTTCCATTAAGATATAATATTTCCATAAAGATATGATATTTGTAACCCAGTTATCTCTCGGGCCCGTATCTATGAAAAAGGTCAATCAGTAGATGCAGATTACAAAAGAGATTATGTGCTTACACTGATTAAGCAGGTTGATAACGCAATGGTCTGGCTAATCGGAAGGTGTCCCTGGTGGAACCGTCACATATCATAGTTATTTCAGTGCCTATCCTTGGTAGAGCTGTGAAGTGACAGAACTCTTTTTATTAGAGCATGCTTTCACGCGCTATATACATCATCTAGAGATTTAGAGGGGTCCATATAGACTTTCAGGGTACTGCATACAAACTATCCCTTCACTATCTGTGTGCTATTCACTGTAATATTGAGAACAGAGCAGGGAGTCAGTGTCTCAGTGTCATAATGGTGTGCCCAGCTGACCATGACCAATCACTCAAGACCAAAATTCCTCAAGACCCACTGGTGCTTGATGTGTTTGGATCCTAGATAGGCAGTTGCAGAAATGGCAAGTTGACTGGGTGCAAGTGGGTAACAGAAAATTATCCATAGGCTGAGTTTAACTCAAACCTGTTAATTGTTATTCATATATAATTGCACGCTCCATTCATCAATGATGAATATAATATTTGCTCCTAGTGCTTTTTTTATTATTAACGCTTATAATTCACCCATTACAACACCCTAGCATTTGCTCCAGAGAGAGAGCCTACAAAAAGTTAGTTCACACGCCTCCAACTGTCTGTGAAAGAAACTATTTCGACGACTCGCTAGTTAACGTTTATAATTCACCTCGGTTATGGTGGTCTTCTAATTCTAGGGCGGATCCAGGCTAATTTAATAACAACAGCTACTCCAAGTGGTGTACTTATTCTCAAGTATTTTGTATACAGTATAAATAATGATAATAATGATGGTAGTTCATTATGCAGCGTGTAGGGAATTAGACGCCTTCAGTGAAGTGTAGTTCTATGAGATGGTAAAGATAATTATTTTCTCGATTTTTTGTATTGATAATGGTGGTTGAGACACACAATGTTCACACTTACACTTACATGACTCAATCTCTATACGGCATATAGCCTATGAGCCATGGGGGCTGCCATGACGCCCCCCGAGTAGGAGTTCTTCACTAATGGAGGTGAAAAAGTAGGTGTTCTTCACTAATGGAGGTGCAAAAGAAGTGAGTGATAATTGGGAAGTGTCACAACTCTAGATTAGCTCATATATGTATATAAAGTGTTCCATGTGAAAAACATCATGTCCTGGGTTTAATCGTTATCTCTGTGAGGGTGTAGAGAGTCAAAGGAAACATTGTAAAACATTGAAAGGCAGGTGAGTTTTATAAGAACAAAGAGTCAGAATATAGATCTGACCCCCCAAGGGGCCTGCCATACTGCTAGCCACCTAGTGACTGTATTATGAACTAACAATGGCTCTGTCCCCTATACAGGCTCTGTTACAATTCGTCTATTTTAGTGATCGCAGTCTTGGTTTGGTTTATAGTTTACTAGTACCAGTAAATTGATTAGGTGTAAAATGACAACAGGATTTACCTGCGTGTATTTTGTATGGCTCCATACTGATATTCCGTTGTATCGGATATCGGGATTGTCAAAGGACAAATACATAAAACACTATTAAAGGCATATCGGACAATTTGGCTTGAAAAATAATACCTATGTCACTTTCCTGAAAGTTAGATATGCTGTTATCAAGTTGTTGTAGAACACATATCTAACTTAAAAATTGGGGGTGACTGTTAATTTTTTATTTAAAAATTGTATTAAACAATTCGAATGCGGTTCTGGATTTTTTCTCACCTCTTTCATTGACCTAAAATAACATCATAATATCAGAATAATTAGAATTACTAAGCAAATCCAACTAGGAAGGTATGAGTCTCCATGTATATGACGTCATCTCGCATTCACTCCGCCACAGGCATGGCGTAGTATTGTCACTTTACGAGGGTGATTGTTGAGCATTTTGTTCTAATGCCTATGGCTAAATTTGTACCAGGGGTGAGATAAACGGCATCTTGTATTTGATAAAACGTTTGATATAGATATATTATGCTAGCATTTGTTTTGGGTTTTGTTGGTAAAGTTGTTTGTTTTCGATGAGCACTTTCAAAAGCATTATTGCGTCTTTCTGCAAACATACAGGTTAAACTTTGCGGTCTACATATGCGGAGTAGGAGTGGAAGGAAGGAGTACTTATTGCTATGCTCCGTCTAGCTACATATTCTACATATGCGGAGTAACGGTGTATTGATGAGGGGTGTTATGGATCCTAGCCAAGTCTCTGTTAATGTCCGTGTAGTATTTATAAAACGTTTGATGTAGTTCAGGCATAGGATTGGACCTTGTTTCTATGCTCTGTTAATGAACAAACAGAGATGTATAACGTACTAATACCATTTAATTGACAAGATTAGTTTAAAACGACCAAGAACAAACCATTACCGAATAAAACCAATGTTTAAAGGTTCATAACTATGGAATAATCTACTAATTGATGTTCAAAACTGTGAATCAATTGTATCAAATGTACTTGTATAAAAAAAAATATAAAAGCGAAATGTAAAACCTGGTATTTTTTTTTTTTTTAATATTTTTATTTCCCTTTCTCCTTTCGAAGTTCTTCCGGGTCATACATTAGACCAGTTCCATATGGATCCATACAACAACTCTTCAGTACATGGGTTAGTACAAGGGGATCAAGTAGTTAGGTGAGGAGAATGGGTAGCTATGTGTGTCGATTTCTTAGGTTTAGTCACATGAGTATTCAAGTCTCCAGTTCAAAATTCAAGTACATAGAACCTTCATATCATTTGTTTGAAATTGTCAATGTTCTTTAATTTTTGTATCATAGGAGGGAGCTGTTCCCATTCTTTTAATCCACGACTGAGTGTAACGACTGAGTTATTATTATTATTTTTTAATTTTCTTTGTTTAGACTGGGTCCGATCAGTACTATTGTACTGACTCAGTGCAAATGTTTGAATACACGCACTATCTGTCTAGTATAAAATAGATTTCATTTGGTAAAATACAATTATACAAAGATTTACAAATACGTAGCTAGCCATATCTAGCGATACTTTGAAAATATCATAAGTAAACTGCTAATACAAAATGAAGATAGCACCTTATACCATGACTATAACCATACCTTCCGCTTTGATTACGGTACATTCCATTTGAGCCAGGATATAAATGGCTCCATCCCAATTATCAAAATAATCTTGCCATTTGGTATACACAATTTAACAAAATAAATACAAGAAAGCTGAGAGGGTCTCGCTTGAGTTGCAGTAAGAGTACCCAAATACCTCCCCCAACTGGACCGACAGATGGTCACTTCACTTCCAATTGAACAATAGCAAGACAAACAAATAAAGATAACTCATGTTACATATAGCTTGGATAGTGCCTTCTTTTTTGTAAACATTGTAAAACTATCATCAGAGTTATCAATGTTTCTAGATTCACTCTGTAATGAGTTCCATGATATCACACCCCTATAAAGGGTACCAGTTCTGTATCTTTCGCATTAACCTTAAATACTTAGGAGAAACCAAATGAGAGTTAGTCGTGTTGTTGTTTATCGCATGACGGCAATGTTGTGTATTACTGCTCTAGGCGAAGCCGAGTGCAGTGATTTGCGACATTGCCAGAGTGCGATAAACAACACGACTAACTCGAGTTTGGTTTAGAATTTATCCTACCCTGTCTAAATTACTTCAGCAAATTAAGAAATAACATAAAACTCACGGATAATCCGTGATAATCATTGGTCATTTGAATGACATCATTTGACAACTGTATCCCACTAGAGCAATAAATTTCTTTTTCCTGCACCATAGACCAAATACAGTCTGCTAATGTTAAGCCTATGGCGTTTTTTATTAGGGGTAGGATAAAAACTGTGTCCGTCTGACGAGTACATCTCGATTTTGTCATAATTCTATCAATACAACCTTTTTGACGATACATATAATTCAGTAGATGCATCTCAACTCGATCAGTCAATAATGGTACCCTGGCATCTTTGTGGAGATCCAAAACATTTGATGTGAGTATGTCTCACTAAGATTGTCCAGTACACCTC
The DNA here is from genome assembly GCA_950022655.1 of Alentia gelatinosa. NCBI lineage: Eukaryota > Metazoa > Annelida > Polychaeta > Phyllodocida > Polynoidae > Alentia > Alentia gelatinosa. The sequence continues at coordinate 109,591,159 of OX465582.1, forward strand.
ATCCCATCACATCTTTTTTTTTTTTTACTTGACACAGGTCTTATCTTTATAATTTTTATAATTTTATAATCTTTATAATTTATGACTTATCTTAATAATTTTTCTCCGTTCCGCTGAAGTTGTTTCTTCTGGGTTTGGAAATAAAACATTTTATCGGACAATTTCGCTTGAAAATTAAATCCCGTGTCGCATTCCTGAATGTTGGATATACTGTTGTCAAGGTGTTGTAGAGCGCATATCTAACTTAAAAATTGGGGGTGACTGTGTTAATTTTTGATTTAAAGGCAATTTTTAAATAATATCAATTATTAGTCAAAACTGGTTTCTTGTGATTTATTCTAATTCTACATGAGTAAATTTAGCATTTTGTCCAGTTTATCCCATCTAAATTGGCAAAATGGGCCAATTTACATTCGCTTGATTTACATAGGAAATGTACTGAAAAATATGGTTTTCTTTAATTCTCTCAAAAACAAGGACGGTGACCTATGGTTTTTAAAAAACTAAATAAATAGTACTATACATATACTATATTCTGTGAAAGTTTGAGGAAAATGACATGGGTTTTACTATGTAAAATAATACTTTTTAGAATTTCTATATATTCTAATATAAAATTATCATAATATTGATCTATAAATCATAAACTAGCACGGTGACCACAGATTTTTAAGTTAGATATGTGTTCCTCAACACTTGACTATCATATCAGATTTTGAGAAAATTGACATGGGTTTTAATTTTCAAGCCAAATTGGCCGATATGCCTTTAAGTGTATCCCACCACGTCGCAAGTGGTGGGAGACGGTAGTGAAAGAAATATACGCCTCGTCTATCAACACTGCAATGAAAACCTGCCAGAAGGGAAACTGCAAGTAGATTTCCTGTAAACTAAACCAAATCTAAATGGACACATTTATCCAATAGGGTGTGGTGAAACTAGACAAAATGTTATATTTGACTCATTTGGTATTAGAATGAATCACAACGAAAGAGTTTTGACTGATAATGATTAATATTCAAAAATTCCCAGATGGTGCCATTGTGAACTGTAGGATATGCTTTTAACAATATTTCACCTGGGTAGGATATCAGGTTTTTAAGGCATTAGTTTGAGCATTTTGAATAATTTTTATTTTGTTGGCTTTTTTAAATCATAGAAGTTTTTTTTCTTTTTTATCTGAAGTGCTTTCCGCCCCGTATTCTAAATCTAAATCATAGAGGTTAAACTCCGCAGTCTACATATGCGGGCACACACGTGTATTTGACGAGGGGCGTTATGGATTTCGGCAACATTTCTCTTTGAAATAGGATATGGAACCTCAAAGAGCTATCCTTTGATAAGAGTATCAAACGGTCCTATATATGATCGTTTCTTCCATAATCAATTTTCAGAACAAAGAATCCACAGTGATGTATATATGTACACGATATTAACTGGTTTCAGAAACAAGCGGCCGTAATCTCCGAGAATTAGACGCGTAGTAATATCCGAGCGAATGTGAGGATATCACTTAGAGTCCGTATGTAAAACATGAATCCGTGATTCAGGTGTTTGAGTTTACTTGTCAAGTTTGGGAGGTTGTTTTGAATTATTCACATAGAGTCTAGTCTAATATTACGACCGTCTTGATCTGAGAGCAGTTTATATCGTATTTATTATTCAGCATTGTGAGTTTAAGTTTCAAAAGGCTACGTTTCGGCCAGAGCTGGTGTGGCCTTCATCAAGGCTGGAAGGGTAATGCATTGAAAGTGAGGAGGACCGAGCCTTTATCACCTTTTGGTATCTAGGGTAACCAGGAAGTACATAGTAGTAGTCAAGGTGGTGTTGTTACGTTCTAATTTCTATGTATGTGAAACATACATGCACTTTCTCTTGGCCTAACTGACCATGCTGGCTCTATGTAACAGGCCACTGGAGGTGACCCTTGGTTACAATCAACAGATCGCCCCCACACGGTAAACACAGAGCCAGCATATAACCTTGATCTCAATGTATCACCAGTCAGTCTTGTGAGTCCAGTCCAGTAAAACTAGCAATAAAGCTTGTAATGAGACCAAGTCTTGGAGTCACTCATTTAGATAACTATCCATGCATAAGATAATAACAGTGTAAATTATTGGATGTATAGTGATGTATGCACATCTCCTTGACTTTGATAGGGGTCATAGTTAGCTGTGTTGATTATCGCAGTATAGTTTGGAAGCAGCTGTGTTGATTATCGTGTAGCGTTGGGAGGCGGCTGTGTTGATTATCGTGGTAGAGTTAGGAGGCGGCTGTGTTGATTATCGCGGTAGAGTTGGTAGGCGGCTGTGTTGATTATCGTGTAGCGTTGAGAGGCGGCTGTGTTGATTATCGTGGTAGAGTTGGTAGGCGGCTGTGTTGATTATCGTGTAGAGTTGGGAGGCGGCTAAGTTGATTATCGTGTAGCGTTGGGAGGCGGCTGTGTTGATTATCGTGGTAGAGTTGGGAGGCGGCTGTGTTGATTATCGTGGTAGGGTTGGTAGGCGGCTGTGTTGATTATCGTGGTAGAGTTGTGAAGCGGCTGTGTTGATTATCGTGGTAGAGTTGGTAGGCGGCTGTGTTGATTATCGTGGTAGAGTTAGGAGGCGGCTGTGTTGATTATCGTGGTAGGGTTGGGAGGCGGCTGTGGTAGAGTTGGGAGGCGGCTGTATGGATTATTGTGGTAGCGTTGGGAGGCGCCTGTGTTGATTATCGTGGTAGCGTTGGGAGGCGGCTGAGTTGATTATCGTGGTAGAGTTGGGAGGCGGCTGTGTTGATTATCATGGTAGAGTTGGGAGGCGGCTGTGTTGATTATCGTATAGCGTTGGGAGGCGGCTGTGTTGATTATCGTGGTAGCGTTGGGAGGCGGCTGTGTTGATTATTGTGGTAGAGTTGGGAGGCGGCTGTGTTGATTATCGTAGTAGTGTTGGGAGGCGGCTGTGTTGATTATCGTAGTAGTGTTGGGAGGCGACTGTGTTGATTATCGTGGTAGCGTGGGGAGGCGGCTGTGTTGATTATCGTGGTAGGGTTGGGAGGCGGCTGTGTTGATTATCGTGGTAGGGTTGGGAGGCGGTTGTATGGATTATCGTGGTAGCATTGGGAGGTGTCTGTGTAGATTATCGTGTAGCGTTGGGAGGCGGCTGAGTTGATTATCATGGTAGCATTGGGAGGTGGCTGTGTAGATTATCGTGTAGCGTTGGGAGGTGGCTGTGGTGATTATCGTGGTAGCATTGGGAGTCCCCATACAATGGATGTTATTATGAGAGGTATTACACCATGGGGCCGTCTTTCTCCGCTTGTTCTCACCATCTTTGATCAGTGATCACTCCATATACCCTGACCATACATATACACCCCCCATACAATGTGTACATCGTATAATGTGGATAATAATAAAGTGTTATGAGAGGTATCACACCATGTGGCCCGCTTTCTCCACTTCTCGTCACCATCTTTGATCAATGATCACTCCGTGCACCCTGACCCACCACCCGCCCACGCCTCCCTCACAATGAACATGCTAATTAGCCTAATGCGCCAGTTACCGGCCTGACTGACGGCCTGTTGGAATGCCCACCTGCAGGATGCCCACGCGGTCCCTGGAGGGCCCGCCTAGACTGGCCTCGGTCCCTGTAGCCTACCCCTTCCCCCGCCTAGACTGGCCTCAGTCCCTGTAGCCTACCCCTCCTTCCCGCCTAGACTGGCCTCAATCCCTGTAGCCTACCCCTCCCCCGCCTAGACTGGCCTCAGTCCCTGTATCTTACCCCTGCCCCCGCCTAGACTGGCCTCAGTCCCTGTATCCTACCCCTCCTTCCCGCCTAGACTGGCCTCAATCCCTGTATCGTACCCCTCCTACCCGCCTAGACTGGCCTCAGTCCCTGTATCCTACCCCTGCCCGCCTAGACTGGCCTCAGTCCCTGTATCCTACCCCTGCCCGCCTAGACTGGCCTCAGTCCCTGTAGCCTACCCCATCCCCGCCTAGACTGGCCTCAGTCCCTGTAGCCTACCCCATCCCCGCCTAGACTGGCCTCAGTCCCTGTAGCCTACCCCATCCCCGCCTAGACTGGCCTCAGTCCCTGTAGCCTACCCCATCCCCGCCTAGACTGGCCTCAGTCCCTGTATCCTACCCCTGCCCGCCTAGACTGGCCTCAGTCCCTGTAGCCTACCCCATCCCCGCCTAGACTGGCCTCAGTCCCTGTAGCCTACCCCATCCCTGCCTAGACTGGCCTCAGTCCCTGTAGCCTACCCCATCCCCGCCTAGACTGGCCTCAGTCCCTGTAGCCTACCCCTCCCCATCTAGACTGGCCTCAGTCCCTGTATCATTCCCCTGCCCGCCTAGACTGGCCTCAATCCCTGTATCCTACCCCTCCCCCGCCTAGACTGGCCTCGGTCCCTGTAGCCTACCCCTCCCCCCTTCTAGACTGGTCTCAGTCCCTGTAGCCTACCCCTCCCCCGCCTAGACTGGCCTCGGTCCCTGTAGCCTACCCCTCCCCCCTTCTAGACTGGTCTCAGTCCCTGTAGCCTACCCCTCCCCTCGCTAGACTGGCCTCGGTCCCTGTAGCCTACCCCTCCCCCCTTCTAGACTGGCCTCAGTCCCTGTAGCCTACCCCTCCCCGCCTAGACTGGCCTCGGTCCCTGTAGCCTACCCCTCCCCCCTTCTAGACTGGTCTCAGTCCCTGTAGCCTTCCCCTCCCCCGCCTAGACTGGCCTCAGTCCCTGTAGCCTACCCCATCCCCGCCTAGACTGGCCTCAGTCCCTGTAGCCTACCCCCACCCACCTAGACTGGCCTTAGTCCCTGTGTCCTACCCCTCCCCGCCTACCGCCTGCCTAAACCTTCCCCCTACACCCCACTTCTGTGTGATACAGATACAGATTATTATTATTATTATTATTATTATTATTATTATTATTATTATTATTATTATTATTATTTCTCTAAATAATCATTTAATGAATGTTCATAATGAAAGACTTGAGCAAGTTTAGGGTCCGTCTTCCTCCAGGGTGTGAGCCTGCGGGAGGCGGGAGGGGGATGGGGAGAGGAGGATGGGGCGGGGAGGGGCCGGGGTATGCCAGGTACATTCTTTAACCATCTCCACACGCCACCCACGACCGCCTTTTAATACACCGCACGCGGGGAAGGTCTCAGTGTAAATACAGATGAGACATCGATAAAAATAGACGGGCGAGCTTTTCTTAGAAATGAAGGTCAAGGGTTTATATTTAAAAGGACCGTGTTTCCTAAATAATGTTGATATTGTGTCTCGAAAGCACATATACTAGGTTAAAGTCCATAAAGTATGTACATACTGGGGGTGGGGTCAAAATGTTCGGAAAGTTTACGTATGCTCCATATTTGTTCTGTTGCGAACAAGATCGGGAAATTCTGTGTACATACTTTACGGATGGCCCCTAAGTAATTTTGTAAATTTTTAAATTAGCGTCAACATATGGATGGTGGTTTTGGGCCAAGAAATTCAGGTCAACTATAGACTGTAGAACTGTCCAAGGTGCTAGTAACACTATGTAAGGAGGTCAGGGTGAAGGTCGTGGTTTGCTCTGAATGCAGTCATTGGCTGCTGGGTCAATCCATGCCTTCTATATTCCTTATATGGCAGTGAAGGAATAGGGACAACTCCATGCAGTATGTGTGCATTCAGAGTGTATTTAGTGCAGATTTGAAAATCAAAGCAACTCCTCGTTCAGTCACTTTTCTCCTTCACCCCCAGCAGTTAAAGATTTACTGTTATATCAAAGGCCAGTCCTTCTCATACCATGTCTATGTGGGGAGTTAGCTCAGTGGTAAAGAGCACTGTACTCGTAATCCCAAGGTTGTGGATCTTTGTTGATTCAAGTCCCACTGCAGCCACTTTTCTCTTTCACCCCCCAGCAGTGGTAGATTTACTGCTATATCAAAGGTCAGTCCTTCTCATACCATGTCTATGTGGTGTGGTGTACACCCACCTTTCTCCTTCATCCCCACCAGTGGTAGACTTACTGCTTTATCAAAGGCCAGTCCTTCTCATACCATGTCTATATGGTGTTGGAAGTAAGAGAACATTCACCTCAGTAAATGTGTAGGGGTGAGATTTCTACCTGAATTCGTCTCATAGATTCAGTCAAACCCAAAATAAGTCTAATGGACCATATTGGCCGTTAAACTACCCAAACAAACAAACAATCTCAGTCTCAAAAGGACGTCACTAGCCTACCCAGACGTAAAACTACACAAACAAACAAACTTCACCTGTCCTTAATAACATAATGAGGCCGTGATCCTGATTGATGTAAACTAATTTAATGGGGCTACACCCATCCCCTCTAATACCACTCACACTGAAAATCTGGACTTGAGTAATTACCCGGTGTTGGATATCACTCCGGATCAATACACCCCGGGATGAGAGGCTTTATCCACGCAATACCAGCCGCGAAGGAGTTAATGAGGCCAGAGGATGATCCACGGGAGTCAGGCAGGTAGCCGCTAACCTCCCCCTCACTCACTCTCTCACACTCTCACACGTAGGTCGGCGCGGGAGTGGCCACACACATACACACACATAGACTGGCTTCAGTCCCTGTCTCCTGTGCCCACCCCTCCACCTACCTCACCCCTCCTCGTCGTGATACAGGGACTGATCAAATCGGTCGTGGTTTCTGGCGCCACGCATGCGCAGTAATCTCCATGTAGATGTCCTGGGCAGTGCGGTTGGCGAGTTAGCTCAGTGGTTACGGCACTAGACTTGTAATCCGAAGGTTGTGGGTTCGAGTCTCACTGCAGCCACTTTTCTCCATCACCCCCAACAGTGGTAGATTTACTGCTATATCAAAGGCCAGTCCTTCTCATACCATGACTATGTGGTGTGGTGTACAGCCACCTTTCTCCTTCATCCCCAGCAGTGGTAGATTTAGTGTTATATCAAAGGACAATCCTTCTCATACCATGTCTATGTGGTGTGGTGTACAGCCACCATTCTCCATCATCCCCAGCAGTGGTAGACTTACTGCTATATCAGAGACCAGTCCTTCTCATACCATGTCTATGTCGTGTTGGAAGAACTCTCACCACAGTAAGTGTGTAGGGGTGAGATTCATCACATAGATTCCATGACCACCCTCGTGGTGTAAAAGAACCTTGAGAAAGTCTGGTGAGAACCTTCAATTGTTAACTGGATGTTAAATCGAACCAACCAACCAAGCAACCGACCAACCAGATGTCCTGGCCACTGGATAGGAGATATCTGGAGATTGATGGTCCGTTTATTTTTCAAGGTAGACCTGACTTGAACTTCACTCTTTGCTTATGCAGATAGCTATCTACTAATTCTTCTTCTTTTTTCTTGTTGCTGCCTTCAAGTACAGATCTAGATCACGTCCTATGAACGAGCTATTTATTAATCAGAACACTTCCCGGTGGCTCCTCCTTTGACAGGCTCAGTCACAGCCTTTCTCCACCTGGTTCAAGCTGTATATATACATATGAGGCATCAAGGAATAGTGGAATGAAAAATAAAGTGAAATACATCAGATTTTCCGTATTAAATTCGGGAATCACAGTAACTTCAGTCAAAGTATAAGTCATCTTTTTTTTTATCAAGATGTATTTATTCAACTATCCAAAAAGCATATATGTACTCACATCTGACAATATAATTTTCCGTACATCATGATTCCTGCCTGCCAAGTTTCCGGAAAGACGCCTTGGGCAGTAATTTTTCCGAGCCTTATAACGTAACTTTGACTTTCTCTCACCGGACCATAGTTTCCCTCTATTCATCATGACCTGGGCAAGTCTAACACACACTCCCTGTGGCGTAGCCTCACCTGGCAGCCTCTACCACTCCCCTCCCCTCCCCCTCCTCCCCCCTCCCTCCTCCCCCTCCCCCTCCTCGACCGTGGAGTTGTTTCACGGACCATCCATTGAGACCTGACGTTGTCATACCTGTGCTCCTGCTCTGTGCGGCCACTGTGACCGTGGCGTATTTTTACAGCACTAACCATGGGGAGAAACGTCCACACACACGTCCCACGAGTCCCTCAACCGTGACGACCGGAGGAGTTTTTACGGAGTTATTGACACAGCCCTCATATATCACCGCCTTCGTGGAATCTACCGTCTATTGTGGTGCCAACATAATGCCGTATTGGTAAAGGATATGTGATATTACTATAGGATATATGCTCTCATTGTACACATGTATCATAGGAGGATCGAGCTGATACATGCTCCAGGAAATCCTGATTACTTCATACATCCTCACATGTGGGTTCGGGAGAAATCTCCCAGCGGTCTACTACTGACACACATACAGGAGAAAACACCGGAACATATGTTTTACGTGAGAGTTCCCGGCAGGAGGAAATGCATGGAGGTAACTTGTACTAAAGAAGAAACCAACAAGGTTTGGTTAAAGTCGTCATTCACAACGAGTTTGATGTGGAGTGATATGAACGAGGTGACAGCCGAGTGAATATCACGTAGCGTTCATATGAATTGGAGAACTACAAATTTGACCAAAACGAGTTGCTTTCTGTATTTGTTTCAACACACCACTAGAAGAATGGACCATACACTGGATATAGACCATGGAGTATGGACTGCAATACTCGTAGGGGTATAGAGAACAAGTTCCAAATGTTGTTCCCATATTCAGCATCCCTATAGAATGTGAGTGTTGATGTACATTCCGAGTTGTGAGTCGATTTAGCACGTGGTGTCTCGGTCAGTGCCTCTCTTAACGAGGCGAAGCTGAGTGAATATCACGTAGCACTCAAACGAGTTGTAGAACAATCAGTTCAACCAAAACAAGTTATTTTTTGTATTCATCTCACCCCTGTACTAAACAACGACTTTGACCAAAAACAATTTGCTTTCTGTATTTATCTCACCCCTGTACACATTAAAAGAATGGATAACACACAGGATATAAGCCATGGAGTACGGACTGCAATACTCGTAGCGGCATGTAGAACGAGTTCCCAATGATAAGCCTATGTGACAGAAAACACCAGGGGTGAGATAAAACTCCGGGAACATATGTTTTTGTTTGAGTTCCTGTCAGGAGAAAATGCACGGAATGTACTCTTACAAACCAATACTCAGTTCCCAGACCTGAGTAAAGAATTAATTATTTTTCTTTGATTAATCTGGCTAGAGATTGAGCACCCTCATAGACCTGTGAATTAGTGTTGATGAACATTGCTAGTTGTGAGTAGATTCCGCACGTGGTGTTAGAGTCAGGGCCCTACTATGACTGTGTAAGATATCCGCGGAATGTTGGCGTGACTGAACCACAGCACTGACACTGACGGCCACCTGTGTGGAAGACCTCCTCCGTGCGGTTACATTATTTAGACTCTCTACACAGACTGCACAAGTGTATCATTGTTTGGCGATACACCACCTCTACACGGAGAATTAGGTCATGTGAGATAATTAGCTGATGAGTACAAACCGCTACTGGGATTGTTCATCAGTAATCAAATCACTGCAAGTCCCCAGGTGAACCTAACCCCTCCGTCTCTATGGTGTAGTATAGGGGAACGGAGTTAGGGCGACTGAATGGGATGGTTCATCAGCAATCAAATCACCGTCAAGTCCCCAGGTGAACCTATCCCCTCCGTCTCTATGGTGTAGTATAGGGGAACGGAGTTAGGGTGGCCGAATGGGATGGTACATCAGTAATCAAATCACCGTCAAATCCCCAGGTGAACCTATCCCCTCCGTCTCTTGTCATGTAGTATAGGGGAACGGAGTTAGGGTGACCGAATGGAATCTGTTCCGTGTGTATTTGTGTTGAAAATACCCACTGAAGTATTTCCTTATTATCATTACATACCTGGAAATCATTGAAAACGACACTTTTATCATCATTTTTCACATGGTACAAAGGGTAGTATTGTTTACAGTACGGAATCTGTACAACTGGCCAGTAAGTGTGAGATATTTGCGCACAGGAATATAATAACATATATAGTTTGTCACACGGTTACGAACAGAATGCATGCAGCTGACCAGTAATTGTGAGACATTCGTGCACGGGAATATATATAAGTCTAATTGAACAAATTGGACGTTAAACTAACAAACAAACAAAGCACAGGAATATGATCATATATATAGTCCGTCACGCTTTGACGAACGGAATCCATACAGCTGACCAGTAAGTGTGAGACATTCGCGTACTGGTATATAATAATATCTATAGTTCGTCACACTTTGACGAATAGAATCCATACAGCTGACCAGTAAGTGTGAGACATTCACGCACAGGAATGTAAGTCTAATTGAACAAATTGGACGTTAAACTACCCAAACAAACAAAGCACAGGAATATAATTGTATATATAGTTTGTCACACTTTGACGAACAGAATCCATACAGCTGACCAGTAAGTGTGAGACATTCGCGTACTGGTATATAATAATATCTATAGTTCGTCACACTTTGATGAACAGAATCCATACAGCTGACCAGTAAGTGTGAGACATTCACGCACAGGAATGTAAGTCTAATTGAACAAATTGGACGTTAAACTACCCAAACAAACAAAGCACAGGAATATAATTGTATATATAGTTTCTCACTCTTTGACAAACAGAATCCATACAGCTGACCAGTAAGTGTGAGACATTCACGCACAGGAATGTAAGTCTAATTGAACAAATTGAACGTTAAACTACCCAAGCAAACAAAGCACAGGAATATAATTATATATATAGTTTCTCACTCTTTGACGAACAGAATCCATACAGCTGACCAGTAAGTGTGAGACATTCGCGTACTGGTATATAATAACATACATAGTTCGTCATACTGTGACGAACGGAATCCATGCAGTAAGTGTGAGACATTCGCGCACAGGTATATAGTACTATAATAAAACTGTATTCCCGTGCTGGTAATATTGCGGGTCACCCGTGCCCGCCGGACGTCTACAGCGAGGCCTGGCCACACCTGGACAGTGTGAGACGATCTGTGAGACAAGAGGAGCATGATGATCAAACAGCTGAGGAGCAAGCGCCGCAAACACTACTGCCGGATGGGCGACCCGGACGTGGGGAAGCCCCCCGCGGGCCGGCAGGAGGCGGCGGACGAGAGCCGGGCAGGTGGGTGCAACTCACGGGGGTGGAGGCAGGAGGGTTACTGGAGAACTCGACCCGAAACGAACTCGACCCGTAGTTGTCAGGAGTAGTTAGCTTTTGGACAGATAAACCAGAGGATGTATGTTTAGGGTTAGGGATAGGAATAGGGATAGGGTTTGGGATAGGGTTATGAATCGGGATAGGGATAGGGTTCGGGATAGGGTTATGGATCGGGATAGGGATAGGGATCGGGATAGGGTTATGGATCGGGGTAGGGATAAGGTTCGGGATAGAGTTAGAGTTCGGGATAGGGTTAGGGATAGGGGAAGGGTTTTCTGCTTGTTTTCTTCCCCAGAGAAGACCAAATTAGAAGTTAACATACTTAATATTGAATATACTATTTATCCACAGTTGTAATGAGATACTTGACTTGGGAAGATTTAAAACGGGGCGAGTTCGTTACAGGTCGAGTTCTTAAAACAGGTCGAGTTTGTTATGGGTTGAGTTTTTGAAACGGGTCGAGTTCTTAAAATGGGTCAAGTTCTTAAAACGAGTTGAGTTCTTAAAACAGGTCGAGTTTGTTACAAGTCGAGTTTTTACGGGTTTAGTTCTTAAAATGGGTCGAGTTTGCTACGGGTCGAGATTTTCACGGGTCGAGTTCATTACGGGTCGAGTTCATAAAACGGGTCGAGTTTTTAATGGGTCGAGTTTTTCACGGGTCGAGTTCTCCAGTATTTGGCAGGAAGCGGCGGCAGCGGGGAGCCGGGCAGCAGGTGGGTGCAACTGCCTGGGGGCGGAGGCAGGAGAGGCGTACCGTCCACGCCTGACCTGCTTCTCACAAGACAAACCATGTACAGGTACACACACACCGAGAGCAGCATGTAGAGGCACGGACTGATAATAAGAGAAAACGTGGTTACCGAGCCTGAAGGGATGGCCGTTCCAGGTCTTTTGTATTACATAATACGTGCATAGGTATTTAGTAATAAGAGAAAACGTGGTTACTGAGCCTGAAGGTATGGTCGTTACAGGTCTTTTGTATTACATAATACGTGCATAGGTATAAAATAATAAGAGAAAACGTGGTTACCGAGCCTGAAGGTATAATCGTTACAGGTCTTTTGTATTACATAATACGTGCATAGGTATTTAGTAATAAGAGAAAACGTGGTTACTGAGCCTGAAGGTATGGTCGTTACAGATCTTTTGTATTACATAATACGTGCATAGGTATAAAATAATAAGAGAAAACGTGGTTACCGAGCCTGAAGGTATAATCGTTACAGGTCTTTTGTATTACATAATACGTGCATAGGTATTTAGTAATAAGAGAAAACGTGGTTACTGAGCCTGATGGGAATATTCGTTCCAGGTCTTTTGTATTACATAATACGTGCATAGGTATAAAATAATAAGAGAAAACGTGGTTACCGAGCCTGAAGGTATGATCGTTACAGGTCTTTTGTATTACATGATACGTACATAGGTATAAAATAATAAGAGAAAACGTGGTTACTGAGTCTGATGGGATGGCCGTTCCAGGTCTTTTATATCACATAAAACGTGCATAGGTATATAATAATAAGAGAAAACGTGGTTACTGAGCCTGCAGGGATGGTGGTTCGAGGTCTTTTGTATTACATGAAATACGTCCCGACGCGGGAGATGGAGGGACATATTTATGTAACAAAAGGCTGAGAATGGTATCACTACGGCTCAATCACTACGTTTCTCATTATTATCATGTAACTGGAAAAGATGTAAAAAAACAAACCCCAATTTTATTCACTTATTAAATCATTGATTCATAGCTCATTCACTACATCTCAGTGAGCCCGAACAATATTTATACTGCACCCCTAACAAGGCGTATTATTTAATATTAGGAAACGTCCTTACTGTGGACGAAACGGTTCCTGTTCGAGGTCAGTCGTCTATTCCATACTGCCTGACGCCATAGGCGGAAGGCAGCATAAAATTGAAGACTGACCGAGAACAAGAATTGTTTCGTCTACAGTCAGGACCTTTGCTTATTATTATAAACCTTAAATCGATGAAAAAACACCATTTTAATGACTTATTAAGTCACTCTCACAGTAGATACGAACATTATTATTATTGCACCCCTAGCAGCGGGCAGTATTTCATAGACATTCGGACACAGGTATATAATAATAGACATTCAGCCATAGGTGAATGATAATTGTCAGATCCGAGGGAGTCTCAGCGTAATATTCATATACTTTTTTTCTTCATTGGTTCTTATAATTATACAGTCACGGTCTACCACCTCCCCAGAATCCATACAGCAGGCCAGTTGGGTCATAGGTGTATGTTAACGGAATCAAGTGCTGCTACATTATTCATCTATAAGAAACTTCCCGATGTCATGATCGTAGCAGGGGTCGTAATGGTTCACCATAGACTGCTCGTTAGTGGGTGTTTATGAGATCTAGTCTTGATATTCTAACTAACAATTATTACTAACAACCTACAGTAATCAGTGTTCCGGGACATTTAGATAATTGGTTCTATTAGGATACGTGTGTATGCCAACTCTAACGTGTTTACATCCGATCTGTAGAAAAAGACATCCTTACACTTATACTGAGATGGGATACTGAGAAAATAGTTCTAATTCTTAAAATTTACGGCTGACCTGAATTAAGCCCATAAGACAACGACATTTTTCACCGATTCTCACCGATCTGATCACCGATTATAATCGGGAACAGGAACGTCGCTGTCTTATACCTAGTAGTGTTCAAACCTAGTAATCAGGATCGAGAATATTTTAGTTGAAAACTTAGTGCCTTGTGACTATTTTACTACTAAACCACCATCATACAGTAGAACCCCACCTAACGGACACCCCGCATAAGCAGACACCCTGCATTAATGGACCCTTGGTGGTGGGGGGTTAGCTCGGTGGTTAGAGCACCGGACTTGTAACCCCAAGGTTGTAGGACTTTGTGGGATCTAGTCCCACCCCCAGCAGTGGTAGATTTACTGCTATATCAAAGACCAGTCCTTCTCATACCATGTCTATGTGGTGTGGGAAGTAAAAAAACTTTCACCTCGGTAAATGTGTAGGGGTGAGATTTCTACCTGAATTCATAACATTATCAAGAGACGTCACGAGTTTGAGTCTGCTCAAACTCAAACGAGTGGCGTCTAGATTTTATCCTACCCCGTTTCCATATTTTTTCAGTATCAGAAAGTAGTGGCATAAACAACACTTTATAAACAACACTTTATGTCACTACCCGTGACATAAACAAATCCCATGTTAAGCCTATGGCGTTTTTTATTAGGGGTAGGATAAAGATTCGATCACCGCCCTCGTGGTGTAAAAGAACCTTGAGAAAGTTTGGTTAGGACCTATAATGGTTGACTGGACGTTAAATCAAACCAAACTAACAAACAAACAAAACGGACACTTTTGCTCGGAACTAATCCCTCTATTAGATGTATATTTTAACCCCTGTGTAAGTGGACACTCTGAGCCGGGCAGAGGGTGTCCGCTTATGTGGGGTTCTACTGTATGTATCAACCTCATATCAACAATCAGCAAGTTGATATGAGGTTTGATATGACACTGCATGAGGGTAACGAGAGATTATGTTTGGAGACAAGCCTCCAACTGTCACTATCGCAGTAGACTCTGTCCTGACCAGTCAACACCCATCCCCGATTCCCACTTGGAGATTTCTGCCCCAGAGACTGGTGCCCGGCATAGTAACCACGAAACGCCAGTTGCACAGCAGGTAGGAGGGGAAGTTGGCAGCTAGTTGCAAAAAAAATTTCAAACATGCTAGAAAGTAAATCATGAGAGACTAGCGAGCCGGCGACTCGCAGTGAGGGGAAGGGCAACAGTCGATGATGATTTTGCAATTTTGCGTTCCCACTTGGCGACATGGCAGATTCCTAGAAATTTCGGGTTATAGTCGCCAACTAAAGCCCTGAACATGCACCAAAAATCTCTTAGTGGGAATTGGTCCTTACCATATCTTACCATGTCTCCTGTCAAACATTAGAAGAGGCGAATCCTGACTTGTCTCGTCCACAATATTAACTGGTTGACGAGGAGTTAACGTGTTGTAATATCTGAGTGAATGCAAGGATATTGTGTAGAGTCAACTGAGAGGAGCATACAACTGCTTTTATCTGAAACCAGTCTATTTTGTATTTATTATATATTATCCATCTTTTCCAGACAGATAACCTGCCATTATCAGTTCGCTTTAGTTACGCACTATTTTTCCGTATGCACGCATTATCGCAACCAAGTGCATACAATATATCTGTATATACCGGATATGTTGATACACACTCCCTACGTGTTTTCTATGGACACTATGTATTAGGTGGATATATCTGTATATCCCTGGTATGGTGATACACACTCCCTACGTGTTTTCTATGGACACTTTGTATGAGGTGGATATATCTGTATATTCCTGGTATGGTGATACACACTCCCTACGTGTTTTCTATGGACACTTTGTATTACGTGGATATATCTGTATATATATACCGGATATGTTGATACACACTCCCTACGTGTTTTCTATGGACACTTTGTATTAGGTGGATGATAAAAACATGTACAGGGACTATAGTTCTTAGCATTTTCTATAGATTTTTTTTTTTATAGTTTTTTTATTTCATTCTGTTGTGAACAGATCTTCCATGAAACAAAGATTGTAGAAGGAACTACGCACCAAATAAATTAAGTTAGTTCAGTTCATATAACATCAAAGACCTTCACGACCTATCATAATTCACCACAGATTTGTTGGTAAGTTTCCAGAATATCCAGTTCGTTTAGTTCCAGTGCTCCTTCACACTACAGTGTTCACCAGTATTTGCCAAGAGTCGTGAGTATTTAAGTCATTTAGCCTCCTGTCTCGTGAGAATCCTCGTCAATATAATATACCTATGTCACACTCCGTGAGGGGCGTCACTTGGTAACACGTTACGAGTCATCAGAGGAGGAAAGATAAATTTAAAAAAAATAAATTTAAGAACTCCCCACACAAGATCAAGCAACCAATCGAGGTTGGTTTTTAACCGTACACTGGTCACATTCCACCTGAACCTGTGTGGGTTTAATCCAAAAGTTTAAATATGGCTGATTACCTTGTTAACCCTCCTAGCGTTTTAAGATGCCTGATATCCAAATTCAACGATCCTGCTAGTTTCGGCCTAGGATTTCTTTCCTAATAATTACTCCAAAGGTGAGTAATAAATGCAACATTACCATGATTTCGATCTGTGTGGCCGTATTCTCATTGTAGCTGACACTACGTAATACTACGCGTCAACTTTGCGGAGAATACGGCCACTCAGATCAAAATCATGGTAATATTGTGTATTTACCAATTATTTACATATGAAGGTATATGATAAAGGTAAAATGTATCAATCTTATTGGTCCGGACACGTGACCCTTTTGTCTTTCAATAAAAATATTCCACTCGCTCCAAGGTAAATACATTTTACTAGATTACCATAAAAAAATAAAAATTGATGATAATACCAGTAAAGATTTTGATATTATCAGATATGATCTTGACCTCGAAGCCTCGTTTTATTCCCTGTTAAATGCAACTATCAGTATAAATAAACGAATAAAAAAAGTAGTAGTTTATATTTAGTATACACGGACTTTGTATGCACTGCTACTCTTAAGTAGAACACATATAACGGGAACTGGGAGGATGCAATGATAAGTGAATCAAGGGTGACTGAAAACCAATCGTTCCCAATTGTAATACCTGAATTTTGTATAACTCTACCTAGGTAAGTACCATCGAACTAGATATCATTATTCAATGGGAAATATGTGCTGGATTTTGTCCTTGGCTCTAACTAGACGACTATCGGGGAATTCTCCTCTGCTTGGTTTAGATGTGAAATTATATTACTTACAGAGGTGGCAGTTTTCCTCTTTTTTCAAAGAAATCTTTGTATTCATTTCCATTTTATAAAACTCTTTATTCATGTTTAAAACAGAGATTTTATGAATGGAGCCCCATCCATACCAACAAACAGTGATTTGAACCTCACCTCACACCACAGCCCTATTCCTTGTCCAAGAGTGATGTGTTTTCCACGATTTCATTGTCTCTCTGAGGCAGTAAAGTTCACATAAAAATATTTCCACCTTTTCCCCTGACCCAAACTGGTATCCCTGTTACCTAGAAATTAAGCAATCTTCCTGTATGAAATATTTGCCAATGGTATACAATCTTTTACCAAGCTCGGTGGCTAAGTGTTAGAGGTGTTTGCTTTGAGCATGGGAAGTCGTGAGTTCAAACCCCGTTGGGTCATACCAGTATCAAAGAATTACACAAAAATTATACCTACTGCTTATTCGGCCTAACACCCACCATTAGAATGAGGCATAAGGGGCTAGGGCTTGAGTGGAAGAATGGCTGTATTGCCGAATTCTGTGATTGTACACACAATATCCCCTAATAGAAATTGCTTTAAAAAAAAAGAGACAAAACAAAAACAGCCTTTTAGGCATATTAGATTTGCTGCAACACATATATTTTCATGTGAAAAAAAATGACAGGAAACTAAAGTAGCGATAATGTCATTGTTTATAGACAAAGGTGGTCATGTTACAGCAGTGAATTTTAGTCTAAACATCCCAATTAAAGTATAAAGAGATAGCATTAGAGTTCCGTACTTGATAAACAGAATAAATTTAGCATAGATTATTAGAGAGGAAGCCACGCATGGGGAATTATTCATAGGTAATCACTCCGGTCCAGCTTTAAAAACATTCCGATAAAAATAGAATCTATTTAGTGCATTCACATCGCAGTGCATACAGGTAATCACTGCCAAGTTAGCACAACCCAGCTGTCTCATATCTCCATGTCAAATCAATACATGTATCTGAACTAAATTATTTTTTTCTTTTCTTATTAATCTCTGTATTATATACCTATCCGATCCTATATCTATCCTATCCTACGAATCTACAGATATGTAAAGGGTGTTCGGGAAGAGGTTGGTGTGGGTCTGTATTTATTATCCACCGAATACAAAGTGTCCGTAGAAAACACATAATGAGCGTGTATCACCATACTGATATATCCACCTAATACAAAGTGTCCATAGAAAACACATAGGGAGTGTGTATCACCATACCCGGAGCATACATATATATCCACCTAATACAAAGTGTCCATAGAAAACACATATGGAGTGTGTATCACCATACCCGGAGCATACATATATATCCACCTAATACAAAGTGTCCATAGAAAACACATAGGGAGTGTGTATCACCATACCCGGAGCATGCAGATATATCCACCGAATACAAAGTGTCCATAGAAAACACATAGGGAGTGTGTATCATCATACCCGGAGCATACAGATATATCCAGCTAATACAAAGTGTCCATAGAAAACACATGGGGAGTGTGTATCACCATACCCGGAGCATACAGATATATCCAGCTAATACAAAGTGTCCATAGAAAACACATAGGGAGTGTGTATCACCACACCCGGAGCATACAGATATATCCACCTAATACATAGTGTCCGTAGAAAACACATAGGGAGTGTGTATCACCATACCCGGAGTATACAGATATATCCAGCTAATACAAAGTGTCCATAGAAAACACATAGGGAGTGTGTATCACCATACCCGGAGTATACAGATATATCCACCTAATACAAAGTGTCCATAGAAAACACATAGGGAGTGTGTATCACCATACCCGGAGTATACAGATATATCCACCTAATACAAAGTGTCCATGGAAAACAAATAGGGAGTGTGTATCACCATACCCGGAGCATACAGATATATCCAGCTAATACAAAGTGTCCATAGAAAACACATAGGGAGTGTGTATCACCATACCCGGAGCATACAGATATATCCACCGAATACAAAGTGTCCGTAGAAAACACATAGGGAGTGTGTATCAACATACCCAGAGCATGCAGATATATCCACCGAATACAAAGTGTCCATAGAAAACACATAGGGAGTGTGTATCACCATACCCGGAGCATACAGATATATCCACCTAATACAAAGTGTCCATAGAAAACACATAGGGAGTGTGTATCACCATACCAGGGATATACAGATATATCCACCTAATACAAAGTGTCCATAGAAAACACATAGGGAGTGTGTATCACCATACCCGGAGCATACAGATATATCCACCGAATACAAAGTGTCCGTAGAAAACACATAGGGAGTGTGTATCAACATACCCAGAGCATGCAGATATATCCACCTAATACAAAGTGTCCGTAGAAAACACATAGGGAGTGTGTATCACCATACCCGGAGCATACAGATATATCCACCTAATACAAAGTGTCCGTAGAAAACACATAATGAGCGTGTATCACCATACCAGGAGCATACAGATATATCCACCTGATACAAAGTGTCCATAGAAAACACATAGGGAGTGTGTATCACCGTACCCGGAGCATCCAGATATATCCACCTAATACAAAGTGTCCATAGAAAACACATAGTGAGTGTGTATCACCATACCCGGAGCATACAGATATATCCACCTAATACAAAGTGTCCATAGAAAACACATAGGGAGTGTGTATCATCATACCCGGAGCATACAGATATATCCACCAAATACAAAGTGTCCGTAGAAAACACATAGGGAGTGTGTATCACCATACCCGGAGCATACAGATATATCCACCTAATACAAAGTGTCAATAGAAAACACATGGGGAGTGTGTATCACCATACCCGGAGCATGCAGATATATCCACCTAATACAAAGTGTCAATAGAAAATACAAAGGCAGTGTGTATCACCATACCCAGAGCATACAGATATATCCAGCTAATACAAAGTGTCCGTAGAAAACACATAGGGAGTGTGTATCACCATACCCGGAGCATACAGATATATCAACCGAATACAAAGTGTCCGTAGAAAACAAACAAGCGAGGGTTATGTGGACAGGCAGCTCTGTAAACCACTCAAGGTTGAAAACGTAATAAGAGAAAACGTGGTTACTGAGCCCGTTAGGGTGGCCGTTGGAGGTTATTTGATGCAAAAATACATCCCGACGCCATAGGCAGAGGGACATATTTTTGCTACCAATGACCGAGAATGGCCACCCATACAGACTCAATCACTACGTTTTCTTATTACTATACACCTCCTAATTGTTTAAAATGCCGTTTTATTAACTTAACAAAAGCCACTGCCATTCACTACAGACCGCTGTCACGGCGGGCGCGAACATTATTTATATTACACCCCTAGCAGCGGGCAGTATTTCATACATGTTCGACCATAGGTGTATAGTAATACACTCGGCGGGTGTATGGGTGACAGTGGTTACCCCTTTCATCCCAGATTAAACCCTGCGGGGTATGCACCCCCCCCCCCCCCCCACACACACACACACAGACACTCACCACCATAGAAATCCAATAAAACATGCTGCATCAGCAACTTCCACCACCACAGTCCATGTATAGGGACGGTTTAGGATTATCCAGCCAGGATTTCTTTTATGTACACTTTTTTATTATTATTTCTTTTTAATAACCTTCTGAGGGTGAATGTGGACAGCCCCCAGTGTAGCTGGTCGATATTCTGACTGTGTTCTGACGGGCAGGTCTGCTTGTCAAGATATTAACAAGTCATGGCTGACTGGGAGATTCCTATCGGGAACCGGTCTCCTCGTTTAGTGTGCTGGGGAGAGCAACAACACGCGGGTAGTCTCCGCTGACTGATCAGGGAACCTCTGACCAGTCAAACAGTCTCCAATCTACACAGAAAATCAACCGTTTTACGGAGGTTATGAGCAAGGATACAATAACTTATGATAACAATAATTCAAGGAAAAGTGTCGTATCTTTGCTTATAACTTAAGTAAAATGGTTGAATTTGGATATCAATTTTTTAAATTTTTTTTTTATAAAAATTATTTTTTTAGCATCACAGTAGGGACTAGGTAAACTTTAAAACCATGTGTGAAATATTGTAGTTGAGCTACAAGGATTTCGTTTAGATTTCGTTAGGTATCATAGAGTCTAGGACTGAGTGCAATTGTATAGGTTAATATGTATTAGTCAGCATCGTTTACAATATTGTAGGCATGATAGAATTGTATAAAGTTCAGGTATACGTTAGGTTTCACACAGTGTTAGTAGGGTATCAGAACCCCTATGTGTTAAAATATCTATGTTCCTGTCATAGATATTTTAACACATGTCATCTCTATCATAAATAGTAGATATAATCAGGATTCGGATATTTTCCTCTTTTTTTCCCCATTAGACCTCACTTGCTTCCCTGGCCTGAGTTAACTAGTATTGAATTGCTAAATGCTCAGCTTCTGAAGATCATGAAATATCGAAGCACTAAAATCAATTGGTGATTTTAACAATACAGGTAACAGTAGTTGTCTTTTGTCTTCCGAACAATGGAGTATTTTAGTCTGTGTTATGAGGATGACAATAGCACAAATGAAACTCCTGGGTCCACATGCCACAGGCGTGGTATTATAGTAAAACGTATCAACCTTGTTGACACGTCCTCATGTACTGTGTTTCATACGGTAAAAATAATTAACGAGATTGTAGGACGAGTTGATTATCACATTATTAGTGTATTTAAGAGGTCTTAAAAATGTTTAAGAATCAACAATTTCTATGACTTCCTGCCAGTCTGGTTTAGGTGTTGGAAGCTCACCACGCACATGTGCATGCTGGGTAAAACCAGATGTGCCAGACATCCTGATATCCTGCAATATACTACAAGGTACATTTTTTTAAATAAATCAACAACTGAAAATAAACGATTCACTATACATGTATTGTATTGAGGCCTGATGATGATGTCTGGAGGAGTACAGAGGGAGTGGGTGCAGGTCGCAACTACTAAATAAGGTGTGCATGTTTTCCGTCTACAGATCTACTGTGGACAACTATTTGTTTAACGATAAAAAATTTAGTAAAATACTCACCAAAGAAGCATGAATGGAGGAACTTGGAGCCTGTGGGAGGTAGGGCTGTTGATAAACTAACACCAACTCTAGTTTGTGAATTCTTTCAAGCAAAAAAATCGGGACCCCGATTTCTTTGAAAAAAATTTGAGCAAACTCTAGCTACCCACTTCGTCTCACACTGGCTTCTTGACTCATACACGATATTAACCCTTTCAGGGCGGAATGTCTTGAGACATTCCCCAGCATAGACTGGATAATGCATTGAGACATTATTTATTAGATTTAGTAATATGTACGACCCCGCCTTTATAGGGTTAAACTGAGGATAGAGATGGTAGGTTCATAACGAGTTGAGTCCACTCGCCTGAATTCACGAGAGGCATTTCTCAGCACGAGTCGCATGAGGTGTGATCAACACCAGAGTCATTAGAAAGGTGGTTTTGGCCCACCATATTCAGGTCAACTGTAGACCGTAGAACCGTTCCAAGGCGCTATTAACACTATGTAAGGAGGTCAGGGTGAAGGTCGTGGTTTGCTCTGAATGCAGTCATTGGCTGCTGGGTCAATCCATGCCTTCTATAATCCTTATATGGCAGTGAAGGAATAGGGACAACTCCATGCAGATTAGGCATCACGACACGCTCAATGTGGCCACCTCTACTTCTCTAAAAAGACCACCTCCCTTGTATACAAGCATCGCAGTTTTCAAAGAAATTCTTGTTTTCATCTACATTCTGTGAAGATTTAATGAATATTGCTCTATTATTTCTATGCTAAAACAATTTTGTAAATATTGGAGAAATTATGGCTCAAGGCATCATGCGTCAAAAGTACGGTGATGCCTTCAGAACCAGAGGTTCTGACAAAATTATTGTGGTGCAATCTAAAATTATTTTTATATTGCACCACTCACGCAGTTATAAACAGCCAATATTATCGCGGTTGGAAATTATGGAACTCCCTTACAGAACTGCAAAACGAAATACAACTTTAAGGATTTCTTGGATAAAATGGGTTCAGGCGGTTATCGATTTGTGCCTGGTTTGATTATTTGCTTTCTCACCTCTCATTATCATCTCATATAATCCCCTGTGTATATTTTACTTCTTTATTTTTTCCTCTTGGCTTTGGCCACACAGAATGTCTCAATGGACCCAAAATTGTAAATCCGTGTAAACTGAATGTATCTTGGAAAACTCACTGATGTGAGAGATACAATAATCTAAAAAAAATAATAAAGCCTCCTGAAGGGATTAACCGATGCAGTATTGAAGGCGCCCATCTCCAAACGAGATGGCGAACAGGGACTCAGACCAAACACGAATATATGTTTCTGATTTAATATCTTAGCCTGGACATATTATCTGTTTATCACCCATTGAGTATGAGTTCACGTACTCGTCAGCCTGTTGAGTACTATTGGACATTTATACCGGGCTGAGATAATGACGACGCCGGGCTGCAGGTGGGATGTCGTGACTGGGTGCAGCCACATCTGGGCCACACCTGTATTGAGGCCAGGTGGAGGAGGGGGGGGGGGGCGCCCGTAGATCAGGGCCGTAGATCAGGCCGTGCGGGGGGTTACGCCGTATACGGGTCACTCTCCCAGCAGATCTTTAGCGACACTAGCGCTAATCTCTGCCTCAACCCAAAGAACCTGGGACCCGTTTCAATAGAAAGGGCGTCAATATCCAGTTAGTGACATGATTTGTGACCCCAATAGTGACATGAATAACAGAAAAAGTTAGGTCTCGTTTCATAAGGCATGTCACTGTTGAGGTGGTGTGTCAGTTCACTGTTGTGGATGTGTCCCTAGTTTGGGACAGCACAGCGGAAAAACATGTGGGGTACCCTATCTCACTTACTCATGTGCTACCGGGAACAAGTGCTATAAAGGTAAATCTCGCAGCAGAAATTAGTGACTGGCTTGAGTAATCCTACACTGGCCACCAGAGCAGCATTTGCTATGACAAAATCCAAATGCGAATATCGTTGGGTTGCATGGACCGATCTCCTTCATATTTGGCATGTTTATATGTTGTATGTGTCCCTAACTGGGGTTAAAGTTTCACAGCTTAATTCCTACAGGAAGTAACAATAGAAGCGAGAGGGTATACCCTCTCGCTATTATAGACACAACAGTGGCAGCAATAGTGACTGGACATGTCCCTTTTGAAATGGTACAAGCCACTATTTGCGCCTGTCTGTTACCCTTTGTCGCAGAATGGGTTGTCACTAAACTACTGAAACGCTACCTGCCGCTATTGTGTCGCAGGACCCAATAACGGACGTCCTACAGACTATTGAAACGGGTCCCAGAATCCCTGGAAAGCCCACTCGCGGCTGGTCAGCGTTGGGAAGAACTTGAGGCAAGCTTTGTTTGCAAGATACAGGGGAGGTGGACTTACGGTTATCCGTTCGACACATGTAAACAGTGGTGTGGGTATTAGTTTGGCAACCAACCCCTTCTATGATATCGGGGTTGGTCGGGTTAAATCTCACACGGGATCGCATTGGGATGCGCCTCAAACCAAGTAGATTTGTTCTATGCAGGGTCTCTAAGCAGATATACTTAACATCAAATATTCATAGCTAAAAAATTGATAAAGAAACCAAGATTAATGTTCATTATATTTTGAAAAAATACACAGGAAAGGAAATAGCAGAACAAACTACCCCAAAGTGAGCACACTGATATGTTGACAAACAAAACCCTACAACACGTGAGGTGCTTTCCACTGAAGAAAGTAATCCCTGAGACTATGTCTAATTTGACAAATAACAGAAATTAGTATATTATTTACCATATAAATATGTGCATCTCTATTTACAAGTAAACCACAAAATAATCCCCAAAACGCTAAGAATTTGAGATATTTAAAAAAAACTGGCGTATGGGTCAGATTTGGGCCCAAACAGGCGGGTCGGGGCAGAGATACAAGCGGCTGCAGGAAGTAGAGCGCAGGATCTCTGCTGGGAGAGTGCATACGGGTTGCCTCGCTGATCACTCGCCCATCACCGGGTCGCCGAGTTGTGGTGATACACGTCATTCTCAGATTATAAATAGCCGCCGGTTTCCTCCTCCCGTCAGGGCTGCCTTCCCCCACTCTCCTAGCATAGATCCTGCGCTCTACCTACTATAATGTACCGCAAAGATCTGCTGGGAGAGTGGTTCCCAGCCTCGCCCTCGGGCACGCACGGTTTCGGCACACTGTACACGTATCTGTCTGTCCCCTTAAAGGTATATCCTATAATTCATGGTGGCGCCACCTGGCGATTTTTAGATGTAGTTAATTTTTAGTCAAAACTGGTTGCTTAGGGATTCATTCTACTTCCAATTGAGTAAATATATAATGTTGTTTCCAGTTTATCCAATCATAAAAAGTAAATTAAGCCAATTTAGATATGACTGATTTATATTGAAGATGTACTGGAAAATATGGTTTTCATCAATTCTCTCAAAACCAACGAAGGTGCCCTTTGATTTTTGAAAATGAAATGTTTAGTACTTTACATATACTATATTCTCTGATTCTCCGGTAAAAATGTCTGCTGACTGATCTATTACTAAAATAAAGGGCCCAGCCCAACCGAGGTAGTGGGAATATGTTTCTTAATCTTATATTCCCTGATAGTTTTAAGAAAATGACATGGGTTTTACTATCTGAAAAACTATATTTTTCTATTATAACATTATCATGATATCAATCTCTAAATCGAAAATCAAAGTGACCCCGGTTTCTAAGTTAGTGATATGCTTGACAACACCTACGGATCATCAAGTAATTTTCAGGAAAATGACATGGGTTTTAATTATCAAGGACAATTTGTCGGATATGCCTTTAACGACTCATTTACATTGGTTTACAGAGTTGCCAGTTTTCCACCCTTTTATTGCCTCAGCTGCACAAATAGGAAGGGGAGGATTCTTATTTGACCATAGATGATGCATGATTTGTATTATTTATTTGTATTATTGATTTATCATTCAATCGTAACTGGTATTTATTGTTGTTTCTCCTTGTTTCAGGTAAGAATCATGAGTGGATGGATGATACTCGTTTGAAAGTAGGCCGCGCCTCCTTCTGTAATACAGGTATGACAACTCTCCACTGATTGGTGAAATGAGAACTTCCCACTGATTGGTGGAATGAGAACTTCCCACTGATTGGTGAAATGAGAACTTCCCACTGATTGGTGGAATGAGAACTTCCCACTGATTGGTGAAATGAGAACTTTCCACTGATTGGTGGAATGAGAACTTCCCACTGATTGGTGGAATGAGAACTTTCCACTGATTGGTGGAATGAGAACTTTCCACTGATTGGTGGAATGAGAACTTCCCACTGATTGGTGGAATGAGAACTTTCCACTGATTGGTGGAATGAGAACTCTCCACTGATTGGTGGAATGAGAACTTTCCACTGATTGGTGGATTGTAGGAGAACTTTCCACTGATTGGTGGAACAAACTAGGACATTGTATTAACGAGTCTGGTCTGTCTAAAACTTAGAATTGATAATTGTCTCTGTTTTCTCTTGGAAAAAGTTAGGTACAAAATGTATATGATGCGTAGGGTTGCCAATGTGTTATTGTACAATCAGTTTCAGTGTTCCTGTGCTATCTGAGCTATATCTAAGTTATTATTGTAGTGATATGTATGTTTGACACACCAAATTGGAGCTGAAATTGCTACACTTTCTCCGGAAATAATATACCCAGGTATTATAAATGTATTACGCTCATACACTCAATCAGCCAATGCAAAAGAGTTGCATAACCAAGCAGATAAAAGTGCGAAACCAGCCTGTGGAAAAAAGGTGTATTGGTCAGGTACCAGCTCAGTGCAATCCCACAATGCACCAGGATATGTTGGGCGTTACCTGGCCTAATGTGTAGGTACATAAGCCAGGCTTCCAGGATAGGCGTTACCTGGCCTAATGTGTAGGTACATAGGCCGGGCTTCCAGGCTAGGCGTTACCTGGCCTAATGTGTAGGTACATAGGCCAGGCTTCGAGGCTAGTTTTCCATGGCCCGGGTACACTTCCGGGTGCGGTATACAGGAGTCCCCACACCACTTACCGCTAGGTGGCGTGTTGGTATAGACCAGCTTCAACGGGTCAAAGTGAATGGTGAATCTGCGGGTCGTTATGCAGGATGCAAGTGTCCCGACAAATGACGGAATTCATACATTTTGTATAGGGCACAGGGTGGTTGCTAGTTCTGCAATCACCCGCCAGAAAATTGTAAGATAGCCGCACTGTTATCTGCTATTATCTAGACCTTTTTGATCTGCCGTTATAATCTATAGATAATCATGAGATGAGGCTAAAACCCCTCTAAAACCCGAATAATTGTGCATAGATAATTATCATTGTGTTGGGAGGACTATTCCGTCAGTATGGACCTTCAAATGTGGCAGAAACCATGTACAGTACCCTCACCGACTTTTAGATACCTACGTGCATTCATTGGCTACCACCGACCCACTATTATAGTTAGGAGAACTCAATAAATCGAACGTTCAATCTGTGGGTCGTCATGCAGGATGCAAGTGTCGATTACGGAATTCACACATTTTGTATAGGGCACAGAGTGGTTGCTAGCTATGCAGTCATCCGCCAGGAAATTGTAAGACAGCACCACTGTGGTCGGGAACAACCACTATTTTCTGCTGTCATAATCTGTAGATAATCGTGAGACGAGGCTAAAACCCTTTTATGGCAAACCAAACGATTTTATTTGATGAAGTCCATTGATAACTGGAATAATTTTTCCCCATTTATTCCACAGTCCCGACATAGATTATGCAATAAAGCTATCACTGACTGACTTCTTCATCCTCTGACAGAATCAAAGGGGTTTGAAATCGTCGATGGACTGTTTGGAGGACAGTTCTGTCGATATGGACCTTCAAATGTGTCAAAAACAAGGCACCGATCTTTAGACACCGACGTGCAGTCGTTGGCCACCACCGACCCACTATTACAATTATTCGTCAGCTAGTGGAAAATGGCTTATAGCTAAACAAAAGAATATATATTTATAAAATCACGGAAACCGACGTCCATGGCTGTATATAGAGGTTATTTAAGTGTGTAGGTGTTCACGTTGTGGTCGTACACACGGAATGCTGGAGATGCATCATGCTGCCTCCTTACATAACGTGGTGAGAGTTAACCATCCACTGGGAACCCGCTATAAATCAGGTCGAACCTTCACCCAGAAACGGGAATGCCATGTTTATAGTGGGCCAGATGAACAGAGGCAGTTTGTGAGACTGGACCAGACAGAACACGCCAATCGGGGAGTGAGGTCAGTGGTTAAGACACTGCACTCGTAACACCAAGGTTGTGGGTTCGAGTCTCACTGCAGCCACCCTTCTCCTTCACCCCCAGCAGTGGTAGATTTACTGCTATATCAAAGGCCAGTCCTTCTCATACCACGTCTATGTGGTGTGGTGTACAGCCGCCTTTCTCCTTCACCCCCAGCAGTGGTAGATTTACTGCTATGTCAAAGGCCAGTCCTTCTCATACCATGTCTATGTGGTGTGGTGTACAGCTACCTTTCTCCTTCATCCCCAGCAGAGGTAGATTTACTGTTATATCAAAGGCCAATCCTTCTCATGCCATGTTTATGTGGTGTGGTGTACAGCCACCTTTCTCCTTCATCCCCAGCAGTGGTAGATTTAATGCTATATCAAAGGCCAGTCCTTCTCATACCATGTCTATGTCGTGTGAAAAGTAAAAGAACTCTCACCTCGGTAAATATGTAGGGGTGAGGTTTCTACCTAAATTCATTACATAGATGCGATCACCACCCTTGTGGTGTAAAAGAACCTTGATAAAGTCTGGTGAGAACCTGCAATGGTTAACTGGATGTAAAAACCAAGCAAGGAAGCAAGCCTACGTTTCGGGTGGTGGGTGGAGGGAAGGGGGGGGGGGGGGGGGGGGTGTTGCCTTGACCAGGGCTCTGTGTGTTTACTATTTACTTCAGTCCTATCAGGACCAGAGAGCCGAGACTCGTTGAACGTTAAAGGCATATCCTACAAGTCACCACCACTGTGATTTCTTGGAATTTTATAATAATATTATGTTCAAACTTGTTCGTTGTGACCTATTCTAATCCCCAATGACTAGAATATCAAGTTTTATCCAGTTTCTCATAACCCAGTCGGTAAAATAAGTCTCTTATATTTGTTTGATTTATATAGGAAATGTACTGAAAAATGCGCTTTTCATAATCGGTGACTTATAGCATTTTTATATTCAAATGTGTACTTTTAAACACCGAACTTTAATGCCTCCTTAGACCGAATCGCAGGGAATACCACAGCGTGACCACTGAGAATAGGGGAGCCTTCTTATCAGCAAGAGGTACGCCAGTCTCACCAAAACACCCAGAAAATTGTAAACATGCTAGGAATCTGATTTGATCAGTCTCAGGGAATTGAGACCTGGGGGTGTCACACGAGGAGACTATGTACCGGCAAATAATCCCAGGAAAATTGTCTCAGACAAACCCTGCTGAAGGTACATGAGTCTCTCCGTGTGAATCCCTCTTTACGTATCGTGTTCTTGTTCTAAATATAGATTCATTCATAAAGAATCGAGCTATGAGGGTTATGTGGGTAGTATATATAACATACAGGGGTATTATAAACGTATTCTATAGTCTGACTGTTGAGTGGATGGAGCAGAGGCAAACGGTAAAACTCGCTGGGGGTCAACCATAAAGTACGTACGCACTGAGGGGGAGTGAGGGAGGGGGTGGGGCGGTACATTTTTTTTGGAAATTTTGCCTATAGATGCTCCTTCTTTGTTCTATTGCGTACAAGATTGGGAAAAGGGTGAGGGGGGTGGGGAGTCCAAAATTTCAGAAATTCGTACTTTACATACTTAATGGATGGCCGACCTATTATGTATGAATTATGTCATACTCCCTGTTTGCTAGATAATAATGATCGAGTGACTAGAAGTAAGGATTAGATTGGGTTTAAGGAAAGATACCATAAAACGACCAGGTAGATAAAGTTTCCTGTGTCTAGGGGTATTCAGACCTGGAATAGCTTGAGAGGTAGTATTTTAAAGAATAATGTTAAATGACACATAGCTATTGTGCTATGGAGGCGGCCATCTTGCCCCCTAAACACCAAGTGGCGGGACTAATTATCAAAGGAGTTTTTCAAAGATTTTTATAATTTTTTTTTTGGGGGGGGGGGGATTGCCATGGAGGAATTTTAGCCTCGTCTCAATATTATCTATAGATTATAACAACTGATAACAGTGATTGCACCCTGACAACAGTGGCGCTATCTTAAAATTTTCTGGTGGATGATGACAAAACTAGTAATCACTCTATGCAATTACCGCTTGTAGAGAAAGGTAAAACTTTTTTCTTTTTTTTAAATTGGCCATGTAACGCCCACCATCTTTGTGATGCGTTTTAGGATTGCACTGAATTGATACCTGACCAATACTATGGGTTTTCCAATTCCTAAAGTCAAATAGTTGGCCATCATCTTTTTTCGCTCCGCCACTCTGATATTTTCTAGCGTCGAAGTTGCAGATGTCTGGATGAATTATTGAACTTGTCGTACAGACTTCTTGGAGGACCCCTGGAGAGAAATCTTATATTTGACATTAGTTTACATTATCTTCCATTTTAGACTAATGTGGCAGGAAATTACCAACCTGTTCACCCTCTTGGTCGCCTCGCCTCCTCGTGGTGCAGACCGGATATGCTTGCATGTAAGCATAACTAAAGCGACCGGGGTGGGTGGGGAGTTAGCTCAGTGGTAAAGAGCACGGGACTTTGTTAATTTGGGTCCCACTGCAGCCACTTTTCTACTTCACCCCCCAGCAGTGGTAGACATACTGCTATATCAAAGGCCAATCCT
Organism: Alentia gelatinosa; assembly: GCA_950022655.1. Taxonomy (NCBI): domain Eukaryota; kingdom Metazoa; phylum Annelida; class Polychaeta; order Phyllodocida; family Polynoidae; genus Alentia; species Alentia gelatinosa. The sequence goes on from OX465582.1 coordinate 109,622,137, forward strand.
TCTCACACCATGTCTATGTGGTGTGGGAAGTAAAAGAACTTTCACCTCGGTAAATGTGTAGCAGGGGTGGGATTTCTATCTTCATTCATCTCATAGATTTGATCAAACCCAAAGTAAGTCTAATTGAACAAATTGGACGTTAAACTACCAAAACAAACAAACAAACAAACAAAAACCTCGTGAAGGAGGTAGGTTTGATTTGAAAAGGTCAAGGTCGGGTCAAATCATCGGTGACCTGTCCTGATATTTATTTGGAGAGAGAACAAGTCTAATGTAAGTCTAGCTTAGAGATGGATATAGATAGTTCAGTTGGAATTCGCCAGAGGGCAGCATCGTGCCGACACGCCACCTTCCGCCTACGGCCAGGTGGCGCCACTGCGCCTGTTACTCAGAACTCATTGTATTCACTGCCCGACTTCCACGCAATCACCTACGTGCCTAGTCGTGGTGATGGGTCCCTAATGTACTGTAATCCAAGTATGGGCGCTGGTATAATTATACACATTTCATGGAAATTATCATTTTGAAATCCAATCGCCGGTGGAGTGCATACATACACAATATTGACTGGTTTCAGATACAAGCGGCCGTATGCTCCGAGGGGTTGACGCGTAGTAATATCCGAGCGTATGCGAAGATATTGCGCAGAGTCAACTTCGAGGAGCATACAACTGCTTTTATCTGAAACCAGTCTATATTGTATTTATTATCCACTTTTCTGGAGACGTGGCATGTCGATATCAGTTCGTTTTAGTTATGCACTTTTTTTCTGTACGCACTATTTTCCCATATGCGGCACCCGGAGCATACAACATATCCGTATGCGCCAGGTATGTCCATACAAACTCCCTATGTGTTTTCTATGGACACTTAGTATTAAGCGGGTATATCTGTATGCTCCGGGTATGGTGATACACACTCCCTATGTGTTTTCTATGGACACTTTGTATTAGGTGGATATATCTGTATGCTCTGGGTATGGTGATAACACACTCCCTGTGTGTTTTCCGAGGACACTTTGTGTTAGGTGGATAATAAAGTGTGGTAGCGTGGTAGACAGTGTATTTGTCGCTTTACATATAGACACACAGCATGCACACACAATATTGACTGGTTTCAGATACAAGCGGTCGTATTCTCAGAGCATTTGACGCATAGTAATATCCGAGTGCATGCAAGGATATTGCGCAGAGGCAACTCGCAGGAGCATACAACCACTTTTATAATATCTGAAACCAGTCCATATTGTATTTATCATCCATCTTTTCCTGACAAGTGGGGTGTCCATATTAGTTTATTTTGGCCACTCTGTTCTGACTAAGATTGGCCACCACCTCTATCTCCACTCTGACTTCTGACTTAGAGGCCCACCACCTCTGTCTCCACTAAATTCTGTCTAAGAGGTTGGTATAGATTGGCCACAAAGGTCTGGCAGGAGAGTAACAGACATGTCCCTGTACTGGGTCAAAGCGGTTCAGGATTTAATCCGACCAGAGCTAACATAGTGTATAGCTCTGGAGGCCAGTGTAGACTTCCCTCCCCGCGTGTAACTCGCCGACCTGTTCACAGAGGGCGCCAGGGAATGACCGTAGATCCTGATCCCAGCTTTAGTGTCAGTTCTCTCCACCAGGTGTCGCCAGGCTCGCTCCTTACACAGACATGTACAGAGGTGACAGCGGCTCCGGTGAAATCCACTTCTCTATTTACAGAATATTCGCTTTCCTTGTGTAAAACAGAGATATTATTACATACCCATGGGCGAACGTCTATGAAATACTACCCGCTGCTAGGGGTGCAGTATAAATGATGTTCGGGAACACTGCGCCCGTAGTGAATATTCGGGCGCACTGTGACCATCGGGTCAATTGGTACGTATGATAAGTACAATGTATATCAAATGGTGGTGTTTTTTGTATTTAGGTATATAATTATAAGAAAACGTAGTGACTGAGCCCGTAGGGATGCCATTCTCGGCCTTTTGATGCCATTTATACGTCCCTCCGCCCGTGGCATCAAAAGACGTCGAAATGCAATCCCTTCAGGCTCTGTACGCCAGGGAGACCCAGGGACGATGTGGGGCAACACTTATGGACGACCTTGTGGACGGCTAATACTGTCTTAACAACAAGACTTA